>CM053154.1:33955000-34580000 GCA_028571685.1 Heterohyrax brucei
GTTCTGGGTTCCGACGGTCTGAGTTCGATTCCTAACACTCCTTCTCACTAGCTCTATAAGCCTAGGATGAGCTATTGACTTCACAGAGCATTGGTTCCTCATCTGGAAAATGGGTCTGGTGGCAACTTCTAGGATGGCTGAGTGTGTGACTGAAGTGATATCCACACAGTGTCTGGCACACAGGAGTTACCCAGTGAGCTTTAAAAACATCTGATGTGTGAACTGCACCATCTTCATTGCCACATTGGCATTGGTGACAGTGGCAGGACAGCTTAATTCAATGAATACTTACGGATTTCCCACTAAGCACTAGAGAGAAATTAATAAAAACTCATTGTTCCCCCAAACAGTTATAACCATAACTTCATTTATTCAGTTGGAGTTGGCTCCATGGCAACTGCCTGTCTATTCACCCACTCATCCATCCATCCTTCCCTCCACACCCCTCCATCCCTCTCTCTCTCCACCTAGGTGCCCACCCAGTTAAGCCTCACAGCAGCCTCATGACCTAGGTAAAGTAGGTACTGTTGACACCAGTTCTACTTTTGTGCACAAGGAAACTGAGGCCAGCTGGATGGGCACAGAGGCCACAGCAGCGGAAGCAGGCGTGAGGAACTGAGCCCGGACGGACTGGCACAGCCCTGACAAGCTCAACTTCACTGTGCTGCCTCTTGCTGGGGAGACGACACCCAGGGTCAGGGTTGACTAGGATCCAGTATGAGTTTAGAGGTTGTTTAAGGGGGAAGGTCTCCTTCAGCTGGAGAGTGGAAGGGCAGGACCAATCAGCATTTGAGACAAATCTTAGAAGGCATCTGAGAAAAAAGGGTCTTAGGCATCTAGGAAAAAGGGGAATTCAGGGAGAAGAAGCAAAAGGAACAGTGTTCCCAGAGGGCGAAGTGCGTGAGCCAAGGGGCAGCACACTGGCCCTGTGCTGAGACCCCTAAGACCTCCAGTCAGCCCCATGGAGTCTCCAACACGCCAGAGAGCTGAAGGGAGGGCCGTGTGCACCTCTGCCCCAGGCAGCCTACCTGCAGAGACTGGGGGTCAACACGGTGGTCTTCGAGAGGCGCCATGTGATTGGAGGCGCAGCTGTTACTGAGGAGATCATCCCAGATGAGCCCTGAGGGGTGGCGAGGGTGGTGGCCACTGGTTGCCCGCTGGTGACCATCTCCATCTGACTTGGTTTCAGGGTTTAAGTTTTCCCGAGCATCTTACCTCCTCAGCCTGCTGAGGCCGCAGATCTACGCAGACCTGGAGCTGAAGGTAGAGGCCCTGCAGCCCAAAGGCAGGGGTGGGGGAGTTCCATCTGCCCCAGCTGGGGTGAATCCCTCCACCTAAGGACTTTTCTTCTGTCCTGAAGGTTTGTCTGCTCTACATGGTTTCTGTGGTGCGTTCTTACAGATGGAATTTGGTCCAGCCTACCCAGGATTTTCAAAACTGAGAAATTTCACATAGAACCCAGGCCTCTTTTGAGCAGATAACACTTGTTATCACCAGGCCCACCTTCCTACATGGCAGCACTTGGCTGGGGCTGAGAGGCATCTTCCCCTTAGATGGTGCAGATGGTCTCCACCTACCCCTGGAGTCTCATCTGGCCCTCCAGGCCTGCCTGACCCTTGGACATTTGAGACTGAAAAGCTGCCTTAGGACATAAATCTCGTTTCTGCCCTCATTACCCTTCAGATCCTGCTACTTTAGACGACCGCTGTTGGCAGCTTGAGCTGGAAATGAGGCCCCACAGAAATTTTCTGTCTTCTGGCTCCTGGCCTGTTGTGAGGGCATGCTGAGAACATTCAGCCTGCCTTTGTTTGCTGTGGTTCGGTGCTGCCAAGTTAGTTCCAACTCATAATGACCACACGTACCACAGAACAAAAGAGTGCCTGGTCCTGTACCATGCCCACAAGCACTGTCACGCTTGAGCCTATTGTTGCAGACACTGTGTCAATTCATCTTGTTAAAGGTCTTCCTCTGTTTTTTTTTATGACCCTCTTACTTCACCAAGCATAATGCCCTTCTCAGACACCAATCCTTCATGAGAACATGTCCAAAGTATGTAAGACATAGTCTTGCCATCCTTGCTTCTAGGCAGCATTTTGTACTTTTTCCAGGACGGAGGTGTTCATTCTTTTGGCCAAAAAACAAACAAACAAACAAAAAACCCAAAACAAAAAAACCCACTGCCATCAAGTTGGTTCTGACTATAGCAACACTACAGAACAGAGTAGAACTGCTCCACAGAGTTTCCAAGGATCCCCTGGCAGATTCAAACTGCCAACCTTTCGGTTAGCAGACAGAGCACTTAACCACTACACCACCAGGATTTCTATTCTTTTGGCTGTTCATAGTATGTTCAGTATTCTTTGCTAGTATCACAATTCAAAAGCATCTTCAGTCTTCCTTATTCATTGTCCAGCTTTCTCATGTATACTATGGGATTGAAAATACCATGACTACTACTCTGTTCTTGCAGTATTGGGTTAAGATTGGAAGAGTTTTCAGGTTATGTTGAAGTCCACTTAAATTGATCTTCTTTCTAATGTGTGCTGTCACTGATTTCACCCAACCAAATTTCTAGTAACTATCTAATCTATAACCAGCCCTCTCCCTCCCTCTGCTCCCTTGCGGCCATCCAAGAGTCTTTTCTTTTGTACATGAGTCTGTTTTTAAGTCCTTATAGTAGGGGTCTCATACAATATTTGTCCTTGAGCCGCTGACTAATTTCATTCAACATAATGTCTTCCAATTGAAACCAAATTATGAGATGCTCCCTAAAATCATCATTGTTCTTTATCATTGCATAGTGTTCAATTGAGTATATATATCGTAGCTTATTTATTGATTCATCTGTTGTTGGGCATCTGGGTTGATTCCATCTTTTTGCTGTTGTAGACTGTGCGTCTTTTGATTTCTTGACCACTACTTTCATGGCTGTTGATTATACATCTAAACAAAGTGATATCCTTGACAGTTTCAATTTTTCCTTCATTTATTATGATGTTGCTTATTGGTCCAGTTGTGAGGATTTTTGTTTTCCTTATGGTAAGGTGTAATCCATAGTGAAGGCTGTGGTCTTTGATCATCATCAGTAAGTACTTCAAGTCCTCTTCACTTTCAGCAAAGGTTGTGCTGTCTGCATAATGCAGGCTGTTAATGAGTCTTCCTCCCATCCTGATGCCCTGTTCTTCTTCATATAATCCCCTTTCAGGAATCACTTGCTCAGCATACAGATTGATAAGTATGATGAAAGATACAACCCTGAGGTACGCTTTGTTTTAAACCAGTCAGTGTCCCCTTGTTCTGTCCAAAGAACTGCCTCGTCATCTTATGTAGACGTTCCTCTTGGGTACAATTAAGTGTTCTGGAATTCCCATTCTTTGCAATGTTATCCATAATTGGTTATGATTCACAGAGTCGAATGCCTTTGATAGTCCATAAAACACAGATAAACATCTTTTTGGTATTGTCTATTTTCTGCCAGGATCAAGCCGACATTAGAAGTGATATCCCTGATTCCATGTCCTCTTCTGAATCCAGCTTGAATTTCTGGCAGTTCCCTGTCTATATACTGCAGCAGCTACTTTTGAATGATCTTGAGCAAAATTTTACTTACGTGTAATATTAATGATATTTTTTTCGTAATTCCCACATTGAGTTGGATCACCATTCTCAGGAATAGACATAAATATGGATCTCTTCCAGTGTGTTATCCAGGTTGCCTTGTCTTCCAAATTTCTTAGTATAGACATCTGTGCATTTCCAACACTACATCTGTTTGCTGAAACATCTCACTTGATATTCAGTCAGTTGCTGGACCCTTGCTTTTCATCAATACCTTCAATGCAACTTGGACTCCTGCCTTCCATACCACCAGTTCCTGATCATATACTGATTCTTGAAGTGGCTGAATGTTGACCTGTTCTTTTTGGTATAATGATTCTATGTCTTCCTTCCATCTTTTTTTGATGCTTCTTGTGTGGTTTAATATTTTCCCCGTAGAATCCTTTACTACTGCAGCTCAAGGTTTGATTCCCCCCCTCCTCAGTTCTTTCAGCGTGAGTAAAGCTGAGTGTGTTCTTCCCTTATCTTTTGGTTTTCTATCTCCAGCTGTTTGGACATGTCATCATAATACTTTACTTTGTCTTCTGGGGCCACCCTTTGAAACCTTCTGTTCAGGTCTTTTACTTCATCATTTTTTCCTTTTGCTTTAGCTACCTGATGTTGAACAACAAGTTTCAGTGTCTCTTCTGATATCCATCTAGGACTTTTCTTTCTCTCCTATCTTTTTAATAACCTCTTGCCTTCTTCATGTATGATGCTCTTGATGTCATTCCACAACTCATCTGGTCTTCAGTCATTAATGCTCATAGAGTGAAATCTATTCTTGAGATGGTCTTTGAATTCAAGGTCTATTTTGGCTCCCCTGGCCTTATTCTGACTGGTGATATCATTACCAGTGATTATCAGTGCCTCCTGATTGCATGTTCAAACTACAGAAGCTAGTAAAAACTTCAGTTTTTTCATCTTTGGTGCCTAACTTTGAATAACAGTCTTACTAAGCAGTCTTCCTTGTAGGCTTATGGATATTATACTATCACTGACAGCATTGTATTTCAGGACAGATCTCGAATTTATCATCAAAAAGAAAGTTACTGTTCCTGGCGTACCGACTGCAGCTGAAGGCAATTGGCAAACCTACCACCTATGCAGAGAGGCAGATGGGAAGGGGGGGGGTGATGTGCAGGAAGACTCTCTCTTTGACAAGGCCAACTTAGAAAATCTAAAACACACAAAAAAGAGATTTGAAATGATTGTTCTCTTTATTATATAAGTTACTATTTGTCATAAGGTTCCTGGAAGTTTTCCAAATGGAACTGCTATGTGATTTGACCTCTGATCTTGGACTATGTTAGTAGGAGCTTGGTGCTAAAATCTCTGGAGAAAACAAGCCCTCTGCAGATAAGAAGAAAGATGACATCTGACAGAAGGACAAAAATGAGAACAAGGTGGCCCTGAGGGAGGCGGGGAAGACTGTGTGTGATGCATGCAGGCAACCCCATCTGGGATAGGGCCACCTTGTTTCAACAGGACATTGATGACTGGGAGAGCAGTTATATCAGGACAAATAACCTCTTTCCAGGAATAGTCTGTTTCCAGAATCATAACAGCATCCCTATGACAGTGTCCCACCTTGAGCTAGCATTTGCAGTGCTCTCTCCCACTTGACCCTCACCCCAGCGCTCAGAGACAAGAGCTGCTCATGTCTCCACTTTACCAGGAGGGAACTGAGGCTCTGGAACCTAAAAGTTCACCCAGGTAGAAAGCAGCAGAGAACTCTAACCAGCTCTGATTCCTACTCCTTGAGCACTGTGACAGGCTGCTTCAGGCACCCTGAGAACAATCTCTGCAGCCTCAGACCCCAGCGCTCTGTACTTTGCACTGGCCATCAATCTGAGCAGCGCTCACCACAGCTCCAGCCTGGGCAGAGCCAGGGCCTGAGGTCACCGACTCTGGAACCTGACGGGTGCGTTTGGAATCTCTGCTCTACTCTTTACCACTTCCATGACTTTGAGAGGTTCTTAGCCTTGTGGTACCTCATCTTCCTCGTCTGTAAAATGGGGATGGTAATAAATATCTACCTCATAAGGCTATTATGATGGTTAATGAGACTGTGTTTGATAACACAGCACCTGGCCCACAGTAAAGGCTGATAAATTGTTAGCCATTACTACTATTCCCATTTTGGAGCTGAGAAAACTGAGATTTTGGAAAAACAAGGCAGCCTACCCAGAGGCTCGGGGCCAACTCTTGGTCATCAGACCCCTGCTTATGCCCAATTAGACTAAGCTCTTGACTCAAGGGTGAGGCTTTCCTTCACTGCCACTGTCACTGACCAGAGGTCAACCCCCCCACCACCCATGGAGTTTCACCAGGGTGCCTCCTTTGCCTTCTGGTTCTTGGTTTCCACAGCTGTCAGCATGACCGTTGGATTGAGTCACTTCTCGGTTCTATATGTGCAGATAGTATGTTTGCTTTTATTGGCTATACATTCAGTAGCGGAATCCAAGCTGGGGAGAACCTTTGCACTTGCAGGGACTTTTGATCCCACACACAATCATCCTCACCTCCCCCGGGGCCAGCCCTCTCCTCCCTCTGGGTGGCAGCCCCTGTCCTCTCTTTCCTCCTTCACCAAACTTCTGGGCCTCCACCATGTGGTGGCTTGGGCTGAGATGCAGTGGCAGCCAGGAGAAGTGTTCATCTGGAGACAGCCGATGGGACTTGATGCTGGGTAGGATGCAGAGCTGAGAGTGAGAGGGACACAGGCTGCCTCCCAGGTGGGAGAATAGTTACTTTGTTATTGAAGGAATTGAGCCAGAAGCTCCCCCAACTTAGAGTCAGAGAACCCCCCATTTCAGAGTTAGAAGAGGCCCTGAAGGCCCCCCAGCCCCCAGTCCTGCCAATGCTGGGACTCACCATCACGGAGCGCCCAGCACACAATGAGCCTGCCCGTCTGGCACTTCCTGGGTTTGGGGAAACTCCAGCGATAATTATTGAAAAGGTTTTTTTCGGTTTCCCCGTGCTTTCCTAAAATTTCTACTCACAGATCTGATTTCTGTCCTTACCTGCAACATAAACCAAACCCGCTACTGGCGAGTCGGTTCTGCCTCACGGTGACCCCACTTGTGTCAGTAGAATGGCTCCATGGGGTTTTCTTGGCTACAGCCTTTACAGAAACAGATCACCAGGGCTTTCTTCCCTGGCACTGTTGGGTGGGGAGAAGCCACTGAAACCACCAAGCTTTAGGTTAATAGTTGCGAGCAAATTCTTTGCACTACCTGGGGAGCTATGTGCAGCCCAGCGTTCACTTAATTCAGTCACATAACACTCACTGATTGCGCAGTATTTCGGTATTAGGCTACAACACTGCGGAAGACAGAGTCCCTTACCTCGTAGAGCTTACATTCTATTTGGGAAAAACATAAAATACTAAATGTGTAATAATCCAGGTGTTTCGGGAAAAAAGTAGGATAAAGAGACGAGGGAGTGCTAGGTTTTGTTAGGGAAGGTGTCATTGGTAGGTGGCATTTGAGCAGAGGCCCCAGGACATGAGGGGGCAGGCCACATGGAGAAAGAATTCTCTAGACAGAGAACATTAAGTCTTGTTTGCGGAGGTCACAGGTCCCTTTCATTTCATCTGTGCTCCTTTGAAAAAGCAGATGTGCTCTCGGAAAGTCTTGTGTGTTAGTAAAATTTATAAATCCAATCATATTTTAAATGCATGAAGAGAACTTCCATTTAAAGTGACCCTGAGTTAAATGTATCCAGAAGGTAAATAAATTTTTTTTTTTTTTTTTTTGCCATGTGAATAATTTATTTACCTTGTAAGTATGGATTTTCACATAATGCTTGCTTTACTACGTCTTTCTAAGTTTCAGTTATTTCTTTCTGAAGTGGGGGAACTTAGAAACTAGCACATAAGAGATACAGTCCAGGTGTCACAAAGATGCGGTTTGGAAACCTAGATTCCCCCACCTATCACGATGTTAGACGTTTCGATTCTTTAACTAAGCCTCAAGTTTTGTGTTGGTACAGTGAGCCTAATACTGATCATCCAGAGTTGTTGGGAGGATTAAAACCAGGTAATAGCTTAGTGTAGTGCCTGGCATGTGCTAAGGATTATATTATATTGCATTGGATGGTCAACATAGGATTCCTGGGCAAGAGGGCTTTTTATAAATTCGTAATTTTAAAGAAAATAACCAGGAGCATATGGTTTGAGAATCTGCACACAGGTTCCTAAATGGACACACACAGAGAGACATGGAAAGACAGAGAGACAGACAGACAGACAGACAGACAGACAGAGACAGAGAGAGAAAAGTGTTGAAGGCAAAGATGACGGATTCCTTAAAATACTGCCCATGCTGTTTGTGTTCTGCAGAAACACGGACTGAGGCTGCATCTTCGTAACCCCCACTCCTTCACCCCCATGCAGGAAGAGGGCATGGGTGGCAAGGTGCCCAGGTCCCTTCTGCTGGGCACGGACTTGGCAGAAAACCAGAAGCAGATTGCCCAGTTCTCAAGGAAGGATGCCGAGGTAGGCAGCAACCGGTTAGGATCCCCTCACCTTTCCCAAGCCTGGAGGTGACTTTTAAATGGAAATGGGACTGGTTGGAATTGCCCTAGAACACTCAGAGGCCATGAGGGCTTGACAGGCCGCGCCACCTTCCCTGCAAGGACACTCTCTATGGTAGCCTTTGGTCTCCAGTGCTGCAGAGAGAACTGGATGGAGGAGGGGCGTTAGAACCAGTGACATGGAGGCCATCAAGCCTGTGTGTCTCCACTGTGAGGCCTCTGTTAAGTTGGTCTCTGCAAGCTCGATTTCAAAACAGAACCCACTGGTCTGCACTTACAGTGTGTGCGCTTTACATCGCCTCCTGCTTTCAGAAGGAATTCCAGTGGTTATCAGTGTTTAAAGTACACGAAAACCGAAAAGAAGGACAAAGGGAGATCAGGGAGATCAGAGACAAGCAATTAGAACAGAAGGAAATGGATCAGAAACATAAGGACCAGAGAGTTGGACTGTGTTAGCGAAAGCTGTTTTCATTTCATTTTGTCAAGACATTTCACATACAAGGTTGGCCCACTAAGTTCACGAACTCATCCTAGAGAAAGTGCCACGTGCTTCATTACTGAATATCGTTATGGTCACCTTTGAAGTACTTCCCTTGGGAAGCTGTGCACCAGTGCCAGTGCCTAGTCCATCCTTCAAAGCAATTGGAACTCTTTTTCTATAAGGTGCATCAAAGCTGTTACCATATGAGGTCTGACAATTAAGTTGACAAACTCGTACTAGAAAAAGTGCTTTGAAGGGTGGACTAGGCTCTGGCCTTGGTGCATAACTTCCCAAGGGGAATTCTTCAAAGGTGATTGTAATGATATTCACCATTGAGTTATGTAAAACTTAAAGTTCATAACTTAATTGTTGGACCTCATTAATTTCTCTTTATTAAAGACTTTTGATTAGCAGACGTAGCACTTAACCACTAACTCAAGGAGCACCTGGTGGATTTGAACTGCCAACCTTTTGGTTAACAGTGCTACAAACAGATGGCTCTTCTGTCACCCATGATCTCTATGACCTCCCTTAATGCACACAGACATAACACCAGGAGTCACAACAGAGCTGAGCTGAGCCAAGGCTGGGGAGGAGGCCTGAGGAACCCTCCTGGCCTGGCTGTTGAGTTTGGCAGATCGTGTGGGGGTGATGTGGAAGGTGGAGCATGGGGCAATGTTCTGGGGGGTTCCGGGCAGTGGGCCCTTGACCTGTGGCTCTCTTTGGCTCTCTTCCAGGCCTTTCCCAGATACGAGGAGTTCATGTGTCGCTTGGTATCAGCCATTAACCCTTTGCTGGACACAGCCCCAGTGGATATGGCTGCCTTCCAGCGTGGCTCCCTGGTGCAAAGGCTCAAGTCACTGTCTACTCTCAAGCCCCTGCTGCAGGCAGGTGAGTCCAAAGGGCAGGCATCGAAGTATATAAGTGACCTCATGGAGCAGGGTGAGCTTGTTTTCTTGATGACTGGACACAAGGCTAGGTCTCTTAAAGGGTTAGCCAACTGTAGCCTGTTAGTCTGTTAGTCAAGGGCGCTTGGAGCACTTGATTGGAAAGCTCTTGATCTGAGAGCCCTAGAGTAAAGCCAAGAGATAAAGGCATTTGCACTAGTGCATAGTTTGCTTTGAAAGATAATCCCAGGGCACAAAAAACAAGGCAAAGGAGGGGTGAACTGGAAAGGGAGAAGTCTATAACAAGATGTTACTGTGTGGGCTGCCACTGTGGGGGATGAGGGACTGCACTCTCTGAGATGCTCTATGAAATGCCTTTCAGGGCCATTTCTGGGAGAAGAAAGGGGGGGAACATTTATCTATGAGGTTCTGTGCCCTGCTAATCAAATGTTTCCCCATGGAGCATTAATTCTCACATTTGTGAGTTGCGTATCTGTGAACGCCAAGTGGGTTCTGGGAGTGTCCCATCACGGTGCCAGAGAACCCCAGGGCAGACATGAAGAGGAGCATCTCACAGGTTTGAAGTGACTTGCTGTTGGGGTTGCACTTACGTGAAGCTGCTCAAAGCCTGTGTGAAACTAGTCACCAGAGCCATGACAAGAATCAGAGATAAGATCTAAAGAATTTGAGGAGATGTACCACAAAACTAAAACCAAACCACTGCCACTGAGTCAATTCTGACTCATAGCGACCCTGTAGGACAGAGAATAGTCTGGCAGATTTGAACTACCGACCTTCTGGTTAGCAGTCATAGCACTTAGCCACTGGGGTTTCTGCCCCGTGCAAAGAGGATGCTAAATCTATGTTCAGCAGGAAAGAGTTCTGAATCAATTAGTGATGTCTGCCATGGGTTTGGAAAGAGAAGTTTCAGCAAGCATGCTGTTATTTCCCATCACTCCTCTAAGGGGTACAGACCAGTTCCACTTCTATAACTAACTAAACTAACCAACTGCCACTGAGTCTGGTCTGACTCATAGCAACCCTAGAGGTGAGAGTAGAACTGCCCCTAGAGTTTCTAAGGAACACTTGGCAGATTTGAACTGCTGACCTTTTAAATACGGAATGGGTTATATGTGGTCACAAAATTGCTGCATAATAAACTACAGCAAAATTCCAGTAGCTTATAAGAATAAACATTTCTCACGTGTCAGCATGGTTCAGCTGAGGCCATCTGGTCTCTGCTGATCTGGTCTGCGCTCATGCATATCTTTGCAGTGGGACAGATTAGCCAGGCCAGCTTTGCTCCATAGGCTCCCATCCTCATCTTGAAAACAGCAGGCTAGTCCAGGGTTGGTGTTCCCTTCTCACTCAGGTCAGTAGCAGAAGCACAGAAGGCAAGACCCATACACAGGCCCATTTTAAGGGTCTGCTTACATCTCATCTGCAAACGTTCCACTAGCCAAGCCAGTCAAGACTCATGGATGAGCTCAGGGTCACAGGACAGAGGCTGGAAGACACTGCAGAGTTACATGGCAAAAAGACAGACATGGAAGGGGTGAAGAATCAGAAATGATGAAACCTACCACAAATGTCAAAAGCAGACACTGCATCTCTAACCAGCAGGAACAAGTTCAAGGAACTTCATGCAATAAACATTTTGCTGAGGAGCTACTACGTGCCAGACACTTAAGCAAAGTACTGGGACAGCTATGGCTGGAGATCATGGCCACTGTCTTCAAGGTCTTACTGCCCGGTGACTCTCTGAGATGGTCTGAGTCAGTTCCAGAGGAATGGGCTACTGTGAGTTTTACAGAGTTGTAAATAAGGGAGTAAGGTACAAGTCCAAATTTTTCCCTAAATTTATTAAACCATTTGCCATCATGTTGATTCCAACTCATATTGACCCCAGGTGTGTCAAAACACAACGGTACTGCACCAGGTTTTCAATGGTTGACTTCTGGGGATGCAGGTGGGGAGCAGATTACCAGGCCTTTCTTCTGACATGCTCCCGGACAGACTCAATGTTTTGTTTAAGAGCTGAGGGCCTTAATTGTATGTACCACCACAGACTCCCCCAAAGTAATACTGACAGCTAAAACATAAAAGCGAACTAAAAAGCTAAACCCACTGCCATAGGGTCAGTTCCGACTCATAGCAACCCTGTAGGACAGAGTAGAACTGCCCCGTAGAGCTTTCAAGGAACGTCTGGTAGGTTTGAACTGCCACTCTTTTGGTTAGCAGCCATAGAACTTAATCACTATGCCACCAGGATTTCCAAAATCTAGTAAGCCAGTAAGTACCTATTAATTTGCAAAAGCTTCAGAGATTTCATTTCTTCCTAACAATAACCCTATGGAGGATCCAATATTACTCCCATTTTACAGATAAGGAAATAGGTTCAGCGATGTTAAAAAAAAAAAAAAAAAAAAAAAGAAACATGACCAAGGCTGTCAGCTAATAAAACCTACTGCATTCTTAATAGTAAGCTTCTCCCATCACAAATTCTCCTGGTCTCACTCCATTCTTTCAACCACGTGACCATATTAGAGTTTCCTTTGTACCTGTCTCAGTTTACATTTTCTGAGTCTTCTCTTTCAGGCTTCACCCTGGGAGCGCAGCTTCCCCGGTACTACCAAGTCCTCACAGCACCCATTACCAAGGTGAGAGGTCCCCCAGCCTCAGACTGACGGTGGGGGTGGCTCATTTCCACTGTGGCTTCTGAGCCCTCCCTCCAGCTGTCTCACTGCCCCAGGTGCTAGATCAGTGGTTTGAATCCGAGCCTCTAAAAGCCACTCTTGCGACAGACGCTGTGATTGGAGCCATGAGCAGCCCCCACACTCCAGGGAGCGGGTGAGCCAGGGGCGCGGGCTGGCGGTGGGATAGGGGGGACGCAGGGGAGAGTTTAAGGGCCAGGCAGGCAAGTTTCCCAGTGACAGTGACACCAACATGGCAGTAGCAACAACAGCTGCTATTGTTTACTGAGCTCTGGACAATGAGCCGGGCCCTGAGCCCAGCATCCAACACCCCACTGATGTAGCTAACTGTCAGGGCAGCCCTAAGAACCGCTGAGAAGGGAAGCATCGTGCCCCAAGTCACACAGCTGGTGAGTGGCAGTGCTGACTTCCAACCCAGCCTGTGTGACTCCCAAGGATTTTCCCCCTTAGCTACCATCCCCTGTTGTTTCTGTTAGATGCTGCTGAGGCAATTTTGAACAATAGCGACCCCACCTCACAGGGTAGATCTGCCCCACGGGGTTTCCTAGGATGTAAGCTTTACAGAAGCAGATTGCCAGGTCTTTCTCCGGAGGAGCTGCGGGTGAATTTGCACTGCAAACCTTTTGATTAGCATCCAAGCACTTAACCATTGCACCACACTGCTTCACTAAGGCAGGCTTCTCCACCTCCCATGGTAATATTTCAGCGCTAATGCCTTCTTCTCACACTCCTTCTTCTTCTCTTTCTGCTGTCTCTCTCATTTCTTTCCCTCCTGTGAAGCTTGGTTGTCTCTTCCCCATCATTCCTTTCCCTGGCTGCCAGGATAAGGTCACACAGTGACACCTTTGTGTGGGTGCTGGAAGCAGTCTCTCTCAGCGGGTGAGGGTGTGCTGGCTGTCCAGGCCGAGAGGGGGCAGTCAGACACAGCCAAGCGTGTGGTGGTGCTGCAACTTAATGAGCCTTGTAGTAACAGGAGTGGAGGGGTGTGTGCATCTGTGTGCATACGTGTGTGTGCGTGTTCCTGTGTGCGTGTGCCTGTCAGGATGGAGGATGCCGCCAAGTGTTGGACCATTTCCAAAGCACCAGAAGATGCAGGCCAAAGCTGTCAACGTGGCTTTTTTGGGGAAGGATGAGAGCACCCCCTGGGAGTGGTTTTTCAATAGACCTAAAGCCAGCCTCAAACTCCCCAGAGCCCTGGGGAGGGAGGCTTGGCAGCAGCCACCGCTCTTGGCCGAGTTCTGTGACCAACAGCATATCCAGACCTTCCAGCCAGCCCTGCCTGTTGTTTTCTGTTTGGCTCTCCGGGAGGCTAAGCCACTGCCCAGCTTATGAAATGTGCCTTTAAGTTGCTTGTTTCTCTGTTATATCTCTGATCGGCATTGCAGGGTTTGTGCTGGGTGCCGGCATACGGCAGTGGGCAGAGCTGACACCCCAAAGGCAGAGCTAGCCGCAGCGCAGGGAATGATAATGAAGTGCTGGAGTGCTGTGATTGGGTGGTACAGGACATACATCGGGGAACCTTAACTTGGTGTAGACGTCCCTGGAGGCCTCCATGAGGAAGAGCTATTTAATTGAGACCCAAAGGATAAGAAAGAATTAGCTCAACGAAACACAGGCAAGGGTGGGGTTTCAGGTGGATGGAAGAACACACGCAATTGCTCAGAAATGAGAGACTAGTCCACTCAAGGGACCCTAGGAGTGTGGGGTACAGAGAGAGACGAGGAC
The DNA here is from genome assembly GCA_028571685.1 of Heterohyrax brucei. NCBI lineage: Eukaryota > Metazoa > Chordata > Mammalia > Hyracoidea > Procaviidae > Heterohyrax > Heterohyrax brucei. The sequence goes on from CM053154.1 coordinate 33,968,941, forward strand.
ATACTGGGGCTGACAGGTAGGGGCCTTAGAGGCCCTTTTAGGAGACTGGCAGTTACCCCAAGCAAGGATAAACCAGTGAAGGTTTTTAAAAGGACAGAGATGGGAGCACAGCTGGGGTTTGTGAACCGGCTCCAGCTTCTAGGCAGAGAGAGACCCGTGGGGGAGTAGGGGTGGGAGATGCTGGTCCGGGAGGGAGACGCTGGTCCAGTCAGGAGGTCGTTACTGCCGCAGTAGAGAAGGCAGCGGAGCCAGGGCCCAGGCAGAGTTACAGGCCAGGTATCGTAGACACGTTGTTGGTAATGAAGCCGTGCACATAGACTTGTCTGCGTGAGGAGAAAATGCAGAATCAGAAGGCCAAGGCTCTTAGGAGAGCTTTGAGCGCACTGGAAGGCTGATGAGAAGATTGCTGGAAGCATCTTGCCCCAAGTCACACAGCTTGCCCCAAGTCACAGTGGCGGTGCTGACTTACAACCCAGCAGGCAGGGGCTGTAGGTAGAAGACGGAAAGGAATATTTGAAATCCCCCCTCTAGGCCCTTGTTCCTATGGTCTCTCTTCAGGTACGTGCTGCTACATCACGTGATGGGGGGCCTAGAGGGGGTGCCGGGAGCCTGGGCCTACGTCCAGGGCGGCATGGGTGCCATCTCTGATGCCATCGCAACCTCAGCCACGGCTCATGGAGCAAGTATCTTCACCGAAAAGGTGAATGGCCCTGAAGGCTCCACCCAGTGAGGGGCCGGGGTCCTAGGCAGAACAAAGTCTCAGATTTGGAAGGCCCTTGCCTTCCTGATGAACAGTGTGAGGCTTGGACTCAGGAACTTGACCAAAGTTAGACTTCTTGTTAGGGGCTGAGCAGTTAGTTACCTACTAGGTCCTCGTTCTTCTGCCCACCCCACTCCAGTCCGCCAGCCACTAACCCCCATTCGGGTTGGCCCTTTGCATTGAGGGGGTGGATTGAAGGTGCTCCCGGGAGATGTAGATCTTGGCAGGGCTGGATTTCGGGTGGAAGGCTGTGAGTGCCTGGGAGCAGCACGTACAAGGACAACCCCAAAGATCTAACCAGGATTTCGGGGGCCTCTTTCTGAGGGGTTTAGACTGTGGCCCAAGTGCAGGTGAGCAGCGGAGGCCGCGTCCAAGGAGTCGTGCTGCAGGACGGCACAGAGGTGCGGAGCAAAGTGGTGCTGTCCAACGCGTCACCTCAGATCACCTTCCTGAAGCTGACGCCACAGGTGAGACCTGGGGGTAGGGATGAAGGCGGCTGCTGAGACAAGAGTCAGTAAAGAGAGGAGGGATATCAAGCGAGCCAGGTCTGCACTGGGTGCAAGAAGGCTGGGTGGCCTCCAGGCAGTGCACCAAGGCCAAGCCCCTCCTCAACCGCAAAAGCAAACTCTTCTCTTTCTTTTTCACAGACTTGGCAGGTAGCAAATAGGAAAGGAGCCTCAGTGATAAGGAGAAATGTCTAGAAAGATGAGATGACCTAGGCCACGTGGCTGGCAGTTGGCAGAGCCAGGGCTAGAACCCGGGTCTGACTTTCCATCCGGGGTTATTTGTATGCTTTCCTGCTATCCTGGTTTCTCCCCTCCATCAGCTCTGCCGCCACCATCTGCACCCACTGGTTGCCTTATTAAAGCCTCCTAACAACCAGAAAACGTCCAGGCACTTACTCCAGTGGGTATTGATTTAGCACACAGATTTGGAGGGCTCAGCTGATCTTGGCTGAATTCGGTCAATCTGGACTTGCTCACACACCTGAGGTCAGCTCCGCTTCTGGGCAGTTCTGATGGTCTTGGCTGGATCCATTCACCCGTCTGGGGTTGTCTGGCTGTGGCTCACACTGGATGGCTCCTTGTGGGGTGAGTGACTCTGTGCCACATGTCTTTCATCCAGGTAGTCCAGGCATGCTCTCAAAGTCTGGTGGAGGGCAAAGCAAGCCCGCTCAGTCATGCACATGTTTGTCAGCCTCTGTGGGTTCTATTTGCTGACACTGGCCAAAGCAAGTCTCACAGCCGAGCTGAGTCAGAGTGAGACGGTGCTACAGAGTTACACAGCAGAGGAGAGTGGACATAGAGAGGGGAGAGGATTGGGGACAATATTTGCAAAGCCCACACCTTCCCTGTCCCCAAGATAATGATAATGTGTATTGAGCATGGATCTCCTAACCATTCAATCATTTTTGGGAACCAAACCCACAAAACAAACCCACTGCTGGTGAGTCAATTCCAACTCATAGTGACCCTATACAACAGAGAAGAACTGCCCCCACAGAGTTTCCAAGGAGTGCCTGGTGGATTTGAACTGCCGATCTTTTGGTTAGCAGCTATAGCTCTTAACCCACACACTTTTCTGTGTGATTCTAAAAGCAAAATTCAACATATATCAGTGCAAATCGTTTTGTTAAGGTAATTCTGACTTTCGGAATTTATGAAGACTTGTTAGGGCAATCAAGATTTTCAAGTGCTTACAGGCAAAAAGAGAAAAACAAAGCAAAAACCAGTCATCACGGAGATGATTCCAGTGGCCACCCCAAGTGTGTTAGAACAGAACTGTGCCCCATAGGGTTTTCAGTGGCTGCTTTTTCAGAAGTCAGTAGCCAGGGCTTTCTTCCATGATGCCTCAGAGTGGACTCAAACTTGCAGCCTTTCTGTTAACCATTTGCAGCACCCAGGGATGAGAAAAAGGAGGCTTGCAATCTCCCAGCCATAATCCAAAGTAGGAGATGGGGACAATTTTATAGTGAGAATTGTAGGGCAGAGCATAGAGCAAGGATCGGTTAGGGTTGAGTGGGAAGGAAGATCCAGGAGGACTTCACAGAGGAGATGGTTTTGGCCAAGCTTTGAAGAATGAAGAGGAGTTCTGCTGTCAGAGGTGAGGGACCAGCCTGAGCAAATGGAGAACACAGAGCTCTTGGAGTTTTAGCCATACCGAGGCCTTTCACAATGGTGTCTCCTTCCAGGAGTGGCTTCCTGAGGAGTTTGTGGGGAGAATCTCTCAGCTGGACACTCAGTCACCTGTTACCAAGATCAATGGTAAAAACACACCTGGAGCCCTGAGCTATCTCTGACCTTATGTGAATGGCCTACACCAGCCCTGTCCCCTGCCTCCAGCCTCCCCTCCCCTTGCCCCGGTTCAAATATACTTCCTGCTGTTTTTCCCAGTCCACCACTCAGGTGACCAGGTACTGAGTATAGAGGGAGGCCCTGAGGGGCTGAGGACACAGGCCCTTGGCCCTGACCCTCCTTTCTCATTCCTCAGTGGCTGTAGACAGGCTGCCCAACTTTCTGGCCGCACCCAATGCTCCGGGGGGCCAGCCACTGCCCCATCACCAGTGTTCCATCCACCTCAACTGTGAAGAGACCCGCCTCATCCATCAGGCCTTTGAAGATGCTGTGGATGGCCTCCCTTCCCACAGGTGCGTGGGCCGGTGGGCTTTTCCTCTCCTCTCCTTCCTGCCCTGCCCCCAGAGATGCTCTTACACACAGGTCCAGAGTTGCCTTGAGAGAACAGGGATGGGCTTCTTATGCCTGATGTTACAGTCACGTGGACTTAGGATCTCCCTGAACCCGTACTTCAATTCTAAGGATAGGAAGTGCATCCCAGGGCATGAGAATGCGGACCAAGGAAGGTAGAGGAAAGGTAGCCATGCTGAGGAAAGTGTCTCAGAAAGGTGTGAAGAAGAGGATATGCTTTCCAGAGAGAAAGGAACGATCTAGAGGGCGCCCGCTCACCCGGCTCCCTCACTCCACTGTCCCTCTGCTTAGCAGCCTCCATGCAAGCCTTCCCCGTGCAGCTGCATTTTGGTCCTTCTGGGGATGCATAGGGACGCTGCAGAAGCAGCCTCTTTCCAGATCACTGGTTGTCCTACAAACACGGTTTGAAAACCTCTTCATTGCCAGGCTCTGTACTAGATGTAGGTTGAGGGAAGTGGGGGCAGGGCAGGGGCATGAAGCTTATAGGACAGGCACACAAATATTTACAACGTAAAGCTGAGAAGACATATGTCCTGACAGAAGGGCAGAGTCCACTAATCTGTTCGTAAATATTCACTGGGTCTCTGCTTTGTGCCAGGCACAGTTCAGTGGCCTGGGCATAGAGCAGCAAGCTAAATCAACAAGGCCTCTGGCCTAAGGCCACTGACCTTCAACTGGAGGGAGACCAGACAATCAGTAAACATGCCAGGTGGCCCAGGAAGGCCTCTCTGATAGCACCGTGTTGAGCAGAAACATGAAGGGAAGCAAGAGGGTAAGTCATGTGGGTATCCAGGGACGAACACGGGGGGCAGGGTATCAGGGACAAAGGCCCGGGAGCAAGTGTGTGCTTGCCGCCTTGAAGGCAGACCAACAACGCCCGTGACCAGGAGAGAGAGACGCTGGCAGGGAGGGTCTAAGAGCAGCACCCGCTGCCCTCTGCCGGGCCTCGTCATTCACTCCCAGCTTTACTCCAGGAAAGTCTGTGCAGGGCCTTACATTTCAGCAGGAGCATCCCAGACCCGGCCATTGGTCACTGTTGCAGAATTCAAGGGACAGAAGATAGTGGCTTGGGCCAGAGTGGAAGTGGTGGAACACCTAAAGAGTGACCGGATACTGGGCATATTTTGAAAGTAAAGCAAGTAGAATTTACTACTAGACAGGAAGTGAGGGCTGAGAGAAAAACAGGAAAATGAAACTTCTGTTTGACTGAAATGGGCACAACTGTGTATGGGATAGTGGTGTCACTAGGGTTGGCGTCACCCGTACTGGTAATTCATAATGTCAGCCCCCTCCCGTGGGCCTCATTCCATGTCAGACCACACAAAATCCTTAGGAATGTTTATTATCAATTGTAATCATAGAATAATGTGTGATAAACATAGTTGTAAACTGCTTAAATGTAGTTTCTTAGATTTCATGAATACTAACAACGAAACTGTTTCATAAAATCTACATTGAATTGCAACATCATTAGTAACTCAGTAGAACCACTTTTTAAATTTTTCTCCCTTTCTTTAATATTACTTCACTCTCAAAAAAGTTACGGCTCTTGGATTGGCTCAAAAAAGTTATTGATATACCTTCACAAATACTAATTTCCATAATATTGTAGCTCAGACATCAGGAAATTTGACAAAATTGGAATCAAAACACCCGGCAGCAATAGAAACAACAATGCATGCTTGAAATGTGAGCAGATAAAACCACACAATTCAAAGAGTCACTGTAACTGAGTGAGAAGGACAGCTCCAATTGGAGTCCACGAGGTGGTTTGAAAAGTAAATTAGTATTGAGTTTTAGCCTTGTGGCTATATTGATACCTGTAAATTGGGCTAACGAAAACTGGTTTTGTTTAGCTATTGGGATATTTTTATAAAAGTAATCAATTTGTGCTAAAACACTGTACAGAAATTTCAGAGACAGTCATCTTGGTGTCACCCCCTCTGACAGTGTCACGTGGTATGCTCTGCACCCCTAGAAGCCCTTGGTGACACAACTGTCATGGGAGAGCAGGCTTTAGGAGGTAAACAGGCGTTGGGTTTGGACAAGTTGTGTTTGGGATGCTTGGTGGACATCAAGTTCAGAGGGTAGGTGGCAACTGAGGAGAGAAGGGACACTTTGCTGGCCTTGCAGGGTGATCCTGTCTGGAAACTGGAGGGGAAAAGGGCTCCAAGCAGAGCAGGAGATGGCAGGCCGAGGTGGCTAGGCAGGAAGGAGTCAGGTCCAGTAGATACTACGGTAGCTCTGTTTTGTTTGGCCTGCTTAGAGCAGGTACTCAACAAAACAAAACAAAACAACTAAACACAATTCTATCACACCAACTCTTGGCGACCTTAGAGGACAGAGTAGAACTGTCCCAGAGGGTCCCCTAGGCTGTAATCTTTGCAGAAGCAGATTGCTAGGTCCTTCTTCCTGAAGAGCTGCCGGTGGGTTTCAGCCACTGACCCTTCAGTTAGCCACCGAGTGCTTAAGCGCTGTGCCACCAGGGCTCCAGAAAGGCACCCTGGAGGAGGTCAAACCTGGTTCTGGTTAGACCATCTGAGCACTGAGGCCTGGCCCCCAGGTGTGCTTGTGGTGTCCAGCTGGCTCTGAAGACATCCGCCTTAGGGACCCTGCTTAGAGCCTGCAGTGAGGAAGGCAGGCTGAGGCCACACATTGAGACAGGCCCTGGGGCCTGACCAGAGACCCTGACATCTGCAGGCTGGCCTGGTGGGCACTGGGAGGAGGAGCACCTCTGCAGTGGTCTCGGCTATCCCAGTGGTCGTGGAGACCGTGCAGGGAGGCCTCACAGGGAGAACGGGGCCAGCACCCGGGTCCTTTGAGGGGCTCCAAGTCATCCCACGCCGTGGCAGAGTGGCTCCCTGGCCCCGCCCCTAGGCCAGCTGCTGCTCCTCGGAGCTGACCCTTCTCCTCGCTGCAGGCCTGTGATTGAGCTCTGCGTCCCCTCCTCGTTGGACCCCACTCTGGCTCCTCCTGGCTGCCACGTTGTCTCCCTCTTCACTCAGTACACTCCTTACGCACTGGCCGGCGGCAAGACCTGGGACGAGCAGGCAAGAAACACTTACGCAGACAGAGGTAAAGCGGGCTAGACTGTCCTATTTCCAGAGTGAGATGGACCCGCAGCTCACCAGACCCCCTCCTCCCTGACTGTCCCGTTCAGGTGTCCCATAGCGAGAGAAGTATTTGAGAGAACCTCAGGTTAGCAATGTTAGCAAACAAATGTCTTTGGGGGTCGGGCACTGCCCTTAAGTTGCCCACAGGCTTGTGGGGTGACTAATCAAGAAACCAGTAGGTACAGTACAGTGTATCATGTGGACCGAAGGAAAAAGCCGTGAGCCAGAGAGATGGGAGGTTTTCCGAAGGAAGGGACATTTGAGGTGGGTTTTCAAGCAAGGCTAGGAATTGACCAGATCAGAAAGGACATTCCAGGCACAGGGAAAAGTTTGAGCGAAGCACTGAGGTGAAAGAGCTTTGTTATTCAGGGAAAGACAAGTTCACATTGTGTTTAGGGTTGGGGTAGGAGATTGGAGAGGAATAGAGGGCTGAACTGTCCGAAGGCTCATCTGCCTTTGTGACAGACTGTCTATCAACTGTTTTGATTTTTCTTAAAACTCTATTGAGGAATAATTTACATATAATAAAATGAACCCATTTGAAGTGTATAAGTCAGTACTTTTCTAGTAAATGTGCCCAACAGTGTAAGAACTGGAAACCCTGGCAGTGCAGTTAGTGCTAGGTCGCACACCACAAGGCTGGCCGTCCAAACCTCCCTGACTCTCCTTGGAAACTCGACGGGCCAGTTCTACTCTGACCTATAGGGTTGCCATGAGTCGGAACCGACTCGAGGACAGTGGCTTTGGGCTTTTGTGCAACAATACTCCTGTGGCTGGTTTTTGCTGGGTCTTGGGGACTTCTTGTCCTAACACCATTTCACTTCCCTGCTGCTTGGTCCCCAGTGTTTAACTGCATCGAGGCCTACGCCCCCGGCTTCAAGGGCTCTGTGGTGGGCAGAGATGTCCTCACACCACCTGACTTGGAGAGAATCTTTGGGCTTCCTGGAGGGGTGAGTGATAGCCTGGAGGTTCATTGTCCACGCTACTCCCTGCACCCACACTCACGGGTTGGGCCCTCTTGGCTTTGTCCTGTTCCTGCCAACCTTCACTAGGACAGGGAGACAGACAGTGGCCAGTGCCACAGCTGAGGGGGGACAGAAATGCTGTCAGGCCTGGGGCATCAGAGGTGGGTTACAGACAAAAGACGGTGTGCCAGCTGAGGTCCCCAGGGTTGCGGGCCTTCCAGATAAATCTCCATGGCAGTCTCCCCCGTCTGAACTTCATCCGGGGGACCCTCATACACACATGAGACAGGGAGCAGGGAGACCAGGCTGGGAACAGGGGACTACTGAGTGCTTCCGAAGTGGCCACTCCACACTGAGCTTTGCTGCATGTGAACAGCATGCCACATTTTTGAAACTTAGTACCCCAAAATACAAAAAGGCTCGATAGTTTTTATACTGATTAAATATCAAAACAATACTTGTGGTACATTGGATTAAGTATTGGAATAATATTACCAATTTTGTTTTTTACTTTTTAAAGTGGCTGCTAGAAAATCTAAAGTTATGTATGCAGCCCACATCACATTTCCATTCGGCAGGGCTGGTTCAGGCGAGGGCAGAGGGAAGGGAAAGGGGTGGACAGAGGTGGGTGTCATGGGGCGCGTGGGCGTAGAGGACTAGGTGACCACATGCGCATGGAGGCAGGGCAGAGGCCACAGTGAAGGTCCCAGCCCAGATGCGTAGGACAGGAGGGTGGCATCCTGAGAGGCAGGAGAGGTGGGAGAGGTGAGTCTCAGAGAGGGTGAGCTCAGCTGGGATCTCATGGAGGGAACTGCCATAAGGTCATCCCCATGGTGACATGCTTGAGATGCCGGCCCTCCTCCCCAGGTCTGCCACACCCGTGAGCTTCTGTCTGTCAAGAGGCTGCCTCCTTTCTCTGCCTGGGGCTGGTTTGATAGGCCAGTGAAGAAAACTAAGCTCGGGGTCCCTGGTCCCCTTTCTACCACTCACTGTGACCTTGCTGGCGCTTAGACACTTGGGCCCAGTCTCAGATCGGTGTCTTGACCAAACAACTGTCCCAGCAGCCAAGATAGGCCAAATTCTTCAGTTCCTCATACACAGTGAGAGAGATTCATAGCCCACAGTGAAACCTCTTAAAATCCCTGCTTTCCTTTCCCTTCCCATCCCCTACAGCCTGCAGAGGCTGTGCCAGTCTTTCTTCCTGAAAAGTGCCTCAGGAAAGTGCCACTTCTAGTCCTAGGACACTTACCTGTTCTCTGTCTGTCCTGTCCCTTTCTGCATCCCGAGAAAACATCCCAGATGGCAAAGAACGTTCCTCAGAGAACCAGGGAAGGGGAGAAACCCGGAGGGACAGCTTCTTTAGCGGATGCCGGGCTGCACAGGCTGTAAAACCCCTGTGTTGACACGGTGGCCCTGCCTCCCACAGAACATCTTTCATGGCAGCATGACCCTGGACCAGCTCTACTTTGCCCGTCCCCTGCCTCTGCACGCCAGCTACCGCTGCCCCCTCCCAGGCCTGTACCTCTGCGGAAGTGGGGCCCATCCAGGTAAGTGGCCTGAAATCCGCTACCCTGTGTGGGCTGGGAGGGCTGGCTGGGGGCGAGAGGCTTGCAGACACAGAGATGGTAAACAAGAGAGGGAGGGAGCTGGGGGGAGAGGGGGCGTGGGAGTTCTACCAGGACAAGCCACAACCTCCGGTTCAGAATTCTGGGTCCCAGGCAGTGGTCGAGGGCTGGCCATGGCCCTTATCGAACTCACACCCCCTCCCCATTAGGCCCGGGGACATGGCCAGTGGAGGCATCTCTCCAAATGGCAATACTGGGTAGCAGGAGACCCAGGTCCTTAAATTCCCCGTGCACATTTTAGACCAGTGTTAGGTGCTTGTTCTTAGGTGCCATCAAATCACGTCCAACCCATAGCAGGTATGTTCAAGCCCATTTTTGCAGCCGCTGTGTCAGTCCATCTTGCTGTCTCCTCCTCTCCCCTCAGCTCTGCTTCACCGAGCATGACGTCCTTCTCCAGAGAGCAGTCCCTCCTGATAGCGTATCCAAAGTAAGGGAGACAAACTCCTACCACCCTCACGTCTAAGGAACATTCTGGCTGTACTTCCTCCAAGACAGTTGTTTGTTCTTCTGAAAGTCCACAGTATAGTCAGTATTTTTTTTCTTTAGACCTGTAAAGGTCAGTAAAGTTAAGTGTCTCAATATTACAATCTTCTCTGCACTAGTCCCAAGCCTAACTGATCTCCCCAAGGCTCACTTGGGAAGCTGCACTTTCTCCGAGTTCTGTGCATCTCAACCTTCTAGAAGGAGTCCGTGCGTCCACACCTTCCCTCTCAGACCCTTCTTCTCACATTCCACATGCTAAGAGTCCCTCCGTCTAGAACACTGGTTCTCAGGCTTTGGGCTGTGCACCTGGCCTCCTCCCCAGAGACTTGATGCAAGAAGCCTGGGGTGGGGGAACCCACACCTGTGCCTTAGTAATCATCTCTGTGATCCTGATGCCCTGGGCCTGAGCTCCACCCTCTCGGCAGCCCCACCCCTGAGTTCCTGAACAGAGCTTTGGTTCACGGCAGGTTCTCTTCTAGGAGGAGGTGTCATGGGAGCCGCTGGACGAAATGCAGCCCATGCGGTCTTTCAGGACCTCAAGAGTACGTGACTCTGACTTGAGAAGTAGGTATTCTGGTTCACGCTTGAGCTTTTAAGGCCCCCACTGGTCTGTTTCCCAGAAACCTCTGCTCTAAAGGATATTATTTGAAGAAGCCACATCCTGAAAGCACAACCTACTGTTTTAGAAGAAATGCACAGCATACATATGGTCCAAGTGAACCAGGTGCCCCCTGTCCCCATGAATGAGTTGCTTTTGTTTTATTAAAAACAGCATTTTATACAGATAGTCCGTTTTTTTTTTTTTTTCTTCTCTGTGTTAATGGAATTCTGTTGATTGGAGACCTGATGTCACAGTTGTTAAAGTGTTCAGCTGCTAAGCAAGAGGTTGGAGGTTTGAACATTCTGGCTGCTCCACAGGAGAGACGTGACAGTGTGCTCCTGCAAAGATGACGGCCTTGGAAACCCGTTGGGCAGTTCTCCCCTGTCCTCTAGGATTGCTGTGAGTCAGAATCCACTCTGCAGCTATGGATTTTGGTTCCCTTCCTTTGGGGGTGCGTGGATAGGAGTCCTTGTGTGGTACACACTGCTAATGCACTTGGCTGCTAATCCAAAGTTCGGAGGTTTGAGTCCACCCAGAAGTGTCTTGGAAGAACGGTCTAGTGTTCTGCTTATGAAAAACCATCAAAAAGCCCACAGAGCCCAGCTCTGCTCTGACACACAGGGAACTGACTTGATGGCACCCAGTTTTCATTTGTTTGGGTTACGAGCTGAGTAACTTGTCTGAGGTACTTTGTATTCGTCTGACATCAGCTCGAGCAGCCCACATGGCCAGCGGAGGAGTCCTGGGCAAGCAGCCCTCCCTGCCTGCTCACCGGCCAGGGCCCTCACTGCCAGCTGATCGGCAGAACAGCCCTGGTGAGGACCGCTGTCACAGCTCCTGCTAACCGTAAGAAAGGACTCAGGTCGCCCAGTGACCCTCAAAGCTGCCCAGGGGGCACGCCCTGAACAATGTTTGGCATCCCAAGCCATCAGAGCCTCCAGAGTCAGGCCACTGGGAGTCAAAGGTGGCTGAAAAGTGGAGGGTCATCTGGGAGACCCCCATGCCCAAGTCTAGAGTATTCAACTGTCAGCTTCCCGCCAGCTACACCAACTGTATCGCGAAAACCTTTCGATAGAGTCCTATGATATTCTCAAGTGAGTCAGGTTGTTCCTTTTGGTCAGAAAGGATCAGCCAAATGTCCCCATGGCGGCAGCAGGTCTTTCAGCCAATTTGTCTGGCTCTCGCAGCCGAGGCCACCCTCCAGACCAGGCCTGGCTGCTGAGGAGGCGGCAGCTTCTCTGGAGCATCTGCCTCCCTTTCTCCCAGTCAGGTTGACATAGATCAAGCTCTACCCACCTCATTACTTAGTAAGCGCTATTTTGCATATGCTTCTTGCTGTTGAGTCAATTCTGACTCAGAGCAACCCTCTAGGCCAACACTCTAGAACTGTTCCATAGGGTTTCCAAGAATCAGCCGATAGATTCCAACTGCTGACCTTTTAGTTAGCAGCACAAGATCTTAACCACTGCACCACCAGGGCTCCTCAGTGTTCTGTATAAGTATTGCTTTAAAGATCAAATAAGGTAACAGAACCTGCTTTAATCCAGTATCAGCCACATAATAAACAGCACATGGCAGTAGTGTTGCTGCTGATCATGCCGGCACACGGTGATGTTGCTGCCGATAGTGTTGGTAAAAATGCTATTGTCATTTTGGTGTTCCACGGAACAGTTTTTTTAGTCATCTTTTTTCTTCTATCATGGCACCCACCACCCAAGCCAGGCAGCTAGGAGTAGTTAGACTAGGACCGCCAGCCAGCCAAGTGCTGTCGAGTTGGACAGAGAAGAGCAATCTCTTGAAAACCAATGACATTTTTCCCCATTACAAAAAACAAAAAAACAATTGCTGTGGAGTCAGTTCTGATCACAGCAACTCCATGTGTGTTGGAATAGAACTGTGCTCCATAGGGTTTTCAATGGAAGTTTTCTGGAAGTAGATCACCAGATCTTTCTTCTGAGGCACCTCAGAGTGGATTCAAACCTCCAGCCTTTCTGGTTGGCAGCAAACATGTTTAGCATTAGCATCACCCAGTGTCTTCTTTTCCATGTGATTTTTACATGGATTTGGATTTCTGAAACCCAATTCCACCATCATGGAATCGATGTGGGCTCACAGTGACCCTATAAGACAAACTAGAACTGCCCCATAGGGTTTCCAAAGGAGCACCTGGTTGATTTGAACTGCTAACCTCTTGGTTAGCACCCACAGCACTTAACCACTACACCACCAGGCTTTTCCTACCACGTGAAGAGCTGCCAGCAGGGCTCCCCCATGCAGCATGGAAACAACAGACTTTTTCAGATTATCCACAACTCAGTTTTGTTGCAGGTTACCAGTTTATCTGAGATTTACTTTTCTCAAAAGATTGCCCAAAGCCAAAGGGGGGGGGGAGATTGTGAAAAATAAAACCATGGGGGGATGGGCCAGGGCTGCCTTATTCTCTAGGAAGGGGCAACTGTGCCACTCATGTCACCCACATCTTTGGTCTCAGCGGCACACGTCTGGCTGACAGTCACATGTAAGAGGGCAGATTAAATAGGAATTAGAGGTTTTAAAAATGCTCCAAGGCTTGGAGCATATCACATTGTGTTTGGTCTTTATAAATATGGACTTTTTTTTTTGGTTAAAAAAAGTCAAACACGCTTACGTAGGACATTTTAATACTATGATAAGAAGGAACAAAATGCACCATAATCTTACCTAGAGAGATAATCACTAGTACCATTTTTACAATATTTCCAGCTAGTCTTTCACATAACCAGGATCATAGTCTATATTTGGGTTTTATATCTCTCCTTTTACATCATGTCATAAGCATTTTTCATGTCATAAAAATTGTTTGAAAGCACTACTTTTTATAGCTGCGTAATACTCTCTTGGGAGGATGGACTATAATTTATTACGGGACATGAAGTTTAGCCTCGGCCTTGATTGCTAATTAGTATCAGTCAGAGGCCTGAAGTCTAGGCTTTTATCATCTTGAACATGTTTTATAGGAGTCCTGGTGGTATAGTGGTTAAGCACTTTGCTGCTAACGGAAAGGTCACTAGTTAAAGCCTACCAGCGGCTGCACGGGAGAAAGAGCTGGCAGTCTGGTTCCATAAAGATTTCAGCCTTGGCCTTCTACTGTGTCCTATACGTTGCTGTGAGTCTGGTTGAACTTCACGTCAACGAGTATTGGAATGGTATTTAAGGAATCCTGCTTGGCTTAATCAGTAAATACTTTCCTGCTAACTGAAGGTTGGAGGTTGGAGCCCACCAGCCCCTCCCAGGAAAAAAGGACCTGTTGATTTGCTTCGGTAGAGTACAGCCTGAGAAGTCCTGTGGGCCCGTTCTGCTGTCCTAGAGGGTTGCACAGAGTCTGCATTGACCAGAAGGCACGTAGTAACTGCTACTTGAATGTCTTGGATCACAAGGTATCCAGGCACACATCCCCCACAGAGGAGAGAGAACCAGGAGGAGGCCAGGCACTGGGGAAAGAGGCATTTTAGCACTGACAGGAAGATCTACTGTTGGTTGATTTCCCATCATATGTCTCAAGTCTCTCAAAGATGACAGTGACCCAGACCAAGATACAACATAGCACGCCGGCGCTACGAGGTGCCAAACGCCAACGAGCTACCAGCACTTGGGTCCTGCTTCAGGCTGAGCAAGTGGGCTGGGCTTGCCTCAAAGTGACGACTCTGCAAATCGGCCAAATGGGCAAATGGGTTCCTTGAAAACTCCAGTACGTAAAAGTCTTACAAGGATAAATAAGTCAGAGTCGTACTGTGACCTGATTTACAGTTGTCAGTTTCCCCCAACGCAATTGGGAGCACTTCCTGTGAGGTGCCGGCATGTACCAACCACGGAAGCCCTCTGGTCGTTAGGGAACATGACCAGACCTGCTTGCTCCCACAGCCCCTGTGTCATCACACATCGTATGGTCCTGCGTCCAGAGCCTCCTGGAGATGTGAGGTTTATGACTCGGGGAGGAATTGGGGCGTTGAAGTCGGAGGAACGGCGGCTGTGGCTGACCAAGCCACCTGCGGGCCCTGTGACTGTGCGTTTCTCTAATACGTGTTGCGTTAGCAAAGCATTTGTCAGCTCCTGGGATCTCCTACCTGAAGCAGGTATCGCCCCCGCCGCGAGGACTGAGATACAGCAGGGAAAAGGACGCCCCCACCCCCAGCACGGGAGCGCCCTCTGCCGGGGGATGGGAAAACATGAAAATGGGAAGAGAGAAGCAGGAAACAAAAATGCACAGCAAACGTGGGGGAAAAAAAACTTATCCTTACACGGGAATCAATTAAGGAGCCCTGGTGTCGCAATGGTTAAAAGCTTGGCTGCTAATTGAAAGGTGAGCGATTGGAACTCACCAGCAGCTCCAAAGGAGAAAAGACCTTGTGATCTGTTCTGTAGACATTGTGGAGACAGTTCTACCAAGTCACTTGGAGTTGCTATGAGTTAGAATCAGCTAAACGGGACATAACAACAGCAGGAATTGATTAAATGCAATCATGTGGTGTGCATACTTTGGGATTTTATATATACATGAGGCTGTTGTGCTGGTTACTTTGCAGAGGGGAGAGGAGAGGGTGAAGAGGAGGGGACAAGTGTTGGTTGAAGGGATGCTGTAAGTAAAGAGTGACAAAGAAGAGTGGGTTGTCACAGGGTGAGGACAGCACACTGAGCTGCAGAGGTGAGTATGCAAAACTGACTTGCATTGTAAACTTTCATTTTAATCATAATAAAATTTTTTTTTAGAACATCAAATGCAGTTAAAACCAAGCTATCCAGCAACAGCACCTCGTGATCTGTGGTAGAAAGTAGATCAACTTAACTGGATGCCACCATAAACTGAAAGCTGTTCCAATCTTAATCCAATATTGCAAGGATAGAGTAGCAGGGGCGGTGTCCAGGGACCATGCTCTCAGGGCACACCAAGGCCAACTGGCATAACTAGCCTGTTGCTAAGAAAGACTTCTTCACCCCATATTGGTGAGTGGCATCTGGGCTCTTTAAAGCTAGCAAGCTGCCATCTGAAGTACACCAAATCGTCCCAACTCATCAAGAACAGATGGTCACCGAGAACACAAAGACAGGAGGAAAAAAGAGCCCAGGAGACAGAAGGATCCATGTGAATGGGAAACTGTAGCAACACGTGACCAGAAGAACCAGATGGTGCCCAGCCACCACCAAGGACAGCTGTGACAGGCACACAATATTGAGTCCCGATGGCAACATGAAAAAAAAGAACTCTACTAAAAGACCACAGTTGGTGGTCTGACAGCCTGGGGGATCCCCTGGGAGCATGGACCCTAGACCTGCTGCTTCCCTTGACTGGAAAACACTCGGGGACACAATGTGACTATATGGTGTGTGTACCTTATAGTTCTGTTCATTTATAGGATGTCCTACTAGTCTCTTTCTAGATGGGAGACGAGAGAGTGGAGAGGAGGCGACAGGAGATTAAAAGGATATGACAAGTATAGAATGAAAAGGAGTGTCCTGTCACCGGACAAGCAGAGCAGAAGGAGCTGCAGAGAGGCAGGCATGCAAATTTAATTTCGGTTGTATATTTTCACTGTATCACAATTAAAAAAAACCAAAAACTGAGCTATCATGCTTTACTTAAAAAATTAGGAAAACTATTTGTAACAGAAAATGCTCAGTGGGTGAAAAGACACTCATGCCCTGCCAGTAGTAGCGTATCTTTTTATTTGAGAATAGGACTCAGAAGCCAATGTTTGCATGCTTTGATGCAGTTAATCAACATCTTATTACTTAGCCTAAGGAAAATATTAAAGATGTCCCCAAGGATTTAAGTACAAAGATATTCATGCAGTGTTATTTGCAATGGCAAAACATTCAATGGCTAAATGTCCCAAAATAGAAACTTATTTAAATTAATTTTGGTAACAGCGTGCGACGGAAAGTAAACAGCAATTTAATATTACCAGGCACGTTTTTTAAAGTGCTTTTTAAAAAACACAAGGAAAAATGCTAATAAGAAAGTAAGACACAGTATAATTCCAACTTTGTTTATATGTTTATATAAATGGATAGCTATTGTTTTCGTGTCTGTGTGTGTGCTTTAGGTGAAGGTTTAAAAAGCAAATTAATTTCTCGTTAAATAATTAATACATCTGTTATTTTGTGACATTTGTTGCCAACTCAGCAACACATCAGTGCTCTCCCCTTTCTGATCTTCAGTTCCCGTTTCCATTTGTCCAGCTCTCCTGTCTCCTGACTTCTTGTCCTTGCACATGGACTGGTGTGCCCATTTAGTCCCATGTACATGGTTCAGCTAAGTCTGTTACTGTTTGTTTTATGGGCCTGTCTAACCTTCGGCTGATGGGTAACCGTCAGGAGTGACTTGAGTACTGAGTTAAAATGACGTCTGAGGGCCATGCTTTCATGGTTTTTTCTGTCCCTGCCAGACCAGTAAGTCTGATCTTAGTTTTTGTAAGTTTAAATTTTGTTCTATGTTTTTCTCCAAGGGATCTTCTATTGTGATCCCTGTCAGGGCAGTCAGTGGTGGTAGCTGGGCCCCATCTAGCTGTGCTGGACTCGGTCTGGCAGAGGCTGGGGTAGTTGTGGTCCATTATATATACATAGATGTTGTTCTTGTCAAGTTGATTCCAACTCAGGGTGACCATACGTGTGCCGAGTAGAACTGCTGCATAAGGTTGTCAGGGCTGTGACCTTTCGGGAACAGATCGCCAGATCTGTCTTCCTAGGTACTTCTGAGTAGGTCAAATTGCCAGCCTTTCAACCAGTAATCAAGGGTTTAACCACTGCACTACCCAGGGACAACACCTATATATAAACAAAGATCTAAGTATATATACTATAGATCTCTATATGACACATGCATATATGCCAAAGCCACTGCCGTCGAGTCGATTCCAACTCATAGGGTGCCGGGAGCCAGCCCCAACACTTTTTAGGGTCCCGCACAGAGGGAGGGAAAGGCATTGGTGGGAAATGAATTCAGACAGGAAAGAATTTTGGAGAAAAGGCAGCCCAACTCTCCAGAGAGAAAAACAAGGACTGTCTTGTTTTATTGTTGTCTTTTTATAGTCAGTAAGGCAGCTATATTTTGACCACGTTGGTGATTGGCTAGGCAAGAAGCAAGTACCTCATGGTCTCTTCATGTCAATCACTAGAGTTTTCTAAATAATGGCCAGAGACTAGTGTCTCTTTTCATGCTAGCTATTAAGATCTTCTAAACAATGGTTAGAGACAGTGGTCTTCTTCTCTTGTTGACTGTTAGGGTCTTCTCTGTTAGTTAGTAAGGAACAAACACTTTGTCATTCCTTTTCATGTTAACCATTAGGGCCCTCTAAAGAATGGTCTGAAACAAGCATATTTGTGATTCATAATTAACAATCGGAACAAAACTAATCCTGGAACTTCTATTAACTTTACCTAAGCAGGAAGAGAGAACAAACCCTTCTTAAAAGTTATAGTTTGACAGTCTCTATTTGTCCCTTCTCTGCTCTTCCTTATCTCTTCCTGTAAGGACAATGAGTGTCCACCGTCCCTCACTCTAAGCTTCTCTTGAACTGCTTTAAGAAAGGCATTTCTTTAGTATTTGTCTGTTTGCCAATACCAAATATAATAGACTTGGGAACCTAGCTGTTTTCCTGAAACAAGAAGTGGGATGTTTACTATCTAAGAGCCGAGAGAGAGGCTGGGGGGTGGGGGGAACCGTCCCCGTCTCTCAGAGCCTTCCTGCAATGTTTGTTACCTCATGTGAAGGGAGGAGTGAGCAGTTGGGAGAAGTCAGCGGGGGTTAGGCCAGCCTCGCTGCTTCCAAGCTGGCTGTGTTAGAATTCATTCCTCTGAGCTCTTTTCCCTAGAAATTCCTGTACAGGTTTTCCCAATATTATTTCATAAACCGAGGAGGTAGTAAAGGCCCCTCTCAGAAGGCATCTCCCCTGATCCTTGTCTCAGGAGAGGAGGGGGTATTTTTTAAGGAAAATTTGATTAGAAAGCAAAATAATATCAGGCAGGCTAAAAAACATGTCACGGTGAGATGCCTCGGCCTGTCATTTACAGAAGTTCGTGACTTTGTCTACAACGGCTGATGGCAGACCTCTGCAATAGGGGCTCTATAGGTTAGAGTAGAACTGCCCCATAGTTTCCACGGAACTCCGGCAGATTTAAACTGCTGTACATGCACATGCGTGTTATATGTGTATGTCTATACATACTATATATACATGTTACACATGTATATATGTATGTGTGCATGTGTGTGTGTGTGTGCATCTCTGTGTGTGTGGTCATACAGACAGAAAGAGAGATGGAGAAGGACAGAAACAGAGCAACAAGTGAAAAAGATTACGGTACACTCCAGTGCTGGCAGTAGCCTAACGTCTTTCTGGCTACTTTGCTGCAGGTGGGTAATGTCCCTTAGTGCTTTCATGTAGCTTTTCTTAGCTTGAGGACATCCCAAAGTAAGCAGGTGGGCCTTTGAAATTTTGTTTACATCTGTGCTCTGTCCTGCTCCAAATGACTTGTGAATAGCCTATGTGTTAACAGAGGTTTATTGATTATAAATAGGAAGCTTTCAGACACGGTCCAGTCTTAGATACCGTTAATGGAGGGACAGAAGTCCTTGATTACCCAGCATCCCCTCAACATCACAAAGGGAAAGCGTAATATATTTTCAGGCATCCAAAAGCCAGGCCGAAATCCTGTGTTCTTGTGAGAAGTCTCGAGAGATGAACCCAAACCCAGACTTTCTGCAGTTTTATCTGAAATTATGTCAGCTCTGTAATATGGTTCGGCTGATGCTGACCAGCAACTCTGTGTGCGGCTCATTAGATAGGCTTTTGACTAATAAGAGACTTGGAAGATGAATTAAATGATACTGAGCAAAAGGTATTTGTTTAGTATGCAGAAATCTTCCAAAACAATGGGTTTCAAGGGAAAGTAATTAAAAAGTTTGTCGATGATGACAAATTTGGGATTTGTAGATGTAGGCGAATCCCAGGAGGGGAATTAACATATCTTTTGGGGTAAGATAAAGGCCCAGCCTCCTGACTTGGGTCTCTCTTTCTTACACTGCTATTGTTTTATACATTTTACAATGAGAGGACTTTATTTTTAGGGTGGGATGTGGATGGAAGAGAAAAGGATTCTCACTCTCTGTTTTTCACTTCTTTGTTTAGGGAACTGGGTAACTTGGTTATTGGATATTGCGTCATGGTCCTGAAAGATTGGAGAGGCAGAAAGGCCTAGAACAGGGACACCAGTGAAGACCTGGCTCAAATGCTACTGTATGTTAGCAGGATGATTATGGCTCCTGTGGAGGGGGTATGAGGATTAGATACACAAACAGAGTCCACTAAAGCATGAGTACCTGTGACCCAGCAATGTACTCCTGGTATATATTCATCAGAAGTGCTTAGTGTGTTTGCCAAAGGAAATATACCAGACTGATCATAGTAGCACTATGAGCAGTAGCTCCAAAGTGGAAATTACCCAAATGCCCGGAAAAAGTAGAGTAGAACTATCCCCATGGGGTTTCCAAGATGCGCCTGGCAGATCTGAATTGCCGACCTCCTGGTTCACTGTCATAGCTCTTAGCCGGTACACCACCAGGGTTTCTTCAGCAACAGAATGGGTAATAAAGTGCAATGTATTCACACAAATGGACGAACAGTCAGCAGTGAGAATGAAAAACCTAGCACTAAGCTGAGGAAAAGAAGTCAAACACAAAATCATGCATGCTATAGGATTCATTTATTAAAAGCACAAGAACAGGCATTCATAATCTATGCTGTCAGGAGCTCATCTTCCAAGATGGGAGTAACTGGAAAGAAAACTAAAGGAGGGCTTTGGGGTGATGGTTATATTTTGCTCTTTGATCTGTGCAATAGTTACACGGCTGGGTTCAGGTTCTAAAAACTTGATGGAGCCCTCCACTCTCCACTTAGGATTGTTACCATTTTCTGCATGTGTATTACACTTCACTAGAGAGTTAACAAGAAAACTAGCTCACTGCCTGGCACTTAGTAGTGTTGGTTGTTAGTAGTTACAGTAAAAAACAGCAACAAAAAACAAACCCACTGCCATCAATTCCAACTTATAGTGACCCTACAGCACAGAGTAAAACTGCTCTGTAGGGTTTCCAAGGAGTGCCTGATGGATTTGAACAGCCAACCTGTTGGTTAGCAGCTGTAGCACATAACCACTGCACCACCAAGGTTTCCATCATTACTGCAGAGCTCATATGTACTGGGAAAACCCTGTATATGAGTTTAGAAAGGAGAAATGAAGGAGGGTGAAAAAGGAGAAGAAAGGGAGAAAGAAAGGGTCGTGTTGGCCAGACCTCTATGGTGCTCTCCCCCCATGATCCTGGCTTCCTGGTGCCTGTGCCATTGTGTGAGAGTGGGACATGTGTCTTACTTCTCACCAACATAACACAATAAAGACTATGGAATGTACCTGATTGTGTGGTTATGTGATGACATCACTTGTGATAGCAGTGCCCATCTTGCTGGGTAATCTTTTCTTTCTGGCTGCCTGTGAGGGACCAAGTGGACTTGTTGGGAAATCCATATGACAGCAATCACAGTACTCTCTAGAATCTGAAAGTGGCCTCCACCTGACAACCAGCAAAAAAACTGAAGTTCTCAGTCCTACAACTCAAGGGACTGAAGGCTGCCAACAGCCACATGAGCAGGTAAGCAGTGCCTTCCCCAGTCGAAGCTTCAGCCTAGCCGGCACCTCAGCTGCAGTCTTATGAGAATATCCAACCAAGTGATGCCTGGACTCCTGGCCCACAGAAAATGTGAGATAGTGAATGTGTGTTGTGCTGATTTGTTACACATTGAGAGATAACCGAAAGAAGGGAGAAGGCCAAACACTCATACCTATGGTGGAGACTCAAAACATCAGATGGTGTAAATTGAAATGCCCCTAGATTACAAAGTGTTTCATTTTAAATAACTCAGTGATCTGGACTTCTCTCCTGTGGTGCCTGGCCATCTTTCCACCAGCAGTTCCAAGCCAGGAGTACACCATGACCAATGCCATCACGTCCCACAGACCTGGATTTGGATCCCAGCTCTACCCATCTTGGCCAAGCTCCTTGACTCTTGATCTCAATTTCTTAGGTGACTTATGGGAGTGGTGATATTTTCCCTGTTACAGAGGTGCAAAGCAAAGACTACTTTCTTCCTTCCTGACAAAAGGTCTTGTTACTATCTCCCAGAAACAGAAAAATCAGATGGAGTGAGAGAACTCCGGGGCATTCTGGACCTACCTGAAGTGAGAGAAAGAAACTAAAACCGCCGCAAGAAGAAATGGAGGGAGTAAGATTTCCTTCAGTTTAAGACATCGGACATCTCTCCGTGACAGGCTTGCCAGAGCAGGAGCTTCTGTCCTGGGGCAGCCAGGCACACAGCCCTCTGCAGCAAACCGCACACCAGTGCACAGCTATCAGACAAGAGGAAAGGAAGCAGGCAGGGCAGTTTGCCAAAGGCAGAAACCTGTGTGTGGGCTGTTGAGCCGTATTTCTTGCTCAGTAAATCAATCTGCCTTGAAGGGGTTCCTCCAAGTCCATGACTGTAATTGGAGCTACCTTCCTCGGGGGCTGTTTGTTACATCCAAGGTCAGGTGACAAGCACCAGTGTCTGACACCCTGCGCAGTCACTCTTCACTTTCCTTCGGGGAAAGCTCTGCAATAGCTGGCCAAGCCAGGAGAATCAGCTAAAAAGTAGTCTGTGACTGTTGAAAAATTGGGAGAAATGAGTTGGGGTGACCTTTGAGTTCTCTCCTTGTCAAATTTCTGAAACTCACTTCAACATTCCCTTTAGGATTCCTCCTTTGAAACTAGTATCATCATTAACTTGTTTTCTCTTGAATCCTGTGATTGCTGAGGCACCTGGACACCAGACCAATAAAAAGAATCAGATAGTAATAACTGCTGCTGTTTATTGAGCTCCAATACTGTGCCACACACTGCACCAATCACACCTTTCACATGCATTATACCACCTTAAAAATGAGCACACATGATGCCGTGGTTAAGCACTTGGCTGCTAACTGAAAGGTCAGAAGTTTGCACCAGCAGTTCTGTGGAAGAAAAGATCTAGTGTCCTTCTCCTGTAACAATTAAGCTTATGAAACCCTCTGGGGCATGTAGATCATCTATAAGGTTACCATGAATTCAAATTGATCTGATGGCACACAATTTGCAAATGAGTAAACCAAACTCAGTGAGATTAAGTAGCTCACCCAAGGTCACAGAGTTGATAATTGACACAGTCAAGATTTGAACTGGTCTCTAGATGCTGTTATAAGCAAGAAGCTACCATCTGGATTCAGCCAGCTGGCAACTGATTGTATCATCATCATCAAGTCCCACTGATTGTTGACCTATCTTGTGTAGGGCTGTAAATGTTTGTCAAGCAACAGTCCCTGGTCTCAAAGTACAGTCTACCAGGGGAGGAGAACATACATACAAAGAATAAACAGAATTAACTCAACTGCAATGGATTTGGTGGTTAGTTACATTCAGGGTCAGTTAGTTGATTAAAGACTCATTCTGACTTTCTACCTTACCAAACATGATGGCTTTCTCTGCGGACTAGTTCATCCTGATAATTCTCCTTGTTGAATTTCTAAAACTCATTTCAACAAGCTGTATAAACTGTTGTTGTGTTGTTGTTAGGTATCACCGAGTGGGTTCCCACTACTGTGTGCACAACAGAACAACACACTGCCTGCTCCTGTGCATACCCACAATAGCTTCTATGTTTAAGCCCATCATTATAGCCACTGTGTCAATTCATCTCGTCGAGGGTATTCTCCTTTTTCACTGACCCTTCTCTCTACCAAGCAAGATGTCCTTCTCCGGGGACTATTGCCTCCTGACAATACGTCCAAGGTGTGTGAAACACAGTCTGCCATCCCTGCTGCCAACGAGCATTCAGGTTCTACTTCTTACAGAACAGATCTGTTTGCTCTTTTGGCAGTCTGTGGTACACTCAGCATTCTTCTCCGAACCACAATTCAAAAGCATCAGTTCTTCTGTCTTCCTTATTTATTGTCCAGCTTTCGCGTACATATGATGCGATTGAACATACCATAGTTTGGGTCAAGCGCATCTTAGTCTTCAAGGTGACATCTTTACTTTTCAACACTTTAAAGAAGTCTTTTGCAGCAGATTTTCCCACTGCAATGCATCTTCTGATTCCTTGGTTGCTGCTTCAATAGGCGTTGATTGTGGGGCTAAGTAAAATGAAACTCTTGACAACCTCAATCCTTTGTCATTTATCATGATGTTGCTTACTGGCCCAATTGTGTGAGGAATTTTGTTTTCTTGCTGTTGATGTCCAATCTATACTGAAGGCTGTGGTTCTTGATCTTCATCAGTGAATATTTCGAATCCTCTTCATACTGGAACAGCTTTAATTGGAAATGAGAAGCAAAGAGAGAATGAAAACTCCCTCTCTTTGGTTGTCTGTGAGGAAGCAAGGCTGTGCCAGGAAACCACATGTGGCAGGTAACTGCAGAATACTCTAGGATTTGAGAGCAGCCTCCAGCTGACAGCCAACTAAACACGCAAGTTCTCAGTGCTATACCTCAAAGAACTACATGCTGCCAATAACCGCATGAGCAGGGAATTGAATCCTTCCCCAGTCTTCAGATAAGAACACAGCCCAGCCAGCAACTGGTTTGCAACCTGGTGAGACCCTGAGCAGAGGATCTAGCTGATCCATGTCTAAAATGATGATGTGGGTTGTTTTCAGCTGCTAAGTTTGTGATAATTTGTTATACAGCAGCACTAACACAAAGGAGAAAACTGGAGATGCAAAAGTTGGCCAATGAATAAGGAAGACTGAAGAAGACTCTATGTCTTTGAATTATGGTCTTGGTGAAGAATATTGAATACACCATGAACTGCCAGAACAACAAACAAGTCCGTCTTGAAAGAAGTACAGAGTGCTCCTTGAAAGCAAGGATGGCAAGACTTTGTCATGTGTACTTTGGACATGTTATCAGGAGGAACTAGTCCCCAGAGAAAGACATCATGCTTGGTCAGGTAGGAGGTAAGTCGAACAAGAGGAAGACCCTCAGTGAGATGGATTGACTCAGTGGCTACAACATGGGCTCAGGCATCACAACAATTGTTGAGAATGGCATAAGACTGAAAATGTTTCCTTCTGTTGTGTGTAGGGTGACTGTAAGCCAGAACAGCTAACAACAATAACAACAAAGGAGAAGGCCAAACAGCCGTGCCCACAGTAGGTGTCATATGATTGGTACAGAGTATGTTAGAGTAGTTGAATGTAGAAACAAGCTTCCTGCATTTCTTACGGCAGATGAAACTTGAGCTAGAGTGAGCTCAAGGATGGACTTGATGAATGAGAAAGATGAGAAAGGCAATTCTAGTCATTCCAAGGTGCTGTGTAACAAAGGCAGGGGGACGGGCAGAGAGCTCAGTAGTACACAGTCGGACAGGACATGTGGAAAACAACAGTGGGCAACAAGTCTAAACAAGAGGACCAAATAACAGAACCTAATGCTTGGCTGAAAATGGGTTTCATTCCACAGCCGAGTGGTACTTTGTTCAGAGACTGTGTTAGTCATCTAGTGCCACTGTAACAGAAATACCACGAGTGGATTGTTTTAATAAACATATTTATTCTCCCACAGTTCCAGACACTAGAAGACTGAATTAAAGGCATCAGCTCTAGGGGAAGACCTTCTTTCTCTCTAGGATATGGGAGAAGGTCCTTGTCTTCTTTCAACATCTATGGGCCCAGCGGTCCTTGGAAATCTTCATATGTCTTGATATCAGTCTTTCCTTGAGTCCTTCTCAGCATAGGAACACCAGGTCCAAAGGATGTGCTTGACTTCTGGCTCTTCTTCTTTTTTGGTAGTAATGAGGTCTACCTGCTCTCTGCTCACTTGTTTTATATCCCCAAAGAGACTGACTCAGAATACAACCTAATCCTACAGACTTTGTCCTGCTTCATTAACATAACTGCCTCTGATTCTGCCTCATTAACATCATTAAAAAAAAATACCCAAATCTGTTGCTCTGTAGTCCATTATGACTCATAACAACCTTCAAGGACAGAATAGAACTGCCCCATAGCGTATCTAAGGAGCACCTGGTGGATTTGAACTGCTGAGTTTTGGTTAGCAGCTATAGCTCTTAACCACTACATCACCAGGGCTCCCACTAACATGATAGAGGTTCATATTTATAACACATAGGATAATTACATCAGATCACAAAACAGAGGACAACCACACAACACTGGGAATCATGGCCGAGCCAAGTTGACACACATTTGGGAAAGAGGGGGAGCAATCCAACCCACAACTCAAGGGAAGACTGATATCAAGACATATTAAGATTTCCAAGGAACACTAGGCCCATAGATTTTGAAAGAAGACAAGGACCTTTTGTACTTGTAGGCGGATGTCCAGTCCCTCAACTTGTCAAAGTGGCCTCATTCAGTGTTGGCAGACGTCATCCCACGTAACTCTGCGGGCTGCTCCCTTTCCCTATCCCTTGGCTCTCTCTCAAGGCACCCAAACGAGCTGCTCAGAGATGGAAGTCATTTAAGGATGGGAGGTTGCCACCAGAAGGCAGGAACCGTATCTTCTAACTATTGTACCCTGTTGTCTGCCCAGGCTAGGACTTCCACCGGGGACCAGAGTGATTCGTTGTCATCTCAGTAAACGAGACTTGCTGCCAGCAACTTCATTGCAAATGGTTCCTTGTTCACTGCTGCTGACAGAAAGGTGAGAGACCCTGCCTGGTCCTGGGATCTGGGTTTGGGACTAGTTATCAGATCCTGTTTTTTGTTACAGATATTTGTAGCACCTTATAAGTAATACCACCTAGAGTGTCTTTCTCTGAGAGTGGTCCAGAAGCTTCTACTGTGAGCACCTGTTTTGGATCCACAGGGCAGACCTTCTTTCCATCCAAGGGTTATGGGAACGAGAACCCTGAGGCTGAGTGTCAGCTCCAGAAACCAGAGACTCATCTGCACTGTGTGTAAATGACCATAGCCCGTATTTGGAGACAAGATGAAATTTCATAACAATAAACAAAGTTTCTTGGACAGAAATGGCCTAAGGGGGAACTGGTTATTAGGAAGAAACAAAAAAATAAAACAAGGCACAACACTGCTTTTTAAAATAACCCTTTTCAGTCTGTAATGAGAAAGTCTGTCTGTACTGAGCTACCTCCCAAAGTGAGTCACCCCAAGACCCAGCTGCTGACCACTGCCCCTCAGTCCAGGAGGCAGGAGCGCAATGAGGCAGTCAGGTGTAAATTTCAGGAGTCCATCAGGGCAGAAAGCAAGGTGAGTTATAATGGTAGAGTAAATTAATGTCACATAGTGGGGTTGGTAGTTAAATAAACAGCACTCCCACCACTAACCCTGAGTGGAATGATGATGACCGTGTCCTGCCAGGGGATGGACAAAGCTCACTGCTGAGCAGGAAGCAGGTCAAACCACGGTACTGACAGCTCTCTGGAAATTTCTGCCTGATGCAAGGAAGGGTTAGTGTTAGAAAAGACAGTCCAAGTTGGGAAAAGGAGATGCTTGTGTTGGGGGAGCGCTGGCTCCCACTGACAGCTTAGCCACCTATTATGGCCGGTGAGTCAGCAAGGCCTGAGCAGTGGGAGAGGGGTTGTTTAGGATCTGGGGTAAATTGGGGGCACTGAATTCTAAAGAGGGACTGATTGGGAGCTTCCATTCCAGGCTGAGCACGTGTGGGTTTTATTTTCAAATTGTCAGCCTCTTTTTTTGTTTGATTGGGCTGTTTTGAGGTTTCCACTGCTTTCATAATTTTGAAGTGACCTCTGTTCAGGTGAGTGTAGTGCTGGGTTCTTTGGGACCTCAGAGGCTGCAGAGCCTGGTTGGGAGCACCAGAGTTTGAGGTAAGTCAGTTTAAGACAGGCGGGGCCGGAATCTCAGCTAGGGCTCCTGATCCGTGAAGTGGGTTTAATACAACTTAATGTCAAGTCAAAAGCGAACAGCTCTTCACCTGAGTTATGATTTGCTAAAGGTGAACATGTAAATAAATGCACTCTCTTTCCTCTCCTCCCCACTGCAGGGTCAACAGTAAAACAATGGTGCCAAATTAGAGAATCCAAAAGAGGTCCCATGCTCAGTCTTCAAAACCAATTGTCATTGACTCAGCTCCAGCTATGGTCACCCCCTGTGCATCAGCGTAGAACTGTGCTCTGTCGCATTTTCAATGGCTGGTTGCCAGGCTTTTCTTCAGTTTTCAGTTGATAGTCAATTGCGTTGACTGTACCGCTCAGTGACTCCAAATCTTCACATGAGGGGAGAATTACCAACCCATTAGTAATTCTCAGTGAGGCCCTGGGATGCTTCCTGAGGCTCTGATTCTCACGTTTGTTAAGAATGCTGACCTAGTCAAGGTGAATTTGCAAACCTAGGATGCTGGGGCAGGGGAAGGACATGCTCCTGGGTCCTTTCTCAGAAATTCCTAAACTGTCTGGACCAGATCCCTTGTATCAGATCAAAGAACTCCAAAACCCACACCTGTTCTTTCTTCTGAGTTTGTTTTGGGGGCACAGTATTTGAGGATTTGGAAAAACTGCATGAGAATTGTAGAAGAAAGAAATGAGCACAGCCCAGGTGACGCTACAGCTAAGCACTTGGCTGCTAACTGAGAGGTTAGTGCTTTAAACTCACCCAGCAGCTCCATGGGAGAAACACCTGGTGATCTACCTGAATAAAAATTATAACAAAAAGAACCCTGTAGGACAGTTCAACACCACATGCATTGCCCCATAGGACCACTATAAGTTGAAAATTGACTCAACAGCACCCAGCAACAACCAATGAGTATGCTGCACTGAGCTTGTGTTGGTGACATACATGAGTTGATTCCTATTTATGTGAAAAGAGAACCTAACATTATATGAAGTCTGACAATTAAGTTCATAAGCTCATCCTAGAAAAAGTGCTACATACCTCACTGCTGAATATCGCTATGGTCACCTTTGAAATATTTCCTTTGGGAAGTTATGCACCAATGCCAGTGCCCAGTCCATCCTTTGAAGCAATTTTGGAACTCTTTTTCTGGAATGGCCATCAGAAGTGTTATCGTGTTACCCTTGATGTCCTGAATGTCATCAAAATGTGTTCCTTTCAATATTTCCTTTATCTTCGGGTAAACAAAAAATTCATTGAAAGCCAAATAAGGTAAGTAGGGAGGGTGTTCCAGTACAGCTGTTTGTTTACTGGCTAAAAATTCCCTCACAGACAATGCCATGTGAGCTGGTGCGTTGACGTGATGCAGGTGCCATGAGTTGCTGGCGAAAATTTCAGGTCATTTTCATCTAACTTTTCCACGCAGCCTTTTCAGCACTTCCGGATAATAAACTTTGTTAACTGTCCAGGTGGTGGAAATTCAGAATGAACAATCCCTCAGATATAAAAAAAGGTTAGCAACATCATATTGACTCTTGGTTTGGACTGACTGAACTTTTTAGGTAGTGAAGAACTGGCTGACTTCCATTCTGAATTTTGACGTTGTGTGTGGGTTGTATTGACACAGCTATGTTTTGTCACCAGTGATAACATGGTCCAAACCATTGTCTTGCCTCTCTAAAAGATCTTGGCAAACTTCGAGTTTCCTTTGCTTTTGTTCACCAGTGAGCTCCTTCAGGACCATTTTTGCACATACCTTTCTCATGCCAAGATTTTCAGTGAATATTTTCCCACCTGTTTTTCTGTCAATGTTTACATGGTCTGCTATGCTTCTCACAGTCAGCCAACGATTTTTATGCACAATTCAATAAATTTTTGCAATTTTTTTTTTCAGTTCTGCTCATTGTTGGCCGTCCTGACCTCTCTTCATCAGGGATGCTTTCTCTCCCCTCAGAAAAATGTTTAATCCATTTGTGCACTGAACTTTTCTTCCTGGTATTACCCTCATAAACTTGGACTAACATGTCCTGACTTCATTTCCACCCTTTCCAAATTTAACAAGAAATTTAATGTTTGTTCAGTGATCTAATTCAAACTCTGACATTCTCATGACAGCACACAAAAATACACAACAATAATGAATGCCACTCAGCAAGACACTGCCACATGTCAACACAAATACAGCTGTGAGGCACTGATATACCAAGGTCATTAAACTTTACCAAGTTGTTTGTACAGTGCTGCATACATAAGGGCATGGTGACAAGTTTACGAACTTGATTGTCAGGCCTCACATATTCAATACTGTATTGTACATCAATGTCTGATGCCCAGTGAACTAAAAAAAAAAAAAAAGGCACAGTAGTTAAGAGCTACAGCTGCTAATCAAAAAGTTGGCAGTGTGAATCCACCAGTCACTCCCTGGAAACCCTAAGGGATAGTTATTCTCTGTCCTATACGGTCACTATGAATCAGAATTGACCAGGGGGGATGGGTAATTTTATTATACTAGGCTCCATTGTAGGATGAAAGTTATTAAAATAGCACACACAATAAGGCAAGATACCAGTGAAGCACCCCAGTATCATGAGATGAAACCTGTACCAGTCTGTCCAGGATATTTTGGGTTAACAGAACTGAAAGCTCCTCATCTTGGAAAACTCCCCAGTTCCAGGCAAACAGGGACAAGTGGTCACCCTACCCTATAAGCAAGCCTTAAAGCGACTATGTATTTATCTGCCTTAGCAGTAGGGGTAGATAAGTGATTGATTATTGAACTGCAGTTCCTTTATATACAAAGTCTAGATAGTGGACAATTTTATAGGCCAAAAATTCTCATAAAGCAAATATTCATCAATATCGATTCTATTGTTAGGTGCCATCAAGCCAGTTCTGACTCATAGCAACCCTACAAGACAGAGTAGAACTACCTCATAGGATTTCCAGTGAGCAGCTGGTGGATTTGAATTGCTGACCTTTTGGTTAGCAGCCAAGCTTTTAACCACTACGCTATCCACTCTAGGACACACCAGAAACACCTATCAGACAAAACACACAGTGAGATGCTGTAGGCTGCTAGGAATGTGCTGTCCCACCTATTGTCTTACTGATGTAGGTTTAGGCTTTCCTCGGGCATGGCAGAACCTCTGGGAAAGCCTGACCTTTGTCTCTCTCTCTCCTTCCTCTTATCTCCCACCTTGCTGATACTTCTGCACAAATATTTAGGCCTTTCTTGAGTATGACAGAGCCTCTGAGAAAGGCTGACCTTTGTGTCTTTGCCCTACCTTGTGCCCTGAAGATACTTTTGTGTATGGATCAGCCAGTCATGAGATGTCCCGATACCATTGTAACCATTTTTGGCAAAATAGACTGCCCTGCCAACCTTCTCCTGATTATAACCCTATAAATAAAGTTTCCTACTCGACGGCACTTGGCTGGCTTGGCTTATTGAGGAATGGTGGCCATTGCTCTCGATCAGAGCCCTTGGTCCCACCTGGCCTCAACTTTATCTTGTGTGATGTGAGTGACTTTTCTCTCATCCCCTTTCCTGTCTCCCTTGGATATGAGTTTTTCCCAGTGTTGGCACTGGGGTGCTGGACGCGACTGTGGGGCACAAAGTCAAGAGTAACATATAAATAAAATGTAGGAATAACAGCAATTGAAAACCACTACAGCTCATTAAAAGGCAGTCTTCCAAAAACTGAAGAAATTCCACCTAGGCAAAGCATGCTTTGGACTAACAAATCTGAGTCCTCAAGAGA
The DNA here is from genome assembly GCA_028571685.1 of Heterohyrax brucei. Taxonomy (NCBI): domain Eukaryota; kingdom Metazoa; phylum Chordata; class Mammalia; order Hyracoidea; family Procaviidae; genus Heterohyrax; species Heterohyrax brucei. The sequence continues at coordinate 33,999,888 of CM053154.1, forward strand.
CCCTCAAGGGGATCGCTAATTTTAGTTTGCCAAGCCAGCCAAGTGTTATGAATACCAAATCTGTGTGGGTTTACTGGCAAGTGGCCTTTCATTATACATACAAAGGCAAGTCTGTGGAACGTGTCTGTGACTCACCTAGGGAACCACAGGAAGGATTTGCATTCCTGGGTCAGTTCCCGCCCATCAGAATGACCTTTTCTTCCCGTCAGGGTGTCAAGGTCAACACCTTGAGGACAGCTGCTTCAGCTGATTGAACAAATGAGAAAGCTGAGATCCACAGCGGTTAAACGACTTTTCCAAAGCCATAGTAGTCATGGAGATGCAAAAAAAAAAAAGATTTTTCAAGCATTCCAGAGGTGTGTAGGAGCCTGGGTGGCACAGTGGTTAGTTTGCTACCCCAGAGGCCAGAGGTTTAAACCCACTAGCCGCTCTGTGTGGCAATCTGCTTCCATAGAAGTTACAGCCTCAAAAACCCTATGAGACAGTTCTACTCTGTTCTACAGGGTGGCTATGAGTCAGAATGGACTGGATGACGATGACTGTTTCGGCTTTTCACAAAGGTATGTTACAGATACAGAGTGTTAGAATGTTTAGATACCCTGTCACTCCCTTAAGTCACACGGCCCATCTTTTAGAACCTCTTAGGTGGCTAGCTAGCAGAACCTCTTAGCCCTTGTCTTTCCAGTCTCTGCCATTGCAGCATCAGGAGGCTTTGGGGTCTCCACCCCTGGTGAGGGCACACAATCTGGGCATGGAAGGAGTAGCATAACAGGAGTGCCTCTGCTGTGCTGGCAGGCAGGTGGGGAGCCTGGTTTGCACCCCTCCCTTTTTTCCTTAAGGTGCTGGGAAGATGAGGGGCTGTTTCTGGTCAAGGGCTTCGATCAAGACCACTTGACATTTTCCTGTCCACACGCCATTTGGCAAGGGCAAGCGATTCAATGAATCGGCCCGCCCTTTGCAGGTTTTTTCTAGGACAAAAGCAAAGAGCTCATCAGATTACCGAGGGAAGGGGCCAGCCTCTGCAGAAACGGAGAAGGTCATGCATTATCTCATTCCTCTGTTTAATGTGTTCTTACAGAATTGACATGGAGAACTTAAGTGGGTTACAGACTGTATTGTGATCTGATGCCTGTGAACTTGAATTGGAGGAGAAGGTGAACTTCCCAAGGACCAGGGCAGCACCAACTCCTGCAACGGCCTCGGTTAATAAACGCTTGCCATGTATGTTGTATGATCGCAATTCTATAAAACCAGCATGCATGGAAGTTTATATGCATATTCAAATATCTGGGGGGTGGGGGGAACACCAAAGGTTATCTGTCCAGGGTAGAATTTTGAACACTTTTATTTTCCTTTACTTCCATGTATTTATTTTCTAATATTACTAAAGTAAACAAGAAAGATAATGTAATAAACTCTACCAAAGAAAAAAATTACTCATGCTCCCAGCTCTTACACACAAATACTGTTAATATTTTGATGCCTGGTCGACAGGTGAAAGTATTGAAAGAGATGTTGACACTGCTATTGTTAGCTGCTGTGTAGTCAGCCTCCAGCTCATGGTGATCTTGTATACAAGGGAATAAAACGCTGCCCAGTCCTGCACCATACCCATGACGGCTGTGAATCCAAACATTGTGATCCTTAGAGGTTTTTCATTGGCTGATTTTTCAAAACTAGATTGCCAGGCCTTTCTTCCTCCTTCATCTTAGTCTGGAAGCTCTGCTGAAACATGTTCAGTATCACAGCAACACGCAAGCCTCCACTAAGAGATAGGTGATGGCTACCTATGAGACGCACCGGTATTCAAACCCAGGTATCTTGCTTGGAAGGCAAGAATTCTACCACCAAACCGCCATAGCCCCACATATCATGATATTGCTTGTTATTGCTGGGTGCCTTCAAGTTGGTTCTGACTCACATGACCCAATGTACAACAGAACCACATGCTGCCCAGTCCTGCACATGCCCACAACCACTGTTACACTTGAGTCCATTGTTGCGGCCACTGTGGCAATCCATCTTGTTGAAGTTCTTCCTCTTTTTCACTGACTGTCCACTTTACCAAATATGATGTCCTTTTCCAGGGACTGAACCCTCCCGACAACATGCCCAAAGTATACAAGATACAGTCTTGCCATCCTTGCTTCTAAGGAGCACTCTGGTTGTACTTCTTCCAAGGCAGATCTATTCATTCTTCAGCAGCCTGTGGTATATTCAGTACTTTTCTCCAACACCACAATTTGAAGGTATAAATTCTTCTTCAGTCTTCCTTATTGATTGTCCAGCTTTTGAATGAGTATAATATGATTGAAAATAACATGGCTTGGACCAGGCACACCTTAGTCTTCAAGAGAACATCTTAGCTTTCAAACACTTTAAAGAGCTCTTTTGCAGCAGATTTGCCCAATGCATTGCGTCTTTTGATTTCTTGGCTACTGCTTCTACGGGAGTTGATTGTAGGTCAAAGTAAAATGAAATCCTTTACAATCTCAGTCTTTTCTCTGTTTATCATGATGTTGCTTATTGGATGAGTTGTGAGGATTTGTGTTTCCTTTATGTCGAGGTATAATCCATACTGAAGGCTGCATAGTCTTGGATCTTCATCAGTAAATCTTCCAGTCCTCTTCACTTTTAGCCAGCAAGGCTGCGTCATTCTGCATAACTTGGATTGTTAACGAGTCTCCTCCCAATCTTGATGCCCCATTATTTATAGAGCCCAACTTCTAGGATTATTTGCTCAGCATACTGATTGAATAGGTATGGTGAAAGGATACAACCCTGATGTACACCTTTCCTGACTTTAAACTATGTTGTGTCCCCTTGTTGTGTTTGAACAACTGCCTCCTGATCCATGTACAGACTTTTCATGAGCACAATTAAGTGTTTTGGAATTCCCATTCTCCACAATAGTAACCATAATTTGTTGTGATCCATGCACTTAACTTTGAATAATCAGTAATCAATAAAACATAGGTAAATATCTTTCTGGTATTCTCTGCTTTCAGCCAAGACCAATCAGACATCAGCAATGATATCTCTGGTTCCACATTCTCTTCTGAATCTGGCCTGAATTTCTGGCAATTCCCTGTCAATATACTGCTATCACCATTTTTGAATGATCTTAGCAAAATTTTGCTTTCACGTGATATTAGTGATACTGTTTGATAATTTCCACATTCTTTAGGATTGCCTTTCTTAGCATTAGATGTAAATATGGATCTCTTCCAGTCAGTTGGCCAGGTAACTATCCTCCAGATTTCTTGACAAAGAGAAGTGAGCACTTCCAGTTCTGCTTCCGTTCATTGAAACATCTCAGTTGATATTCCATTGGTTCCCAGAGCCTTCTTTTTCGCCTGTGACTTCAGTGCAGCTTCAACTTCTTCCTTCAGTACTGTTGGTTCCTAATCACATGCTACCTTTTAAAATGGTTGAATACTGACCAATTCTTTTCAGTATAATGACTTTCTGTGTCCCTTTCATCTTCTTTGGATGCTTCCAGCATCATTTATATTTTTCCCGTAGAATCCTTCACTATTGCACTTGAGACTTGAGTTTTTCTTCAATTCTTTCAGCTTGAGAAATGCTGAGTGTGTTCTTCCCTTTTGGTTTTCTATCTCCAGCTTTTGGCACATGTCTTTATCATGCTTTGTCTTCCTGAGCTTCCCTTTGACACTTCCTGTTCAGTTCTGTTACTTCATCATCTCTTCCTTTTGCTTTAGCTATTCAGTGTCCAAGCCATCCACTTGTATTTCTGCTATAGCAGCTCTAGACAACTAAGTCAAAGTTGTAGTATTATGACTTATTTTCATTAATGAATGTAGTTCACTTTGTCATTCCCTGTATTGTACATGATGTAGGTATGTAGGGATTTATGTCTTAACACAGTGTCATAGATGGAATTACATGCCCCCAAAAATATATGTAGCAATTTGGCTTGGCCATGATTCCTAGTATTGTGTAGTTGTCCTCTATTTTGTGATTATAATTTTTGTGTGTTATAAATTCTAATCTCTGCCTGTGGTTAATGCGACAAGATTGGATTCTGTTAAAGAGGATTAGGGTGGGACTGCTACACCCTTGCTAAAGTCACCTCCCTGATCCAGTGTAAGGGGAGCTTTCCTGGAGTGCAGCCTGAAGCACTCTTGAGATAAAAGGAAGGGAAACTGAGCAGAGAGTTGGGAGCCCCGTAGCACCAAGAAAGCAGCATCAGAAGCAGAGCATGTCCTTTGAACCCGAGGTTCCTGTGCTGAGATGCTCCCAGACCAAGGAAAGACTGGTGCATCACAAAGACCTTCTTCTGGAGCTGACAGAGAGCACTCTCTTCTCCGGAGCCAGTCCCTCGAGTCTGGACTTCTAGCCTACTGGACTGTGAGAGAACAAAAGTCTCTGTGCGAAAGACCCCCACTTGTGGTATTTCTGTTATAGCAGCACTAGATGACTAACACATACAGTAGTATCTTACCTGCAGTTTTTCTTTAAGTTACAATTTTTTAAATATCTCCAACATTTCGTGTCCCAGGATCCAATTTGCTTTATACTCGTGGAGTGGTATTTTCTCTTCTGCAAGCCGAGACAGCAACCTATTTACAGCCAGGATTCTTGTAACGTATCTGACCACAAAGTTCTTTCACCTGGTCCAGGGAGGAGGAGCCTGATTATTGCCTGCCTCCAGGGTTCCTGCTGACTCTCACCGGTTGGTGATCAGCTGCAGACGCACCTGATTCCTTTCCCAGTGTCTCAACGTAGGCCTATTTTGTCCTAAACCAGCCAAGCCGTGACCAGGCATCTTGGCTCCTGTTTTAAGTCTGTTACTAGCCTTGTTGGTATCACAGTGCTTTTAGCAACCAGTTGATATGGAATAAAGGAAACACTACTATTTCTGCCACCAAGTTTCCATTTCTCTAAAACACCGGGGCTGTTTTCAGCTTGAATCCTGCCATCTCCTCGCTCATATGACAAGCCTGCCTTTCTGCACAGAGGGCAAGTAGGTAACAAAGGCCACCTGGCCCTTGTCCCTAGCCTGGGGCTGACACCACTTACCAATCACTGTACCCTTTCCGGGAAAGCCTGGACACGGCACTGTTTGGCATCAGCCCCTGAGATAGAGAAGCTCTTCCTGTCCGGGACTCAGTATGTTTGACATTTCTTCAGACTCTGATATTCTGCAAACCTTTATCCAAATAGTTTCATTTTTAGTTTTTTAGTTTAAAATCCCGAATGTGTATCATTACAGACAGAACGTAAGAAGTCTCTCTAATTCCTGGCACAAACCCTGACACAAGGAATCCTGGGGCAAGGAAGTGAACACCCCAGCACTGACCAGTGTGGAGCAGAAACAGTCTGGAAGGTGGAATAAGAGGATCAGTGACACAAAGACAATAAACACAAATTAGGTGACAACAGAGGCACTTCCTTAACCACACTTACTAAGGATTTCCACCAATCCTTGGAGAGGAGTGACTGGAACTAAATATCAAAATCCCACTGGGTGTTTGTAGTTCACAATATATAATTATGCTTAAGTTTACTTTGTAGTAAACCATGTATAATTCTCATTCCATAGTTGGAGGTTCAGGTAGGCTCAAAGAAGTCTTCCATTGCCTTGCAAAGGCCTGGAGTGAAAATTTTGCTAGAAATCATTAGGATTATAAATCCATATTGATAGGAACCCCAAGTGACTATAATAATCAAGATCCTGATTCCCGAAGTAAGGCTAACAGGTAAATAGAACTCTTCCAGAATGTTGCTTTAATAATGCTCAGTTTTAGCTGAGGGTGATACACGTCACAGCAGTGTCAGAGGACTTACACATGCAGGCGTTATTTCACAAGCATTTGTTGAATGCCTGGAGTTCCTGGGTTGTGCAAATGGTTAACATGCTTGGCTACTAACCAAAATGTTGCCTCCATCTGGAGACACCTAGAAAGGAAGACTTGATGCTGTACTTCTAACAAACCAGCTAATAAAAACCCTATAGAGCATTATTGTTCTAGTCTGGCACCCATAAATCAGTGTCAATTCAATGGCAACTGGTGGTGGTGTCAAGTGCCCTCATTAGATCAGTCACGTGCTAACTGCTCAGGCTACAGGAGAAAGTGAAAACAAGACCATAACCTCAAGGAGCCTTCAGGGAAGTAAACAGGCAAGAAAGATATGTGTGAGAATAGGGTTTTAAGAAGATAAGGTCTGAAATCATTTCAAAAAGACAAGTCGAAGACCACAAGAGAAACAAGTAGAAGGGCTAACGTAAGACCAAGCTTCTGTTGCTGTGGATGCAGTCCAAGGCATCTGTATGGAGCATTTACAATAAACAGAGGAGAGAGCCTGTCTTTCTGCTTTGTGCTCCAGAAGCATAAATAGCACAAGAGTAAGATCCTGCAGGATAGGGGTGGATCTGAAAGCCGGGACCTTAGGTGACGAGTGCCCTTCAACGCGTGCAGATGGCTTGAAGTGGGGCATGTGAGTGAGAAGAGGAACTCCCGTCCTCCTGGATTAGGGGGATGGAGCTATTAGAGAGTGATGATTGAAACGCTTGTCTGGGAGCACAGCTGCAGGAAGCACAGCCAAAGAGACACCGGCAGGCAATCACAGGGGACCGTTTCATCAGCTTCTATCCTTGTGGATGCCAACCGGTCAGAGGAAGCTTGGAGGCAACCCAGCTTTGTTAAAACACAGCCTCATGAAGTTTAATTGCCAGGAAGGGCTTAGCAGGTGGGTTCTCAGTGAAGAAGACAGAGCTTAAAATTCATTGCCGTTGAGTTGATTCCAACTCATAGACCCTATAGGACAGAGTAGCAGTGCCCCACACAGTTTCCTAGGAGTAACCAGTGGATTTGAACTGCTAGCCTTTTGGTTGGCACCCAAACCTGTGACCACTGGACCACCAGGACTCTGAACCACAGCTAAGAGGTGACTAAATCTGTTTTGAAAATTACTTGTGGAATTTATTAGCGTACCCTCAGGCCACTTGATCTTGGGGTGCATGCAGGAATCTCAAGGAGCCTCGTCTATTTCACAGTGCTCGAAGCTGAGACCCAGTCTGAAAGTTGAAATGATCACCTTTTCCAGCCTCGCATCTTCAAGTCAAACCTCTGCTCTTGCCACTGTGTTCTGCAGCTGCCGTTTCTGCCTCCCACTCACTTATCCCGAGCAGTCTGGCCCCACTTTCTAAGAATAAAGATTATAACAACACTTTTTTGTTTGTCTGTATATTCAGCAGCTTACAAATTTACGGCAACTTTTATTTCATTTGATACAGCAATGTGGAAATGGAGGCAGAGGACACAGTATCTATTATCCCCTCTTATGAATTGAAATGTGTCCCCCAAAAAATATCTGTCAACTTAGCCAGGCCATGAGTCTAGGTATTGTGTGAATGTCTACCATTTGGTGCGATTTTCCTCTTTGTTGTAAATTCTATCACAATAACGTTAATGAGCTGGATCAGTGGCAGTTGTACTGATGAGATCTACAAGGCTGGTGTGTCTTAAGCCAGTCTCTTGAGATACAAAAGAAAGAAGCAAGCAAAGAGACATTGGGGGGGCCATATCATCAAAAAAGCACCCCCTAGAGCAGAGCATGTCCTTTGAACCCAGGGTTCCTGTGTGAAGAAGCTCCTGGTCCAAGGGAAAATTGATGAGAAAGACCTTCCTTTCAAGCTGACGGAGAGAAAACACCTTCCCCTGGAGCTGACACTGAATTTAGACTTCTATGCTGCCAGACTGTGAGAAAATAGATCAGTCTTTGTTCAAGTCATTCACTTGTGGAATTTCTGTTACAGCAGCTCTAGATGACTGAGACATCCACCAACTCGATAGCCGAAGAAACTGAGGCTCAGAGAGTAGAAGGGTGTGCTGTCATAATCTCACAGCTGGCAAATAGCGGTAGGATTCAAACTCAAGGTGCTTGGCTCTAAAGACTACTGCGTTACGGTGCCTTTCGAAGACAGCGTCTGTAAGCAGTTGATGACAAGCTGCTGGCTGATCTTTAGTCTTACAGAATACATTTTTGGGTGAAGACTAATTCCTGAGAGAAAGACAAACTCTCCCTCCCAGCAGCCTGATTTGCAACAAGTGGGAGCCCAGACCAGCTCAGCTAGAAAGAGAGAGTGGTAATAATACTGGCTGTTCTGGTGAACTGCTAGGCCCTGCTCTGGCCCTAAAGCAGTGTAAGGTGGCCAGAACCCCAGTCCCCAACACCTGGCAGCAGCACCTGGAAAGTGCTGGCATCCTGGCTTTGTTGCTGGGGTAACCAGCATTCATTTCCCATTCATTTGGTAACGGGACTCGGGGAGTTAAATACAGCTCTTCCGCATTACATGCCTTGCAGCTCTCAGAGCTCTTCTCCCCATAACTTAGATGTGGACATGTGACCCCAGTACAACCAATCAGAATGTCTCCTGAGATTTTGACTTGTGGGCAGAGTAACAGAGAAATGGTTGTAGCATATTTATTCCAGGGGAAAAGCCTCCAAGAAAGCTGTTGGTTGGATCTTTCTGCCCAGACCCTATAACACTCCAGTTCTAGTCCTTTTCAAAGCCCTATTTTCCTTCATTCCGGTGGATCCTAAAAGCCACCTGTCTTAGTCATCTATTACTGCTATAATAGGAATACCTCAAGTAAATGGTTTTAACAAAGAGAAATTTATTCTCTCACAGTCTAGTAGGCGACAAGTCCAAATTCAGGGCATCAGCTCCAGGGGAAGGCTTTCTGTTTCTGTCCGACCTGGAGGAAAGTCCGTATCTTCAATCTTCCCTTGGTCTAGGAGCCTCTTTGCACAGGAATCTTGGATCCAGAGAAAGCCCTCTGCTCCTAGCATTGCTTCCTTGGTAGTATGAGGTCCTTCATGACTCTCTGCTCACTTCTCTCTTATATACCTTAAGACAGTATCTAATCCTGGAGATCTCATCAATATAACTGTCACTAAACCATCTCACTACATTATAGTGATAGGATTTACAACACATTCACAATTACACAATACTGAGAGTCATCCTGCAGCCAAGTTGACAGATGTTTAGGGGGGAACACAAGTCAATCCAATAAATACCCTTTCAGTCTAAGCTAGCTGGAAACGGTTTCTGTCTTTTGCAACATGAGAACGACTCTTCTTTTTTCCTTGGTTCTCTTTCTTCTCTGGTTCCCTCTTAGGGGATGCCGCATAAGATACAGAAAAGAGCCCTGGGATTAAAATCAAAAATCTGAGTTTGAATCTAGCCTCTGCTACCTTGTAACTGAGACCTCTTGAGCTATTCAACCTTTCTGAAAATTCAGTTTTCTCGCTGAAAAAAAATAAGGATAATGATAACAACTTCATGCTTGTTGTGAGGACCGTTGTTGTCAGGCACCGTCAAGTTGGCTCCAACTGACAGCAACCCTGTACACAGCAGAACAAAGCACTGCCCTGACCCCACCATCCTTACAACCGTTGTTGTATCTGAGCCCACTGTTGTCAGTCACTGTGTAAGGGTTACATGAGACAGTCTATACAAAGACCTAGCAAAGTGCTTGTCATGGATTGAATGGTGTCCTCCAAAACTATGGGTCGTAAAGCCTGACCCCTACATCCTGGTGGCATAGTGATGAAGGGCTACAACCCCTAAACAAAAGATCAGTAGTTCAAATCCACCTGGCGCTCTTTGGAAACTCTACGGAGCAGTTCCACTCTGCCCTACAGGGTTGCTATAAGTCAGAACCGACTTGATGGCAGTGGGTTTAGACCTGTGGTGGCACCCTGGTGGCACAGTGACTAAGAGCTTGGCTGCTGACCAAAACGTTAGTGATTTGAATCCACTAGCCATTCTTTGGAAACACTATGAGATAGTTCTACTCTGTCTTATAGGGTTGTTGTGGGTTGGAATTGACTTCATAGCAAGTAGGCTTTTTGCTGTTGTTGTTGTCAGTTAAAGCTTAGAGAAGGAACCCTGGCAGTGAGGTGGTTGAAACACTGAGCTGCTGCTAACTGAGAGGCTGGTGATTCAAACCTATCAGCTGCTCCTTGGAAACTAGGAGGTGATTCTACTCTGTCCTGTAGGTAGCTGTCAGTCCCAATGGGTTTATACATGTGGTTATCTCGTTTGGAAATGGATTTCCTTTGTTACTTTAATGATATAGTATTCGTGTAGGGTGTGTCTTAAGGCAATGTCTATTGAGATAACAAAGAGACTGAACAAGAAAGTAAGCAAGCAGAGGTGGGGGAAGAGTGATACCACACCGCAAGAAATCATCAAGGAACCAAGGAGTGGAAGCTGAAGAGACATGAGTCTTCTACCAGAACCCCTCCCAGGGAGGCAGGGGGTGGAGAGCATTCCCTAGAACTAGCACCCTGAATTTGAACGTCTAGTCTCTTAAGCTGTGAAAAAATAAATGTGTCCGTTAAGGCCAGCCACTTGTGGTGTTTCACTTACCTAGCAGCTACGTGGTGTTTCTGTTATCTAGCAGCACTAGATATCTACAACTGTACTCAGCACATAGTAGGTGCTTTCTTCTTTCCTTCCTTACAGTTCTACCCCACTGGTGTCTCCCTCTTGGCTATGTTCATCTCCCCCCTTCTCCTCTCCCTCCTCTTCCTCTCTGCTCACCTCTCTCACCTCCTGCTGACTCTCTTTCTTCCGCACTGCCTGGCCCCTCACCATCCCTCTCACCCAACTTCCTTATCTCCAGGCTTTGCTCCTGGCTCTTACCACCTAACCAGCAAACTGGCAGCATTCAGGACAAGAGCGAGACTTAGGAGCCAGCTAACAGTGAGTTCCATGTACAGGAAACACTTTTTATGGAGTTACATATACATGAGATAATTTAATGGTGCTTTTACCAGCTGGTCACCAGATGTCATGTCAATCAAAAGTCCCTTTTAAGACTAAGGGAAGGAATTCATAAAGCTGTGGGTAAAGCTGTTTGTCCTGTGGAAGAAGACTGAAATAGAACCCAAACCAACCGAACCCCCTGCTGTCAAATCAATTCCAACTCATAGCAACCCTACAGGACAGAGTAGAGCTTTCCCGCATAGGTTTTCCAAGGCTGTAAATCTTTAGAGAAGCAGACAGCCACATCCTTCTCCTGTGGAGAGGTTTGTGGGTTTGAACTGCTGACCTTTCAGTTGGCAGCCGAGCACTTAACCACGATATTACCAGGGCTCCTTTGAAAGAGAACATGGTCTAAAATCTATCTTTGACCTGTGAGAGGAGTATTGTGAGAGAAGGGTCTGAAGCAGAAAAGTTTCCTACAAAGCAGAGCAAACATGCTGACACCCCAGGCATCAAGCAAGACAACTGTGCCCTTTCATTTGGTGACAAAGAGGGTACTGACTTTGTGAACACACTGAGGGTAGGTTAAGGTGAAGTCAGAAATTCTGGCTATGACGAGCCAGCTCCCAGTCAGGTGGAGTGTTTGGGGCTGGACAGCCCTTTCCTGTTGCGCATCTGTCCCCTGTTGCACACTGGGTGTGTAGAGAGGGGTCAGTGGGGCTGTGTGCTAGGCAGGCCTCTGGACTCCCCAGAGGGAGATGGCACTCCCTGGGCTGTAATCAGGCCCCAGGAAGCAGGCAGGCAGTCGAAACACCAGCACCGACTCCAGCTTTTGAAATGTGGAGGTGAAACCGCGGACTGTGTCTGATTGGGTCCTACCTGTTCCGACGGCTGTGAGGGTTCCTAGCTCTGACCTCCTTTCTTCTGGGTCTTTTTCCACCAAACTTGAAAAGAGCCCCATTTTTATTCCTTAGACAATAATTAGTCATTGACTTGCTCTCAACAGCCATAGTCTGTATCAGCAATGAAGGATCTGGATACCACTGAGAACCATGAAAGTGTGGATTTTCCCCTTTAAAAATGCACGGGTTTCAGATGTTGGCACACAGTTTGGAAGATCACAGAGCCCAAAGCTTCTGAACTGCCAAACCAGTCAGGACTCACGATGACCCCAGGAGCGTCACAGAGCAGACTGTGCTCCATAGGTTTCCAGGGGCTGAGTTTGGGAAGTAGATCACTAGGCCTCTCTTCTGAAGCAACTTGAGGTGAACTGGGACCTTCAATCTTCGGATTGGCAGCCAAGTCTGTTAACACTTTGTACTATGCAAGGACCCGCCTGGCCCACAGGTTCAAGCAGTAACTCGGCAGGCAGCGCCGCTGCCCTCGGTGGTCTGAGCCGGACCCCCTTGCGGGTCTCTCCACCACCTTCCGCTGGCTCTGCCCCCACCCTCTACTCGTGAGCCTCCCTCTACCTGAAAATCCTCTCCTAAGGTTCCATGAAATCTCAGCTCCTCACGGTAGCTCTCCCCACCCTGCAGAACACAGGCTGCCCCGTTCCCGGCAGGTAGATTCTCCCAGCCCTGCCGTCCAGGGGCCTGTGTATTCACCGCCATCCATGAGGCTGACGCCACCCTAAAGACCCGGCGCCCAGGCATGCTCGGTTAACTCCACCAGGTCCCCTGGGGCTAGTTCACCTTTTCCCTCTCTGTGCCGAGTCTGGAGCTTTGTACACAGCACACAGCCAATAAATGTTGGTCAGAAAGAGTTCAGTGGAAAATTTCAAGCCCCAAGGTCACAGGAGAGCTAATGGGACCTTGCAGCTCAAATACCGATATGTCAGAGGGGAACAAAACGCTGAGCTCACTGCTGCTAGGTCTCTGGTCACATTTGTCAGAGGAATTGGTGCTCCAGGGGGACAGCAGCAGAGGTGGGAGCCCTTCGGAGCCCACCGCCTCAGTCCATGCAGACTGTGCTGTGGATCTCAGCTAAAAGGTGAAGGCTGCAAAGGCTAAGGGCCCATTTGATTCTCACATCTGGTGATGTCTTCGCTCCCCTGACAGAAGGGGCGGCAGCAGTGGTGATGGAGAATGGGTCTGTGGGTGCGGAGGGCTGTCTCTGGGTGAGGAGCAATCTCCCTACTCCAGGTGATTCATGCCAGCCTGCCTTTCTGGTGAAGTACACCCCTACACTGTCCCAACCCACCACCCCCTCCTTCTCTCCTGGGCTGGGAACACATACTGCGGTTAAGCCTTATTCACACTTCAGTGTAAATTAAATCAGTTGACAGCAGTAGACTGGAGCTCGGGGTAGCCCCCCTATGTGTTACAGAGCTGGGCTCCATAGCTTTTGCAATGGCCCATTTCTCAGAAATGGATCACCGAGACTTTCTTCCAAGGCTCGTATAGGTGGACTTGAACCTTCTCTCTTTGAGTTAGCTGTGAGAGCTTCAGTTGTTTGCATCACTCAGGCACTCCTGGGCAGTGTCAACTGTAGTGTAAATTACTGCAATCTTACAGGCCTGGGTGAGGCAGAGGGCTTTGGATGCAGGAGTCAGAAAGAGAAAGCCTCATCCAGTAGGGAGACACAGGTATAAAATCTAAAGCAAATAGAAGGGCTGCAACTAGGAAGAATTCAACCAGGACCAAGAGGAGAGAATACAGAGCCTGGCCAGGAATGGCAGGGACAATGACAAGTCCAAAGGCAGATCCCAGGGGCTGCTAAGTCATCCACCCATGGTATTTCCCTGGCACTGGACTTTTTTTTAGGGGTTCAGCCTGCCCAGTTTATAAAAGACACCTCTGGGCCTGAGAAGGCAGGAGAGGAGCAAAAAGGAACTCACTGATACTTCTGAGTTTGCATCAGTGTCTAAATGACAACGTTGTGGTATGGTCCGGGCAGCCGCAAACTCAGGTTCTGCTTGCCCAGGCAGGCACCTTGGCTTCCCCAAAGTGCTTGGAAGGGAAAGCTTTCCCGGGTGCAGCATGGAGTTAATGAAAGCAAACAAAACATTGCTGTTGAGTCTATTCCAACTCATAGTGACTCTACAGGGCAAAGTGCCCTGTACAGAACTGCCCATAGGATTTCCAAAGTCGATAAATCTTTACAGCAGCAGCCTGGCACATCTTTCTCAGAAAGAGCAGTAGTTTGAACTGCTGACCTTTTGGTTAGCAGCCAAGTGCTTTAACCACTATGCCACCCAGGCTCCTTTACTAGGGCTTTTAACACTGGGCAGTTCACTGTTATCACAGGGGTACTCTATGAGTGTCACTTGGGGGAGGTAATGCTCCCTACCCAGGTCACATCAGTAGCTGAGAAAACCAAGACACAGTAGGTAAACTGTGAGAGTGAAGCACTTTGTCCAAGGGGGTCCTGGTTAGCAGATGGGTCACCGGCGTCAGAAAACTGGTCTGACTTGCTTAGAGGTCATCTTAGCCGTCTAGTGCTGCTGTAACAGAAATAACGCAGACGGTTGGCTTTACCAAACAGCATTTTATTCTCTCACCATTTAGGAGGCTAGAAGTCCAAATCCAGGGCACCAGCTCCAGGGGAAGCCCTTCTCTTCTGTAGGGTCTGGGGAAGGTCCTTGTCATCATTCTTCCCCTGGTCTAGGAGGAGATCTGTGGACCCTGGATCCAGAAAACATGCTTTCCTCCTGGCTCTTCTTTCCTGGTAGTAATGAATGAAGTCCCTCTCTCCCTACTCACTTTTCCTTTCTTGCATCTCTGAAAAGTCTCCAAGGGAACTCCACTTACATCAGACCCAGGATGTGACCTGGGTGGGGGTGTTGCACCCCACCCTACTTCTTTAACATAATTTGACCTTGTGTTGCTAACCACAGGCAGAGGTTGAGATTTACAACACATAGGAAAATTATACCAGATCATGAAAAGGAGGACAACTACGTAATACTGGGAATCATGGCTGTCTTAGTCATCTAGTGCTGCTCTAACAGAAACACCACAAATGGATAGCTTTAACAAAGACAGATTTACTCTCTCGCAATCTAATAGGCCATGGGTCCAAATTCAGGGCACCAGCTCCAGAGGAAGGCTTTCTCTCTCTGCTAGCTCTGGAAGAAGGTCCTTCTTGTCAGTCTTCCCCTGGTCTAGAAGCTTCTCAGGCTCAGAGACCCCAGGTTCAAAGGGCACAGTCTTCTCCCAGCACTGCTTCCCTGGTGGTAGAGGCCCCTGGTTGGTTCACTTCCCTTTTTAGCTCCTGAGAGATAAAAGACTGTGTGGGCCACACCCCAGGAAACCCCCATTGACACTGAATCAGCCTGCCACTTTAGCAAGGGGGTTACAGCCCCATCCTAATCCTCTCTAACGTAACCCAATCATTCTCTATTAACCACAGGCAGAGATTAAGATTTAAAACACATACAAAACTTACAATCACAAAATAGAGGACAATCACACAATACTGGGAATCATGGCCTAACCAAATTGCTACACACATTTTTGGAGAGACATAATTCAATCCATGACAATGGCCTAGTCAAGCTGACACATATTTGGGGGAGGCACAATTCAATCCATGACAGGGTTCTACGTGAACCATCATTTTTCACACGCCACTGTTTCCATTAAGATGACAAGCCTCCAGTTTTACTTGTGCCTCGAAATGACCCCTTCAGCCCTAGCCACAAAGAATAATACCGCTCAACCACCAACATATTAAACAAAAATTCTTGAGCAAGGGAATTGAACTCCCAGACTGTTGAGAAGCAGGCAGGGAAGTTGACCCAGAAGATGAAGATGGGGTAACCCATCCCATTGCAAACTTGGTCAGTTCCTCTCTGGAAAAGTCTGCTATTTTCTGTATTAAAATATTGTTAAACAACAGCGCCCACCAGGTAAAAATTCGCTAATGGATTTATCTCTTCCGGAGGTGGTACTTGCCCTCCAGGGCTTCTGCGTCCCTGGGCAAAGCTTCTGCTGCTAAAATCCCCCATTTCCCCTTCTGTCAGTAGCATCTTAGCAGGGACCCCTAAGTCCTGTTCCAGTCTTAGTTACACCCTTTCGCTGACTAATCTGAAAAGGGCTCTTATTAACCTCTCATTATCTCATTAGTGATTCGGTTTTGACTTGCCTCAGATGGTCCTTCAAAGCTCTATAGCTTCCCCTCCTCCACCCCACAGTGCGATGAAGGATGCTCTCACAGGGAAAGCCGGAGTAACTTCCTCCCTCTCTCCCTTTCTTGTTTGCAGAACTTTAATTCTCTTTATTCGTTCTTTCATTTTTCCTGTAATCACAGGTTTCTGTGTGCCTTACTTGCATATTTTCCATTTCTTCCTTTTTACTCTTTTAAGACTTTGTGTGGGCACCTCCTGAGTCTCCTGAATCTGTTCCGTCCAGGGCTCATTCTGCGTGTGTCTTCAGTTATTTCCTGTGCGCTGATTTTAACTCCTTTACAGAAGTTCTTGGCATCTGAGCACATTGAAACTGTTGATAACTCACTGTCCTGGCCTCTTTGCCTCTTCCTTCTCCAGACTCTAAAACCTTCACTTCATTTTATGTTGTTACAGCTATATTAACTAATGTTCAAGAAGTGGACTGCAATTTTCGAAACAGCTTTGCTGTCCCCATGTAACCCTCCCAGCAACCCTGGGAAGGTTTTGTTGCTATTACTGTATATATTATTATTTCTCCTATTTCTCAGCAGGAGAAACCGAGGTTCAGAGACTACAAACAGTTTTTCAGCCAGTAATAGACACTGCAGGAAGTGCGAAACTCTGCCTGCAATTCGGAAGAGTTTTCTGCTTTCACTTCTTTTGTCATCACCAGCAAAAGCCCAGGGGCATGCAAGAACTACGGGGACATTGGTGGTTCAGTGGTAGAACTCTCGCCTTCCCTGAAAGAGACCTGGGTTCCACTGCCAGCCAACGCACGTCTTACGCAGCCCACCACCTATCTGTAAGTGCAGGTTGCTATGATGCTGAACATAGTCTGAAGTTTGGACCAAGCTCTTGGTCCGAGCTTCAGACTAAAAAAAGACTAGGAAGAAAGGTCTGGTGATCCACTTCCAAAACTCAACCAATGACAAGCATATGGAATGCAACAGACTAACCCCCAACCACCAGGCAATGTTTTGTTCTGTTGTGCCTGGGGTTACAGAGAATCAGGGGCTGACTTAACAGCTGTTAACAGCATATAAGAGCTGCTTTTCCTCAGTGAGGACCTAACTGCAGATGTGTGTGTGATTTTCCAAATAAATTTCAAAAAATTTGTACCAATGTACACCTCCACCAACCCTGTAAGAATGTCTGGTTTTCCATCTGCTCTCCAGCTTTGAAAGGGTAACATTTCGGCCACTTGGTCTTTATTCCTGTAAAGGCAGGGTAGGATCTGCTTGTCTTTGTCCTAAGTTTTTGGACTCTCCCCATCTCTTTTCTTTTTCTTTTTTTGAAATAAACAAAGGAGGCTGCAGCCAGCCACGTGCTTGCCTGCGACCCAAGGTTCCTCTCCACTCTGGGACTGCTGGCTTGAGCTGCCCTCTCCTGCAGCCCTCCAAGCTGAGAAAAATCTCGAGCGATCTCCTCTGCAGCTGGCATCTCCTGCCTCTCACATGCTGCCACAAATAGACCACTTCAAATCAGTTTCACATGGAGGTTTCTTACGATCTGATTTACACGTGAACATCTTAAATGACCCTGTCCCTGACTTTCCCCTCCCTTCTCTCTGTCACCTCTGTCCCCAGAGTCCAGCTCTATTTCTTTTCACCGAGTCTGTGGGACTTGTCAAAGGTTTAAATTCTTCATAATTGTGCTGTGACGGATTGCTTTTGGTGTGGCCTTTCTCACCGTGGTCTTGTAACTCTCACCCAAATGATTGGATGGGACCATGCAAATAAGTTCACTGTGGCCACCAAAGGGACTGGTCAGTTTTGCCATGCTGTTAGGCTTACAAGGGCCATCTCAGAGGTGGAAGGGAGTGGAAATAACCACCAGGGAGGAAGAAGAACCGCGAGCAGAGTAGCCTCTTGACCTGGCACCACTGTGCTGAGGCTATCCTAGACCAAAGAGACAGCAAGAATTCTAACACCCAAGATGGCAAGATGATGAAAAGCAGTGACAGAGAAGTGGTGACACCAGAACCAGGGGACCCGCAGAGACTGGGCACTGGCTTCCTGGTCCACAGAGCAGGAGGCTTGCTGGAGGAATGGGCGCCCTGGGCAGTTACTGAAGCCACGTTTGCCAATTCAGGGTGCTAGAATTGAGCACCTTCAGGCCGAGGCCCACTGGGGTGTGTCACAGCTCTTGGTGGCAGAGCTGTAAGAGCTTTATGACACTTGTCCAAGGAGGGCAGAGCTGAGGTTCCAGAGAGGCATGCCTGCAGGCAAGGCTGAAAAGAGGCTGTCCTCACGGACTATCCTGAGGCTTCCTCAACCCACACTGTAGCCTGTTACTTCGCTGGTGAGACGTGTAATTGAGAGCACTATCTGAGTTTAGTGTGGCCAGTGTTAGCTGATTTGGGTCCATGCCCCGGAGCAGCCGAGCCAAAGAAACAGACTTCAAGTCAGAAAGAGGAAGGAGGTTTATTAGGAGGCATGATACTGCCAGAGACCACAGAGAAACGCAGGCCGTTCTCCACGGAGTCTCAAAGGACAATTTTTTACATCAGAGTTTGCGTATCATTTTGGCAAGGATTGATTACTTCATGTTTTTAAGCACATAGCCCACAGATAATTGTATAGATCACAAAAAAACCACAAGAAATTCTATTAAACTACAGATATGTATGCCAGACACCTGGACTCTAGTCTGTACATTTGTAGTTGACAAAGACAAAATTTATATAAAAATTCCTAGGTTAGTGGGACTCACCTGCTAAGTTCACTCTGAAATGAGAAAGTTACAGATACAAAAACCACCAGGCAGCCTTCCCAGCTGCTGTCTCCCAGCCTGAAGGCTATTTCTCAAGAGAGAAAAGAAGGGGGGAGCAAGGTCGCAGGAACCGAGGAGGATCTGCGTCTCTAGAAAGACGCCAGAGTAGCTAATGCAGTAAAAGGGAAAAAAAAGCTTACAGATTATTTAGAGTATCATTATGGCATTAGTTATGTCAAGCTCTCGATTATCCACTTGAAAAGGAGAAAAACATGTTTCAAAGTATTAGGGTCACACTAGTGCAATAAACTATCAAACCCAGCAGAGAAATAGATAATGCCAAGGGAGAGATGGCTGGTCCCAGAACTGGTCAGGATGGCCTAAAGAGGAGGCACCCCACCTCACGGGAATCAGCCTTGGGCTGTTAGCCTTGATTGTCCTTTCCCTTTAGAGTTAGAGGAGGTCACACGCTGCCACCATGCCATTTTTACAATAATGGATGCTTTCCTCCTTGGTTGGGACAGACATGGGACATGGTCTCATCCTTGCTGGAACAGAATTCCCTGGCTTGCGCTACCATATCTTTCAGAGTTGTGACTTTCCTCCGGACTTACACCCACGAGTTTGGCTCACCCCATAACCCACAGCCTGCAGCCACTACTCAGCCCCACCAACAGCAATACCTGGTCCCCTCAGCTACCCTCTGAGGCCAGACCTGGGGAATCTGGAAGAGCCCTGCTCAGCAGCAAGTTCTGCCTGCCCGGGATATAGAAGTCACCTAAGGGTGAGGCTACAGAAAGGTGAGAGCCAGAGGCTTCAGCAGAAGCAGGGAGAACTTAAGAGGCATACAGGTCAGGGTTGGAGAGCTTTGCCACAGAGCATCTCCATGGGAGAAAGGAGAGCGACCTCGGGGTACCTGGATGTGTGCTCCGGAAGGGGCTATAGTACGTGCAGACCTGTGAGTCTCAACCTCTTTCCTGTGCCCAGGATGACACTGTTCACAGCAAATACCCTGGGACCCTCAAATTGCACAAAATTTCTGCTGTGATTCCTGCTGTGACTCCACTGTGTCACAAAGAACACTCTCATTTTTCTAGAAGAGTCAAAACAGAATGCTGTGTTTCACCCCTACTCTTCATTCTAACCAGTCCAAACCAGTAATTGCATAAGTTGTGAGCAATCCTGGCATGCTAAAGGAAGACTCTCCTGATTGGTGAAAAGGGGACTTCTTGAATGTTATGTCCCTTGGACTTATAAATTATGCCCTATCCAGGCTGTAAGCTGCAATCCCTAATTAGCATAACCACCCTGAAGCCCCTTTCCAGAACATACAGGAACCGGACTCAGTGCCTCGGTGATGCAAACTAACATGCTCGGTTGCTAACCAAAAGGTGGGGAGTGGGAGGGGGTGTCAAGAACATCCAAAGCACTGTGGAAGAAAGGCTTGGCAACCTGCTTGAGAAAAATCCACCCCTGGAAACCCTCTGGGGCACAGTTCCAGCTCGGGCACACACGGGGTCAACAGGAGTGAGAGCCCACTTGACACAAGTGGTGCTGGCGGCGTCTTTGCCTGCAGAGAGGCCCTCAGTGAGCTTCTCCGGCCTCGGCTCCCCCTTAGTTGAGAGTCTTTGTCTTGGTCATTCCTTCCTCTGCTCCTCAGGAAATTTTATCAGAATACATGTGAGAAGATGACGTGATTACATGGGCAATTTCAAATGTCTTTTTTTTTTTTAATGGCGTGATTTCTTTACCTTTAGGGGGAAAAAGAAATAGTTGTAGCCTATCACATGTGATCATGACTTTGTACTTGAGAACCAACCCTGTCATCACTTTCCTTGAAAGATGCGTCCTATTTTGAAAAATCAAACACAAGGGTTGTTGAGACTCTGACCAGTTGCCTGTGGTCAGGATCTCTGCACAGTCAGTTGTGTGGCTGTTGGCAAAATGTTTTGAAACATCTTAAGGTGGTGTTTCCTTGGCAAGCATGGTGACTGCTATTTAGTGAGATGGGCTTTTGGAAGTGGCTTGATGTGGGCCATTCATTCAGCCATCACTGGCATGTCGCCTCAGTCCCCCTTTGTTTTGGCTGTGATGTTTTATAGTTACATGTTCATCACACTTCCTCCTTCTCCTCCACTGATCTCAGCCAGGCAGTGACATGTTCAAGAGCCCCTTCTCAGCATGAGATGTGGAGACTGAATTCCTAGTTGAGAGCCGTTTGCAGATTTGAAAGCTTTCTCTTCTGTTATCCTAGGACATGTGGGCTTAAACGAGGTCAAGATGCAGGAAGTGTCTGCATTGGCCCGACCTGCAGGGTCCCCAGGGAGCCATATTTCAACACCAAGAAAAATGTGCAGTTCAGGCTCTGATTTGCAAGTCCAGATGTGCACTCAGCAGAGGCAACGTGCTGAGAGGTGCTCATGGAGAACACTCAGGACAGCTGCTCTTCAGAAGTGAGGCCTGTAATTTGGCACCAAGTGCCCTCTCCCACTGTTTGTCTGGAATTGACATCACCTTGGGGGTCGGGGGGAGCTTTGCAATGAGCGATAAATCTCTGCTTGCCTCTGAAATGATCTAACAAGCTGGCAGTGCTCAGGGGACTAGTGGGTGTCCCAGCTCCCCAGTGGGGTGCCTCTAGACATCCTTGAGGAGGTCACCTCGGGGCATGAATTATGCCCCCAAAGGCCCCATTGTTGTTGGAAGTTTGGCACATGGAAAAGTTGCCTGTGCCTACAGGTCTCAGGCGGGTGGATGTGTGCAAAGGCAAGACTTGCAAGAGAGCTTACAGGTTGCAGCCGATTGGCTGATTCACTTAGCTGCAATCCGGAAATTCTACTGAGAAGAGCACAGGAGGCCTTGGGTGTGAGGACCAGAAAACAAGGAAAGGCTGCGCTTTGTGGAAAATTAACCCTTGTTTGAAAAGCCACCAGAGATAACTGATAAACCCCACAGCCCTCAGCCCAGTAACTCAGTCCCTTAGGAGTTTCAGTGTTCCTGCAGAGCTCCCGTTACCTTGCTTTGACAACGTGTATGTGCCCCCCAGTGATGTGTACTTTCTTACCCTTCACCAAGGTTCAGGACGAGGGTATCTTTCTTAAAATCTAAGACTTTCCTAGGTCTTTTACTGTGTTCCAGATACCGTATAGAAGACTTCTCACTTAATCATTACAACAAAAATTAAAACAATAAAAAACAGCTGCCATTAAGTCAATTCCGACTTACAGCGATCCCATGCATTTCGGACTGCAGCTGCCCTCCGTGGTTTTCACACCTTTCAGAAGCAGAATGCTCATCTTTGCCTCCAAGGTGCCTCTTAATCCAACAACAACAACAACAAAACCTGTTGCCTTTGAGTCAATTCACAACTACTGTGACCATATAGGACAGAGTAGAACTGCCCCCACAGACTTTCCAAGGAGTGGCTGGTAGATTCAAACAACCGACTTAATGGTTAGCAGCTGAGATCTCAACCGCTATGCCACCAGGGTCCCTGAGCTGTCTCTGGGTTCGTTTAAACTGCCAACCTTTCAGTTAATTGCCCAGCACTTAACTGTTTGTACCAAGTACGGATTCCTAATCCTCATAATAAACCAAAACAAACCAAAAAAGCCCAAATCCATGGCCATAAAAAAAAAATTTAAAAAAAACCAGTGGGATTCCAATTCCTAGCAATCACATAGAGCAAAGTGGAACTGCTCCAGAGGGTTTCCAAGGCTGTAACTTGCTTTTTTATTGTGATTGAGTAAAAGTTTACAATACATTTGCATACCCGCCTATTTGCAGCTCCCTCTGCCTTCCTTGCCCCGTGACAGCACACTCCTCTTTTCCATTCCATGCAAGTCATATCCCCTTAACAATCTCCTGTCCCCTCCTCTCCACCTTCTCCACTCCACTCTGGTAAGAGGCCAGTACGACGACATCCTATAGATGCTTAAAACCATAAAGTATACACGTGATATGGTCACACTGTGTCCCCAAGTCCAATCCATTCCCATCTGAAGAGTTGACCTCAGTAATGATTTATGATCGGGGGCAGCATCAGGTCTAGCAGCCACGCTCCCAAGGGAACTCTCAGGCCCTCGACCACCAGTTGCAGTCTTTTACTAGAGTTCTTAGGGTGCATCCTTTTTTTCTCGTGTTGCCGCTGAGACTGAACATCATGAGCCCCACCGTGACTGTCATTCGTGGTGGCTGGGCACCATCTGGTCCAATGTTGACATGGTCACCCATTCACATGGGTCTTTGTCTTCTCAGCTCTTTTTCCCTCATGTCATTGTTGTCCTTGGTGATCATCTGTTCCAGCTTAGTTGGGCCCATTTCGTGTACCTCAGGTGACAGTTTGTTAGCTTTTCAGACCCCAGATGTCAAGGCTGTAATGTTTTAGGGACGCACTCTGCCACATCTCTCTACTGCAGAGCAGCTGGTGGGTTCAAACTACACTTTGCTAATTATGGAACCAATAATCTGATACACGAATATAGATTGGTCTTGTTTTTACATTTGTGCTAGACTGTTACCCTCAAGGTTGATGGTTTGAACCACTCAGCAGTGTTGTGAAAGAAAGGCCTGGCAATCTATTTCCACAAAGATTACAGCCAAGAAACCTCTATGGGGCAGTTCCATTCTGTAGACATGGGTGGCTGTGGCTCAGAATCAACTCCGTGGTAACAGGTTTGGTGTGATTTAGTTTATGGTTTTCTCCAATGGAAGTCTTTAGGATCTTCTCTTGCATGCCAGACTTCCTTGCTGCAGAAGTCTGGCTGACTGCCAAATAAAATCTTTGTTAAAATGTTTGAATGCATCACTGTATTGCACAGGAACAAATAGTTGGGTTGGTGTACAAGTTGTTGTATGTATCTTCAACAACCATGAAAGGATTTCATAGCTCAACTCCAGAATCTGTCATTTAACAGCAAATAAAAGTTTAAGTAACTGTAATTTGAGCACAGGGAAAGTAAGATACTGCTGGGTGACCCCAGAAACCAGAGGCTTTTCATCTTTTCACCTATGTGTCTCCACCAGTTGGATCCTGGCCCTGCAGAAGGTCATCTGTCACATAATAGCCTGGCCACAGTAGGAAGATCTGAGAGGGCTCAACTATAGCCTCTGGAAACCCTAGTGGCATACAAAAGCTACAGTGCCAATCAGAAGGTCAGCAGTTCGAATCCATGAGACGCTCTTTGAGAACCATATGGTGCAGTTTTTTACTCTGTCCTATAGGGTCTCTATGAGTTGGAATCAACTGGATATCGATGTTTGTTTGTTTTTTTTTAATGAAGTAAAGGAGCCCTGTGCAGTAGTGAAAGCACTCGGTTGCTAACCGAAAGGTCAGTGGTTCAATCCCCCAGCAGCTCTTTGGGAAAAACATGTGGCCATCCGGCTCAGTAAAGATTTAGAGGCTTGGAAATCCTACAGGGCAGTCTTTCTCTGACCTACAGTATCATTACAAGTTGGAATCAACTCAGCACAATGGGTTTGGTTTTTTGGTTTTGAGCTGTGAAAATTATTATTAGGAAAACAACAGAGCCTGGGCACAGGGAAGTGAGTGATTGCTACACACTCGGTAGTTAGATTACCACGCATTTTTCTGTCATAAGCAGCATGAGTTGCCCTTAAAATGACATGGGGGATGAAATTAAGTCATTAGAGATGGTTTCTTGATGTAAACAGGTAAACAAGGGGAGTCCCTTGTCTTAGTCACCTAGTGCTGGCATAACAGAAATACCATAAGTAGATGCCTTTAACAAACAGAGATTCATTTTGTCACAGTCTGGTAAGACTAAAAATCCAAATGCAAGGCATCAGTTCCAGGGGAGTTCTTTCTGTACTGACTCTGGAGGAAGGTTCTTATGGTCAATCTTCCCCTGGACTGAGAGATTCTGAGGCACAGGGTCCCCCAAGTCCCTAAGTCTAAAGGACAAGCTCTGCTCCCAGCAGTGAGTCTTGATGGTAGGAGGTGCCCAGCTGTCTGCCAGTTTCCCATTGCTTCATATCCCAAGAAATTGCCTAAAGGCACTACTTAACCTTACACACTGAGTCTGGCCCCGCTAACACACCTGCCCCCCATCCTCCCTTGTTAAAGAGGCAGGGTTTGCAACATATGGGACTATCTCACAAAACCAAGAATCACAGCCCAGCCAAATTGTCACACACATGTTGTGTGGGACACAAATTCAGTTCACGACAGTCTCCTTCAGATAATTTTAATTCACTGGGTGGCCACTGATTTTTTAATTAGCTGTGTGTGACTGAGCCTCTCTGAGCTGCTTCCTCACCTATAGGACAGATGAGATGAATTCTAAGATGCTGTCAAGCTCTGAATTTTATTACTGGGAACAAAACTGCAGAACACCAGTAAAAGTTTCTTTAAGGCCCCAAGATGTTTTCCAGTCTCACTGGTTTGCCTCCCTTTTGCATCCCATTTCACAGTTTACAGGATTTTCAGATACACGAGCTCCCTCATTAAATCCACACCGTGTCAGTGAGTGGCCTGGTTTCACTAGTGACAGAGTGGCCCCGAGAAGCTGAACCAGGATACAAGCCCAGGAATTTAGACTCAGTGTCCCTTGTTGTCCACTGTCTTGGTCTTGAACCTGCCACACTGTCTGCTTCGTTCTGCGTTTCTGCATCTGTTCCTCACCTTATTGGCTGTTATCCTCCTGCCTGGATTCCTGCTGTCTGAGTTAGCTAGTGCTGCTGCAACAAAAAAATACCACACATGGATGGTTTCAAAGAACAGAAATTTATTTTCTCACAGTTCTGGAGGTTAAAAACCCAGTCAGCCTCTGGGTTGTGTCAGTTCCTTCAGGGCCTGTCTGTTAGACCCTGGTGTCTGCTGGCAGTTCTAGGCTTTCTTCGCCTTGCGGACAGGTACTCATGAGGTAACGCCCCATCGCAACCCCCGTGTATGCCTGTTTTGTTCTTTTTATGATACCACTCAGGAATAACGAGGTTTATGTCCTGCTATACTCTGAGAGACTCTCATTAACACAACAAAAAAACTCTGCTTCCCAAATAAGTGCCATTTACAGGGTTAGGATAGCCACATTTCTTTGGGGGAGACACAACTTAATTTGTAATATTCACCTTATATTCATGGACTCATATTTATCCCATCCACAGGAAGCTAGAAATATTCTCCTTTTGCCAACTGTAGGCTCTGCTCTTTAGCCACAATCTGTATTCAACCTTTGCTGTTGCTGTTGCTATTGATTCTGACTCATAGTGACCCTACAGGACAGCGTAGAACTGCCTGTAGGGTTTCCTAGGCAGAAATCTTTAGGGGAGCAGATCACCAGGTCTTTTCTCCTACATCACCAACACCTTGATTAGCAACTGAGCACTTAACCATTGCACCACTAGGAATCCTTTGACTCAGCCTTTGGGTCACATTTATATGTGGTAACCCAAGCAATATCCAGTTCAAGGCCCTAATC
Organism: Heterohyrax brucei; assembly: GCA_028571685.1. Taxonomy (NCBI): domain Eukaryota; kingdom Metazoa; phylum Chordata; class Mammalia; order Hyracoidea; family Procaviidae; genus Heterohyrax; species Heterohyrax brucei. The sequence goes on from CM053154.1 coordinate 34,025,893, forward strand.
TCAGCCTGGTATGCATTTATATGACAAATATCTATGAGAAAAGAATTCAGCGACAGGAGAACAAAAAAAATTATGCACGTAAAGCAAGAGGGTCTTTCAGCCACATCTCTGAACAGGAAAATCAATTCAGCAAATATTTATTGAGCACTTACTCTGTGTAAGGTATGGTCTGTATATTAAAAAGAAAAATGGTACGGCCTTGAGGCGGTAGAGAAAAATAAAAACATGGTTCAACCAATTTGTAAACGTCTGAGAGAATCCAGGGAACAAGGTAGGTGCCATAAAGTGCTTGTCCAATCAGACTAATATCTCTATTTATTCTAGCGTGCGAATAATGGCATCTGGAAGGATATGTCATCCCTCTGGACAGCAACAGGACCTCTGCTCCAGAAGCTGAACAATGTACTGCATCCAGAAGTGGCACCGTGCCAGGGGCGAGGAGCCGGGGTGGCAGGACAGGGAGTGCTGGAGACAGACATGAGAAGGTGGCAACCGAAGCGGCTTCAAGTGCTGAAGGCATGGAGGGAAATGCCCGGAAATGCTCGTGCTGGTTGGCTCTCCTTGGCCACTGTATTAGAGTCTTACTGTTAGCTGTTGCCAAGTTGGCCCCTGACTCCTGGTGCCATGCACAATGGAATCATATCATTGTGATCTTCTGAAAAGTAGATCACTAAGTCTGTCTTGAGTACATTTTAATCTAGAAGCTCTGCAGAAAACCTGTTCAGCTTCACGCAGTGGGTAAACCTCCACGCCAGACAGGTGGTGGCTGTGAGTGAGGTGAAGTGGCAGGGAATCGAACCTGGGTCTCCCGCATGCATGGAAAGCAAAGATTCTACCACTCAACCATCAATGCTCCCCTATTAGTTTCCTAGGGTGCCTTAACAATCACAAGTTAAGCGGCTGATAAGAACATAAATGTACTGATTCCCATTCTGGAGGGTAGCAGTCTGAATTCAGGCCGTGGGCAGGGCTGAGTTCTTTCCCAGGCCTCCAGGGAAAGATGTTTTTTGTGTATCCAGGCTTCTGGTAGCCCCAGGTATCCCTTGGTTTGCAGCTGCATCACAGCTCCATTGTTACATGGCCATCTGCCTCTGTCTGCCTTTGTCTCTTCTTTTTTATAAGGACACCATTCATATTACATTATGACCTAGGACCTCATACTACGTCGGTGTGGCCTCAGCATAACTGAAAATATCTTCAAAGACCCTATTACCAGCAAGGTCATGCTCACCAATACCAGTAATTAGGCCGCAAAAGAATGGTCTGGTGAAAATCTTCCATAAAGATGATAGTCAAGAAAAAAATACAGTTTTGAGGGGACAAAGTTCAATCCCTAGCAAGTACCTTTCCCAGGGTGCTCCCCATCCATGTCTGGCTCCCGTGTAGCTCTCATATGTCTTCTTCCCACTGAAGGATCAGTGTTTGTACTTCTTGGAACATGAAACTAAGAGATGAACTCAAGACAGCTAGGGATGTGTCAGCTAAGGAGCCTTGGTGTCACAACGGCTAAGCAAGCACTGCTAGTTGAGGGGTAGTCAGCTGTTTGAGCCCACCAGCAGCTCTGAAGGGCAGCTGTCCATCTGCACCCATAAAGATTACAGCCTAGGAAACACTGTGGGCCAGCTCCACCTCATCCCATAGGGTCACTAGGAGTCAGAATTGACTTGATGGTATACCACCACAACAACAAAGGAATATATTTGTCTGATAGAAACTGGACATAGGACCGACAGAAAGAAGAGAGGAACTCAGCCCACTGAAGAGGCTCTCCTCTAGCTCCACCCAAAAAGACTCATTTCTGTTGAGTCGATTCTGACTCATAGCAACAGTATAGGACAGAGTAGAACTGCCTCATAACATATCCAAGGAACGGTTGGTGGATTTAAACTGCCAGCTTTTTGGTTAGCAGCCATAGTTCTTAACCACTATACCATTACGGGACTTTCCCACTTTAGCAGTCAAGCTAAAAAATATGTCTTCAGGGACATCATGTGTAGTCACAGAACTGCAGGAACACCAAGGCATGTGACACTTCTTCCTCGACACCACGTCACACCCAAGAGTATCCAGCTTCAGCCCAAACATCTGCCGTGGCCATTGTTACCACGCTGCCGATCAGCCAACCCCTGGCGGCTCTGCTTACCAGCACGTTCTCTCTTAATGAGTAATGGTCGTTTCCCAGGTAAGTTCCACTCGGTAATCATTACTTCTGCTCCTCAAAGCCGTAGTGAACGAGATTAATTCCTGAAATTCTCAGCGTCTGCAGCTCTAGCGCAAGGCTAAGAGCTCCTGGAGTATTGGGACCAAATTAAACATTTGAGATACTTTGACAGTGATGAAAGAAATACAAGCTCACTGCAAAAAATTCAAACCACACAGAAGCAGGTCTGATTTAATTCAGGTCTCCCTTCACTCCTTCCCTAGAGTCACCTACTGCTAACAGTTTGCAGAATATGCTTCCAGACTTCTTACTGCACATTTATGTTCATCAGGGGTTTGATACGGTCAAGGTCCCTAGGTGGAGCAGTTTGTCCTTGGAGGCTAATTTAAAGTTTGAGTGTTCAAATACACCCAGCAGTTCCTCAAAAGAAAGGCCTGGCAATCTGCTTCTGTAACAATTACTGACAAGGAAACCTTATGAAACTATTCTACTCCGTAACGCATGCAGCTGCCACAACTCCAGTGTCATAGATTAAATTCTATTCCTCAGAATCTCTGTGACAATTTGGCTAGTCCATAATTCCTGGTATTAAGTGAGGTTCCTTCCTCTGTGTTGGAGTTCCTGCCTCTGTGATGTTTATGAGGGTGGATGGGCAGCAGTTGTGTGGGTAGAACAAGATTCAACATGTAAGATTGTTTTGTGCCTTGAGGCAACCTCTTGAGATATAAAAGGGGGGAGCAAACTGAGATTTGAGGACCTCCCACCACCGGAAGGCAGTGTCAGGAGTTGAGTGTGTCTTTGGGAAAGGAGTAGGGTCCCTGTGCCTCAGAAGCTGCCAGTTCAAGGAGAGACTGACGACAAGGACCATTCTCCAGAGCTAGCAGAGAATGTCTTCCCCTAGAGCTGACACCATGAATTTGGGCTTTTAGCCTATTGGACTGCAATGAGATAAAATTTTTCTTTACAAAGCCATCCACTTGTGGTATTTCTGTTAACAGCACAGGATAACTAATGGGTTTGCTCGCATGTGTGCAAACCCACAAGTGTGTGTGTGTGTGTGAGAGAGAGGGGGGGGGGGAGAGAGAGAGATGGTCAAACTTGCACTTTAAAAAGTCTCGCTGGCTGAGGGCTGAAGAGTGGAATGATGAAGCCGATGGAAACAGGAAGTCCACTTAGTCCAGGTGAAAACTAATGGCAGCTTGGACACAGGTGGCCACAGAAGTGGAACCAAGTGGGCAGAGTCAATATATTTTGGGGAGGCAGAAGCGGCCAAGAAATGCTGAGTGAGTCACTGAGCCAGTGTTGGAGGTGACCTTCCGTCTGCTGCGCTCCTCTTTCGCCCACATTCTCCCTGGCAACAGCCAGCAAGCCCGAGAACTTTAAAAATAGGCCTGAGCTTCTCCTCACCTGACATCCAAAACCGGTCCCTGGACGGCAGAGGGAAAGAGCCTGGGGAGCCAACCCTGCAGGCCGGGGGGAGACTGGCCCTCCTAAGGCCTTATTTGTAAACACTGAGCACTCACCAGAAAGCAGCCCTTTAATGTATACGTGTACCTACTTCTGAATGGTTTCCAGACCCACGGTGGGATGGGAAGAGGCCTGATATTTGGAGAAACGACTGACTCCCACCACCTCTCCATTCTCCCCCGTTTATCTCTGGCTGTGAGCCTACTTGTGGGTTTCATTTCTCTTCCCACCTGTTTTCACATTGCCAAGCCACCCCTATACATAGCTAGGGAAGAGACTGGCTCTGGAGTGACTGAAAATAGCTGCTTAGAGAAACAGAGCAATTCAGAATAAGCAAAAATAGCTCTCTGTGGTAACTTGAGTGTCTCATTTTCTGTATCTATTTCCCTGTCCTCTTGAGTGTGGTTTTCTGGAACTGCATGGGCAGGCAGGTGATGACATCTCCACCCTTGTTTATTTCCTAATCCACAAAACACACGGTGGCTCTCTGGTCACGCAGTTTCGGAATGCTGAAATAACCCAGGGAGCTGTCTTGTTTTCACGTGCAGTTGCTAGGCCTGTAGTTGCTAAGCCTGTAGGTGCCCGGTACGTGATGGCCCTCAGTTATCTTACTCTGTATTTTCAGCACTGCGGAGTGTCCCACCTTTTCTGTGAATCATGATTTTACCACCAGGTGCTCCTCAAATCCCCTCTTTTTGCCTTGGTGGTCACTGCCTGGCTGACTTGGAAACGAGAGTGGTGCAGACGGTTAAGTGTTTGACTGCTAGCCTAAAGGTCAGTAGTTCAAACCCACTCAGAGGACCCTCAGAGCAAAGGCCTGGTGATCTGCTTTCAAAAGGTCATGGTCTTGAAACCCCACAGGGCAGTCCTGCTCGGCACACAAGGGGTCACCGAGAGCTGGAGTTCACTCAACAGCAACTAATAGTTCACAACAACTTTAGAATAAGCGTTATCAAACAGCCCACACCTCAGACCTATGGCCCTCTGTGGGGCAGTGTTTGTGACACAAAATAACAGCCCACAAAATCCTGATGTGCTCTTCCAGTAAGTCCTGCTGCCTTAAAGCTATTTGCACTTGCCCAGAGCTGGACACAGGGAGCATCTGTGTGCTCTCAATGCGAGTGTTAGAAACCCCAGGCAGCTGTGAGTCCAAGACAGAAGTCCCAGACAGGACCCTTAGAGAGCCGCTCACCAACCTGGCCTCTGCCATTTGGGAATACTTTTTCCACAATATGCAGGAGAAAAGGACATCCAAAAAGACAAGTAAATGAAGGGTAGAACGGATGAATTGCAAAATAATTATGCATATTAAAAAAAAAAAAAGCCAGACCAAAAAAGGAGAATAAACTGTATGGTTTCATTTATACCAAGTTCTAGAAAATGCAAGTCAATCTATGGTGGCAGAAAGCAGACTGGTGCTTGCAGAGGGACGAGGAGAGACAGCAAGGGATGGATTACAAAAACACACAAGGAGACTTTTGGGAATGATGGCTATACACGTTGATTATGTTGGCTGTGGTGGCGGTTCCATGGGTGTATCCATATGTCCAAGCTCATCAAATTGTACACTTTAACCTTGAAAACATTAAGCTGAGTGAAATAACTCAACCACAGAAGGACAAATATCTTATGCTTCTACTTACGTGAAACATCTAGAATAGGCCACTGTACAGGAAACACGTTTATTGGCAGTTACTAGCCCAGACAACAGCAGCGTGTTTGTTTTAGGTAGGGTCTGGAAAGGAGAAGAGAGGAGAATTCATCATCTAGGGGGTGCTGCGTTTGTGGGAACCCTGGTGGTGTAGCAGCTTAAGTGCTCCTTGGAAACTCTATGGGGCAGTTCTAGTCTGAACAATAGGGTCGCTGTGAGTCGGACACAACTCGATGGCACTGGGTTTGGTTGTTTTTTTTTTTTAACATTTCTAAATGTGATGAAAACAACTGAAATGGACAGGGGTGATGTTTGCAAAACAAAACAAGTGCAATCAATGTCACCAAACTGTACACTGAAAAATACTGAAGTGGTAAATGTTTTGTTATATACGTAATAAAAACATACCTAAGAAAATTGTACACTTTAAATATGTGCTGACTGCTTTTTTTGGGGGGAGGGGTGTATCTGTTATACCTCACCTAAGTAGAGGAAGAAAAGAACATAAAAAGACTGCAGCAAAGAAAATGAGATAGGTAGTCTTATCCTCGAGCGCTAGACAGAGCACTAGACTAGAGAGAGAGTCCACATTCAGTGCCACCCGCGGCCCTTCCCACGCATCAGGACATTAATCCTCATGGCCGCCCTTGGAGGAAAGGGAGGTAGAGAGCTGGTGAGTTGTTACTGCAGTTAGATGCATCAGGTTGATTTCAACTCAAAGCGATCTTACGTACAAGAGACCAAAATGCTGCCTGGCCTTGTGCCATCATCACAGTCATTGACGTGTTTGATCCCCTTGTTGCACCCACTGTGCCAGCTCATCTTGCTGAGGGTCTTTCTCTTCTTCATTGACCCTCTACTTCACCAAGCATAGTGTCCTTCTCCAGAGACTGGTCCTTTCTGATAACACGTCCCAAGTATGTGAGACAAAGTCTCGCCATCTTTGCTTCTAAGGAACGTTCTGGCAGTACTTCTTGCAAGGCAGGTCTAGTTTTCTCAAATTTCCTCAACAAGTGAATGGTGGAGCTGGGACTCACATCAAAATGACTCTGCAGACCAAGCTTTTAAATTCAAAGAAGTACTTAGTCCTGGCTCTGCCACTAAATGGCTATGTGGCTGAATTAAAAGGGTCCCCAGGCGAATTTCCTTGGGGAGTAAAGGAGAAATAGACACATCTTTATAATAAAAAAAAAAAAATTTTTAAGTCACCGTCTTGTCCCCTAAATCAGTCAAAGTTGGTAGATCTGAACAACAAAAAGCTAGCTGATGCCACTCAATTTGAAGTCAGGAGTCACTGCTGTGTTTGGAATGTAAAAGTTCATTTGGCTTTCAGCTCTGTACTTTTTTTTTTTTTTAACATAACTGAGTGAAAATGTACATTCACATGAAAATTTACATGCCCCCCTATATGCAGCTTCCACTGCTCTCCCTGTCCGGTGACTGCACACTATTGCTCTCTGCTCCATACATGTCTCATCCTCCCAACAGCCTCCTTTCCCCTCCTCTCCGTCCACTCCCCTTCCTCCAGCCAGAGGTCAGCAAGATGATATCCTATAGATGTATAGAACCATAAAGTGCTTCCAACATATGGTTACTCTGCATTGCCAAGTCCATTCCATTCCTGTCCAAAGAGTGGACCTTTGTTATAATTTATGGGAACGGGCAGCATCAGGGCCGGGGGCCATGCTCTCAGAGGAACCCCAAAACCGTTGGACCATCAATTGAGATCTTTTAGTGGAGATCTCATGATGCACCTCTTTTTATTCTTGTGTTGCCAGTGAGGCTCCTCTCTGTGAGCTCCGTCATGGCTATCACTGGTGGTGGCCGGGCACCATCCGGTTCTTCCGGTCCCAGGTCGATGTAGGCACCCACTCTTGTGGGTCTCTCTGTCTTCTCGGTTGTCTTTACCACATGCCATTTTGGCCCTCGGTGAGCATCCGTTCCTGCTGAGTTGGGACCATTTGCTGTGTCCTCGGATGGCAGCTTGGCAGCTTTTAAGACCCCAGATGCCACTCACCAATGTGGGGTGCAGAGATCAGCTCTGTACTTTTAAGGGGTGGTGGGTCACTTGTGCCTGGGAACTCTAGCTCCTCAGCACATGGTCCCCTCAGTGACAGTCCCCGTCTGGGACAGCCAGGTGACTCACTACCTCAAAGTTGATGCTGCTGATGCAGATCTCCTGGACCCCACTGACGGGAGGGCTGCCCTCCCCTTTACCAGAGGAGAAAGTACCAAAATTTTTAGGGCCCTTCCTCCCTTTTGGGGACCGTGGTGGCATAGCAGTTAAGAGCTACAGCTGTTAACCAAAAAGTTGGCAGTTCTAATCCACCAGATGCTCCTTGGAAACTCTATGGGGCAGTTCTACTGACTTGACAGCATGTCTCAGGACCATCACCGTTCCTGGAGGCCTGAGAAGCTTGTGTTTCTCTCTGACTGGGCCTAAGGTTTGTTCTGCCCACACCTCCTAAGTCTCCACATGTTCTCCAAGTTTCCACTTTCCCCCATTTGGAGGAATAAAACATTCTATGAGTTGCTCTTTAAAGAGTAAAAAACAAAGTCCTTAACCAGATTACTGTCATGACTCTGAGCAAGTTACTTTAGGCCTCTTCTATAATAAAAATGACAAATTATTTGAGTCACATTAGGCAAGTCACCCCACATTTCTGTGCCTCTCTTTCCTCACCTGTAGATGAGTGATCATAACAGTACTTAACTCACAGGATTTTTGTCAGGTTTAAATGAAATAATGTAAGTAAAGTACTCAGAGTTGAGCCTGACACAATCTGTAATCATTAAGTGTCTTTGAGTTATTCTTGTTATTGTACTTAGTCATTTGCAAAGAACTTTAGGTGTTAATTTTGTTACAGAAGAGCTATGTGGTGTTCAAAGAAGCTGGGCTAGAAATTGAGTCAGGATTGACTTAAAAAAAAACAACCCACTGCTGTTGCTGGCCATTGACCTGATTCCAACTCATAGTGACTACAGGGCAGAGTAGAATTGCCCCATAGAGTTTCCAAGGACCACTTGGCGGATTCAAACTGCCAGCCTTTTGGTTAGCAGCTGTCGCACTTAACCACCTGTGCCACCAGGGTTTGTGGGGATTGACTAGATGATGAAGAAGATACCTCCATCTGTAACACTTTGTGGTGATTTTCTTCTGTATCAACAATGATACCTTTGCAATATCTTTCTTTCAAGGTCTTCAAAATCACTTACAATTCTTAGATTGCACAGGAGTATGGACAATGGGAGAGAGAGAACAGGAAGGACCACCTCTGACTCACTGCCCTCTGTTGACAAGAATGTGGAGTTAGGTGGTGTGCAGGGGACCTATCTGGCTACACTGCCCACTGTTAGAAAGGGTATGGAGGTAGGGGTGGGCAGGAGACCACCTCTACAGCACTGCCCGTGGTCACTTGACTGCTAACGGTAAGTAGCTTCTCTTAGTAGTATAACTCTGCTCATCTGAGTTCCACTGCCACCTGCAAAAGGGGTTTTCACTTCCAAAAGCATTTTGTCATTTGAACTCTAAAGTTGTTTGGAACTGGACGTAAAGCATCCCAGTAATCTTGAATCAACAGCAATCCTGAAGGACACCCTGACATTTGATTTAGAAGGATCTTTATGAACCAGGCTAAAACCCTAGGATATGATGCCAAAACTATAACTTCTGATTCTTCCTGATTTATGGCCGCAGAATGCCAAACTTTCTCTGGCAATTCAGGGGTCTAGTTAAAAGGAACATTTTCAGGGACAAAAACTTTGAACTGAGTTTGTCTTTACAGTTGAAAGAAGGAAATAGCTGGTCTTCACTCGTTGTCAGTGTCTTAATGCTCCCAGTATTGGCTTCTTGGTTATAAGAAGTAGAAATCTCAAATAAACATTATGGAAACAGCAAGGAACATCTGAGGGCCACAGGCTTACATATTCATGCTCTCTTTCTTAAAAAGTATACCCAACATAGTTAAGCTTCAGCCTCAGAGAAGGTGAGTCCCTCAGCTTCCTTCTGCAGACTGGCCTCTTCTGTGGACTTTCAGGTGTAGGTAGCTGAAGTGGTTGTCCTGCCCAAGAACCCACATGTCATGCAATTCAAGCCCTAGTTTCATCACCTAGAGTCCCTGCCACCCTTAGCCCAATTTCTTGATAGAAAGAATCGTACTAGTTGTTGGCCAACCAATGCCTTCACTCTTCCCCATGCAATCACCTGGAAAAGTGGAGGGGGTGGGAATCCTGTGGGTCTGAAATAGGTCCTTCATTTTAGTGTCATCTGTGGGTGGATGCAGTTCCCAAAGAAGAAGACCTCAGGTTGTGTAAACTTCAATGGGAAGCAAGGCCAAAGACCCTGAAGAAATGATCAAGTCCTACTCTTCTTCATTTTTTTCTTCCCTTGGAAGTGGCAGTATGGCTAGGAGTTGTGAGGTGGCAGGACCAAGGGACTGACACATGGCCAGGGCCCAGGAATTTGCAGTGGAGTGAAAAAGTGGTAGCAGGGGTGGGAACTCAGAGGTAGCTGGCACTGTCTAGAATCTGGTTACATAGGGGTATTGAGAAAAGAAGTACATCTACTGAGACTAATTAGAGCCAGGTTTCTTCTGTTGGAGAAAAGATTTATAAATATGGAAAGGGGAAAGATAGAAAGTATCCTGAGGTGACAGATTGCAAATGAAGTGTCAGTGTAAATTCATGGTAATCGGTAAAGGAAAAGAGGGAGGGAGGGAAGGAGGGAGGGAGGGAAGAAGGGAGGGAAGGAGGAAGGGAGGGATGGAAGGAAACATATGTACAAGGGATGACTATTACATTCACGAACTCATCCTGGAAAAATTGCTACATACCTCATTGCTGTGTACCACTTTGGTCACCTTTGAAATGTCCCCCTTGGGAAGCTACGCACCAACACCAGCACCTAGTTCACCCCTCAAAGCAATTTTGGAATTCTTTCTGCAACAGCCATTGCACACAGTGGCGCAGTGGCAAGTTTATGAACTTAATTGTATAGTTGTCTGTGAGGGAGTTTTTAGCCAGTAAACAAATAACTGTATTGGAACACCTTCCCTATTTACCTGATATGACCCCCAGTGACTTTTTTCTTACCCAAATATAAAGGAAACGTTGAAAGGAAGACATTTGGATGACATTCAAGACACAAGGAGTAATACGACAACAGCTCTGATGACCTTTGCAGAAAAAATTCCAAAATTGCTTTGAAGGATGGACTAGGTGCTGGCACTGGTGCATAGCTTCTCATGGGGAGTACTTTGAAGGTGATCATAGTAATATTCAGCAATGAGGTATGTAGCATTTTTTCCGGGTTGAGTCTGCAAACTTAGTTGTCATGGAAACCCTAGTGAAATAGTGATCAAGTGCTACAGTTGCTAATCAAAAATCTAGTAGTTCAAACCCACCAGGAGCTCCTTGGAAACTCTATGGGGTGTTCTATTTTGTCCTACAAGGCCACTATGAGTCAGGATTGACTCTACAGCAGTAGGCTTGATGTTTGTTTTTGTTTCTGTGGTATATGCATACGTACACTTCGTATCTCTACCTGATAGAGGCAGAGGGCCTAGAAAACAATCACTTCTCATAGGAAGAATTACATTAGGCATCTGGAGTTTGGTTTCTAAATCAAATCCTCCACTGAAAGACACTGGGATTCTGCGAAGAAATGACTGATTGCAGGGCTGGGGCAGGGAAAGCACAAGATGAGCCTAGGACATCTTATGTCAGAAAGTAGTGTTCAAAGAATGATGGACACATGTCAAAAGGACGAAGAAGTCATTTGGAGGGTTGACTAACCAAATCTAGGTCAAGAGAGCACCAAAATAAATGATGATATTAATGGACTGCAATCTGTTGTCTATACTAATGTGAGTAAATAGATAGGTGAGACACAACTCTTCTTTACCATAAAACATCATCAAATAAACGTAAGTGGACAGAAATCAACTATTACTACTTGGCAACTTTCACAGGTGTTGTCAATCAAAGCTTCTACAGATGTTAAGGCTGGGTAGAGACCGGATAAGGAGCAGGATGCTGGCCTAGCCTTGGGATATACTAGTCAATCACAAAGGGGAAGCCTTAGAGAAATCTGGCAGATACTAGCTTGATGGGGTAGATAATCAAGAGTCCTTTCACCAGTGGTATGAAATGCTGGCACCATGAGCCCCCTTCTGTGACCTACTGAATCACAGCCACCTTGACTCCTGTGGTTATCCTGTCAAAAATGCATGGGCTGCTCCCAGACACAAGGAAGCATTAGACAAACCACAAAAGGTTTGCACTTTTTTGATAAGCTGTCAAGGTCAAAAAAGACAAGGAAGAACTGAAAACAGTTCTGTGTTGAAAGGGCATAAAGAAACACAACAACTAAATGTGAGGGTGTGTGACTCTTGATTGATCTCAAACCAAAACAGAAAAGAGATCTTGTTGGGACACGGGAAAAATGTTGAGCACATTCTGTGCACTAAATGATCCTGTTGTATCCATGTCATTTCCTGGCTTAAAAGGTATTGTGCTTGTTGTATAGGAGTGTCTTTGATTTGGAGAAATATACACTAAAGTATGGAGCATGTTTACAACTTGTTCCCTTGGAGAAATACACACTAAAGTATGGAGAATGTCTACAACTTGTTCCCATATATCAAGCCAAAAAAACCCATTGCTCTCAGTTTGATTCTGACTCATAGCCACCATGTAGGACAGGCTAGAACTGGCCCATAGAATTTCCAAGGAGCATCTGGTGGATTTGAATTGCTGACCTCTTGATTATGAGTCATAACCCTTACCCACTACACCACCAGGGTTTCCTGTTCCCAAATAGTTTAGAAAAATAATGACTTAAAAAACGGGTAGCTAACAGTTGGTGTTGCGTTGGTTTCAAGGAGCACCTGGCAGATTTGAACTGCTGACCTTTTGGTTATCAGAAAAAAGAACAAAGGAAAATGAAGAAACCCTGAGAGTTAGTGGGATACAATCAAAAGCAAATATTTGCCAGTGATCAGAGTACCAGAACAGGCAGAAAATGAAAAACACAAAAAGGATTAGTGAAGAACTGATGACAGAAAACTTCCTTAATATCATGAAGGAAGAAGAACTGACCAAGAAGCTGAAGTCCATATAGGACTGACCCTAGAAGAAAATCACCAAAGCATATCATAATTATGCTCACTAAAAGTAAAGACAGAGAAAAAATTCTGAAAAACAAAAAGTCACATATAAAGGAGAAACAATAAGACTAAAGCCCTGATTATTTGGCAGAAATGAGGTAGGCAAGAAAGCAATGGAATGACACACATAAAACTTTGAAACGAAACTCCCAACCGAGAGTCAAATATCCTGCAAAACTCTCATTCAAATACGATGGTGAAATTAGAACGTTTCCAGGTAAGCAGAAATTAAGGGACTATATAAAAAACAAATGAAATTTACAGGAATTTTGAAAGAGAGTTCTTCCATCTGAGAGCAAACACTGTCAGACCACAGCCTTAATCTAGAACACAGGGTTGTACCAGCCAAATACCAACCTAGGAAATTAACTCTGACGGACTATCCCAAGCCAAAAGAATTACAACAGGGAACCAGAGAGGTTAATCTGTAAATGACAAACAACATCAGAACAATGGAAGAAGGAATAAACAGTGTAGATACAGAACTCTATAATGCAGTTGAAGGCAAGGCTCTACCAAGTAACAACAGACCAGTTCAAACCTAGGGAGACAGGGTAAGTTTCAAGGAAACCACAAAGAAGGCTAATAAATCTACTCATCAAAATAAAGAGGGAAAATATAGTCTTAATAAAAATGAAGTCTGCAAAAACAAAAGAAATCCACAAACCAAAGGCATTCAGTGTGGGAGAGTAAGAAGAACAAACTGTCAGCACCGCAGAGGAGAGCATTACGAAAATGTCAGCAAGAAACTCACACCTCTCAACAATTACATTAGATGTAAATGACCTAAATGTACTCATAAAAAGATATAGTGACAGAAAGGATAAAAAATCAACAGGATTCATCAATACATTGTTTTCAAGGGACACGCCTTAGAAACAAGGATGCCTGGTACCCGGACAGTGACACATGCACTGACCAAAAGAACCGAATTGAAAACCCACATGTAAATCCATCCACCTGTGGTCACCTGATCTTTGACCAGAGCCCAAAGTCCATCAAATCAGAAAAGGACAGTCTTTTAAGCAGATGGCGCTGGCAAAACTTGATGTCATCTCATAACATGGAGTGAACTGGAGGGCATTACACGGAGTGAAATGAGTCGGTCACAGAGGGACAGCTGTTGTATGAGACCATGACTATGACAACTCATGAAAAGGTTTACACAGAAGGAGAAAGAATCTTTGCTGGTTATCAGGGAGGCAAGGAATAGAAAATAAAATTAAAATTAAAAAAAAGAAGGAGAAGAAGTGAGCATGGTGAGAGTTCATCTCAGCTACTTTAGATACATTGTCAGGAAGGAGAAGTCCCTGGAGAGGGACATCGTGCTTGGTAAAGCAGAGGGCCAGTGAAACAGAGGAAGGCCCTCAGTGAGATGGACTGACACACTGATTGCAGCAAGGAATTAAGCGTAACGAGGATTGGGAGGATGGCACAAGAACAGGCAGCATTTCATTCTGTTGTATATAGGGTCACCGTCCGTTGAAATTGACTCACCACACCTAACAACAATGACAATGACTCATGTTAGAAATGGCAAGTATTTAAAAGTTTGAGGCACCTCTAGAAAACAGTTGGAGCTGACTAGGGCCAAGGCAGTATTTGTCCTATGCATTTTCATTTGTCATATTACAAATATTAACACAAAAGGAGATAAGCGTGGTAGAGCACGAAGAGCTCCTTCTTGGGAATAGGACTGGCTTGGGTTCAAATTCAGATGCCTCTACCTTTTCGGCTGTGCGGCTTCAGACAAGTTACTCAGTGCTTCCAAATCTTGGCTTCTTCGTCTATAAAATGAGGGTGGAATCCTGGCAGCATAGTGGTGACAGTTTGAATCCACCAATTGCTTATTGGAAGCCTTATGGGGAAACCCTGGTGGCATCATGGTTAAATGATATGTTGGCTAAGCAAAAAATTGGCAGTTCAAATCTGCCAGGTACTCCTTGGAAATTCTACGGGGAAGTTCTATGCTTCTGTATAGGGTTGCTATGAATCAGAATTGACTCAATGGCACTGGGTTGGGTTTGGTTTTCAGTATAGGGCAGTTCTGCTGTGTCCAGTGGGGTCACTATGCATCAGAATTGACTTCACAGCAGCAGATTTGCTTTGAAGGGTAATAACAGCTTCTTACTTGGGTTATGGTAAAGCTTGATGAGCTATCATATGCAAAGCAGAAGACCCACAGTAAGTATTTGCTTCCTGTGGAATGCCAGACAACTGTTGAAGGCTACCTGAGTCCCTGGTCCATGCTCTGAGCACACATCATGAGACACCGAGGCATCTGACGGGCTTCAGCTGTATTTCGCCAAACTCAGGACTCTCACAGTCTGTGGTTTCCTTTCTTCACCCTGAAGATATTTTTCCTGCCTGTCTTCCTTTCAAGCAGACATCCCTTAATCTCACAGCACAAAGTCCAGGCAATATTTTTGACGTGTCTAAATTTATTTTTTTCCCCCTGAAGACATTTCCCTTCACTCCTCATGGCTTATAAGCTAGGGAAACCAAGAGGAAAAATGTTCGTCTGTCTCTGCCTGTCTGCAAAGAGGAGCAACTCGGTAAGAAATTGGACTGAGATGAATTTTCGAAGGGCTGAACTTAATAGCAAAAAGCCAAATAAATCTCAGGGAGTGTATACACAAGACATGAGGGCACTGCTTTGGGTCCTTGTCTCTTAGAAGCTGGTTTATCCTGAGAAGAGCATGTCATCTTTTAAAAGCCAGTCTGGTGTCGGGGTCAGTGATGGCTCCTGTTCCTTCCGCTCACCATTTTTCACGTCTGGTAGAGCTCATCACCCGTAATCCACTGCTTCAGAAGAAGCCTCATAATCATCTCATACCTAATTCTTTACTCTCCTGGCCCTGGGGGTGAGGGAAAGGGGAGAGAAGGATGGATGGGGTTACAGGCTTCGTGAATTGCTTCAGACCTGAGGAGGGCTGAGAAGGAAGGGACAGAAAGGACGAACGGTCTAGAGAAGCCCTAATTCTATGCAACTCCAACTCACTCTCCCGAAACGAGGCTGTTCCTGCTCCTAACAAGCACTTTAAGGATCATCCCAACACTGAAGCTGTTCCTTCAGAAGACAGAACTTCAAAATCATACTGTTTTCAAAAAAATACATTTTCCCGCTTTCTTCTTGTTACCCAAAAGAAATAAACAGTCACAAAAGAAATTTTAGTTAAAAAGAAGTAGGGGAATGAGGGAAAGGACAATCATATCTAATGCTATTCATGGATACATTTCTTCTTTTCTTACAAACAAACAATCCTGTACCGGATTTTTTTGAAACCTGTACTTTTCATTTAATTCTGACTCCTGGGGACCTCATGTATGTGTCAGAACTACGCTCCATGTCTTCTCAGTGACTGATTTTTCAGCTGTAGATCACCAGGCCTCTCTTCTGAGGTACTTTTAGATGGACTCAAACCTCCACCGTTTTGGTTAGCAGCCAAGCACGTTCACCATTGTCACTACTCAGGGACTAGAGAATGGTAAAACATCTTCCCTTACCATTAAGAATCCTGTCCCTTGATGGCTGCACTGTGTTCCTGGGTGCCCAGGCTGTCTTAAGTAAATCTCTGATGTTGAGATTCCAGGTTTCTCCCCAAAATTTATCATACAGGTAGTGCTGTGAGGAATATTATTACAGCTCAGTCTTCCTTTGTATCCATGATTATTTCCTCAGAACACATTTCCATAAGCAAAATTAATGCAGCAAGGGTATGCATGCTTTCAAGGCCTTTGCCACCTATTGTCAAGTTTTCTGCCACAGCAGTGGTACCAATAAAGTAAGATGTTCTTAACACCCAGGACATCACCGGCTGCCAAGTTCTTCCACTGTCTCTTTTCCCCATCGTGAAGCTAACAACATACAATTAATCCACAGAATTTGGAGAGCTGGGCTTAGCCTGAGTAGTCTGGGGAGGGGAGGAAGAAGAGGAATGAGGCTGTGCCGCAGTTCACAAAGTACCTCGTCAAGGAAACATGGTCTATTAGGTAGTGATTTCTCTTCACAACTTAATGACTTCAAAAGCCAGGATTTCCAAAAGAAACCATTGCTTTCTTTTCTTCTAGTCATAAAATCACATAAGCTCAATCTAGAAGTTTTGAAAAGTAGTATATTTAAAAAAGAATTGTCCAAAATTCCAGATCCCAGACCACCACAACTAATGTTCTAGCAGAATCTTTCTTCCTTCTTTGCATATCTGTTTTGTTCATGCAAATGAAACAATCCTGACACAGCCAGAGTGCTCCTTGGAAGTGAGGATGGACAGACATCATCTTACGTACTTGGGACATGTTACCGGGAGGGACCAGTCCGGAGAGAAGGACATCATGCTTGGTAAAGCGAAGGCTCAGTGAAAAAGAGGGAGACCCTCAACAAGACAGACTCACACAGTGGCTGCCACAATGGACTCAAGCATGACAATGATCTTGAGGAAGGTGCAGGACCAAGCAGTGTTTCATTCTGTTGTACACAAGGTCACTATCAGTCAGAACCAACTCGATGGCACCTAACAACAACAACGCCGCACTGCAGTGCATTTTGCGTGGAGTCCCTGAATGAGGCAGTCAGTGTGCTCAGCTGCTAACTGGAAGGTCATGTTCCTGTCCATGCAGAGACACCTCAGAAGAAAGGCTAGGTAAATCTACTTCCAAGATACTGCTGACAACTCAGTGGAGCACCTGAGTTGGAATTGACTCCATGGCAACTGGTTTGAGTTTTGTTATTGTTTATCTTACTTTGGATTTTTTACTTTGTTTTGCCCTCTATTAGTGGCTCTCCTGACCCCATGCACTTAGGACAATGCCTTGCTCGTCTTGCACACTCCCAGGGCGATGTGGACGTGGTGACATCCAGTCAGGGGCTCAGGCCTGCTCCGAGGAGGAAAGCCGCACATCTCGCCCAATCCTTTGACCTCCAGCTCCAGCACAGGCCTTTGAGACATTTTTAACTGGGCCTGCCTCTACAACAATCTATAAGCCATTAGCTGAGGGTATATTAAATCTGGAAGGGTTCATCGTTGAGACCTCAGCCTTTATCCAGGGTCGATATAATAAACGACCATCTGAAGAATGTTTCTGCATCTTCTGCAAAAGTCTTTGAAGGGAGCGTCTATTATGTGCCTCACTTTCCCTTCTATTGAGATTCTCATGATAAATTTGGACTCATGTTAAGTGTCAGGGAAAAGTTTGACTCTCCTGACAAATTGCTCTACTTCCTTTTATCCAATAACTCATCACATTTCCTCTTTCGCTTTAGCTCAATTTAATGCACAATTTCAGTAACTATCTTCTGCTAGGTTTCGGGTTTAATCATTTCCTCCCTTCATTCACATGACTTCGGATATTTTCTCTTTAATCTCGCTGACTTGGGACCTATATTTTTAACTGTCAGTCATCTCAAATTCATTTGGAAGATAGTAGATATACAAATCAGAAGTAATTAAACAAGTCTTAGCTTAATCTCAATACCTAAGCTGTCTCTAAAATCATGCAGGCCTTCTTAATTAATGATTCCCTTCATTAATTCCAAGTTCCTTCCAGGTATTTCTAGGCAACTGCAATTGGAAAAAGTTGTCCCTGAGTGGTGCAATTGGTTAAGCACTTGACTACTAACCAAAACATTGGCAGTTCAAATCCACTCAGAAGTACCTTAGAAGACAGGCCTGATGATCTGCTTCTGAAAGGTCACAGCCTTAAAAGCCCTGTGAAATATTTTCTACTCTGCACACATGGGGTTGTCGTGAGTTAGAGTCGACTCTATGACAAGTGATTTGGTTTTTTATTTGCATCCATAGAGCTATCAGAAAATGCAGTTACGTGTGGTTCGCCTGATTGATAAGAATGATATTTTTAGAAATAGATTGTTAAATATTAGTGTCCTTTAGTCCTCATCCTGCATTGCTGAAGTCCTAGGACTTTCTGGGACTCCCTGATCAGATACACCCCTTTCCTGATGTGACAGTGGTCTATTTCCCTGTAAGGATGATAGTCGATCTGCATTTGTGCTCAACAACTTGGTAGCTAGCAAAGCAAGACGGTAACATCCTGGCCAGTAGGACCTCCTGGCTATGCCCGGGGACACGTTGGGTAGACAATCTTGTTTCTGCCTGAGCAGGTTCTGCCCCTTAACATTCTCTTCCCTGCTTAGGCCCTACCATGGACCTTCTGTAAAAGTCTCTAAATTGTGGTGTGTGTCACTTTGATCGTCTCTCCATCTCCTACAGCAGGGCCCAAGCTTTAAGTAGTAGATTGAACGGTAGACCTTAATTCGTCCCTGCAACTATACCTTTGTGGTCTCCCTATAGGTAGAATATACTTCCTTACTCCTGGACTTTTGGACTGATTATGCAATTGGCCTTGACCAATGAGGTGACATGCAAATTGTGCTAGTTACCAACCTGGGCCTTAAGACGCCTAGTAGATGACCACTTGTTCTCCTGTGCTTCTGCCACAGCCATGAGAAAAGCTTCATCTTGGGACCAACCTGAAACAGCTTTCCCACATGTAGATTCACGAGCAAAATAAATGCTCATTGTTGTATGCCATTGAGGTGTTGTGGTTATTTGTTATGCAGCAGAAGCTGACTGGTACACACTATATGCTTCCTTCCCAGAAGATCTGGTTCTTATTCTCATCCTTATCTTTTTGGACTTGATTCTTCAGACCATCACTGGCTTTCAAGTCCCCTAGAAACTATATTTTACTTCCATGTGCTGTCCCAGTCTGTCCCAAGAACCCCAGCTCAGATCACAGTCTTGGGCCTCCAGCTTGTCCCAAGAGGATAGAGTCTCTAGGATGTTCTAATAATGAGTAGTTATAGAATATATATGTTTTAATCCCTGGTATTTGGGTTCAAGACACAAAAATAGCTAATGCTTACTGAGCAAGTACCTACGTGTATCATTTCAGATGGTCTTCAGAATTTTATGACAAGTATTATTATTACTGTCTTTTTTACACATCAAGAGACAGATGCACTGAAAGAAAAGTGCTTGCTCGGGTCTCAGTCACCTGACAGGAAAATTTGAGCCCAATTCTATCCAACTGCAGAGACCACACCGTGTTAATGCTTGAAATTTATATGAATTATTTGACTCACTCTGTGCTCTACCAACTAGGTTAGCATAAAACTCTGTCTCAGTCACCACAGAGCTCTCTCTCCATTTCTGTACTCAGGACCAGAAAGGCAGGTAGAGGGCCAGGGCACGGTTATCAGTGGCTGCCATCTTTGTCATTGGTCCTTGCTTCTGCTCCCATTGCAGGCAGTCTGCTAGATAGGAGTTGTGTCAGGGATCTGCAGAGGCCAGACACACTGCGCTTTAGTCTGTCTGTAACCAGTGGAGACTGGAGAACTCCAAAGCAAAGGAGCAATGGCACAGGCAGGGAGGCTTCCAGGAAGAGCGGAGTGGCTTGTGGGAAAATCTAGATCACACTGCTTTTCCAGGGCAGACCTGAGCTCCTCACTACTCCTGGGAATTATAGAACTGCTGGGTGAAATGCAGTGATGATCTAGAGAACTGAGGCCAAAAGGATAAGGACAAGGATAAGAAGCTTATATTCTAAGAAGGATGTACACGGGATGTACCAGTCAACTTCTGCTGCACAACAAACAACCACAGCATCTCAGTGGCATACAATAAGCATCCATTTAGCTGGTGGATCTACAAGCCATGTGGAGAAGTTCTGCTTCATGGGGGCCCCAGCTATCCAGGAGAAGCTCTTCTCATGGATATGTCTCCAGAGAACTTCGTTTCAACCCCTTCACAGATGGGAACAATGAAGTCCATTTCTCTAACAGACAGCCTCTCGCTCCTCATTTCCCAGCAATATTAGCAACAGTTAAAGAGCTAGGGCAGCAAGTAGGTTCCCTGATTACAAATTTTATAAGGCATTCTCTTTAAACTGAGACAATATCCCTCTGTAGCTGGCATGTTTATTCCTATTACTGTATTAGTTTGCTCATCTCAGACTGTGGTGTGCAGACTGCTGTATACCAGGCACGGTGCTGGGCCCTGTGGGACTGAAAGTAACAGTCTCCTTCTTACTCTCCTGAGGTGCTTTGGTTTGAATAGATGGGTGAGTTTATATCGTGAAAATCTGTCCCTGCATCCTGTGGGCTTCCCCATTCCTCAAGCCCCAGAGACAGATGAACTTTTTCCTTCCGGTAAAGCTCTCAGACGAGCATGTGTTTCAGAGCAGATAGATGACAACGTCATTCTGAAGAGAAGGTGCTTCTTGTCTCTTGGCTTGTTTTTCACATTCACATGAGGCTGCGTCTCCAGCCTCTCAGGTGTTCCATGTGACAGAAGGTGTTCGCTTCCAGAGTCACTCCTTGGAATACAGACCAAGGGGGAAGCTCTGTTTCTGGTCAAGGACGTGTCATCTCACTGTCATCAGTATCTGAGGGCAAAGAAAAGGAGCACTTCATTCATTTCCTTCATGTTCTTACCCCCTCTGGCCTGATATCCACTCTCCACCTGGGCTATTTATTTGCCCCAGAGTCTTTTCAGAGTGGGAAACCCTAGATGCACTCAGCCACAGAATAGACTCCCGGGTGGTGCAGGTGGTTAAGTATTTGACTACTAACTAAAAGATTTGAGGTTCAAACCCACCCAGAGGCAGCTGTAAAGAAAGACTGGCAGTCTGCTGCCAAAAGGTCACACAGCCTCAAAAACGCTATGGAGCAGTTGTCTTCTGCACACACGCAGTCCATGTGAATCAGGATCAACTCTGTAGTCACTGACAGTGACAACAATGTCCCCAGAGACCACAGCTCAGCCTTCCCTCGGCACAGCCTGTGTGTCTTTGCTGACCTTCAACAGGTTCACTGGAGGTGATGGCTTGGTGATTCTCTGGCCGTGGCTTGCTGAGTGGCCCGTGCCTCTCTCACCCCTCCCTGACGGGTGTAAATTGGATCACAAATCCTGCAATTCGTTTAGCTCACGCTCCGCTGAGTTTCCTTGGTGATTTTCTGGTTTATTGCCCATTGCCTGGTTGCTAGATTCCTTGTAAATTGCATTGCCCTCTGCTCTGCTCTGCCGTTTGTCCAGGCTCAATGTGGAAGCCGC
This sequence comes from Heterohyrax brucei, assembly GCA_028571685.1. Classification (NCBI taxonomy): domain Eukaryota; kingdom Metazoa; phylum Chordata; class Mammalia; order Hyracoidea; family Procaviidae; genus Heterohyrax; species Heterohyrax brucei. The sequence goes on from CM053154.1 coordinate 34,047,409, forward strand.
TGTCCCAGCATCACCACGTGCCAGTCGTGAATCGCTCTCCGGTGACAGTTCCACTGCAGGTAGGCCTGAATGGCAAGGAGGCAGACCACGAGACAAAACCCCAAGGGCACAGAGCTAATTTATGCCAGCAGGCGGAACTCGCCTTTCTTTCCTGTCTCATTCCAGAGAAGCAATCAATAGATGGAGGTGATGGGGTGGCTCTGGGCCCTTAATGTGTTCCTTGACACACTCCAGCACACGTTAGGGACCGCAGGTGACTGACAGACCGGCGACCTCCTACTAATGCGAGTAGATGTGACCAGGAGAGATTAAGAGTGCAGATTCTAGGCAGATGACCTAGGTTCAAACGCAAGCCCTGTCACTTCCCAGCTATGTGACACTGGATAAGTTACTGAAGCTTTCTGTGCTTTAGTTGTTGTTGAGTCAGCCCCCAACCCCTGGTGACCCTACACACAGTGGAAAGAAACACTGACTGGTCCAGCTGCATCACCGTGATTGGTTCAGAATTGAACCATTGTGAGTCATAAGGTTTCCACTGGCTGATTCTTGGAAATACGGCACCAGGCCTTTCTTCCTAACTTGTCTTAGTCTGGACTGTCTGCTGAAACGTGTTCTACATCACTTTGGATTGAATTGTGTCCCCCCCAAAAACTGTGTTAGTTTGGCTGAGCCGTGATTCTCAGTGTTGTGTGATTGTCTACCATTTTGTCATTTTTTTTTTATTTGCTTTTTGATGGGAGTTTCCTATGTGCTGTAAATTCTGTCACTATGATCTAATAAGATGGCTTGGCAGCAGTGATGAGATCTATAGAGTTAGTGTCTTAAGCCAATCTCTTCTGATATATAAAAGGGAGAGGCAAGCAGAAGGATGTGGGCACCTCATACCATGAAGACAGCAGTGCCGGGAGCAGAGCATGTCCTTTGGATCTGTGGTTCCTGCGCTAAGACACTGCCACACTAAGGGAAGATTGATGACAAGGACTCTCCTCCATAGCTGACAGAGAGAGAAAGCCTTCTTTTGGAGCTGGTGTCCTGAATTTGGGCTTTTAGCCTGCTGGACTATGAGAGAATAAACTTCGCTTTGTTAAAACCATCCATCCACTGGTGGTAGTGCTGTGATACCAGTACTAGATGACTAACACTTATAGCAACTCGCAAGCCTCTACTGACAGGGTGGTGGCTGCAATTGAGGTGTACTGGCTGGGTATCACACCTGGGTCTCTCACATGGAAGGCAAGAATTCTACCACCAAACTACCAATGCACCATCTGTGTTTGGTGTTGTCAGGTGTTGTTGTGTCAGTTTTAACTCGTTCCAACTCATTCTGTGGATGGGTGGTGGCTCAAGGTGTTAGAAAGTGATTTCTTAAGCTGAATTGAAATTTGCCTTTTTATAAGCCCTCACTCACTGCGTTCATTCTTCCCTCTCCGCCAATCCGGGAAAGGCCCAGCTCTCTGAAACAGTAAAGGCTCTTCAAAGAGTGTGTACAACAGAAAGAAATGCTGCCTGGTCCCTCACCGTCCTCACAATCCTTGCTGTGCTGAGCCTGTCGTTGCAGCTGCTGTGTCAGTCCACCTCCCCGGGGGTCTTCCTCTCGTCCTGATGCTCTACCAAGTATGATGTCCTTCTACAGTGGCTGAGAGATAACATGTCCAAAGTATGTAGGACAAAGTCACGCCATTCTTGTTACTAAGGAGCATTCTGGCTTCTTGCAGGGCAGATTTGTTCTTCTGGTGGTTCATGGAATATTCCGTATTCTTTACTAACACCATAGATCAAAGACATCAACTCTTACTGGGTCTTCCTCATTCATTGTCCAGCTTTCATATGCTTGTGTGGTGACTGAAAATACTGTAGTTTGAGTAAGGTACAACTTGGTCCTCAAAGTGGCCTCTACGCTTTTTAACACTTTAAAGAGGTCTTTCATCGCACATTTGCCCAGTGCCATAGGGCATTTGATTTCTTGACTGCTGCTTCCATGGGCATTTATTATGGATTCAAGTAAAATGAAACCCTTGACAATGCCAATCTTTTCTCTATCATGAAATTGCTTATTTGTCCAGTTATGAGGACTTTTGTTTTCTTTATATTGAGATGAAACTTGTACTGAAGACTGTAGCCTTTGATCTTCATCAGTTAGTGTTTCAAGTCCTCTTCACTTTCAGTAGGCAAGGTTATGTCATCTGCATATGGAAACTTGTTAATGAGTCTTTATCCAGTCCTGACGTCACAGTCTTCATATAGTCCATCTTCTTGGATTATTTGTTCAGCATACAGATAGGATAAGTCTGGTAAAACAATATAATCCTGACACACATCTTTCCTGACTTTAAACCATGGGGTATCCCCTTGTTTTGTTCCAATGACTGCCTCTTAATCTACAGTACAGGTTCCTCATGAGCACAATTAAGTTTTCTGGAATTCCCCTTCTTTGCAACGCTATCCATAAATGGCTATGATCCACACACTCAAATGCTTTTGCATGGTCAATAAAGCACAAGTGAATATCTTTGAGGTATTTTCTGCTTTCAGCAGTTACTCTTCTACAAAATAGAGACAACTAAGAGCATCTACTTCATTGAACTGTTGGGGGATTTAAGTGAGACAATATATACAGAGCACAGTGCCTGGCATATAATGAGCGCTCAGTAAGTGTTAACTATTATTGTCAGCAATGTTATTGTCCCAAAGCAGCACTGCCAGAAGCCAATGAACTCTTCATATCCTTTCTCATTCCCTAACCCAGCTGATTTGTCCCCCTCCTGCAGCACTGTTACTCTGACCAGCACTTGAGCTTGGTGTTTCTTATTAGCTCTCTCCCTTGTCTGCCGTCTTCTCTAGCTCCCCGTGGTTAACACATTGGTTCCATATTTTCTTGAGCCTTTTAATTGAGAGAGGCTAGCCACTCATCATAAGGAAAAGAGGGAATCGGACAGGCTTTGCTCCTACTTCTTTAGAGCAGAATTATAAATTATACATCACTTTTATGTAGATGCCACATAGTCACATAAATTATAGGTAATGTTTTCATAACATATACATGTGAACATTTGTATAGAGAGAATCATTATCTCTATAGAAAGTCTAATGAACCTTCTTCTAGCATAGACCATCTCTCAATATTTTTCTCTATAACTACCAGAGTCTAAGTGGCCAAGGGAAGTTTTCTATAACTATCTCCTTTCAGCTGGAAAGCACATGGCAGAATTTGGGGGTTTTAAAAGCCACTCGTGTGGGGCCCTTCACAGGAACTTAGAGTGGGAGGGAACTGACAAGTCAATGAATCTGTCATGGATTGACTGTGTCTCCAAAAAATGTCTGTCAGCTTGGCTAGGTTATGATTCCCAGTATTCCATGATTCCCATTTTGTCTTCTGACATGATTTCCCTGTATTGTACCTACTGTTTCTATGATTCAATGATGTAGATTATCCACAGTTATGCTGATGAGGTCTACATAGTGTCCTAAGCCAATCTCTTTTGGGACATAAAACAGAAAGGCAAGCAGAGAGACAAGGGACCCTCATACCACAAAAAAGCAATGCCAGGAGCAGAGAATATCATTTGGACCTGAGTTTCCTCAGCAGAGAAGCTCCTAGAACAAGGGAAGATTAATGACAAGGACTTTCCTCCAGGCAGACCTCACAGAGAAAGCCTTCTCTTGGAGCTGATGCCCTGAATTTGGACTTACAGCCCATTAGACTATGACAGAATAAGTTTCTGTTTGTTAAAGCCATCTACTTGTGGAATTTCTGTTACAGCACCACTAGCTGACCAAGACAGAATCCAAACTCAACCAAGGAATCTCTTTTCCAGCAGCCATTAGTCAATAGATACTGAAGATGTCCATTGAAGAACAGCCTATTCCTTGGACAGATGGCTCAAGTTGTGAAGAAAGTGATTTCCTAAATTGAACTGAAATTTACCTCTTTATAACCCCTCACTCATCACCCTGTTCTTTCTTCCCTCTCAGCCAATCCAGGAAACGTTCAGTCCTGTGAAACAGGGAGGACTCTTCAAATAGTTAAAACTACTCTCCCACCTCTCCTTACCCTTCCTTCTCCATACTAAATATTCCACATTCCCTCAAACATTCAAGACCTGGTTTCCTGACTCTTGTCCAACCCAGTCATTTCCCTCTGACCACACCCTCGTGTATTAATATGCTCCTTAGAATGCAGATCTGGGAATGGAAAGCCTTCACCTAGGTGTGGTCTGGCCAGCCGACAGCTCATGGCTCTACTGTACTTTAACATGATACCAAACCCACAATTCCAACTCGCAATGACCCGATGGGACAGAGCAGAACTGCAGAGTTCTGAAGGCTTTATAGAAGCAGCTGGTAGTTCAGAACTGCTGACCTTCCAGTTAGCTGCTGTAGAGTTAGTTATATCATCGAAGACTGGGTTGGCTCTGCAATGGCTTTGACAACCCAAACCGTTCTCAAATCTTTTTCACAGGAACTGATGCTAAATAATAGCTCTGCCAACCTGCACTTGCAAACTGATTTTTTTTGTTCTGGAATTATCCTTCTTCACAATGTTGCCTGTAATTTGTTGTGATCCACGCAGCTGAAGGCCTTTGCATAGCTCATAAAGCACAAGTAAACATCTTTGTGGTATTCTCTGCTCTCGGCAGTTACTCTTCTATAAAACAGAGACAGTAAGAGCACTTACTTCATTAGATCGTAGAGGGATTTAAGTTCTTTAAAGAGCAGAACTTCACCCTTGCTCTTTGTGGTCTTTGGTTCAGTATCTCCGTTTCCTCTACCAAGTGGGGATACATGCTGCAAGAGGCTGGACACATTCACTCCACCGTTCGGTGAAGCCTGAATCCTCCAGCGACCCCAGGTTATTTAGTCCTGCTTCACCAGCACCTAGTGTGCTGCTGCGTGGTCGTAGGCACTCCATGACAGCTGAACGTGCATCCAACGTACTGTGTTATTTTTTAAATCATAAGTTCAAATGTGTGATAAATGGGAAGGTTCTTTGAAGGTTGTCAATAATTGTATGGGTATCAGGCACTGTTGATGTTGCTGTTATGACCACTACTAGAGGCTTATTGAAGACTTATGTGTTTGTCTCACAGTACTTCATGCGCTGTCTTTTACACAGCAGGCACTCCACAAATGCTGCTGGCTGAACTGAGCTGTAAGAGCTTGCACAACATCTCAGACACGGACTTGGAAGGAGAAAGTCCGGTCACGGGGCAGAAAGCTGAAGAGCAGCTGGAGATAAAGGCATGGAACAAAAGTGGGAAAACCAAGAGGACTTGAAAGAGGAGAAGGGGGAACTATGTCTAACCTGGAGAGTGTAGTTTCCCAAAGCCTCTACACTGATCAGTTAACCATGAGTACATAACTAATTACTCCATAACTCAGTGGCTGACAAGCAGTAAGTATTTATTATTGTTCATGAGACAGTGAGTCAGCTGGGCAGATCGAAACCTGACCTCAGCTGGGCTTACTCCAGCATCTGTGATCAGCTAGTGGGTCAGCTGGGGTCCTCATGCGTGTGTCTGGCAGTGGCTGGTGGTAGACTTGGGTGATGGGGGGTAACAGTAACTATCCAATAAGATATTGTTATTCAGTCATTTCTCTGTTTGTCTTGTTACTTATTGGGCCAGATGTGAGGACGTTGATGGTGTCGAGGTGTAATTCATCCTGAAGGCTGTGGGCTTCGTCGGTAAGTGCTCCAAGTCCTCTTCACTTTCAGCAAGCAGGACTGTCATCTGCATCTCACAGATTGTTACTCTTCCTTCAATCCCAATACCCTATTCTTCATATAGCTCAGCTTTTTAGATTATTTGCTAAGCACACAGAGTAAATAAGTATAGTGAAATGAAAAAAACCATGAGACAAATCTTTCTTGACTTTAAACCCTGTAGTGTTCCCTGGTTCTGTTCCAACAACTGCCTGTTGCTCTATGTACAGGTTTCTCACAGGTACAATTAAGTGTTCTAGAATTTCTATTCTCCTCAATGTTATCCATATTTTGTTATGATACACACAGGCAAATGCATTTGTGTAGTAAATAAAACACAGGTAAACATCCTTCTCAGATTCTCTGCTTTCAGCCGGGATCCACCTGACATCAGTAATGATATCCTTCATTTTATGTCCTCTTCTGAATCCAGCTTGAATTTCTGGCAGTTCCATGTCAATTCACTGCTGCAACTGCTTTTGAATGATCTTCATCAAAATTTTACTTGTGTGTGATATTAATGATACTGTTCTATAAGTTCCACATTTGTTTGGATCAGCTTTCTAGAATAAGCATAAAAGTGGATCTCTTCCAGTCAGTTGGCTAGATTACTGTCTTCTAAATTTCTTGGCGTAGGTGAGTGAGTACTTCCAGCAATACATCAGTTTGTTAAAACATCTCAGTTGGCATCCTGTCAATTCCTGGAACTAAAGCTAGCAGGTGCTTATTCACTGGAGGCTCACCAGGGTTCCAACCAGAAAAATCAGGACCCAAGAAGCCTTGAGGCCTTGGCTTGGAACTGGCACGTGTCACTTGCCCTGCATTCTATGGGCCAAGGCAAATCACGGGCCCACCCAGATTTAAGGGGAGAGGTGAAAAAATTAACATCCACTTCTCGATGTAATAAGCAGCAAAGTTATGTGCAAAAGGTATAAATGTAGGAAAGCATGAAGAGTTGGGGACATGTTAATAGTTTATTCCTTTCTTCCTACCTACCTTTGTTTCTTTTTCCTTTCCTTATATCCTTTCTTCCATTCATCCATCCATCTGTCCCTCAGGGCTTTGATCCTTCCATCCATCCTTCCATCGATCCATCCTCCCATCCATCCACTCCTATGTCCTCCCATCCACACTTCCATCCATCGTTGCTGCTGCCAGAGCCCCAAACGATTTACGAATTCAGTCAGTCACTGTGCATTGCCAAGCTGCATGTCAATCTAGCCCTGGCAAGGATGTAAACAACCTGATAGGCTTCTTGAGGACCCAGGGAGCCCTGCAGCTTTAATTGATTGCAGAACTCTCCCAGGGTGACTTGGGACAAGGCTGGGACCGGAGGGCTGGGTGCAGTCAACCCGTGCATCGCTCTTGGCAGGGCACTGTTATAGCTCAGCTTTACGAGCTCTTAAATCTCAACATTTACTAAAATGAGAGAGCTCGGCAGGAAGATTAAGCGCTGCTGAGCACGTTAAATCATCAGCACCAGCCATCCTGGGGGCTAGATTTGTTTTAGACCCTGGGATGATCTCTGTGTCAAAGACGCAGGGAAATGAGCAGTGGTTAAGAGCATGGGTTCCTTTCCAAGTCCTGCCATTTCCTAGCTGTGTGACCTTGGTCAGGTTACTGAACTTCTCTGTGCCTCAGTTTCCCTTCCATAATGGGATTCTAAGCACTTTGGTGGAGAATGCCTCAGTGAAGTCAAGAGTTCTACAGAGACTTGCACAGCGATCTATAAGTTGGAATTGATTCCACAGCAATGGGTTTGTTTTTCTAAGTTTCAGGTTTATTACAGGATTCAGCCACTCCAGAGCTCCTGGTGGTTTCCAGCTCTAGGAAGAACCTCTGCCCTCTGCCTCGGCCCACAGTGACTTGAAACTGGGGGAGGTGCAGGACTGACAGGGTCTGTAGGAGCCCTCAGCTCTTAAATCAGCCAGAGTCAGAAAGAGATGTCCTGAACCAGCCGCAGACTGACCCTGGAATGCACTATAATCACTCCAGGTGGCCCAGGCGCTCCGATACAGATGAGTCACCACTACTATCATGCCCCTAACCTGCTGGATAACTAGGACAAGTCACCTCACCTCCCAGAGCCCCTGACAGTAATGCTCCCAGGGCCTTTGGTAGAACAAATAGCCCATCAGTTACAAAAATCCTTTAGGAACTGTAAATCTCTGTGCAGGCACTTACAGAGCCCCACGAACCAAGAACTCTGCCAGGCCCCGGAGAGGGAAATCTGAACAAGGCTCCAGTCTCCTTCACCAGGTGCTCACAGCTAGAGAAGCAGACAGTCACCAAACTCCTGCTAGAGGGACAGGTACTCACAGTGCCCAGAGAAGAGGTTCCAGGTGTGCCTGGGGCGTCAGAAAGTCCTCATGGAGGAGGCTCCAGCAGCTAAGGCAAAACCGATCAAGGGGCTCAGCGGGGTAGACCAGGGCTGAGAGGAGGCAGAGCTGCGGCAGGTGGAGGGCGGGGGCGGGCCGCAGCTGTCCCAGGGAACTAACGGCCTGCTGCCCAGCGGGGCCAGGGGCGCGCGTCAGCAGAAAGGAGGGCGGATGGGGAAGAGCTTCAGGTTCAGCCCAGGGAGGATCCGCTGGGACCTGCCCAGGAGGTGGAGTTTAATCTGAAAGTTTGTTGTTGTTGTTGTTGTTAGGGGCCATCAAGTTCACTCTGACTCGTGGTGGGCTTTCGTTTGAAAGAAGAAACATGGCCTGATGGCCACCGTCTTCGTGATGACTAGAGTGTTTGAGTCCGTTATTGAAGAGACTACGTGGAGCCTTCCAACCTGGGGGCTCGACCTCCAGCGCTGTGTTGGTCAATGTTCTATTGTGATCCATAGGGTTGTTGTTGGCTGATTTTTGGAGGTAGATTGTCAGGTCTGTCTTCCTAGCCTTGGTCTGGAGCTCTGCTCAAGTATGCCACTAGGGGTGGCTCTGCTGGTACTGGAAATGCTAGCAACATAGCTTCCAGCATTTCAGCAACAAACAAGCCGCCACAGTCTTACTGACAGAGGGTGTTGACCCCTGAAGGCTGTGGGGTGTAATTAGCAGCAGCAGCGACTGCAGGAGCTAACCCGTGCTCCCGGGAGAGACCAGGCCAAGCTAATGGGCATCATTTCCTGAGTGCTTACTACCCACAGGGCATCTTTACACACATTCACCCACCGAACATGCCCCCTATGAGGCAAGACCGGCTCTTCTCTATTCTGCAGATGGGTGACTTCGTCCCTCACCTGAGGCCGCTCAGTGAAGAGACAACAAAGCTGGAGTTTGAACCCTGCAGTCTGCCTCTAGGCCCATGCTCTTGGTCTAGGAGTTTTAGCTTCTTGCTAGGAGTTTGGCTGAAGCCTGGCCTCCCCTTTCCACTCAAGGACCCCCAAGAGAGACCTCTCCCCCTTAGTCCCCAGAGTAGCTCACCAGTCTTCACCTAAGGCACTCACTTCCCTCGGCCTGCCTGTGTCCGTCTCTGAGCACCAAAGGAAGGCCCCACCTGACCCACTTTTAATCTCCCTCCCAGGGCCTAGCATGGAGCCTGCCAGGAAGCCTTCTCCCCAGACAGTATGCTTTGAAATCCTCTTCATTAGAGTCCTGATGTGGGGAATTAAAACTATGAGCTTAAAGCTTTTTAGGGCAGCAAATGATATTTACGATAATACTGTTTTAGAAGATCAAATATTTATAGTAGGGTAGACTCCATCATGTTGCCCGTTGTCTGAGCCTCTGGGGCTATAGCAGCTGCATTATGAATGGGCTCAGTCATTAAAATGCTTTCAAAACCATTTGTGCTCGGGACAGCTCCTTTCGGAGGGCCACTGAGTGTCCAGTGTGAGAAACACTGCCCAGGGCTCAGGAGCCGGATCTGGTCTCTACAGGGGCCGTCACTGGAGACCACCACTGCCCACAGGACCCTACTTCCAGGACCAGGGGAGATGCCTCTCCTTTCTTCAGGTGTTAGGTTTCCAATTATAGCCCTTGCCAGTCTTTTGAGTGGTTTATCCACAAAAGAGTGAGTCCATAAAGGGAAAGACAATCTCTGCCTTCTGCAAGGCTGTCCCCCAAGGCCTGGTACAGTGCCTGACCATGGTAGAGATGTAATAAACGATTGCTGAATGAGCTCATGGCCTTTAAATTGTTGTTTTTTTAAGAGCCAGTGGGTGGACCATCAGAGGGGGATTTTGTTAATCCTTTTTTCCCTCTAGCTGCATTTCCTGGGTACAACATCTTGTAATATACTCCATTTTATAAAATACAGTTTCAAAAGTATCATTTCTTTTGACATCAACCTTTTCAAGATCTAAAGTATATTCCTTTGTTTTTTTCTCAACTGTGTTCTTGTTCTCATCTTTGTGTTGTTGTTATTATTGTATGATTTTTGTTTTATTATTATTATCATTTTTATTTCTCTTGCTTCTCATCCCAAACCACCTTCCCCTTAGTCTTCTGGAAACTTCACTGAACAGTCTCTGATTTGGGGATACACATTGATCAAAATGCCCACTACTATCTAGTCTTGGCTAGTCCAATGTTAAGTTCAAGGGCAGAGCAACAATTGCTAGCAGGAGGCCAATGTCCAAGTTTCTGGAATGTTCTCCAGTAGGTGGCTACAGAGAATAGTTTGTAGACTCTCTAGGTCCCTTGGTTCTGTTTGATCACTCAGTAGGAAGGGATTCAGGTCCAGGAGATGTCCCAGAATATTCCCTTTTCCTGGAAAACTTCCCAAGTCAACAGATTGGCAGGTAGACCATAAAAATGCTGGGACCTAGGAACAACATGAGTGATGTGACTCTTACACATATCTATTTGCATGGATAGGAGGAAATGGACAAATTACAGTAGACCAGTTTTTGTCGAGTCAATTCCAACTCATGGCGATCCCCTGTGTGTCAGAGTAGCACCACACGACGTAACGTTTTCATTGGCTGCTTTTTCGGAAGTAGAACACCAGGGCTTTCTTCTGAAGCACCTTTGGCTGGACTCAGACCTCCAACACTTTGGTTAGCAGACAAGCATATGAACTATTTGCAACAACTAGGGACTCCAGTGAAAGCAGGACCATTATGTGAGGAGGCTATGTCCAGCCATGAAGTGATGAGACCAATGTTCTTGTTTTATTCTAAAGATCAAAAGAGATCTTCAGGAAAGTATCATGTCGATTCATCAAAATGAGAAGCCTAATAAGTATTTCTGAAAAATTTAAATAACTTGTATCTACCAGTTTGCCTCCATTCCCGTGTAGTTACCACCTCGCAGAGCACTGATAGATAAGTGACAAATGACTTCTTTGAAATATCCTGCTTATGTAGGTGTTCAGTGGTCTCACTCTTTATTATAGATCAGTGGTTCTCAAACTTGTCCATGTGGCTGAGCACCTGGAAGTTATGGGGCTCTTTGCGGAGCACCATGAAATACTGATATATTTAATCCCATTACATGAGCCAGGAACAATTTTACTAACAGAAAATATGACTGCATTAATGCCTGCAATATAATATCACAACCACAAACACACGTGTCCTAGGGGGAGAAAAATCTGCCAAGCAGACATTGGCTGGGTCTGAATTCTCTTCGCATTTGTTTGCTGCTTGTTCTTTTACGCTGTCGTCTGCCAAGACCACCCGGCAGTCAAGGAGCGGTACCAGTGAGGTGTGCCGCTGAGTGGATGCTGACCCACAGTGGCCCCACAGGACAGAGGAGAATTGTCCCCACGGGCTGGTCTAAGCTATAATCTTTATGCGAGCAGATCACCAGGTCTTTTCCCCACAGAGCTGCTAGGTAGGTTTAAAACCCTGACTTTTCGGTTAGCAGCTAAGCACTTAAACCACTGTGCTACCAGAGCTAGTTAAGGAGCAGAAGGCGGCTACATTTTTAGGAAAAGATTACGAATTGAGGGATGAGAAAACAAAAAAATTGTGAGCAGGATTCCAGTCCCTGAGGGTTCAGGAAGATCCTTCCAGCTGCCCAGACAGATGGCCCAAGGCCTTGGGCTGTTCCCTCCATGCCCCTGGGCCTGTCCTGGATACCTGCAGCTGCTCACAGACAGCATTTGTGGGCCTTGTATCGCCTTCTCACTGATGCCACTGAATCCCTTCGGATTCCTGGGTGACGTCCCTGTTACCTCAAGTCCCCATGAATCCTTGCATGGCCTGGGCATGTCTCTTCTTTGTGACACTGATGAATCAAGTCAGCATAACCATAAAGACAGAGAAGCAGGAATCAAGGGCAGCATTGCCACCTGACCATCTGTGGTGTCGTCACTGGCCTCCCCTGTGCTGCCTTGGGATGAGTATAAGGGGCTCCAGACCTCTATTGTCTTCTTTCCCACAACATCCCTACCCCAGGCGAACTATCCTAACAACAAACAACAACAACCCACTGCCACCGAGTTGGGTCCGACTCATAGCAACCTTACAGGGCAGAGTGGAACTGCCTCATAGAGTCTCCAAGGAGCTCCTGGTGAATTTGAACTGCCAACCTTTAGGTTAGCAGACGTAGCACTTAACCCACTGTACCACCAGGGTGTGTAATTAGAGCCACAGTCTTTATGGATTCATACCTTCAACAAGTGTTTTCACCACTTAACTCTTGTCATGGATTAAGTTGTGTCCCTCCCAAAAATGTGTGTAGCCATGATTCCCAGCATTGTGTGACTGTCCTCCGTTTTGTGATTTTCCTGTGCTGTAAATTCTAATCTCTGTCTGTGGTTAATAGGCAGCCTTATATCAAAGGAGGATTAGGGTGGGTCTGTAATGTTCTTACCAAGGGAGTTCCACTAAAGTGTGATTTGCACCACCTTTTATCCTGTAAGAGATAAAGGAAAGGGAAGCAAGCAGAGAATTGGGGACTCCATACTCTCAAGAAAACTGGTGAGACATCTCATTACTTTTTGTTGTCAGGGGCCATGACGTTGGTTCCGACTCACAGCAGCTCTACACAAAGCAGAACAAAACACTGACTGGTCCGGAGCCACCCTCACAATAGGTATATTTAAGCCCATAGTGGCAGGCAGTGTCAATCCATCTCTTTGAGGGTCTTCTTCTTTTTCACTGATTCTCTCCTTTACCAAACATGATGTCCTTCTCCAGAGACTGGTTCCTCCTGATAACACTCCCCAAACAGGTGAGACAAAGCTTCATCATCTTCATTTCTGAAGAACATCTCATTACTAGGTCTCACCAAGTTCTGGTTCACCAGTGTACTCCTTGTGTTCCCTTTGCCTAGACTGCTGCTTTACCCCACTTCTGCCTGTGGTACCAGCTTAGCATCATGGGTGTGCATGTGTGTGTGTCTAGATCACACCTAGCCCCTGTCAGTAGCCACCTCGGGGAGAGGTCCCCAGCCAAGAAACCTCAGAGTCACATTTAGCTTCAGTCCCATCTCATCCTAAGACTAACTCATCTGACCTCCTGGAAGACTTCTATGCAGGTTGTGACTTACTCCAAGACAACAAATAAACTAAAATTTCTAAATTTATCATTTTAAAGCTAGCTTCTGGAGGTGGTCTTTGGGGTACACAGCTGATGATACTAAAGAAAGAAAGAAAAACAATTTATTTTTTACAATTTGAGTCAGAGAGTAAGATTATCATGAGTTTGATTAAAGTTGAGAAGTTTGAGAGTTGCTAGGAAGTCGAGTCCTCTCTGCCTTAAGATCCTCAAGCAGACAACACTTGAGAATCCTATCTCTGGGGGGCTCTTCCAGGTGCAGCAAGATGGGATGATGACACGCCCCGCCAAGTCTAGACAGCTGGCCAGACCCCATCCCCCAGAGGAATTCCACTAGGCCAGTGGAATAAGGATCTCCAAATTCACCCCAATAATCTCTTTCTGAATTGCTTCTTCCAAAATGTTCATCACTTGTCAAGGGATTATCATTTCATATGCTACTTGTCACCAAGCTGTTAAACTCCCAGCTCTTATACATTCATTTGGGCCATTTGGATTTTCCATCTCATTGTCCCTTGTCTGCAGTGCAGAATTGCGAAGAAGACTCAGCTACGCTTTCCAAATCCAGCACAGTTTTTCTCTCTTTCCAGAAGGTGAAATTAAACTGGAGCAAAGGCATGAGACCCCAGACCTAGACACCTGGCCCCACAGGCCCCAGGTAGAGGGAGCGTATGCAGCCACCCCACGTCAGGAATGAAGCACAGACTATGGCCTCAGTACATTTCTCGGGGAGCAGAGAGGCAGGAAATTCTGGCACCATTACTCGTGTAACTTGGCATCACTTCCTGCCCGAGTCGTTAGGAAATTATCTGTTTCTTTTAATGCGTGTGTCTCTCCGGGCTGTGAACTCTTCAAGGACAGGGATAATAATAGCACTAATAGCCACCATTTATTCCAGTCTTACTATGTGCTACGTACTGTTCTAAGCATTTAATATACATAACCTCATCTAATTCTCATTACAGCTCAGTGAACTGGGTAAGCCATTGTCTAAGCGATGAGGGTACTGACACAGACAGGCTACGTGATTTCTCCAGGGGAGGAATTGGAAGTTGAAACCAGTCCAATCAACTCCAACCAGTTCTTTACCCTAGCACCAACCACCGTGCCTGTCACTTGGTAGATGTTTAAGAAAATGTGGCTAAAAGAACAAGAATGTCAATGAATGCCTTCTCTTTGCCAACCCTGCTGGCCCTCCTCCCCCTCACCCCCAGGCTCGGCTTGCGCAAACATCCCCCACCATCAGCTCCTCCCAAGCAGTGACTTTGAAGCCTGGCTCTTCCAACCGTGTGCCCTGATTTCTGCTTTAAGAACTTGGGCATGGTGTGTTATGTGCCACCATGGTGTACTAAAGAGTACATGATTCTGAGAGAAGGGTAGAACGTGGTTTCTGAGAGTGAAGCGTACAGAGGCCAAGAGGAAAGAGAAACCAAAATTCTTAGCAGGGAATCTGTGGGTACGGCCATTGCAGAGGTAAGACAGAAGATTTGCTTCACCCCGTTCACACGTCTCCCCTCCACCAGTGCAGGTGAGCCTTCTTGCACCTGCCCTTGGGTCTTGGCTGCTGAGGAGTGAGGTATAAAGTAGATGTGAGCAGACGACTGGTCCCTGGGTACTACCCAGGACACAGTGTGCCTGGATTTTTCAAGGAATCAGAGACCAGGAAGGTTCTTAAAGGTGAGCAAAGTAGAGATAGACAAGATCAGCTTTAGAGCCAAGCTGACTTGGTGCTCCATCCTAGCTGGGTGGCCTTGGGCAAGTCTCGCTGAACTCCCTAAACCTGTATGTCTTCGTCTGTAAGACCTACATTCATTGTCAGGATTAATAAAATCTAAGAATGTAAAGGGCCGACTTCCTTCTCTCCAAGTCTGGCGTAAGCGGGGGGATATATCTTTCCCCTTTGGGCCATCCAGTAGGTCTGAAATGCCAGCATTATAGAGAATGGTAGGTGAGTGTACAGGCTCCGGAACCAGGCATCCTAGGTGCAGGTCACAGCTCTGATGCTTACTAATTGACTTTGTAGGATTTCTCTCCGTACCTCAGCTTCCTCAGCTATGAACTGGTATTAGATTGTTCCTCCATCTCAGAGTTGCTCTGAGGATTAAATGAGATAAAGGCTTGATAAATGTTAGTCTCATTAATAATATCACAGCAGCTATAGTAGCTGTAACTTTATTATGATCCCTACCTCATTGCCAGGAGAAAGGAAACTATTGTTACCAGCAATGGGCAGAGTGAGAAAACCAATCCTCCTTCCTTACTCTTCTCTCTGGGAGTACCAAACATAAAAGACTCCAGGGAAGAACTTGGAAGCCCTAGAACCCTGTTATCTTCCAAATGTGCAGACTCCTGCCCACCCCTCACCCATAGGAAATCATTTTCGCTAGCAAGATAAGGAACTGAGGTCTGAAACACTGCATAGAGGGGTTCGAGTTCCATGATACATAACCTTAGGTGAGTTACTCAGCCAGTCTCTGGGTCTCATAAAATGGGGTGACCATGGTAATCTGTCTCATAAGATTGTTACGAGATTTAAGTGAGATAAAGTCTATGTTTAAAGCAGAGCTGAAAACCACTCAATGGGAAACATGGCCTCAACAGTCAACCATATATGTGTTCAAATTCATCAAGAGCTAGCCATGCCAAGGTAGGAATGATCCTTGTTTGACACAAGAATCCAAAGTTGAGGAACATTATGTGACATGACCAAATCAGGGCCAAGCCTGCATGACACTGGACATGACACTGAAATGATCCTCTCAACCCTGTGCTAGGCTATTTCCCAACCAAGAAAAACATCACCACACCCATAAAAGCATTTAACTTTGTCATCAGCCCTGGATTGTAAGTCACTTCCTTGCACTGGCTCTACTGGATCAACAGCTCTGCCTACGTGTCACCTCTGAGAAGAAGTCACAGTGACAAGGCCAATGTTTGACTGTTAAGACGTTGTAAACAGTTATCCACCCACATTCATTCTGCAAATAAATGAGCCTGGCCAGGGGACAGGGTGACCTCAGTGTAGATGGAAGAGGAGCTCTGTTGACCAAACCCCCAAGCCAGAGTCAAACACCTCCTCCTCTGTTGTTTTCCAGTGTGTTACCTCATTAGAATTCAGGCTGCTTCAATCACCTATTGGAAACTGTGCTCCTGCATACGTGATGGAAATCTTGACCAGACCCTGATTCTCCGAGGGCTTATTTGCTCACCAGAGAGATTCCTTTAGCTAAAAGTGCCATCAGCCCAAGTAATCCCCCAATTTTGAAAGATGCCCTTTAAAGAAAGCAGTCAAAGCTAAGCCCAAGCAGCAGCAGCAGCAGACACATTTTCTATCCAAGACAGCAAAGACGCAGAAAACACTGACAGCCCCAAACAAGAGCACCTTAGAGTCTTTTTTGAAAGAAGAGGGTGTGCTCACTGACCTACCAAGCCCTACACAGAGCTACCTTTAGGCCAAAGTGTGTTTCATGAACTAGTCCGTGGATTTAATAATCCACCAGAGGCAAGAGGGCACTTAGGGAAGGAAATTTTTTGTCAGAGGAGCTTGAGAGATTCCAGACTTCAAAAAATGAAACTACTCTCTTCCTTCTTAAGCCATTCAGTGTGGGGTACCAGAAATGCCATAGTCCTCTGTGCAGGGAGCTCCTAAGTTTCCTTGATTTTGCTTGTTAGCTGTTGCCTAGTTGGCCTCGACTCATGGCAACCCCACGAAGAAGAAGAAAATGCTTCTGAGATTTGAGCTATCCTTGTGATTGGTCGGGAACCACACTGCTGTGATCTATACGGTTGTCATTAGCTGATTTTTAGAAGCAGCTCACCAGGCCCTTCTTATTCTACCTTACTATGGAAGCACTGCTGAAAACCCATAGCCACACAGACTTCCACTGACAGATGGCTGGCGGTGTGCACAAGGTGCATGACCTGGGAATGAGATCAAGCCTCTCAGTGGAAGATGAGGATTCTACCACTCAGCCACCAAGGTCTGGAAGATAGGAACCCACCTCATTCTTTGTTTTCTCCCACAGCTCTTGGTACAGCACCTGGCTGACGGCAATCGTAAATGCTCATTGGATTTGGTTGAATTCTAAAGCCTCTGTAATGGGCTTTGGTTAGCAGCTTTCCAAGGTCTTTGTCCTTGGCATTCTGGAAATATTTTAGTGCTCCTGATTTCTTGGAACAGCTTCTACTTTTGCCTCAATGGAATGTGACTCCATTTTCTCGCCTGAAGCATGAGCTTGGTTACTTCCTTGGCTCCCAGTGAGGATTTAACAAGGACTGGAACTGAGGTACCTGGCACATAGTAGGTGCTTGCTCAACAATAATTCCTTCCCTCCTTACATTTCCAAAGTCCTGGGTAAGTGTGAGGCAAGCTCAGCCTCGATTGTTGCGGGGGGATCCTTGCAGAGGGGAGAATATAAACCTTGAACTAGCAATGATTAGAAATACCCAGGAAGAGGTCACAAATGTTGACTCCACAAATGACAAAGCTATACATATCTTCAGAATCCCAGAAGTGAATTCCTGGCCAAGCTTACCCAGCATCTGCTTGAGGAAAGGCCTTTACACTTAGTAAAAACCACAGAATGCCTAGTGCTTAGCCTGAGGTTTTAGCAAATAATTCATAACCCCAACACCAAACTCTACTTCCCGCTCAGAGCACTTAAGCTCAGCCTGTGCCATCCACAGCTCTGGCCGGTGAAGCCAGGTAGATGCAGGGGTGTGAGGAAGAGAGCTGAACAGACCCAGCCCAGCGTTCCAACTCCAGGACTCACAAGCTGTCTGATTTGTCTTTGAGCCCCGATTTTCTCAGCTGTAAAATGGTGATCATGATGCCCATCTCCTGAAACTGTTGTAAAGATTAGATGAGCTGGAGCACAATAAAAGAACTGGATACACTGCAAAGTCTGATTCTCTGCGGTTACAATGACACTTCTTGGGAGGAACCCAGGGATGTTTCCGGGGCATTGATGCATCATGTGAATTCCCCAGTAGAGGAGCTCCCTGGCTCGGTGCGGATCCTGCAATGTGGCCCATGGATGAGGTGGAGGCAGGAGGTGCCGGCAGGTTCTGGTCTTTGGCACTGCTAACTCTGCTATTACACTTACGAGTAGTCAACCTATAGGTGCTTGTGAGGCTAGCTCTGTGGGTGTGTATAGTTTAAGCTACACCCCAACTCTCTCTTCTCCACCCACAACTGAGGACTCAGGTAACCATACATTCCAGTTGGCCCGGGACAGCCCTGGTTTACATACCTCTTGTTAGCCATGCAGCTATAAAAAATGCTCCTTTTTACTCTCAAGCAGTCCCTTTGTGGTGCAAATGTTTAACACACTAGGCTGCTTATTGAAAGGTTGAGAGTTGAGTCTACCCAGAAGTGCCTCAGAAGAAAGACCTGGTAATTTACTTCCAAAACATCAACCACTGAAAGCCTTATGGAGCACAATTCCACCCTGACATAATTGGGGCTGCCACAAGTCAGAATCAACTCAATAGCACTAGTTATTGGTGGGAAATTTAGGAATCTAACAAAGGTCACTTAGGTTATTAAGCTGCATTCCATCCTCTGCCTCAGTTACCACCCTCAGACCAGACTAGCAGGTCTGCATTCCCCTCCCTATCTCCGAGGAAATAGAATTAAGACCTCGAAATTTTGGATAATTCACACTGTTAGATGAGATGTAATGAAACCTTGTGATATAATGAAATCTTGTGATTCCTATTACTCCATGACAAACACCAACCCCTTTGAATTCTGGCTATAAAAACTGCTGGAAGTGTAACCCAGATGGGACAGGTTTTGGGAGAAACTATCCTCGCTGTCCCCCGTATTGGCTGGCTATCTGTGAGTAAGGCATTAAACCTTTCTCTGTGTCTCTGAATTTTGGCTGTCAGTGACAGGCAGAACGAACTTGCTTTAGCTCAGCAGAATTGTGGATTTTTTTTTTGTTTGTGAACTCTCAGAAGTTTCTTGGTTTAGACAATCACTCACATGATGGCCTTACTTCATATACAGTCCCAACCCTTTCTAGAACTTCATAAGCAAGGCATCAGATTCAGGCAAGACACAGACTCTCTGAGTGGTCCTGGGAGATTCCAACAGAGTCAACATGTTGGGTAAGCACTTGCCAGGACTTATTTCTGCTGCTCTAACCCTGGCCACCCTTTGATGGATAGCTCAACTGTTACTTCCTTTCTGGAGAGTTTGCTGATTTCTAGCCATGCACCACTACAACCAGGATACAGCCTCTCCCTCTCTGCTTAAAACTGGCCTTTATAGAGTATATATAAATGCTGAGCATGGCACCAGCCCCCAACAGTTGCCACTGAGCAGTTTCTGACCCATAGTGACCCTATAGGATAGAGTAGAACTGCCCCATATGGTTTCTAAATTGTGCCTGGTGGATTCAAACTGTCAACCTTTCTGTTAGCAGCTATAGTTCTTAACCACTACACCACCATGGTTTCTGAGCATGGTACTGGGTGCTCTAAATAGATTATCCCTGTTTTCATGTGATAGCATTCTCATTGTGTAATTAAGGAGACTAAGACTCTGAAAGACCACACTGGGTAGGCAGGAAAAGAGATAAAGGAAGACAAGTGATCCATTTACAATGAAAATAAATTAATATTTGGCAACTGAAGGGAAATGAAGATGAGACTGGAGCTTGCCATGGGAGGGAAAGAAAGAAAAGAGACAGAACCATTGAAGCTTTCAAATACAGCTGCTAACTGAAAGCTTGGAGGTTCTAGTCTACCCAGAAGCACCTGGAAAGAAAGGCCCAGTGATCCACCTCTGAAAAATCAGCCACTGAAAAGCTGATGGAGCACAGTTCTCCTCTGACACCCATGGGGTGGCCACCAGTCGGAGTCAGCTCAAGGGCAACTGGTTTTTTTAGAGTGCTCTGGCTGCACCATTGCCCATCCTGGTGGGCTGAGTGATGGTATCTCTGTTTTATCATCAAGAAAACACCAAGTCCGAGACAGTAAGTGATCTGCCCAATGTTGCACAGGTAGAAAGTGGTAAAGCTGAGATTCAAACCTGAGTCTCCTGATTCCAAGCCCAGCTCACCGTGGTCCACATTACACCGCCTTTTTATTGAGCAGCCGTCACAGGCCCCACACAATAATCTCCAGTGGAAGCTCCACCTTTGTTCCCACGAAGGTTTTTATGGGCATTTTCCCTCGAGCGGGATCTCCCAAGATGACAGGATCAGGAGGACGCATGTGGGCAGCAGAGGGGCACTGGGAGCTGGGAGGAGATTTCACCCAGCATTCTGCCCGGGGCTTTGCTGGCCTCTGGAAGGTGCTAGTTGTGGCCTGTTTCATCTTGGTATTCATTACAAAATCCTCCCCAGCTGTACACTTGAAAATGGTTAAAATGGCAAATTTTATGTGGTGCATATTTTTTTTAAAAAAAAGGGAATGAAGTCACACACAGAAAAACATGGATAAAGCTCTAAATAACTGTGCAGATATAGAAGAGCACATATTGTATGACCCTATTTATATATAATTCTAGAAAAGGAAAGCTAATCTACAGTGATGGAAGGCAGATCAGTGGAAGGGAAGAACTGCAAAATGTCACAAGGAAACTTTTTGGGATGATGGATGAGTTCATTATCTTGATTGTGGTGATGGTTTCTCAAGTGTATATATACGTTGAAAGTCACCAAAATATGTGCAAAGTATTATATGTTAATTATATCTCAGTAATGTATTATATGTCAATTATATCCCAGTAAACTGTTAAAACAAATCCTTCCCAAGGCAACCACTCTCTGAGTTCCTGTAGAGCCTGGGCCGAGGAGGTGGTCCTGTCTCTGCTAACAAGCACTCCCTTGAGGAACCTCAGCTATTCCCTGAGGTGCTGGGTGTTGAGAAATTCTGAAGGAGAACTTCTAGTGGGTCTACCTGAGGCCCCTCCCAGCTGTCCCCTGGAGTAACCTTCCCTTTCACATTCAAGTCCACAAGCAGCAAGGAATCCCCAAACACCCTTCTGTCAGTTTCCTGTGCTGCGGTGGCACACTGCTGCTGGGATGCTAGAAACTGTGCCAACCAGTGCCTCAAATTCCAGCAGGGTCACCCATGGTGGACAGGTTTCAGCAGAGCTTCCAGACTAAGTCAGACAAGGAAGAGAGGCTTAGCAATGCCCTTCTGAAAACCAGCCAATGAAAATCTTAAGAATCACCCCTGAGTGATACATTTATGTTAATAGGGGAGGAGTAACTCAGAAAAGGAGAGTCAGAGTGGCTGCACAATTTGAGGAATGTAATCAGTGTCATCCAACTGTCCACTTACAAGCTATTGTATAGGTTTTGCTGTGTATAGTCTCAACAAGAAATAAAATCAACTATTATTTAAAAAAGAAAAACCAACTTACAGATCACAAGACAGCACTGTCTGAATCATTTGCTTTAGACACATTACCGGGAAAGATCAGCCAGTGGGGAGGCTGTCGTGTTTGGTAAAGCAGAGGGCCAGGGCAGATGATGGAGACACTTGGTAAGATGGATTGGCACAGTGGCTGCAGCCATGGACTTGGACATGACAGGACCTGGCAGTGTTTCATTCTGTGGTATGCAAGGCTATCATGGGTTGGCAGCTATCTCTCTCTCTCTCTGCTGATCTAAGTGAGTACCTACTGTGTACAAGGCACCTTTCCAGGCTTTGAGCTGACCAGGACCAGCCCCTACCTTTCAAGAGTCCTTATTACAGTAAAAGAAAGAAGGCCAATGTATTCTGCAAAGAACTACGATGCAGGGAAGAAAAATGCTGAGATAATCGAGAAAAGTCTATCTGCATAAAATCATTTTTGAAATGAGGGATTTGATTATATGTGTTTTGGTTTATCTACTTCTGTGAGTTTTAAGTGTTAGCCAACAGAGAACACTTTTCCACAATACACTCCCTTCCGAAACACCGAGGGATTACAACAAGAACGCTGGGGAGGCTGTGAGAAGACAAAACGGCGTCCTGGGCTGGAGTGAAGAGCTGGGTGTCGCCCTCGGGCAGCCCCTGGGCCCAGATCAAAAACTGTAGGATGTCAAATCACGGGATCACTCAATTATTATTGCCAGGATTATGTAGCCACTGAAGAAAATGAGCCTACAATGGTGAAAAATGAAGGACAAAACGCCACGTGCCCCACGGCTCCTACTGCAGGATTACACTTCTAGGTTTTTAAGAGAGGAGTGTGATGGATGCATAGTGATAAGTAGATTTTAACATTAAGAAATTGTACATCAGTATCAACTGGGTATCATAAATGGGAAAGTAGAAGGCACACGTCCAGTGTTTAGGGGTGTGCCAGAGAAAGAGCATATCCAGTACAATTTCCCAAGAGGACTGGGGGTACTGGGGCACAAAATAGCATCCTGCAGGTGTCTTAGTCATCTAGTGCTGCTATAACAAAGATAAATTTATTTCCTCACTGTCCAATAGGATACAAGTCCAAATTCAAGGTGTCAGCTCAAGGGCAGGGCTACTTCTCTCTGTTGACTCTGGAGGAAGTTCCTTGTGTTGTATCAGTCTTTCCTCGGTCTGCGAGCATCTCAGCCCAGGAACCTCAGGTCCAAAGGATGTGCTCTGCTCCTAGCACTGCTTTCTTGGTGGTATGAGGTCTCCATGTCTCTCCACTACTTCTCTTTCTTTATATCTCAGAAGAGCTTGGCTTAAGACACAACACAATCTCATAGATCTCATCAGTGTAACAGTGCTAATCGAGCTTACTAAATCATAGTGATAGGGCTTACAAACTCAGAAAAATCTGATCAAATGGGAGACAATCATAAAATCATGGGAATCACAGCCTAACTGAGTTGATACACACATTTGGGGGGAACGGAACTGAATCCACAATGGCAGTAAAGGGGCTGACTCAACAGAGATCTGGAGACTGTTGAGCCAGGAAGTGTAAATGAAGAGCAGGCACTGAGGTGTGAGATGGAGAACAATGAAACAGAGGAAACTAGCGTGCAGGTCTCAACCCTGGGTGTTTTTTTGCGGTTTCCAGGCAGCTAGAGGCTCCAGAGTTTTTCCCAGCTAGGGAGCTCTCCTGCTTTCCTGGTTGCAAGAGGCCCAGATCACTCCAGGGTGCGGTCCCTTGGCCCCTCTCTGGAGGGTGGATTTGAGCCGTCTGTCTCTCCTCCAGGAGAAAGGTCCCAAGACTCTTCTGCTGGCATCATCCCCGAAGCCAGCCTGACGGGCTTCAGCTCTAACTTCCCTAGGTGAACTAGCCAGCCCTGGAGGGAACGAGAGCCTCGTTCTGCAGCCGGCTCAGGGGCGGCCGTTAGAGGGCAGGAGAGGGCTGGTAACGGGGCCCAGCAGCCTCTGCCCAGTGCAAGCGGCCAGGGGTCCAGGCCCTGGTGGGGGTGGGCTGGCTAAGCAGATGGAGCAAGAGCAGAGCTGACACGGTTTTGGGGGGATAAACACCGTGATGAGAACCGGACTGTGTCAGGCAGGCCAGAGTTGAGTCCCAGCTGGACCACTTACAGGAGGTGTGACACTGTGGGGGTGGCAAGAGTCCCTATGTTTCCTTACTTTTGTCCCTTTGGGACTTTTGCTTCCCAAGCTATGAGGGTGGGGTGCTGCTTCTGTGGGAGCAGGGAGTGGCCTCTGCAGAGGAGTGCCTGCTTCTCTCTCCTTTGTGCCTCCAGCCCCTCACAGAGACCTTGGGGGCCCAGATCTCAGTCCTGTAATATTTACTGTTGACCATAGGTCACTGGATCAAGTTCCTATTGCCCAGTGACCACTGGGGACCTCTAGCCTCCCCGAAGCTCCACACGAGTGAACTACCTGCTCCCTCACCGTGTTGCCCAACCCCCTTGACCTAAACCGTAGGCAAACAGAAACAGCTTGTAGCTTGTCCGGGGCCGCTTCCTCAGTAATTCCCAGAATCTTATAATTAAGAGGACAAGAACCCCTTTGAAGCCCACAGGAAAGCAACAGATCCTTCTTTCCAGAAAAATACCACCTGTGCACACTTCACTTGCATATTTTTAGAAAATGTATGGATTCTTCTGAAGGGCACTCACACGTCCTCCTGGGCAGAAGTCCCAGCACCAGCTCCTGGGACAGTCCCTCTCACCTTGAGAGTTAGGAGGTCCTGGTTCTAGTCCTGCCTCTGCTGACTCTGTAAACTTCAGCACACCACTTTGCTTCTGTGAACCCCACTTTTCTTACCTGTGCGATGACGGTGATGATAACGGCACCACCCACCTGCCAGCTGTTTAAGGACCACATGTGCTCATGCACAGGTCAGATGCACGGCATCTTGTTCCTTAGGGATCATCTCCCTTGGAGGCACCGGGGAGGCTCACAGTCCCTAAGCTTGTAGAACTATAGTGAGAAGCTCTAGGCATCTCACTGAGGTATGCTCAGACTCAAGTCCCCCACCAGTTAGGTCCATGTCTCAAGGAGTGTCACAGGTTGCCCAGGCTAGAAACTGGGGCTCCTCTTCTCTGTCCCCAGCCCCCTAGGTCTACTTCATTGCAAAGACTTGCTCGTTCCGCCCCTTGGGCATCTCTCAGTCATGTCTTGCTCTCGTTTATTGTATCGCCTGGATGAAAGTGCAGTCCTCTGTCCGGTCCTGCCCTCCAGTCCATTCTCATAAAGAGCATCAGAGGGTCTTCCTAAAACATCCGCATTATCATGCTATTCCCTTGCTTAACTCTCTTCAATGGCTCCCCCTTGCCCCTGGGATAAAATTAACACATCTTAACCCTCTTTGGAGGTCTAGCCCACCTCTCTGGCCTTGTCTCTCCACAGTCTCCAAGCCCCTGAGGCTCCCAAACATGTGTTGCTCTTGCTAGGCCCCGGACCTTGGCACAGGCTTCAGTTCTACCTCAAATGCTCATCCCCAGGCCTCCTTTCACATCCCCCAGCTTCTCTGCCCCCTCCTTGGCCAGCTCGCACATGGCCTTCACCTGTCTGCTTTGACCTCCAGGTGCCAAGCCTGGGAGCTCTTGCTTTGATTCTTTTGTAACTAGTCTTAACCCATTTATGCATCTGTTCATTCATTTGCTCATTCATTCCTTCAACACACTTTTATGGGATATCCATTGACCACAAGCTGTGAAAATGGTTAACATGTTCGGCAGCTAACCAAAAGATTCAAGGTTTGAGTCCACCTAGAGGTACCTTGGAAGAAAGGCCTGGCAATCTACTTCCAAAAAATCAGCCATTGACAGCACTATGGAGCATAGTTCTACTCTGACACACATGGGGTCACCATGAGTTGGAATCCACTTGACAGTAACTGCTGTTTTCTAGTTGACTGCAGGCCAAGCGGCACTGCCAAGGGTCAGAGGTGCCATGACTCAGAGGCAAGGTCCCTGCCCTTATGGAACCGGGACTGAATGGGGAGATGGGAGACTAAAACTCAGTGCTTTGACAGGGGAAAGAGGGTACAGACCAGTGATACCTGGACCATGGGGAGCAGCGGCAGGAAGTGCTTCCTAGAGGATGGGGGGGTTAAAGTGCACAGGTGAAGGCTACATGCAAATCAGCCAGGGAAGGGGCAAGGAAGATCTGGGGATGGGAGGGGAGGCCTGGGGATCAGAATCAGTGGTAGAGCAGCAGCATGTGCAAAGGCCCAGAGGCTTGACTGGGATTTCAGAGCCAGCAGGATTGCAAACCACTTTCCACCCAGCAGACCTTCAGGACCTGTTTCTAGCTGCAGCCTGTACCCTGTCCTGTTGCATGTCCCTCTCCTGGGCTCCTGCTGGGGCACTGCCAGTCCATAGCAAGGTGTGTCAGGGCCGGAGGGCCCAAGTATGAATGAAGCTCAGAGCTTTTCAGAGCCCTAGGAGACTGAAGAGGTGCCTTTGGGACAAGCGACTGCGCAGCTGAGGGTGAAGACAGGGTCCTGCCCACTTCCGGCACATCAACCAGAGGAGCTCAGCTGTTATCCGTTTCACGTAACAGCATCGCGCATGCTTGTGTTTGAACAAAGGATTCTGATTGTACAGAAGTCTCCAAACCCCTGAAATGGGCCCAAGCCCTCGGCAGCTTCAGCCCTCCCTCCAAGCCACCTGTCTTAACACTAGTGCCAGGGAGACGGATTCCATCCTCTCTGCCTGGTTGTCACCTTGCAGGTATTTATAGCCTTACTGCATCCACCAGAGAGCCTAATGGGCTTCTTAGGCTAAACCAATTAAACTCTCGTTCGTAAGTCATGTCTCCTGGATGGCTTTTGCTGCCCTCCTGTGAACTTGCTCGATCTTCATTATCTCAGCTCTTCTGGGCAGAGGGAGGCATGGCCCTAAAGTCCGCAGGTGACTGCGGGCTGTCTGCCTTCATTCCCAACACTGCTGCCGTCTGCTGCCCCCATTGCCACGTCTCCTTCCCTGGGCTGCGGACTCACTGCCCAGAGGCAGGCCATGCTCTCCCCTCAGACTCCCTTGTACTCTGCGAAGAGTATGGTCAAGAAAGGGCCATTGACCCTTCTCTTCTTTTATCTTTGTTGCCTTCAATCTGCAAATATCAAGCATCTCAGCCCGTGAAAAATATGCTGGGCTAGGCACCATACAGATTTCTGGGATCTGCTCTCCAGGTACCTGCAGTCTAATATACACTGGTGTTGCAGAGTGTTTCCTAGCATGTGGTTTGTGATCCCCAAGGGCTGATGAAGATATTGCAAGGGAGCCATATGCTTACTCAGGAGCCCTCGTGGTGCAGTGGTTAAGCACTCAGCTGTTAGCCACAAGGGTGGTGGTTAGAAGCCACCCAGCAGCTCTGTGGGAGAAAGATCTGGTGATCTGCTTCTGTAGATTGCAGCCACGAAAACCCAGAGAGGGGATTCTACTCTGCCACACGGGGTCGCTGTGAGTCAGGATTGGTCCCTAACGAAACACCCATATGCTTATAGGCAAGGACTATCTGTTTGCATTTCTGAAAAGCTTGCTTGCTTTAATGGGATGCAAGGAGCTCTGAAGGCCTTCCGTGAGAGCTCCCGAGTAGACTGAGATCAGGTAAGTTTGTCAGTGACTCAGTCGCCAGCCAGTTGGCTCCTCACTCAGCTGAACACCGCTGACCGCCACGGAGGTTTTCCCCCATCACGCTGTATTGAATCCTTTTTTATGTTTAGTCAAACTCAGTTTAATTTACACCCAGTGTGGACCATTGGCTTAAGACAGGCAGCATACAGAACACTGAGGTAGAAATACAGTATCAAGTTAATAAGGAACATAAAAAAATACAATAATTCTAAAAAATTTCCCAGTGCTCCATAAAGCAAGGCTAAAAAGGGAAAATACAGTGGCAATTATAGCCAATTTGGCTTCTTTATTTATTAAGAATTAAGATAATCTGCTCCGGTAATGCATTTCTGAGGCATGTTTGCAAATAGTAGTTTTAAATTTTCTCGTTTATCTCAGTATTTAAGAAAACACTTCACATTTTAAAAAAACTAATTGATTTTTAAAAACATAAAAAATTCAATAATTATGAACGTTTCAAGCCCTAAAAGCAGGTTTTAATGCTCTAACTTGAAATTACAGTCTGTATTTTAAGATACATTTGGTCCCCACATAAAACATACACCATGTCAGATTAAAGTTTGTCAATAAATTACCTTTTTGCATAATCAACTTTAAAAAAATGAAATAGTATTTATCATTTATTCAACAGAAAAAAGAGCCAAATTCATCTGCATACATTGTGGATATAACTCAAAGGTGATTAAAATGAACTTTATAATGTAACTTTTAACAATACACTGATCTAAAATAAAATTATCGCACTTAAAATTCATTTTATTGCCCCCAAATTACACAAAAGCCCTCATTGCCGCTGAGTCAATTCTGACTCATAATGACCCTATGAAACAAAGTAGAATCACCCCACGGACTTTGCAAGGAGCAGCTGCTGAATTCCAACTCAGACCTTCAAGCTGGTAGCCAATAGCAAAACATATGTGTCACCCAGGGCCTTCATCTTTCTAAATACCTCTTTTCCATGCTCCTTTCCTTTGGGGACCTGCTTCTTCTGCTCTCTAATCATGTGATTCTAGCAAGGCAGCCAACCACGGAGGCCCTGCCCTGGATGGAAGGGTGGGTGTGTAACCAAGGCCCCGTCAATCCAACTTCCTGTTCACGGTGATTGCTTGAAGGACTGGGTACATGGTCCAAGCAGAGCCAATCAAGGGGCTTCCATGGGATTTAATATAAGGCCAAGGGGGAGAGAAGCTCTTCCTCCGTGGACTGTGGTATGTGGTAAAGTAAGCCTGGAGGGGACAGTGGTCCTATTCCTCACCATATGGACAAAATCCATCTTGGGTGGAAGAGAATGAGGTTCCCATATAGAGAGAAGAGCCAGGAGGTGGAGTGATGGGAAAAAGGGAGGGAGGGGAGAAGAGAGTATGAGGACTCTCCTCACTTCCCCTGGACCAGGGAGTGTGGCCCCTGGAGCATCTGAGTCAGAATCACCCAGGAGGCTTATGCAAAACAGACTCCGGAACTCCAGGCTGATGGCTGGCTATTCTACATTTCTAGAAGCTTCTGAAGGCTCCAGAAGCACACTACAAAGTGAGTCTAGAGGCTTGTTTCTCACTAGTGTCCCTCCCTGAAGATGACCATTCACGTGCTGGATCAGGCCCTGCTAGAACACCAAATACGGATGGTCTGCCCGGGTTCAGCCAGCTCTCTGATTCCCAGTAGCCAAGGCACACCCTCTAGTCCTGCCTCTCCTTCCCCTAGTCATTTCTTGCAGGAGATCCTCCTCAGTGCTGAAGAACCAGAGCTGGTCGAATTCTCGTCCTGTGGCTTGGGAGTTGTAATCCCAAAAGGCAAGTCCCCTCTCCACGTTGCATCACGGCTAAGCACCACAGCTCTGTGGTCAGGCAGGCCTGGATCTGTATCCCAGCATTACTCCACATCTGCCTGGAGACTTCAAGCAAGGTACTTACCGTCTTTGAGCTTGAGTTTCTTGTCTGGGGATTGAAACTACTCATAACTATTTTGTATCTTTGTTATGAGGATTAAATGAGACAACACATTTAGCAGTACCCAGCATATAGCCAGCCATCAGTAAATGCTAGCTGCTATTGTTATTATTACCATGGTTACTATGGTTATCCCTGGCCAGGTATGATTTGCTTGACAATCAAGCTTCCATTCTTTATTAAATAATGATATAAACCTGCCTCCTGGCACGACCCTTTCACTGCTGTCCTCCCTCAAAAGAGGACACCGTCCGAGTGCCATTATATTTCAGGACAAGCAAGATGGCCGAAGACAGTGCACCAGCTGGGTGGGGTGCAGGGTGAGGCCCAAGGCCTGTGCTGATTTTCAGAGAGGAGTGGGGCTGAGCCCCTGTCTCCTCCTCCCTTTCCTGCCACTCTGGCTAAAATCCACTTTTATCAGCTTTGCACTTCCCCGAGCTGTTTGACTCCAAGGAAATTTTCTCCAGGGGGAAAATACACACACACAGAGGAAGAGCCACACAGCATCACTCTAAAATCAACTGCTTGAGTAGTTCTGCCGCTCTGGCAGCTTTGTGGGCTCCAGCTGGGTAACCAGCTGTCCAGGAGCAGGGGAGACTGAGAGAGCTGAGGCATGCCCAGCTCTGACCAGGAGAGGAAAGTAGCTTTTTCCCAACCAGGCTGCCTGAGGGTGGTCTGAGAGCTCCAGGCTCTGAGGACAGGGCCGGAGTGGACACAAACCCACATGTGAGCCATCCCCTTACCTGGCATCTATGGGGCTATGTCAGGAAGTCAGCTGACTAGAACTGCACCTCTTACAGCTGGAGGGATCTCAGAGACTCACTTCCGTTGAACTGCTAGGGCATGAAAGTCAGAGGGTAGAGTGCTGTCTGAGTTTGTGCCAAGGCAATGCCACAGTTGCTGACCTCCCAGTGACCTCCCTGGGGACCTCACTGCTGCAGCTGCTGTGCCGGGTCAGCTGTCACCCAGAGTAACAGAGGCACGCCTGGCTGGGTCAGCGCCCCTCTCTAGCTGCCTGCCTGGCCAGGGTCCTGCTCTGTTCACTGCCAGCATTGCCTTCCTGTTTGTTTTCTTATGGGAAGGACCCAAGGGGCTGCACAGGGCAGAGCTATTGAATGATCCTTCTGATGCGTAGACTGTTATTCCAGCAGCTCTGGAATGTCTGAAAGGATGGAAATGGAACTGCTGTTTGCAGAGGCAGGGAGTCATCTGGCCCCTGCTAGGGGTATTAAGAGGTCAGCGTTTTTAACCAAGTCCAAACCCTACATTCCAAAGCGTGTGTGTGTGTGTCACTTTCATCCCTGGGCTTCCCAACAGTCCTGGGAGGTGAGGCCAGTGGGCTTTATAGGCTCCCCCAGTGTGTAAATGACAGTCACGTGACAAAAGAGCAACTACTGCACCATTGATGACACCCACCCTTCCCACCCTGTGCTGAAGGTGAGGACACCAGTCCAGGCCTACATTCTCAGGGCTGAGCCTCACTAGTAGGACGAGATTGACTTCATGTGTGATTCAGGAAGTCCTCCAAAATACATGGGGCTCCCAAATCTGTACAGTATCTTTATGCAAAGTAGAAAAAGATATCCCCTTCCGCAATACACTTTACTCTCAATTGTTGAAAAATTGGTGTAATTTATTGATGTTGTTAGTACAAGATACCCAGTTGCTAACTGCCAGGAAACTGTCATAATTCATTTCCAACTCTGCAATGTACAAGACACGATGGAGCCTCCTTAGGGTTCGCAATGCATCATCCACCCACCGATGTGTGGCAGCCCGGGATGGCAGGCTTGCTTCTGCCTCTTGTCTCAAATCCCTCCGCGGTGGCTTTGTCTGACACCTTGGCATCTCCTTTTCCAGTCCCTAACGGTCTGAGATAATTAGTCTATGGTGCCTCCTTCAAACTAAGGGAGCCGATTGACAGAGCCCTGTGCCTAGGCCCTAAGCACCCCTCCACTCTGCTCAGCACAAGGACATGGCCAGAGGCCCCAGAGAAGGGCTGGGGACCCAGGCCAACATCTGGTTGGAAAGAAAGGAAGAGCAAGAGGCTGAGAGTTGCACCTGGCAGTTTAGGAAGATGTTGAGGGGTGTGACAGAGTGCGGGGAGTACCGCCAGCATGAGGGTCTGCAAGAAGAGCAATAAAAAGGGTCACGAGGTCAGATGCATCCAAAATGTCCTGAGACTTGCCTCCAGGCCTCTCTCTAATCCCTAGAAAGAAAAAAATGTAGTTTATTTCTCCTCTAAAGAGAAGGAGTAAGAGAGAAAGGCTGGGAGAACAGGCTTCTACACAGACTGGAGATTAAGCTTCTTTGTAGTAGTCCCAACTCAAAACTTCCTAAATGGAGAAGAGACGCATGAGACACTGGGGGGTGTTCATTTTCACCTGCCTTCGAGTGAGGAAAACAGCTTTGCCCCCTCTTCCCCTCAGTCATTTCACTCCTCCCTCCTTCTGGGCTCTCACCCTGGTCACTGCCTCTGGGCTCATTATCTGCCCACTGATATTCAGAATGATTTCATTAACGTCATCGCAAATGCAGTCATGAAGAACTTATTAAGGAAGTTTGAACTGGCCAGCGCTTCCCGCAAAGAGCCAACTTAAATATCAAGCAGCAGATCCATTTACAAAAAAAAAAAAAAACCCAAATGCATATGGTCAGAGAAATATTGCTGTTCTTGGTCAATGCAAAGGGTACTGCTGCTGCAGGAAAATTATTAATATCTATTCTGGGGGAAACAGATTAAAAATAAACAGAGGTGGGTGAGGGCAGACATGTGAGGGTGGCACAAGTGTGAAAGGCAAGCACAAGGATGTTCAGTCACAGATTTTGAGCCTGAATGATCAAGCTTTATTTGTTTCCTGTGTGGCTCATCATTTTAACCTTTTACTATGCAAAGCACCCAGTTTGGTTTCACATTGCCAAAGGAGGCTTGGCATGATTAACAGATCATATTTGCCAGTGACTTAATCTATGAAAAGGTGGGAGAGTTTGAAAGAGATTGTTTAAATTTGTTTCAGACTCTTGGGACTTGGAGACATGGGCACCCTGAGTTAGCATTCCCTCCCAAAAGCTGCTGCAGAGAAAAGCCTACAGTGGATTAGGGAATGTGTGTGGGAGATGATCCAGTATAATAATACTCAGAGTTCCAGGAGATAAACTCTCCCTGAGTATCAAGCCAACAGCTTTCAACATTCAGAGTCTCATGATGGACTCTGAGCTACCAGGTAGGTCTACGGCCCTCAGGATCAAAGGGTTTTTGGTCTTTGCTGCTCCTTGGGAGCTCTCCACGGTCCTGGACAGCTTCCTCTTGAAACTTGGTGGCCCAGAGGACCCTCAGGCCTTGAGCTGTGTCCTCCGCTTCTGTCTTCCCAGGTTTTGCCCTCTAGATACCAGCTACATCTAATTAACAATCTGCCTCTGTCTTACATCACACCAAAAGTTGTCCAGTATGGTAGAAAGGGAATGGACTTTCCAACCAAACAGACTTGGTTTTGAATCTCAGTTCTACCACTTACTGTCTGTGCTGGGAAAGTTACCTCATCTCTATGAGCCTCAGCTCCCTTTTCTGTAAGATGAGACAGTAACATATGGCTTTTGGGGGTGAAAACTCTAGAAGATGATGGATATAAAATATCTCTTTTGCATCTGGTATATATGAGGTACCCATTAACAAATGCCTCTCACATCATTATCCATATTAACCTCAAGGTGATGCCTAGGGACGTACTTGCAGCTCTCATGTGCATGGATTGGTGACTCCTTTTCCTGTTTATAAGTTAGGACTGAATGGTTCCAAGTCACAGAAACAAACCCAAATGGGTTTAGCTCAGTGGGGCTGTAAACCAGGAGCAGAAAGGCCAACAAGACCTCTCACTGTCCCATCTCTGTTCCTCTCTGATGTCTCCTTCAGTCCTTCTGTACGTCAACTGTTTCTTTCTTCAATCCACTTGCAGAATATGCCCTGAGTTTTTCATGAGTATTCATATTGTCATATTGTAGGTCTAAACTATGTGTTGACTGGCTCTATCTTTTCAACCCCAGTTCCAGTTTCTTGAGAGATACAATGTGATTGGGGCTGTTTGGGGTGACCCTTGATCCTTTCAGACCAAAATGGGAACAGGTCACTTGGCAGGAACTTGGTTACTTGTCAGAGGAAGCTTTTCCCAGATAGAATAAACACAGACTCCAATACTGTTACTCGAATTTTTAATACAAACTACTTTCAGGCACTAGTTGGCTATATAACTTAAGTTTTGGTACCACAGAGATGGTAGATAGACAGATAGATAGAAATATGGACAATAAAAGGACGAGAAGTTAGAAGTGGTGAAAGCAAAAGAACTACAATCACATGTTATAAAAATGTGTTCTTGTCATCAGCTTCATGCAGGAAAAAAGCTAATGGTCTCCATTAAAGCAGAACTTACCCATATTATTTGGTAGCTTCCCTGCAGCCATAATAGTTGCATGAAGCCCCCTCCCCAGGGCACCACACAGTCCAGGGTCATCCTGCACCCCTGGCGGGGGAATGTCGTAGAAGGCAGACCTCACCCATCATCTTCTCAGTCCCAGATGAGATGAGAAAATACAGAGGCTCCAAGATGTGAAAGGGTCCTTGAAAGCACACAATAAAAGAACACAGAAGAACTGAATCCTCTAGTTTCTCATACTGTGTCCCAGAGCTGGCACTGCCCTGAAGGAGACACTTCTGGCCAAGAAGGACTTACCATATACAGAGCTGAGCCCAGAATCTGTCCCCCACACAGCTTGTTCTAGGACAAATGTGCAGCCTTGAAGGGCTTAGCTGTGTAACCAAATTCTCCATGCTGCCCAGACCTTTCTCTTTGCGTTCATTCGTTCTGCCTGAACATCCCAACAGCCATGCAGCATCCTCTGTTATCTGCCTGGGCAGTGATTCCTAACTTGGCTGAACATCAGAACCACTTAGAGAGCATTTTGAAATATAGAGATCCTTAGGTACTCACACCCAAGGGTTCTACTTTGAAATCTCAGTGGTTGGGGACAGGAAATTTTTTTTTATGTTTCTCATGTGATTTTGACTTACATCAAAAGTGATCCCCAGTGCTAGGGTAATACGGTAAGAGTTCTCACACCAACATAAGTTGATGCTGTGTGTTGTGCTAGGGACAAAAGTTTTTAGGTGTGATTTCTGAGAACTGCCTCTGCTTTCACTCCTCAGAGGGAAACCATGGCTTTCCTTTCTTCTGCACTGGCAATCTCACCAGAGAACAATGCCTCAAAAATGCCTAAGGTTGGTCAACAGCACTACTGTATCTGGACATTAGCCCATTTTCCCAAGAATACTCAGAACAGTACTCACTTGAAATTTAAGAAAAGCAATATTTGGGGTATATAAAGGGGAAAAAAGCAGCTAAATCAATGTCTGAGTTGCTGAGGAGCAGGGATTTGCCTGTACTCTAAATTAAGTCACTGTTCGCTTAATCCAGCAGCCAGGGCTAATTGCTAAGGGTGAAGGTAGTGGGAAAGTGACAGTCTCCAATACTTAAAAAAAAAAAACTAAAACTAAACCCACTGCCGTCATGTCAATTCCAACTCCTAACAACCCTATAGAACAGAGCAGAACTGCCCCACAGGGTTTCTAAGGCTGTAATCTGACAGAAGCAGACCATCTCATCTTTCTCACACAGAGCAGTGGGTGTGTTTGAACCACTAGTCTTCCAGTTAGTTGCTGGTAGGTGCCGTGTGCTTAG
Organism: Heterohyrax brucei; assembly: GCA_028571685.1. NCBI lineage: Eukaryota > Metazoa > Chordata > Mammalia > Hyracoidea > Procaviidae > Heterohyrax > Heterohyrax brucei. The sequence continues at coordinate 34,082,217 of CM053154.1, forward strand.
CGACTGCATCACCAGGGCTCCTTCCCAGCAGCTAAGGGGTAAAAACAGGGCTCTGGGGCTGGGTGGGTAGGGCAGTTAGGACAGGCAGGGAATCAGAGCAGTGGAACCAGAAGTGGGGAATAAGTAAGAGCTTGAGCGGACAGAGAGGCTCAGAGGAAACTCAGGTTTAAATCAGAGGATACAGAGAGCTGAAGTGTTAATTTCTCAGGAAATATGGGGGTTTCTTAGGAAATCTAGATGCAAAGGATACTGGGCAGAAGCAAGCTGACTCCAGCGGGCCTGCAGAGATTTATAAACCAAGAGATCTCAGTGTAGTTCAGAGAAGAGCTGGGAGCTCTCCAGAGACAAAGACTTTAGTCCTAGCTGGGGTCTTGGCTAAAGTGTGCAACCTCAGACACGCTGTCTAGCTTCCCTGGGTCTCAGTTTCTCCGTCAGTCAAATTGCAGACGGGTGTAGCTGATCTCTGGGTTCTTTTCTAGCTCCATCACTCTGTGGATGATGTTGTCAATAAATTGGAAAAAGCCCAACCCCTAATTGCAGAATGTGTTGGAATCTTCTCCTCACTCTTGCTCAGAGCTACAACTGTTAGCAATGATCTTCTGAACTTGACTGAGAAGAGGAAGGTGAGTACCCACATGGCATCCTGGGAGGGAGCTATGGAAGTCAGGATCCCGGAGCGCTGTCTCACTGTTGTCTAGGGAACAGAAACCCCAAACCACAGCAACTGTGATCAAGTCAGATTCAACTCATTCACACCCCACGTGTTGCAGATCAGAACTGCTCCATAGGATTTTGTGGGCTGTGACCTTTCAGAAGCAGATCACCAGACTTTTCTTCCAACGCAACTCTGAGTGGATTCAAACCATCAACATTTCAGTGACTAGCTGAGTGCATAACTGTTTGTGTCACCTGGGGACTTCCTAGGGAACAGAGGGGTCTGCAAACCTAAGGAGACCTGGGGTCAGACCAATACTCCCGTTGTGTCTTCCCCTCCTCAGGATCTCAAAGGACCCTGCACGCAAGTATCAGTAGTTGCAAAGGCAGAAGAGTAGTCTATAACTTGCCCCACAGTCAGGTTACGTAGGCTCACCTTGATATCAGATTTGTTTGGGCTGGAATGGCCTCAAAGCAGTGTAGTAACTGGTAACCCAAGATAATCAATGCCTCTGACAGATGACAAACAGATGGTGAATTACAGCTTCCTTCTCGTAGTCAGTTTGGCAGCCATGGGGTCTGTATCAGTCAGGGTCTGGTCAGGAAAACAAACCACAGCAGTTCTTTTAACAGAGAGAATTTAACTGAGAGAATTGGTTCAACCAGTACTGGAGCAGTTTCTTAATACCAGCAAGCAGCAGCTACCAGGTCCAGGAACAAGGAAGAGATGGAGTTATTAGAACCTAAAAGCTTGGAAGAGGGGCTGCAGGAATCTTGGATTCAGACTTCAGAGGAGAGGATGCTGCCTGGCTGATAGCCCTGAGGGCACACAATAGGGCTGATTCCAGGAGGGCACAAAACAAAAATTAGGAAGTGGAACCAGTGGCCGCTGCTGGGATGAAGAACCAATGCTGGGTGAGGTTGGTAGGAAAAAGGAGCAAATTATGATGGAGCAAGCTCCATCTCCCTCCTTCATCTCGTCTCCTCCTGGCCTCCCACTGGCACAGCCTAATGGGGACCTGATGGCAAGGGAACAAGGTGGTTTGCATGTGCCAGCCCTGCCCCCACAGAGCAGAATATAGTATGCGGCTGAGCTGAGAGACAGTGTCTGATCTGATGTCTGCTTGGCAGCTGTGAGGTCTATGGCAGGTGGAGAGAACAAAGACAGCAGATCACCAGACCACAGGGTGACAACTTAGCTAAAGCCACTAGGAAGATGCTTTGGAACCCATGGAGCTTTAGGGGCTCCAGGTACCTGGGTCTGGAGTGAGATTCAAGCTGCTCACGACACTGCATTCCAGCTGGCACTCAGTAACTCAGGCTGGGAAAACTCCACCCCGGGGAAAACTGCTCCCCCCCAAAAAAGCCAGTGCTGTTGAGTCAATTCACAACCCTATGGGATAGAATAGAACTGCCTCATAAAGTTTCCAAGGAGAGCCTGATGGCTTCAAACTGCCAACCTTTTGGTTAGCTGACCACTGACCACTGAACCACTGAACCACTACGCCTCCAGGGTTTCCTCGCCCTGGAGACTCCAAGAAGCAAATAGCCTGCAGGCTCAGCAGCACCTCCCCCCACCCCACCCCCGCACCCTGCCTTCCTTTCACGCCTCATGGGACTTGTGGCTGAAAACCCCAAACCAAACTCATTGCTGTCAAGTCAGTTCTGACTCATAGCAACCATATAGGACAGAGTAGAATTGCCTCTATAAAGTTTCCAAGAAGTGCCTGATGGGTTCAAACTGCTGACCTTTTGGTTAGCAGCCTTAGCTCTAAACCACCAGGGTTTCCATGTGTGGCTGAAAGAGGGGTAAACCCTGCTCCCGGAAGACCTCCCCAGGAACCACTCCTAAGGGCATTGCCTCTGTCTGCCCAGACTCTGCCCTTGGTGGAACTTGCTTTTCCTGCTGGAAGCAAAATCAGTAAGAGCTCCTTTGCTTATTATCATGATGTCAGCAAAGACAGGTGACGGGGTACACAGGAACCTTTACTAATGGCTCATTTTCACTAATGACTTCACTATGAGACTGGGAAGCACCAGCCTAGATAGACAGGCTGCAGGGACATAGTTCAGAGTAGTGTTCACACTACGTGCCAGGCCCACAGTCCCTCAGCTGTTATGTTTTAAGAGCGTGGCAGCCCAGCCTCCCACTCCCAGTACCACTGCCTGTGTGGCTTGAATACTGTAGATGGAGTGATGAATGAATGTCCTTTCCCCAGCGAGGAAGAGACTTCAACCAGTGCCTGAAGGTGTGTAAACATCCCAGTTTCCTTGCTCCTCCAAAGGCTAACTCTGTCTCCCAGAGATCCCAGCAGAATTCAATTCCAGGTGCCCACATTCGTTACTAGTTCCATAACCCACCCTTTATGGCTTCCTCTCCTTTCTTTCCTGTCTCACCTCCTCACTCCTACAGCAGCCGGGGATCATCTCCTGGGGAGCACTTTCACTCAACTCCTTGCCTCAGTGTCTGTATTTAGGACACTAAGATGCCTTGAAAATGAAGGAAAGGGCAAAAGGGGACTCATATCCAGACGGGAGCTAGTCCCTGAAACAAACCCAGCCAGCAACAGGGCAGTGGGCTCAGCCTCACCCTCTGCAGGTGTCCCCAGAGGCCTCCACAGGAATGTGCCCGAAGTTGGCTGACCTTTCCAGGCTGGCCTGCCACCAGGATGAAGTTTCTCTGCCGGAGGCACCAGCTGCTTTTGGTTGGTGTGTTTTCCCTCTGACTGCGTCACACCCAGATCAACATGACACCCGAGGCTTTGAACCTGAGCATATTTTTGAAAAGAAAAAATCTGGGTCAGGCAGTCACCGTCCCAGCAACGTTTCAAAGGACTTTCCATTCCTGAGCCTTTTCCTTTGAACTTGGCCAAGACTTTCCTGGTGGGCTGATGTTTCTTCCTCGGAATGATAGCCCGAAGGTGAAAAATGCAGGGCAGCCTTCACCGCAAGTGGGTGGAGTTGTTTTTGAGTCTGATGAGTAAGTGGGGAAAAGTACTAGCAACCAGAGCCCGTGGCTTGCCCATCCCATGATCTTCCAGCTCAGTGCCAAGGCCTCACGGGTCACCCCTGCCACAAACTGCCATTCAGGAAACTCTGCCCGTGGAGCCACAAATGGTCACAGTCACCACCTGGTCTGTTTCTCCTGCTGCCTCTCCGTGTGACCTTTCAGTACCTGGGTCACCGGCAGACCTGCCATCCTCAGACCAGGGCTGGAGAGCACTGCGGATGTTGACATCGCACCCTGAGAACTGTTTCCTTTTGGATTCCTCTTTGTCTTGCAACCTCACGTTACCAGTGCCTGCTGCCCCCGGCTCCTGGCCAGGTTGGCCAACACAGGCTAATTCAATGCCAAGGGACTTTCCAGGTTGCAGAGTAACTGCAAGCTGATCTCTCTGGGGATATGCATGACTTAGAGGTATGGGGTGGGTATGGAGGTAGGCATACTTTGTTCTATAATTTCAGGGAGTTGGGTTGTAGTCCAAAGAAATAGCTATGTGTAGGTCACTCCTCTGTCTCCCAGAGCTATCCACCATCCACTGCAGTGGCTCCCCAGTAGCCAGAGGCAAGAAAAAGCATTTGAGAGCTTCTTGGTCAGCCTCAAAGGAGTCCAGAGAAAGAAATCCTGACAGCTCACAGCTGGCTGTCCACACCACCTGAACTCTGCAGGGCCAAGTAGGTAGACTGTCATGAGTGTGGAAATTCCTCCAAGAATTAAGGGCACTGTCATCTGACAGGCCAATGTGCTGGGGCTAGGGCTTTAGGCAGGACCTTGACTTGCTGGCTTGACAGCAGAAAGCAGGTCTTGCATTGACCTCAGAGCTACCCTCCACTTGGGAAACTCCTCTTCCTGATGCTGTCACAGCCAGATGTGTGCTGGCAGAGGTGGATCCTTTCCTTCCTAAAATTTTTACTCTGTTATTTATCTTATATTTCACTTTTGCTGCACAATTCTATGAGTTGTAACACACCAATAGATTCGTGTAACCACCATCTCGATCAGGATATGGAACAGTTCTGTCACACTGAAAACTCATGGTGTCTCTTTGTGGTCAAGCCCTCTCCCCATTTCATAACCCCTGGTAACCGCTGATGTATTCTTCATCAGAATCACTTTCCTTTTTCTAGATTGTCATGGAAATGAAATCATACAGTATATAGCCTTTTGAGATTGGCTTCTTTTATTCTGCATGATGTCTGCAGAAGTTATGCATGTCATTGTGTATCAGTAGTCTGTTCCTTTTGTTGCTGAGTGCATTTCATTTTACGGGTACATCACAGTTTATTTATCTATTGAAAAGCATATGGGTTGTTTCAGGGGTTTTTTTGGCAATTATGAATACAGCTGCTATAAATGTTTGTGTGAAGGTTGTTGTACAAGTTTTTATTTCTTTAGGGTAAATACCCAGAAGTGAGCTCAGTCTCATGGTAAGTGTATGTTTAACGTTGTAAGAAATCACCAAACTGTTTTCCAGAGGGACTATAACTTTCTGCATTCTTACCAGCACTGTGGATTCTCTTTCTGACTTTTGTCTAATACTGAGGTCAACTTCTCCTGCAGAGCTAGAGGTAGCCTGAGGGAAAGGTGGGGAAAGGAAAAGTGGAAACTCAATGACCTGAAATAAAAACTAAGTCCACCAATGGACTAAATGATGCACCAGAGGACTGTAAACCATTCTGAGCTATCCTCAAAATACCAGGTATGCTAATAGCTGAAAACATCTCAAGTTGAAGCTTCAGGTGGATACCATGGGACATCAGCATCAGGAGAAGAGATTGGCCTGCATCTCAGGAGAACCGACTCTCAGCCTAGACTCTACTGTGTGTCCGTGGGAAAGTGTTTTGGCTTCCTTGAACTTCACTTTCTATTAGGATTGGTTCTGTAAGGTCAGAAGATTGTGACACGATCAGGCATTGCTGGGAGTAGCAAAAGGTCTAACGGCTCAGGTCCTATGTGTGGCCTACCTCCAAACCACAATGGGGAACTAAGCTGTTACCACTGTCCAACTGACGGTCCTTGTCTTTTCCCAAGTAAAAATACACAAGGAAGACAGAATTGATTGGAGCTTTATTTAACTTGGACAAGTAAATGGAGTCAGTGGAAGACTAAGCCTCTCCAAAAGACTGACTCACCTAGGGGGGTTAAGTAGGAGCCTATGTGTGTGGAGCTATGCTATTCAGGTTCCGTATATTCATGATGTGAGTGTGCATGTCTTCCACAAGACAGAGGCACTTTAGCACTGTTGAGCATGCTCAGTATTGGCCTTGCTCAGGGATCTCGGTTCATGTCCCCGGAGTGGGTCTCTACTGGCTTCTGTCCCCAGTGCAAGGTCAGGTGACCATCACCTCTTGTTCCAACTGCAACATTGTTGGCCACTGGTTTCTTGAAAGAACAACTTAGGAGGAACAAGGAAGGAAGAACTTGTTACTAATGAAATCACCGAGATATGCTAAAATACACAAAAGTGGGAGTGAGCCAAGGTTGTCTTTACCAGCTGGTCTTCATCAACCCTGCCTCAGAACCCCTCCCAAAGTATTGAAGTGAAGGTATTCTGCAGCCACATAAAATCTGGAAATGTTTTGCTTCCCAACAGAGAAGCATCTTGCAATGTGAGAGCTGTTCTTAGATTTATGGGCCAGTGAGCAGACTTGATCCAGACGACAGACACCCATTTTGACACAAGTGACTGAATGAATTTGGGGTTGTGTCCTCCACACTTTTTGAACTGTTGCTGTGCCTTCTGCTCTTCCTTGTCACAGTTCAGATCTCCAGGATCTGCACCACTACTCCCTGATCAACGACTTCTCCCGAATAGTGACTGGGTTTATGCTTTTGAATCAAGAAGTTATAGTCCAAGGCTAAGCCACCTCCTGGGTTGGTGACCGTGGATAAGTTACTCACCTTCTCTGTGTCTCACTTTCCTTGTCTGCAAAAGCAGGTATTAACTGTGCCTACCTCCTTTGGCTATTGTGAGGGTTAAATGAGGCACCACTGTGCAGCCTTGCACTCAGGACTGTTTGCAGTGTGTCCTTGGTTTTGTCTGCTTCTTTTTTGACTTTTATCTTCCAAGTAAGATAGTGGACCTCAGATCTCTAAGTTCACTTCCACCTCATAGAGGGAACTACTTGATTCATTCTAGAAATTTAACTTTATGCAAAATCATTTTGTTGGAAAGAAAGGCTACCCCAGAACAGCAACTTCTGGCTCATTTTTCACCACTGAACCCAAGCAGCACAGATGAGCCAGTGAGCAGAGTGCACGTCTGTTTAATGAAAGCCAGGTAGAAACCCTGGTGGTGTGGTGATTAAGTGCTGTGACTGCTAACCACAAAGTTCTGCCGTTCGAGTCCACCAGATGCTTGCTGGAAGCTCTGTGGAGCAGTTCTCCTGTCCTATTAGGGTCACTGTGAGTCAGAATTGATTCCTTGGCAGTGGGTTTTGGTCAGTGAGCCAGCGATGCATGAGTTTAATTGTGTTTACTTACTAACAGGTAGCACACAATTTCACAGTTTTCACTGCATTGTGGGTGTGGAGAAAACAGGTGCAATAGCAGGTTACAGATTAGAAAGTAAGCAAAAGTAAGCACATGTGTACCTGGTTTATTGGGTACTCCATCCCTGCCAAATTGACCTGAGCATCAATGCTGTTGATTATGGCTTACCATAAATTCTACAGCTCCTCTTAACTCATGAAGAGTCCCTCCTGATAGATCACATTTCAAGAGCTTCTCAAAGACTGAGTAAAAGAGCAAGAGGGACCTGTGTTTTCTATTTCCACCTGTGTAGATGTATCTCTTGTAGTCTCCCTGTTCTACAGAGAATCCTCAAACTGACACTTCAAGTTGGAGAAGGTGCCTCTGGACGTGGGCCTAGCCAGGTGAGGTGAGAAGACAGTTAACTCCCCTCTTGTAATGTACAGATTCACATCTTGCCTCAACAGGTTCCAGAAAACTGCAAAGTAAAATGGATTATTGTAAAGTTGCCCATGTTTTCCCAAAGGCACAGGGTTGTAATTGGTGGGAACTTGTCTGATCAGTGGTGACTCAGCGGCAAATTCATCACTGATCCAACCAACACAGCGGTAGAAGCAAATCCTGTATGTGTCAATAATCACTTCAAATGCGCAAATTATGCTCCAAGTCCTATAAACTGGGCATAAATATACTGAACACTGTTTCAATGAAGAGAGCCAATGGCCTACATGCGATATATATGCAGCTATAAAAAAATACAACCCTGTCATAAATTTGAGCTAAAACCCATATTCTAGCCTTAACTGACATCAATTAAATATCTAATTAATGCCAGTTCCCCCTGCTTGCTTAGAATTTAAAATGAATTTGGGAAGGACGACTTGAGTAGCTCAGGTCTCTTTGAAAAGCTCCCCAGGAGAGTTTAGGTTGTTACCTTTATTTCTCAGGAAATGAAGGTCCCAAAGGGGAGCAGCAGCAGCAAGCTCAGTCTGCTGAGCTCAGAGCTGAGGGCTAAGTGGTGGGGTCTTTCAGGCTGGTAGTTGAGAACGGCGTTTATCCCACTGAAGAGCACGTTCTGAGGAAGGGCTTTGCACACAGCACTCCTGGTCAGGTCTCTCACCTCTTTGTTCCACACAGCTGAGGGGGAGTTGCCATCCCACTTACCCCAAGGCCTGGCATCTGGCTGCTGAACTAAGGGAGGATAGTTTTATGGTTGCCAGAAGGGGTGGTTCAAGGGATCACTGACATCAAAACCACCAGAAGCTGGTTAAAATGCAAATGTCTGGACCTCACCCTGACCTTCTATTTCAGTATATCTAGAGCTTAGGAGGAAACCCTGCTGGCATAGTGGTTAAGTGCTGTACCTGCTAACCAAAACATCAGCAGTTCACATCCACCAGACTCTCTTGGAAACTCTACAGGGCAGTTCTACTCTCACCTATAGGGGCGCTATGAGTCAGAATCATCTCAGCAGCACTGGGTTTGGGTTTGGCACAGCCTAGGAATCTGCATTTAACTCAAAACCAACCCATTGCTGTTGAGTCCATTCCAACTCAAAACTAACCTATAGGATGGAGTAGAACAGTCCCATAGGTTTCCAAGAAGGAGCTGGTGGACTTGAACTGCTGACCTTTCCATTAGCAGTTGAGCTGTTAACCACTGTGCCACCTCTTCATAATTCCGAAGCTCATAGACACATGAGAAGCCCAGCAAAGCTAGGACCCAAATGCTAGTCTCACGTCGCCCTCGATCCCTCCTCAACAGCTATGTGTTACTGGTCGTCAGTGTTTTCCTGACTATAAAACAGAGCTGAGTGCTGTAGGCCTCCTCACACCCACTCTGTAACTGAACTTCTAATTTTTAAAAGCTGCTTTAGTTGCACAAGTAATACAAGAGTGGGTATTAGTTCCACAAAAAAAAAAGGAGGGGGAGGACCAAAGAGCGAAGGCTAAAGCATACCAAGTGCATGTCCTCCTTCCTTCCCCTGCCCCTTCTGCATCGTCCTTCCCTGGAGGAAGCCCTCGTCAATCATCCACTGTGCATCTTTCCAGACTTTTAAAGAGGCATTTGCATACTTATGTAATTTGAGGTTCTTAATCATTTACACAAGCGACATCATTCTACATGCATCAGTCTGAAGCTTGCTTTTTTCACTTTAGGACATGTTGGCAAGTAGGCAGTCAGAAACGCCCGTGCATGTAGCTTTGCTGTTTTTTTCTCTGTTGCACAGTATTCCATAACAGTGCCTACCATAGGTTATTTAACCACTCCTAGATTCAATTAAAAGTCTTTAAGAAATCCCTAGGCCATTAGTCTCTCACTAACTTACCTACACCTTAACTGAGGATCCTTACGACTCCATGGAATTCCCAGGTGTTGTAAACCACTAGCATATTCAGCTCCTAACCAAGAGGTGGCAGCTCAGGACAACCCACAGGCACCTCAGAAGAAAGGCCTGGCAATCTACTCCTGGAAACATAACCATTAAACACCCTATGGGTCTCAGTTCTGCTCTGACACTCATAGGGTCACCATGAGTCAGAATCAACTCCAAGGCAATTGGTTTTTCATCACTTTACACCAGGACAGTTGAACGACCTCCTAGCTTTTCTCCCTGTTCGCATGCCTCCTGTTCGTGCTGCCAGCCCCATTTGACACATCATTCCCCTAATAAACTTGCAATAGTAGGCAGGGCCCCAACTCCTTATTCAGGCATTCAGGGCTCCTCCAATCCGGCATCAGTCTGCCTCTCTACAGCTAACTTCCTGAGGTCTCTTCCGTTAACCTTGCACTCCAGTCAGCAGGGTCCTCTCCTTCTCTGAATGAGTCGTCTGTGCTATGCCGCTTGGGTGCCTCCACTCCTCGTGTTTCGCCCACGCTCCTCACACCCCACACAGGCGTGGGGCATGCACCATGAGCCCTCTCTGCAAGCTCTCTCAGTGCAAGGCTCCTCTCCATCCTCTGCCCAAGACATTCGTTTGCTCCCCTCCTCTACTGCAGTTCTTCATGCCAAACAGTGGAGCAGCACTACCCTACTTGCATGTGGGCCTCAGCTTCCCAGTTGGATGGAAAGCTCCTTGAGGGCAGGACTGCTTTTGTGAATAGACACAGCAATCCTGGAGGCCTTAATTAAGGAGTCCTCTCTGCGGAGGAGTCTATAGCACTCCAGTTCTGTACTCCGCTCCCTGCTTCCTGCCTCCACACTCTTCCAGAGGGGCTTCAACCTACTTACTGATGATCAAATGGTCAGCCCTGCCTCTTCTCCTAAATGCGAGATGATCTTTCTTATCTCACTGCTAGAGCTCTCTACACAGTGGTCCTCAAATACCTTCCTCTCTGTAAGTCTACAGAGAACATAAAACCTGCCCTCCAACCTCTGCCTTCTCTAACTCAGCCCATGAGCATGGCAGCCCAATCCTTCATCTGACCCCGACAATAGGCCTCTCACACCTTCAGTTCTGGGTCTTTGCAGAGCCTTTCTCAGCTGTGGGAGCTAGAAGCTCTTAACCTACTGGATCAGCCTTTCTCAGCTTCTCACCAACCCAGAACAAACCTTTCAGTGAAAGAGGAGGTGCCACGCTCCCAGAGAAGCATGTCTCAGCTTTAGCATGCGTGAGGATCTTTTGGAGCATTTGTTAAAGCAAAAACATGATTACTGGGTTCCTCCAGCTTCTGATTCAGTAGGTCAAGGGTTGTTGTTAGGGGCCATGGAGTCAGTGCCAATTCATACCAGCCCTGTGCACAACAGAACGAAACACTGCCTGGTCTTGCGCCACATCCATAATCGTTTTTATGCTTAAGCCCGTCGTTGCAGCCATGTGTCAATCCATCTCACTGAGGGTCTTCCTCTTTTCGCTGACCCTCCGCTCTACCAAGCACCGATGTCTTGGGACTGTCAAGAGGGGCTGATCCCTCTTGACAACATGTCCAAAGTATGTAAGATGCAGTCTCACCATCTTTGCTTCCAAGGAGCGCTCTGTATTTTTTCCAGAACAGATCTGTTTGTTCTTCTGGCAATCCACAGTACATTCAATATTCTTCTCCAGCACTGCAATTCAAAGGCATCAGTTCTTCTGTCTTCCTTATTCACTGTCCAGCTTTCACTACATATGATGCAATTGAAAAGCCCACGGCTTCGGTCAGGTGGGACCTGGTAATTAGCATTGCTAACCAGTTCCCAGGAATACTAAAACCATTAGTCTGGGGATCACGCTTTGAGCTTCACTGGCCTACAGGGTTTGCAACTGATGCTTACGAACCTAATTATGGATGAAATGAAACTGGGAACAAATCCCTACTCACCCCTCAATCCACCTCCACATCTTGTCCTGTTCTCTTTGCAGCCATAGCTGAAGTGCTGCCTCTGCCTCTGCCTCTGCCCCAGCCTGGCCTTCTGTCTCCTCTAATTCAGTGCTTTGTATGCTTTGAACAGTCAGGGACCACTTTGGGAATCTGATGGAAATCATGGACTCTTCTCTCTATAAAATCATACATATGATCAAGCCTACAGTCTCAGGGAACATCCCAGACACCACCACAGAAAAAAGCCCAGCACAGCTCTCAGGTCAAGAACCCTCACTCCAGGTCAATGAATCTCAACCTTCAGTGTGCAAAGATCACCTGAGGGATTTTTTTTATATGCAGATGCCCAGGCCCCACCTCCAGAGACTCTGATACCTGACTGAGGCTGGGCTGATAGGTGGGTCCTTTCAAATGTGCAGCTAAATGTGCAACTGGCTTTCTTTTAATACCCTTTCCCACATCTCCTGGGTCTAAGGCATCTCAAAGCTCTTCTGAGTCCTGTGGCCCACCATGACTACTGTGGGGGGACAAGGTGGCTTTGTGTCTGTCAGGGTCACCTTTTTTCAATTATTGTCTTCACCAGGGTTCACAGCCCATCTCCAGGCCATATCCTGTGTCTTCTCTGAAAGGGTACATGGAGCAGTCAACCTCATCCTTCCCACCTGGGAACAGCTCTATGCCCCATTAACTGGACCTCTCCTTCCCGTTTAGATTCTGATTAGCAAAGAAGGAGCTGCTATTCTGTCCTGTCTTCAGAAACAATTAAAATGAAAAAGTGTCTCAGACAACCACATAGAAAGGCTTGCTTCAGCACAGAGTCTTCATAGGTCTGCGAGAATCGCAGTGTCAGTGGTAGCATCCCATGAGGGTGCTTTAAGATTTCCAGAACATAGGGCTGTCTAATCAATATGAGGAGACAGCATAGGCAATTGTAATTGATTAAGTGAAGCACTTAAATAGAATGATCACAGTCTAATTATCGCTCATCTCTGACTCGAGGTATCCTCTAAAATTATAAAAAAACAATCTGTGGCTTCTCCTTTTTCCTTCTGAGGAACTCAGCAGGAAGAAGTAGAGATGAAAGACATGGATCAAGGCAAGAAGAGAAACAGTGAAGGAAATCAGCTGATGGTTCTGTCCGCCCAGCATCCTCTCCCCCTTTGGGCAACCACCAACGCCCATTCTGTAACATCTCAGCAGGACTGTCAAAGTGCCCCTTCCAATATCTGCACCCCCAGTCTTACCCTGAGCAGGGCCAGCCTCCACCAGACCTTCTCTGGTGGAAAATCTGAATGTGAGTTAGAGGACTTGAGGCCATTTTGTTGGCAATGATGAATCAGCTGACTTTTCCTTCCTGCTAGTAACCAGGTCCCCTGGACTGTTCTTGAACTGACCTCTTACCAGATCTGATTAATTAACATATTCTGTAGTCTTCCAATAAATTCTTTCTCATTGAAATTAGCCAATATTTGTGTCCACTTTTTCCAAGCAGTGCATGTCTATTCAGAAGAGCTCCATGAAAGGTCTATGGGATAATGGAGGATGAGGAGGGTTGGGTTCTGGCAGGGCAGGACCCAGGCACCTAAACTACTTCAGGCATATTCCAAATAGAGGCATCCACGCGGGTCAAGATAATATTAGGTAGGTGCAGAAACTACAGCTATGGCTAAGTTCCACCGATAAGTGTTAAGGTCCTTGAAGCCAGGAGACTTCAAGTCTCAGCAATGATGGCTTCTCAGCAACCAGATACAACATAGCAATATGTTGGGTGCTCCATCTCTGGGATAATTGATTCTCTTACGATAGTTATTTATTTATTTGTGCTGATTGAGTGAAAGTGTACAGCCAGCTAAGCCAAGTGCCATCAAAAAGTGTACAATCAGTTTAAATCTGCATGCCCACCTATGCACAGCTCCTACTGTTCTCCTTGCCTGGTGACAGCACAGTGCTACTTTCTGTTCTATTCATGTCATATCATCTTAATGATATCCTGTCCCCTCTTCTCCACCCTCCCCAATCCCCTCTAGTAAGAGGCCAGTGGGATGACATCCTATAGATGCATAGAACCATAAAGTGGACACACAATGTGGTCACTCTGTGTCTCTGAGTCCAATCTATTTCTGTCTGAGGAGCTGACCTTCAGTAATGATTTACGGACTGGGGCAGTCATCAAGTCTAGGGGCCATGCTCCCAGGTGAACCCTGAGGCCTTTGGATCATGAGTTGCGGTCTTTTAGTCTTACAGCAGAAGTTTTAGTCTGGAAGAGGACCCAGTTCCTTCCTATACCCCATTCAAAGTAGAAGACTGACTAGAGAGAGGAAGGGTATCATACCCCAGGAAAAGAGGCTGTCTCATGGGGGAGAGCCAGCGATAGAAAGTGCCTGGTTTGGGCCTGCAGAGTTAGGAGTGGGCTAAGAGAAGCCTATATACAATGACTGAGGTCAACTCAACACAAGGGAGAATGAAGAAAACCAAAGATACAAGGGAACGATTAATCCCAATGACTAATGGACCACAAGGACCACAGCCTCCACCGGGCTGAGGCCAGCACAGCTGGATGGGCCCAGCTCCCACCAACGGACTGCTCTGACAGACATCACAATAGAGGGTCCTGGAAAGAGCTGGAGAAAAACGCAGAACAAAATTCTAACTCACAAAATAAAAGAAAGAAAATAAAAGAAAAGAGAGGTCAGACTTACCGGTCTGACAGAGACTGAAGAAACCCTGAGCCTTTTAGCTCAGCAGTGAAGTCACTCCAGAGGTTCACCTTTCAGCCAAAGATGAGACAGACCGATAAAACAAGACTAGACTAAAAGAGCGCACCAGCCCGGAGTGAGGACCAGAAGGGAGACGGGAAAGCTGATAACAAGGGACATGAGGTCAAGATGGGGAGAGGGTTGGCAGGTCATGGAGTTGGCAACCAATGTCACAAAACAGTATGTGTACCTACTGTTTAATGAGAAGCTAGTTTGTTCTGTAAACCTTCATCTAAAGAACAGTTTGGGAAAAAACAGAACAAAATGCGCTGTAGCTCAAAGGCTATAGGTCTGGTTGTCATTGCATCCAAATCTCATACTCAAATGCTTCTTAAATCCCTGGGGCAGTCCCAGCAACCCACCACAACAGAGGACACAATTAGAGGAAGAATCCCTAAATAGACCTCCCAGCCTCTCATCATTTGGGAAACAACTCTGAAATGCATCCCTCCAAGCAGGATCTCCAGTATATTGAGCCCAGGTTACTCGCTATGGTAACCAGTTTAGTAATGCATCTTCTGTTGGCTTTCCTTCCTTGCCTGTCTCATTCTTCTTGGTCCTTTACTCCTTCTTTCTGGGGTTATCTCCTATGTAAATAATTTGTATCCTAGTGCCTGCCTCAGGTACCTAAAGTAATTCCACTGCTACCAAAAGTGACTCTAAAAGACATGCTCTCAGGGTAGGGTACCAGAACTAGACTGTTCTCTGGTTCAGACGGTCAAAAGTCCCTACTGCTGTTGGTAAATGGATCAGTACATAATGATAAAAGGACAAATTTTTCAAGAAGACATAGCGATTCTAAATAGTATGTACCTAATAGCAGAACCTCAAAGTACATGAAACACAAGCTAATGGAAACAAAGGAGTCACTCAGTTCCCACCTACCCCCAACACAGAGGTGTCAGAAAAGACCGAGAGCAGTACAGAGATTTGATTCCTCTTTGGGGAACAATGAGCCTCCTCTTACAGATCAGTGGAGCCTGAATTTCCACTCACCTCCTATCAATGCAACCCTCTTCCTCCCTGCCAGAATGGTGTTAGAGGAGGCCTTACAGAGAATAAGGACTTTCAGCACTGTGGTGTTAGTGAAGGCCCTACAGATGCAGTGGCAAGATACTCCTACTGCTCCCAGCCAGGGAGGTACAGTGAAGACATAGTGAGGGGCTGAACTTCCATTCTCATTTGATAGTAATGCAAAAGTCAATGGAAGATGGATAGAGATTCTGGCCTTCTAGCTCCTGTTAGCAGCAACAGGGTGGTACATCCCCTTCCCCTGATAGAACCGTATTAAATAAAACAAAACAAAAAAGTTTAAACAAGAACCCAACTGCCATGAAATTATACTCAAAATGTTCAAGTTTCAATTAAAAATAATTTTTCACTCATCACACCAGCAATGAGGAAAAGCTCAAAGTGAGTGCAAAGAGATGCAACACTGAGTGACAGAGACTTATTTAAAAAAAATTCTAAATCAGTTATCATTACAATGCTACAATGAACAATTACAAGCATGGTTGAAACAAATGAAAAAAGAGAAGCTTCAGGGGAAAAAACCTGAAGCTATAAAAGAAGTAACAAAGGGAAATTTTAGAACGGAACAATACAGTAACCAAAAAACAAACAAACAAAACTCAACAGATGAGCTCAACAGCAGAATGGAGAGGATGGGGAATCAGTGCATTTGAAGATGAAGTAGTAGAAATTACCTAACCTGAACAATATAGAGAAAGCAGACTTTTTAAAAGATGAACAGAGTCTCAGGAACCTAAAGAACTACAGCAAATAACATTTACGTCATCAGAGTCCTAGAAGGAGAGGAGAAAGGCAGTTATACCAAAAAAAGTATTTGAAGAAATAAAGGCTAAATTTTTTTCCAAACTTGTGAAAGACATAGCCTAAAGTTCAGGAAAATAAGCAAATCCCAAACAGGATAAATCCAAACAAATGTACTCCAACCCTCATCTAGTCAAACTTCTGAACAACAAAGAAAAATCCTGAAAGCAGGGAGAGAGAAATGACACTTATCTATAGATGAAAATCAATTAGAGTAACAGTAGATTTATCATTAGAAACCATGGAGGTCAGAAGGAAATGGTACAATATTTTTCAAATTACAAATTTATAATTTTCAAGTGCTGAATGAAAATAATTAGGATGTTGGTAAAATGTTTCCAAGCTTCCCAGGCAGTGGACATCAGCAGCACGAAAGAGCAAGTGAGGAAGCAAAGCTGCAGAGGAACCTTATGGAAGATGCTACAGTCTAACCATGGCTTAAAACCTGGTTTCTGAGTACAAGTTTGCCACCCTGGAGGACTCCTAGATACAGTCTGAACAAGAATTTGATGGGGGGCAAGTGGCAGTACTGAAATTGTTGCCTGAGTAACAGAGGCAAAAACTTGGAAAAGTTGACTATTATTGTGACCCCAGAAGTACCCTGGAGCCCGGGAAATGGGTTATATCACTGATCAAATTTGTGTGTGCGCTTTAGGTAAAAGTTTACAGAGTAAATTATAAAAGACCGCACTTGGAGGGCCGGGGACCATGCTCTCAGTGGAAATCGAGACCAATTGGCACAACTAGCATTTTGCTAATGAGGACTCTCTGCACCCCACATTGGTGAGTGGTGTCTGAGGTCTTAAAAGCTTTCAAGCTGCTATCTGAGTATACAGCAAATGGTCCCAACTCAGGAGGAACGGATGATCACCGAGGTTCATAACAACATGGGGGGAAAGAGAACCCAGAAGATGGAGAGACCCATGTGAGTGGATGTCTACATCTACTTGTGACGGGAAGAACCAGATGGTGCCTGGCCACCACCAGTGACAGCCACGAGGGAGTCCACGAAGTTGAGTCTCACTGGCAACACAAGAATAAATAGGGGTGCACCCTGAGATCTCCACTAAAAAGACCACAATTGATGGTCCAGGGGCTTTGGGGATCCCCTGGGAACATGGCCCCTGGCCCCGATGCTGCCCCTGTCTATAAATCGTAATGAAGGTCAACTTTTTGGACAGCAATGGACTGGACTTGGTGACACAGAGTGACCATATTTTGTGGGCACTTTATGGTTCTAGGCATCTATAGGATGTCATCCTGCTGTCCTCATACTAGAGGAAGGAGAGTGGGTGGAGAGGAGAAGATAGAAGACTATTGGGAGGATAGGGCATGTATGGAGCAGACAGGAAGAGTGTGCTGTCACCATGCAGGGAGAGCAGTAGAAGCTGCATATAGGTGAGCATGCAAATTTATATGGGAATGTACATTTTCACTCAATCATAACAACAACAACAAAAAGACCTCACTTAACAGTCAGTCAGATTGGAGAGTCCTCTGAGGACATAGCACCTGGACTTTCTGTTATCCTAGAGCTGAAACCAGTACCGAAGCCAGCTCTCTAGAGGGATTAGACTGGACTATAAGACATAGAGAATGGGAGTTCCAGAGCATTTAATTGTGCTCTTAAGGAATCTGTATACAGATCAAGAGGCAGTCGTGCAAACAGAACAAAGGGACACTGCATGGTTTAAACTCAGGAAAGGTGTGTGTCAGGGTTGTGTCCTTTCATTATACCTTTTCAGTCTGTACGCTGAGGAGACAATCCGAGAAACTGGACTGTATGAAGAAGAACAAGGCATCAAGATTAGAGGAAGACTCATTAAAAGCCTGAGTTATTCAGATGACACCACCTTACTTGCTGGAAGTTAAAAAGATGTGAAACACTGAAAAAGATGGAAGACCAGTATAAAAATCAGAGAGCTCCATGGGAGCAAAGATGGTGAGACTGCAGGTTACATACTTTGGACATGTTGTCAGGAAGGATCAGTCCCTGGAGAAGGGAAATCATGCTTTGGTAGAGTGGAGGGTCAGTGAAAAAGAAGACCCTCAACAAGATGAATTGTCCCAGTGGTTGCAACGATGGGCTTAAGCATAAAAATGATTGTGGTCATGGCACAAGACTGGGCGCTCTTTCATTCTGTGGTGCATCAGTTGCTGTGAGCCGGAACTCACTCGACAGCTCCTGACGAGAACAACCTAAGACACAGGGTGATGCTGGCCAAGAACACGATTCTTGGCTTACGTGTACACAGAGGTCTGTCTGAACAGCTCTTGTCCAGAGCCAAGATGAGAGGGTAGAGGGAGACAGGAGCTGGCTGAATAGATACAGGAAATACAGGACGGAAAGGAGTGTGCTGTCTCCAGGAAGGCAGTGGGAGCAGTTAGAGTTGCGTAGAGGTAGGGGTGGGGATTACATGGCAAACTGATTTGGACTGTGAACTTTCACTTAAAGCGCAATAAAATGTATGTATTTTTTAAAGTTTACAGAGTAAATTAGTCGTACACAAATTGCTTTCTGAAGTTGGTTGTAATCCCCATAGTGCATCAATAGTCTCTTACACCCCACCCCAGCTGCCCCGCCTCCCTCTGTCCGTGTCTCCTGTCCCTTCCTGCCTTCTCATATTTGCTTTCAGACAGGTGTTGCCCATTTGGTCTTGTATATGTGTTTAAACTAAGAAACATTTTCCTCACATGTGATATTGTTTGTTTTATAGGCTTGTCTAATCTTTGACTGAAGGGTGAACTTTGGGATGGAGGGTGTCCAGGGGCCATGGTCTCACGGGTTCCTGCAGTCTCTTTGGACCAGTAAGCCTGGTCCTTTTTTGTGTGCAGGTATCAATTTGAATTTTGTTTTACATTTTTCTCCTGCTATGTCACAGAACACTTAATTGTACTTTTAAGGAATCTGTACTTGGATCAAGAGGCAGTCATGTGAGCAGAACAGGGGGACACTGCATGGTTTAAAGTCAGGAAGGGTATGTGTCAGGGTTGTATCTTTTCACCATAACTTTTCAATCTGTATGCTCAGCAATTAAGCTGAGTAGCTGGACTACACAAAGAAGAATGAGGCATTAGGATTGGGGTACAACTCATTAACAACCTGACTTACGCAGGTAACCCAACCTTACTTGCTGAAACTGAAGAGGATTTGAAACACTTACTAATGAACCTCAAAGACCACAGCCTTCAGTACCGATTGCACCTCAACATCAAGAAAACAAAAATCTTCACAACTGGACCAGTAAGCAACATCATCATAAATGGAGAAAGGATTGAGGTTGTCAATGATTTCGTTTCACTCGGGTCCACAATCAACAGCCATGGAAGCAGCAGTCCAGAAATCAAAAGACACATTGCGCTGGGAAAATCTGCTACAAAGGACCTCTCTAAAGCGTAGAAAAGTATAGATGTCACCTTGAAGATAAAGTGTACCTGACCCAAGCAATGGTATTTTCATTTGCATCATATGCTTGTGAAAGCTGGACAATGCATAACGAAGACAGAAGAAGAATTGATGCCTTTGAATTACGGTGTTGGAGAAGAATACTGAATGTGCTATGGACTGCCAAAAGAACAAACAGATCTGTTCCGGAAGCAGTACAACCAGAGTGCTCCTTGGAAGCAAAGATGGTAAGACTGCATCTTTGGACATGCTGTCAGGAGGAATCAGTCCCTGGAGAAGGACATCATGCTTGGCAGAGAGGATGGTCAGCAAAAAACGAGGAAGACCCTCAATAAGGGGCTGCAACGATGGGCTTAAGCACAAAAATGATTGTGGGCATGGTGCAAGACTGGGCAGTGTTTTGTTCTGTTGTGCATAGAGTCGCTGAGTCAGAATCAACTGGACAACACCTAACAATGACATGTCATGGATTGAACTGTCTCCCCCCAAAACGTGTGTATCAATTTGGCCAGGCCACGAGCCCCTACATTGTATGGTTTTCCACTATTTTTTCGTCTGATGGGATTTTCTATGTATTGTAAACTCTACCGCTGTGAGTTAATAAAACAGATTTTTGGCAGTTATACTTATGAGGTCTGCAAGATTAGACAGTGTCTTAAGCCAATCTGTTTGAGATAAAGAGGAGAGAAGCAAGCAGGGAAACATGGGGACATCCTGCTAGTGAAGGGGCAGTGCCAGGGGCAGGGTGCATCCCTTGGACCTGAGGCTCCTGTGCTGGGATACTCCAAGACCAGCAGAAGACTAGTACAACACAGAAGCTTCATCTCAAGCTGATGGAGACGGGACCTTCAATTTGGACTTACAGCCTACTGAACTGTGAGAGAATAAATTTCTCTTTGTTAAAGCCGTTCACTTGTGGTATTTCTGTTATAGCAGCACTAGACGACTAAGACGGGCCATGTCCAAGACTCTCAGTTGTAATCCATCTCAGAGCTGCCAGTGGTAGTAGCTGGACACCATCTAGTTGTTCCAGGCTTGGGCTTGTGGAGGCAGTGTTACTTGTGGTCCATTAGTCCAAAGGGTCAAATTCAAAATTTCCCTTGTGTTTTTGGTTTTCTTTATTCTTCTTTGCTGCAAATGGAGTGAGACCTGTAGATGTATCTTAGACGGCCTCTTGCAGGCGTTTGAGACCCCACATGCTACTCACCAAAGTTGGATGTAAACCATTTTCTTCATGAACTATTTATGCCAATTGACCTAGGTGACCCCCCACAACTGCTGATCTCTAGCTCTCTGCTGCAGTAACTCAGTTCCTCAGGGTGTTTGGATGCATCTATGAAGCTTCTGTGACTCCGTCTGGGTCAAGGTGTGCTGACATCCTCTAAATATACTGTCTCCTTTCACCAAAGTGAACACTCACTAACAGTCTCTAATTAGTGATTTTGATCAATCTTTTGATTGATTCTTCCTGACGATGTGTCCAACACAAGCAAGTCAGACAATGTTCTAATATGAGCCATATGATCTTCACTGGCTGGTTTTCAGAAGTAGTATGCCAGGCCTTTTGCCCCAGTCTATCCTACTCTGGCAGCTCCGTTGTAAACTGTCCACTATGAATAACTCAGTGGCATAGCTTCCAGCACGACAGCAACACGCAAACCACCACAGCAAAACAAACTGGCAGATGGGTGGTGGACATAAATAATAGGTGCTCAATAAATATCTGTTGAATGAGTAAATGAATGGTCTCCTCTATACTAACAGATCTGACATCGCAGATTTCACTGGCTGATGTAATTCATGACTAGTACTGAGGGCAGGGACAGGGCCTTGTTTCTGTCCCTACAGTACCCAGCACACTGCTCTCTATACAGGGCTGTTGGATCTATGTTCAAATAGCTAGTGCAGGACCACACCCCAACTTGAACGAGATCCATTAACCTGTTAACTGTGGTCTGCAAATCTTCACCAAAGGCTTAAGGCATTACAGCAAGTCCCCATCATACCACCTCAGCCATGGACAAGGATTCAAACAGCTGGTGGGCAGAAGCTTCTGTCTGTTCACTGGTAATGAGGAGATGGAGTGATTTCCTCTAAAAAGTCTTTTTTTCCCAATATTTTGGTGGAATTCCTCCTCTCCCACCTTGTTTGCTAGCGTGTGATGCTAAAAGAAGACACCCTTTATCTACATTTTTTTTTCTTGGCTCTGGCAGTGCAGTCAATGCTCTAGAGGTCAAGCTGTCCTACAAAAAGTGGTTTTGAGTTAATGGCTAGGAAATGAAGTTTTTCATGTCCTTTCTGGGCAGTTCCCGTGTGAACAAATCAACAATCACTCAGCTGTTTAACTCTTCTTTGGCCACTGGTATGTCTGAAATCGTTCAGGACTAAGGATGATCCCTGAAACTCAGGGTGTGCTGTGAGTTATGAAAGCCGGAGCCAATGCCTAGGGGAAGGAGAGGGAATTTAAAAGAGGCCTCTCTTGCTCACTTCCACCTGCCCAGAGCTGGTGTGTTCAGTGACACTGGCTTTAGGGGCATCTGCAAACTCGTCTTCTATCCTAGCTTTCCTATTTTGTTGTGTTATGTGCCTATGGTCTGCCAAGTTGGGACCGTGGGGTAGGCTTTTAGTTTCTTCTCTCCTAGGTCAAGACCATCCAATACATCATCAAAAACTGTATGTCTTCCCTCAAAACATCGTCCTTTCCATGGGACCTGCCTCATCTGTAGGGGGTGCTTACCATCCCAAGCACAGCAGCTGATGAAAGCTCCATTCATTCATTCACTCACTGCACAACTATTTATTGGCATATGCTATGTGCTAAGCACAGTGCAAAGTGTGGCTTTTCATGTCTATTTTAGTCAGCTAGTGCTGCTCTAACAGAAATACTGGAATAGATGGCTTTTAAAAAGGAAATTTATTTTTACACAGTCCAGTAGGTTACAAGTCCAAGTTCAGGATGTCCATTCCAGGGGATAGCTTTCCCTCTGTTGGCTCTGGAGGCAAGTGCTTGTGTTGTATCAGTCTCTGCTTGGGGAATATCTTGGCACGGGAACCTCAGGGCTGAAGAACGTACTCCTCTCCTGGTGCTTTCTTGATGGTGTGAGATTCCCAGCTGTCTGCTTGCTTCCCTTTCCTTTTATCCCTTGAAGGATAAAAGGTGGTGCAAGCCAAACTCCAGGGAAACTCCCTTTACAACAGAGCAGGGAGCTGACCTTCGGAAGGGATTTACGGTCCCACCCTAATCCTCTCTAACATAATCCACTCTTTTAACCATGGGCAGAGATTAGGATTTACAGCATTAAGAAATCACAAAATAGAGGGCAATCGCAGAATACACGGAATCCTGGCCCAGTCAAATTACTACACATATTTTTAGGGGGACACAGTTCAATGTATGACACTGTCCCATCCTTCCCTGGGTCAACACCAGTGTTTCTACTAATGCCAGAAGTTTCTTCCTCAGAAGGAATGCTCACTGTGCCGTCTACCTGATCAGAAACCTCAGTGAGTCTATACTGCCATGCATTTGGTTCCTCCTTTCCAAAGCTCTCTAAATCTTGGGGTATCTTCCATCACCCTTGTCCAGCTTCATTTTCCAGCCAGCCACCTGCTCTCTTCTGTGTTCCCAGCCTGCCCTTTGCCTAACTCAACCCTATTCAAGTCTGACAACTAGATCATGGGGCACCCACTCCCCGAGGATGAGTGTAGATGGTTGTGATTCATGAAAGACAAAACACTTTGCCATTGTGTCCGTTTTCCCAGCACTTATATGAGTTTCACGTGACACTGCTGCTAATCTGGAGACCACTTGGAGAAACTCTGGGACACAGTGTGAGGTTACAGGGCCTGCCACTTTTTCTTTCTGGTCCAGCCTGAACAGGCCTACCAATCTCAGCCCCGGCAGCTGGTGCCACTGCTGCTCTCACCTCTAGCTCTTGTCCTGACTCCTGGTTTCGCATTAATTATCTGTTGATACCCATGATTTTACATCTCTTCCCAGCTCTCTGGCTTGGTCTTGGCTCGGCTCCTGCTCGATTCAGGGATTTCCCTTAACCTCTGTCCTGGCAGGTCACACCCTCTTTGGCTCTCCCTTCCTGACTAGGTCACAACTAGGACAGCTCCTTACTGCCCCCTCCTGGTCTTCAGAACCTGAGCGTCGGCTGGTTACCTGGAAATTAACCCTTCAGATTCTATCAGTCGCAGTCTGAATAATCTTACCTTCTACCAGGGGAGAGGTCCCTGGGTATGCACTGGGTGGGTAGCAGAAAGACTGGAGGTTCAAACCCACCCCGAGGAACTTCAGAAGAAACAGATCTTTAGGATTCCATAAAGATTGTAGCTAAGAAAACTCTATGGAGCGGTTCTGCTCTCTAATACACAGGGTCAGCGAGAGTTGGAATTGATTCCGTGGCAGCAGACAACAGCAGTGACCAGGAGAGGTAAAGGCGGTTACAAAGGATTATGAGAATGCCTGGAAAGGTCTCCATCAACAAACTCAAATTCAAGAGAATACAAAACTGAGGACACCTGTGTTAAGGTCACACATATCACCCTTCACTTGACACCTCAACTCCTGCCTCCTTCTGACTTAGTTAACCCCAGAGATAATTCACAAAAAGTTGATCCAGGATGGGCAGTGACCGTACACTTTTTCCAGGTGCCGCTAAGTCAGCTCCTCTGACTCCAGGCAATCCCATGCACATCAGAGGAAAAGTGTGCTCCATAGGATTTTCAAAACCTGGCTTTTCAGCAGATCACCAAGACTTTCTTTTGAGACACCTCAGGATGGAACTTGAACCTCCAGCCTTGTGGTTAGCAGTTAAGTGTGCCAACTATTTGTACCATCATCCAGGGACTCCCTTCTACATTTTAACATTCACTGAACAGCCAGTGATCTTCCCCAGACAGCTGAGGAAAACAAGACCCAGTGGCTAGAGGAGATGGCTCAGCTGCTCAACCAAAGGCCAGCAGTTCAAATTTACCAGCAGCTCCTTGGAAACCCACCCTATGGGGCAGTTTTGCTCTGTCTTATAAGACTGCACTGAGTCTGAATCGACTCTATGGCAATGGGTTGGTTTGGTTGGTATGACGTTAATGAGATGGGATCAGTAGCAGTTATATTGACATGGCAGGACTCAGCCTCCAAGATCAGGTTGCGTCTCAGCAGGCCTTTTTGTGATACAAAAGGGAGAAGCCAGCAGACAGCAACAAGAGCCAGGAGAAGAGTAAGTCCTTTGGACCCAGGGTCTCTGCACTGAGAAGCCCTTGATGACAAGAACATTCTCCCAGAGCCAATAGAAAGAGACTTTCCTTGGAGCTGGCACCCTGAATTTGGACTCCTAGCCTCCCAGACCATGACAGAATAAACTTCTGTGTGTTAAAGCCATTCACCTGTGGTGTTTCTGGCACAGCAGCACTCAACCAAAGCCAAATCTGCTGCTGTTGCTTCAATTCAGAAGCATAGCAACCCGATTAGACAACCAAAAAGGGAAAGGAGAGAGAGCAGAGAGCCAGGCAGGGGATGATGGGAAGGAGACAAGAGGGAAAGAGAGGAGGAGGAAGGAGACGATGAGAGGTGAATATGATGACCACAGTGAGGAAGAGTTCAACACAGAAAAAGTGACGATGTGAGAGCGTGGATTTTCTTGAGGGACCAGGACAAAGGGCTGTGGGGAAGAGAGGACTGTTAAGGTACTGGTATGAAATCCAACTGAAAGCCAAAATGTCCATGGGAATTCAGGGCATTAGTGCCAGGGATGCCAGAGGCAGAAGGGAAGTGTAAGGCTGTTCTCCACCCCTTAGAGGCTTACAGCCTATTAAGCTACTCCGTGCTCTCTTCTTCCCACGCATCTCCCATTCCCAGTCTTCCCTCCTCCCACAGAAGGTAAGGACCTGACCAAAAAATCCAAAGGAAACTCTGGTGGCGCAGTGGTTAAGTGCTACATCTGCTAACGAAAAGGTCAGCAGTTCAAATCTGCCAGGCACTCCTTGGAAGTCCTATGGGTCAGTTCAACTCTGTTCTGTGGATTGCTGCCAGGAGTGATTACAGTTCCTAACTGGCTCAAGGGTTAAGAGCTCAGCTACAACCAAAAGGTCGGCAGTTCAAACCTACTCAGCAGCTCCATTGGGGAAAGGCCTGGTGATCTGCTCCCATAAACACTACAGCTTAGAAACTCTTAAAAAGAAGAGTTCCTTTATCACATGGGAATGTTAGGAGTCAAAATCCACTCCATGGCACTTAACAACTCCAGTCACATTCTACCTCAGCCCCTTGACTCTCCCCAGAAACTTCACAAGCTCTTACCTAACCATCAGGGTAAGACAGGGCCCCACGTGGCCCTGAGGTTGGGTGGACCCCTGTCTCTAAGCATACCTGGTTTAAACTTCTTCTCTTCCCCAAAGTACCCTGGGCTTCCTGCCTTCTCACATGCTGCTTCCTCTTCCACACAGTCTACCCACCAACACTTCTGTCTGAGCCCAGATGAGATACTCCTGCTTTCCTCTCCCTCCTTTCTCCCAACCCCAGACTGCAGGCACCCTGTTCTCTCTTTCAGCTCCCAAAGTATTATATGAGACCCTAAAGAGGCTGAATGGCTCAGCAGAGCCCTCTCTATCCCAGTGTCCACCTTAAAGCTACATCCCAAAATCATGTCACATCCCCTTGTATGCCCCGTAAGCACACACGATCTAATGCTAGTGCTGACCTCAGTCGTGTCAAGTGGACTCTGCTCTCGTCCTCCAAATTTTAGAGGACATGACTGTGGCCTCATCCAATCACATCCTCCCCAGTGGGCAAGAGGTTGGAAGCGCCTAGAAGATGTGCCTGTACGATCCGCACCCCTATTTCTAAACTGTGCTCCAGAAATCCCAGCCCCTTCTCCAGAGTGCCGACTCCAGGCAAGTGTAGCTACCAGGCAGTGTCAGTGAGAGATGGGAACAGAGCTTGGTGTGTCACATGTTTGTGCAGGAAGGCCCCTTCCTATGTGGGATAGGTGGAGAAGGGGTTGGGACACCTTGGAGCCTGGGAGCCAGGGGTAACTCTCCTGGCAATAACCTATTTCAGCATAGAACTCCGAGTTCATTTCACACCTGGCGCACTGGGTCTTTTGGAAGGCGTGTTTGTAGGAGGGTAAGATCACACTTTACTTAACGAGTTCATCTGATTTATACCTTTTACATCTTGATACATGTGATATGAGACCTCCTTTGACTTGGCCCTGGGTCTGCAAATGCTGGGGTGTGCTTGTCCAGTGACAAACGTTGACTAGTGGAGAGTTCCTGAAGCTTTCACAGAAGAATGGGGGAGGGGTGACCCTGAATTATCACCAAGCAAGGCATTCCGAAATTTCTATTTCAGCAGCTCTGTTCTTCCCCCACATTCCCTCTCCTTCCACCAGCCAGCTCACCTCTGGTTCCTCCCCAGGAACATCTCTGCCAGCCTCTCCTGTCTTGCTAGGGCCACTTTCATCACTCCCCCAGCTTTCCCAATCCTCTTGGCTCCCGTCCACCTGTCTTAGTTACCTAGCACGGCACCTGTCTTAGTTACCTAGCACGGCTGTGACACTAATACCACAAGCAGGTGGCGCGAAAGAAGAGAAACTCATTCTCTTACAGCTCTGAAGGCTCCCAGGCAAATAGGGGTCTTGGCTGTGCTGATTCCTTGATTGTCTGCAGCCTCCACTATGCCTCGATTTCTTGGAATTCCTTGGCCTGTAGACAATCTTCTTATGGTGTCTGTCTTGCCATGCGTGTGTGAGTGTGTGTGTGTGTGTGTGTGTGTGTGTGTGTCTAGTTTGTGTTTTTTCGTGACCCAACCTACTCTTACATGACCCCGTTGCAACATCAGAACAAAACTCCTATTTCTGAATACAGTCATATTTACAGGCACAAAGGCTAAGATTCAATCCATAGCACTCCTGCCTGAATAAAGCTACGGTGCCTGGTGAAGGAAAAGCTCAGTCTGCGCCAAACAATTCCTTCTCCCCTGTTTACGCTCCTTTCCGGTAACACAGACAACTTTCCATCCAGCGGTGTGTCTTCAAGTCAGCTGGCAGGAATTGTGTCTGCTCCAGCTCTGTAACTCTTCTAGCACCTTGTACTTGGAGAGCGTTCACGCCAGGTGTCATGGAAGAACCCACAGAGGAACTGGAATTTGAGTTTAGCTTTAGAACACAGACCATCAGGTCAGAAGAGATGTGCTACTCCCGGTACCCTGTGAGCAACAGCAAGTCACTGAGGATTCCTGAGCAAGGACATGGCAACCCTTTAGGAAACTCAATCTGTGCAGGATTTAATGACATCAGAGAGAGCTTAGATGCAAGGAAGAAGAGAGAACCACTTGGGGTCTGGTTTGGGCTCATTCGTGTCCCCCCTGCCCAAGATATATTCAAGTTCTAACAACTAAGACTTGTGAATGTGAAGTTGCTTGGAAATAATGTCTTTTCAAATGTAATTAGTTAACATAAGATCCTATGGGATTAGGACGAGCCTGATGGAATATGACTCTTGTAAAAAGAAGAGACACAGAGACAGACACATACCCAGAGATCTTCAAGTGACAACAGAGAGAGCAATCAGAGAGCTACATTTACAAGCCAGGTACAAAGGTTAAGATTTACAAGCCAAAGAACGCCAAGGATTGCTGGCTGTCTCCAGATGCCAGAAGAGATACCTGGAGGGAATTCTCCCTCACTGCCCTCAGGACAAATCAGCGCGGCTGACACCCCGATTTCACATTTGGCTGTCACCCCGATTTCAGACTCCTAGCCTCCAGAGCCGTGTTTACAGCTGCCCCTTGGTGTCCCTTTGTTACAGCAGCCCCGGGAAACCAGCACAGGTCTGTTTGCACAGTGCAGGTGTGAGGCTGGCGGGAGGCAAAGGCAGACGTGTGTGCTGGCAGCAGGACCTTGGGCTGCAGAAGATGACTTGCACCAGGTCACATAGCCCAGAGTCAGAACTAGACCTGCAGTGACGGGATCTCCTCCATGGTGAGGCTCAAAGAGGGGAGGGCAGAACTGATTCTTGAAGGTGGCTGAGGAGAGCGCGGACTGCCCGGTGGGCACGAGCACCAGACAGCCTACCAAGCCCACCCCACATACCACCGGCAGCATCCTTGGAGGCCCTGGGTTTCTGCAGGGTATTCAGGCATTCCTCATTAGGAACAAAGGACAAATCCTGGTGTGGGTCAGTGAGGAGGGTGGGCAGCAGGTTGAGGAACACCCCACGCAAAAGTGGATGGAGGTTCATGGTTCATGCCAGCTGCTCAGCCTCTCAGCTCCCCAGGTAAATGGTGAGTTCCTGGGGGACTGCCTGAGTAACGAGGGGAGTTGGGACAGCTCCTGGCACCTGTATGCGCACCATGTTTCCCAAGCATTTTCAAGCTTTGTTCCTGATCACCCCTCTTCCCACCTTTCTACTAGTAAAATGTATACATCCTTGAAGACATTTCTTGCCCAGTTCTCAAGAATCCTCCCCTTCTACCTTCACAGCCCTGAGCTTCTTCTCTAGTATACTACTCCCTACCCTCTGCGGGTAAAAGCTATGTGATTTCTGCCCAGTTGCCTAAACTCTCTGGGCTTCAGTTTCACTATCCGTAAAATGGGCCTGACAGAAATACTTTTCCTAGGGTGTTTGAAACTGTTATGCATATGTCTCTTAGCTGTTCTGATGACAATACTGACATCTGCTCCACCTCTGCACTGCTGATTCCTTGAGGACAAGGATCGTATTGGCCCTGTCTGTATCCTCCCAGGGCACCAGCCCAGCAACTGCTCTCAGTAGGTCCCCTTATCCACTCCACAAGCACTGACTGAACACTTGCTCTGTGCAAGCATTGGAATACAATTTGGGTTTAAAAATAAACCATTAGATAAAGGGGCCCCAGAGTCAAAGCACACACAGAGCTGTATACAGGGTTGGTGAAGGGTCATGGGTGCTGGGCTGAAGGTTTGGTGACCACAGTCAGGCATGAAGGAAGAAGCCGGCATTCTCCATCAACGTTCATCAAGATGAACTGACATGTGTCATTTGATCCCCGCAGCAACAGCATTTACAGCTGACGAGATGGAGACTCAGAGGATGAGAAAATCCACCTCTACTAAGTCACAGAGCAAAGCCTTTGCCTTCTCAAGAAGAGGGAATCACTGTGAACTCCTGGGGGTCTCCCCCAC
This sequence comes from Heterohyrax brucei, assembly GCA_028571685.1. Taxonomy (NCBI): domain Eukaryota; kingdom Metazoa; phylum Chordata; class Mammalia; order Hyracoidea; family Procaviidae; genus Heterohyrax; species Heterohyrax brucei. Next base: position 34,111,809 of record CM053154.1, read on the forward strand.
CCTCGGTGCTTCCCAGCCTCAGCCTCCACCCAGGACCATGCAGGTTAAGGGACTTCCGGGCAACATCCATTCATTCCCCTGCTCTCCTGGGCCACTCCTTGGGCTCCAGAGTATTTTTAGTTCTGGGTAACCAGGCCACGCCGTGATGGACAGCAGGTGGGGCCCTCGCTTCCCAGCCCTCCGTGTTGTTCCTGGCTCTGCATGAGAGGTGGCTGGGCACAGGGAGGGGGTCTGAGGCATACCTGGTGTCCCAGCCACAGCTGCCTCATTCTCCCTGGGGGCTGGGGGCGGGGGGGGGGAGGCAGAAGCTGTTGCCAAGGCTGGAAGCATTCTTTCCTGTTGATTCATGGAAGGGAATGTTTTGGGGTGGGGTGGGACAGGGGCAAGGGTGGTGGGGTGAAATGTTAGATGTGCAGTGTGCCCCGACTGTCGCCTAGGTGCCTACAAGGTCCACCTGAACGCTCTAGCCCTTATCACTCCCTGCCTGTGGCAGTGTTTGTTTACAGGGCCAGCCCCTTCTGCCTACCCCCCTGCACCGTCTAGCACTCCAGCACCCTGTCTGGCATGCAAAGGAAAATCAATAAAGCCTCTATGAATGAATGGGCCTTTGGAACAACTCTCAGGGAGGTGGGGGAAGAGTGATTTTCTGCAGCCTGCATGGTTTGGGCCTCAGGAGGAAGCTGGAAGGCTGGGACTCTGTGCCCATTTGACAGAAGGGGGCAATGAGGTACTGGGAGGACAAAGATTATGAGAAAGAATTTTGGGGCCAAGGCAGTGATGCAGGCACCTGAGTGCTCAGCTCAGATGACAGGACTCTCCTTCCAGCCATTTCTATGTTTATTTTATTCCATGGCTCCCCCAGCCTCCACCCCACCCCACCTTACCCCCACCCCCAGCTCTTACCCCCACCCCCACTGCCTTCTCTGTGGGGCTGAAGGACAGGACTGAAGTTCTCCCATGGAAAACTTGAAGAAGGCCTGGTGGTGCAATGGTTAAGCATTTGGCTGCTGGCAGACAAGGTCAGTGGTTGGACCCCACCAGCTGCTCTGCAGGAGAAAGATGTGGCATTCTGCTTCTATAAAGATGTATCGCTTTGGAAACCCCCTGGGACAGCTCTTCTCTGTCCTATGGGGCTATGAGTCAGAATCAACTCAACAGCAATGGGTTTGTGTATCGACTATTTCTGATCTGGGAAGCAGGGGGTGACTCTCTGGTCTCAGTGTTTCCATCTGCGGCCTATGTCTGCGAGGGCTGCATTTTAAAGGAGTCTCGAAGAAGGGAGTATATGGCCCTGAAACTGGGACTCGACACAGTGTTCCCAGGGAGACGCACCTGCATCGACAGCGCCGGGCTGCAGGCACAGGCTCCAACTAATTCACAGGTCACCTCACTTTGCACTACAGGAAACTGAGTCTGAGAGGGACTGAAGACCACACAGGGACCACAGGCCGCGGTGGAGTAGACACTCAGTCTGCAGGCCAAGCCCGCACACTCTCAGCTGGAACTTTGAGCCTCTGCAGGACCTCCTGCTGCAGCACCAGCCTGTTTCCTCCGCTGGGAGACTCAGCCCTGGGTGACCCCAGACATCAGCTGCACTGCTGTGGGGCGCGCAGCCTCAGAAGTGGCTCTTCCGTGGAGGTCCTGTCTCTTGTCCGGGTCCTCTGAAGAGGAGAGAAGAGTGCTTGCGGAGGGCGAGCCACAGGCTTGCTGTTGTTAGGTGCCTTTGAGTGAATTTTAGTTCATTGCAAAAGAATAAGACACAGTCCTGTGTCCTTCTCATAATCATTTTTTACGCTGCAGCCCGCTGCTGCAGCCATTGTACCAGTCCATCTCATTGAGGGTCTTCCCCTTTGTCGCTAACCCTCTGCCAAGAATGATGTCTTTCTCCAGAAACAGGTCCTGGAGTGGAACACGTCCAAAGTAACATGAGATGAAGCCTTACCTTGCTTGCTGCTAAGCATCATTCTGACTGTACTTCTTCTAAGACAGATTTGTTCATTCTTCTGCAGTCTAGAGTATATTCAATGTTCTTTGCCAAGACCATAAGTCAAATGCATCAGTTCTTTTTAAGTTTCCTCTGTTCATTGTCCAGCTTTTACATGCATACAAGGTGATTGAAGATACCACAGCTTGAGTCAGGTGCACATTAGTCCTCAAAGTGACATCTTTGCTTTCGAACACTTTAAAGAAGTCTTCTGCGGCAGGTTTGCCCAGAGCAATGCATCATTTTATTTCTTGACTGCTGCGTTGAGGGCATTGGAATCCCTGACAACTCCAGTCTTTTCTCTGTCTATTGCAGTGTTGCTTATTGGACCAGTGGTGAAGATACAGGTTTTCTTTGTGTGGAGGTGTAATCCATATTGACGGCTGTAGTCTTTGCTCTTTATCTGTAAGTACTTCAAGTCCTCTTCACTTTCAGCAAGCAAGGCTGTGTTACCTGCCTATGGAAGTCTCTTAATGAGTCTTCCTCCAATCCTGATTCTGCATTCTTTCCTGTAGTCCAGTTTATTGGATTATTTGCTCTGCATACAGATTGAATTGAAAGGCTACTATCCTGACATACACCTTTCCTGACTATAAACCATGCAATAGTCCCTTGTTTTGTTCAAACGACTGTCTCTTGATGTTACAGGTTTCTCATGAGCACAGTTAAATGTTGTGGAATTCCCAGTCTTCCCAGTGTTACCCATAATTTATTATGATCCACATGGTCAAATTTCTTTGCAGAGTCAGTAAAACACAGGTAAACATCTTTCTCACATTCTCTGCTTTCAGCCAAGATATACCTGACATCGGCCACGCTATCCCTCCTTCCAGGTCCTCTTTTGAATCCAGCTTGATTTTCTGACAATCTCCTGTCCATACATGGCCACAGATGTTTTTAGATGATCTTCAGCAAAATTTTACTTTCATGTGATATTAATGATATCGTTCGATAATTTCCACATTCTTTTGGACATACCTTTATTTGGAATGGGCACAAATGTGGATTTTTTTTTTCCAGTCGGTTGGCCAGGCAGCTGTTTTCCAAATTTCTTGACATCCGGTTGCAAGGCTGGAAGAGCTCACTCAGGCTGGAAGAACTCAGCTGGGCGGGGAGCCCGGTTATTCCCGGTCCACCAGGGGGCGGGGACTCCTCCTCCGCAGGCTGGCTGGAGGGGGTGCCTGCGGGCGGCAGCCAAATAAAAAAGCCCAAGGGTGCCCCAGGAGGTCCGTTAGCTGTGCATAGCAGCGCTCTGGCTGGTCCCGGCCCAGCCGCGGCCCCGGACGGTCCACACTGCAGCTGGTGAGCCCCTGCCTGACCTGGCTCCAGGTGGCTTCTTACCGTGCTATCTGTTGTCTGTGCCTCTGCCTCTCTTTGGGTCTGCAGGCTTCTAGAGGGTTCTTAGGATGGGGTCTGGGATGGATGGGAGTATGACACTCACGGTCCAGCCAGGCAGTCACCTATCGCTCTAGAGGTTCACTAGTCTGTTTCCAGTCAGAACGGTGACCAAGTTTGGAAGCTTGGCCCAAGGCCCGGGATGCGAACACCCTGGCCGTGGTGTGTACTGTGTGTCTTGTTTATGACATTCTGTGTGTAACCATTTGTCTAACTTCAAACTCAGGGACAAGGCAGAGAAGCAGCAAGGTGGGCTCGAATGTCACTCTGTGACTTGGGGGACAAGAGGCAGAGGGGAGCCGGGCTCTCTAGCTATGCAGACCAGAGCCTATCACGCTCTGCTCTATAGGACCAGGAGACAGAAGGCTTTGCACTCCATGTTTCGCAAGCCTAAGCAGGTAGAGCTCAACCCGTTTGCCTGCGGGCAGCTCCTTCAGTGGCCCGAGGAGGCCACCAGGGCGGAGAGGGGAAGCTGCCCCATCCCTGAGGAGCTATGTATGAGTGCTCCCGGGCTGGCTTCTACCGGGGCAGCACCTCCAGGGCTCTCACCTGTTTCCTCAGGCATTTGCCCTCTTTCAGCCTTCCCAGCTGGGCCAAGGCCAAGCCAGTTGCCGGTGCCTCCTAGCAGCACCTGAAACTGGCTCCTTTCTGCCTCAAGCTGGTAGGGTTCTGAATCTTCGCTTGGTTGAGCTCAGCGCTGGCATCTACCCCAGCGCCCTCACGCTAAGCTGGGGTCATAAATCAACCAACACAAGACGGAATTTCATTCATCTGCCTGCTCCCTCATCTTCCAAGATCCATCACTCCAGTGGTTGACAGGTGGTGTCTGGGGCCAGACTGCCAGCTTTGAACCTGGAGGGATAGGTCCCTTAAATTCTCTGAGCCTCGTCTTTTCATCTGTTGGGTGGAGACAGATATTCAATGCTGTAAATGTAGTATCATTACTAACCTTTTAGCTTTAACCTCGTCTCCCTTTCACCCCACCCTCACCCTCCTCCTCCTTGCCCTCACCCGGCCCCCTTCTCTTTCATTTGGGAAGACAGTTGTCACTTTGGTGGCAGCTTCCTCCTCTCAGGGACCATTTTTTAGCCTGTTTCACCTTTCTGCCCTCAGACTACAGATGAGCAGACACTGCCTTTGCTGACTGGGGAGACAGGAAGCAAATATACCAAGTGCTAACAAGGTGGGAGAGCTAGGAGGGCTTAACAGAGGAGGCAGCATTTGAGTTGGGTGTTGAAGGATATGTAAGAGTTTAACAGCATGACACAGAGAAAAAGGGTCCTCCAAGTAGAAGCAGCAATGGGAACAAAGGCTTGGAGAATGAGAGTGCAAATTCTATCTGGGGCGTGGGGAGAAGACAAGTTTGGTGTGAGCAAAAACTTTATGGGGAAGGCTGGGACAGAGGGCTTTTTCTGTATCTGACTCTTGGTTCCTGTGGCTACTTCATCTGCCTCCTGGGCTGCCATTCATGGAAGGGAGCTGTCACAGCCCAGAACCCAGAGTCTTGCAGCTGAGGTCCATCCCTCCCACTGGGGAGGCCCCTTGGAGGGGACAGAACTGTTGGCCAGGCACTGTCCATGGCCTCTCATAAGACCCCTGTTGTTCCGTGGAGACTTCAGCCAAAGCCAAACAGCAGACCTGCCTGGTGCACCCCGTGGCCCCTCAGAACATGCCATCGATGGGGGACTGCCCAAAGCCACACCCATATTTCATAAGTGGTGCAGCTGAGACTGAGAGAAAGAAACATTCAACTTGGTGGCCAAGTTAGGAGCATCTTGACTCCTGGAGGATCATTTCTCAGGCCAGAGCAGGTGACCGCTGGGTCCTCACCGTTGGAGGGCTCTGAGTCCAGTTCTTGTGATTCCCTCTTGTCATCAGCAAAAGGCTCCATCTCCATTCCCTGGCTGTCCCTGGTGAGTGCAGAGGAGGAAATGGGGACTTCCACAGTAGCGGAGAGCACTCTACCTGTGATGACAGCCAGACTGGAACCTCACAAGCTCAAGAGTGAGGAGGACCGTGAAGAAGGCAGTGCTGACATCTGGAAAGCAAGTGCAGGAGGGGTTAGAGCAGGAAGAGGCTGCGGGGCGGAGCAGATGGGGAGGAGACAGCTGCCCAGCCTCGGGGTTGGAGAGAGAAAACGTCAGGCTCAGTGATGTGCACGGAGGGAAAAGAGGGGAATTTGAGGAATGTTGCAAAGAAGGCTACCTGGGATTTGTGTTGAGACAGGAAGCAGCCTCTATTTCCACTTCCTCCTTTGTACAAAGAAGGTGTGAGACTACCCTAGACCAGTGATTCAATGGTAGTGATAATGATAGCTGCTAATAATAGTTACCTTCCTTGAGAGCTTATCCTTCTAAGAGTTTAATGTTTATAATTCAGTTAATCTCCTTAAAAATCCTGCAAATGTCCTTATTATTCCCATTCTACAAAGGGGGAAACTGGTGTCAGGTGATGTAGAGTCTATTCCAACTCACAGTGACCCTGCGTACAAAAGAACAAAGCACTAGACCCACACCATCCTCACAATTGTTGTGAAGTGGGAGCTCACAGTTGCAGCCACTGTGTCAGTCCATCTCAGTGAGGGTCTTCTACGTTTTTCTCTTTTTTTAGCAGAATCAGCTGAAAAGACTGTTCTTTCCCAATGAATTGTCTTGGCATCACCATAAAAATTCATTAGAACATGAATGCATAAGTTAATTTCTAGGCCCTCAATCCTACTAGTTGATATACATATTGCCCTTAAGCAAGTATCCACACAGCACCTTTGCAGTAAGTTTTGAAATTTGGAAGTGAGTCATTTTTCACTTGCTGGTTTTAATATTTTCTGTAGCCTTGACTCTCAACATTTTATGATTTGTCTGTCTGTGGATCTTTTTAAATTTGTTCTCCTTGAAGTTAACTGGACCTTTTGCGGGGTGGGGGGGGGGCATGTAGGTTAATGTTTTCTGTCAAGTTTGGAAAGTTCTCCGCCATTAATGTTTCATCGTGTTGTATGCTCCTTTATTTCTCTCCTTTTCTTCTGGTATTCTCAGAATGTTGCTGCACTCAGTGCTGTGCCCCTCGTTTCTTTGACACTCTGTTAACTGGGTACCCTTTTTTGCTGACCCTCTATTCTACCAAGCATGATGTCCTTCTCCAGGGACTCGTCCCATCCAATCACGTCTAAAGTACGGGAGATGAAGTTTTGCCATTCTTGCTTCTAAGAAGAATTCTGGCTGTGCTTCCTCCAAGACAGAGCAGTTCATTCTTTGGGCAGTCCATGGTATAGCTAGTATTCTTCACCAACACCATAACTCAGATGCATCAATTCTTCTTTGGTTTTCCTTATTTACTGTCCAACTTTTGCATGTGTATAAGATGACTGAAAATACTATGGCTTGGATCAGGTGCACCTTAGTCCTCAAAGTGACGTCTTTGCTTCCCCCTCCCCCAGAATTTTATTTAGTTTGCTGTTGTTGAGAGCATATACAGCAAAACACACACCAATTCAACAGTTTCTGCGTGTATAATTTAGCGGCGTTTGATTAACTTCTTTGAGTTGTGCAGCCATTCTCACTCTCCATTTGAGTTGTTCCTCGCTCATTAACATAAACTCACTGCCTCCTAAGGTTCCTATTAATCTTTCAAGTTGCTGTTGTCAGTTTGATCCTGTATAAAACCAAAACCAAACCCATTGCTGTTGAATCAATACCAATTCACAGTGACCCTATAAGATAGAGTAGAACTGTACCATAGGATTTCCAAGGAATAGCGGTTGGATTTGAACTGCTGACCTTTGGGTTAGCAGGCAAGCCCTTAACCACTGTGCCTCTAGGGCCCCTGATCCCGTATAGACAGTTCTTAAAAGAGCAAAGTGCTCAAAGAAGATCTTTTTTACTAGTTAAACTGTTGTTTGGTTTTAAGATGACTCTAGGGGATATTTTTGATTTAAGGTTGTTTTAGTCATCTAGTGCTGCTCCAACAGAAATACCACGAGTGGATGGCTCTAGAAAAGAAAAGTTTATTCTTAAACAGTCTTGTAGGCTACAAGGCTGAATTCACAGTGTCCACTCCAAAAGAAGGCTTTCCATCTTTGTCAGCTCTGTAGGAAAGTCCTTGGGTTGCATCAGTCTTTGGTCAAGGAGCATCTTGGCACAGGAACCCTAAATCTGAAAGACGTGCTTTCTTGGTAGTATGAGGTTCCCAGTTCTCTGTTTGCTTCCCCTTTCCTTTTATCTCTTGTAGTATAAAAGGTGGTCACAAGCCATGCTCCATGGAAACTCCCTTTACACTGGAGCAGTCAGGTGACCTTAGAAAGAGTTTTACAGCCCCACCTTGATCCTCTTTAACATACAGCATAGGAAAATCACAAAATGGAGTACCATCATAAAATATGGTGAATCAGAGCCCAGCCAGATGGCTACACACATTTTGGGAGGTACACAGTTCGGTCCATGACAAAGGTTTAAAGATTGTCTTTAAAGATTTCCACACAGTTGAAAGCCTTTGCATAATGTCAGGGGTTCTACACCCCCATAACTCCATAAAGTCTAGAGTTGACAAGAATTTGAAATTCTGTTCTGCGCTTTCCTCTTATCGATCAGGATTCTACATCTTCACTTTTAACACTTTAAAGCGGTCTTTTAGTAGATTTTCCCAGTGAAATATATTGTTTTTTTGTTTTGTTTCATTTTTACTGTTTCCATGGGCATTGACAGTGGATCCAAGTAAAATGAAATCCTTGACAACTTCAGTCTTTTCTCTGATTATCATGATGTTGCTTATTGGTCCACTAGTGAGGATTATGGTCTTTTTTATGTTGAAGTGTAATTCACACTGAAGGCTGCCGTCTTTGATCTTCATCAGTACTTGCTTCAAGATCTGTTCACTTTCAGCAAGGTTATGGCACCCACACACCACAGGTTCTTAATGAGTCTTTCTCTAATCCTGATAACAAATCCTTTTCATATAGCGCAGCTTCTGAGATTATTTAGTCAGCATACAAATTGAATAAGTATGGTGAAGCCTTGATGCACACCTTTCCTGACTTGAGACCATGCAGTATCCCTTCGTTCTGTTTGGAATGACTACCTCTTGGTCTGTGTACAGGTTTGACATAGCACAATTGAGTATTCTGCAATTCCCCTTTTTCTCAATGTTATTCATAATTTGTTATGATCCACACAGTTGAAAGCCTTTGCATAGTCAATAAAACACAAGTAAACATCTTTATGGTATTCTCTGCTTTCAGCCAAGATCCACCTGACATCAGTAATGATAGCCTCTCTTGTATGTCTTCTTCAGAATCTGGCTTGAATTTCTGACAGTTCCTTAGTGATGTACTGCTCCAACCATTTTTTAATTGTCTTCAGCAAAATTTTACTGAGAAATTGAATCACTTATGTAAGATCACTCACAAACAAATTGGCAGAGGTGAAGTGTGAATGCAGTCTAACTCCCCAGCCTGCATGTTTTAAGTACTGTGCTACGCTGCCTCCCACGCATCCAACCACAGATATTGAGTTCCATCTCCATATCTGGCACTGTTCTTAGCACTGGGCACACAACACAAAGTCCCTGCTTCTGTAGAGCTTCATTCCCTGATTCTATCTGTGCCCATTCAAAAATTCAATCCACCAAGCCCTGGCCTCCTCAAGGTAAAATGGGTGCAGATGAAGTCTGGAGGCCAGTGGCCAAGTGGAAGTTGGGTGGCTGGGGCTGGAAGAAGTAAGGAGAGACTCTCAGCCAGCCAGCAGCCCTGGAGCTGGGAAGGGCAGGGAGCCCAGGAGACCCTCCCTAGCCAGGCTGATGAACTGTGGCATCATAGAAGAGGGTGGTCTTATCAGAGTAAGCTCTCTTGAGACTTAGGTACTGAACAGGAGCCAGGGACCCAGACTTCTCCATCCCCAGTTAGAACCCACTGTGCCAGGCAGGCCTCAGTGCCCACTGGGGCTCTGTACAGTCGAGCCTGGCTCAGGAAACATGGGGTTGGAGGAGCTTCAGGGTGGTGCCTCTCAAAGCCTCTGACACCCCAGTCAGCTGTGGTGCTCTGCCCTCTCCCACCTTTCTGGTCCTCTGACCAAGACCTGCAGTGCCTATGGAGGAGAGAACAAGCACTGCCGACCTCGTCCCCTCTAATGACCTGAAGGGCATCTAACTGCAGCCTTGTACAGATGGCCCCTCTCTGGCGTATGCTCACTGCCGAAGCCCCTTATTTCCTGGAGCAGGAGGGCTAGCCTTCTGTATGGTGCACAGGCCCTTGATAACTGGCCCATCTGCCCTTCTGCCTCTTTTCCCTGCTCCAAGCCCCCAACACTGCAGCACCAAGTTGAGAGAAGGGGACTTCCTGCTGGGGCACAGACATACCTCTTTCCTTCTTTCCTCCTTTGTCATCCTATTCCCTGTATCTGGAATTCTTCTCTTCCAATCTGGGAGAATTCACCCATCCAACAAGGCCCAGGGTAAGTGTTCCTTCCTTGAAAGCCTCCCATGACATTTCTATTCTGAGTTTCATGAGGATAGGGAAAGTATTCGAGGTCTTCACTTCTCTGTCCCAACACCTGACATAATTGCATGAAGGAAGTATTCCAAAAATACTTACTGAATCAGTGTATGAATCATGCACTTAGAAAGACCTACAGCCTGAGGGTTTTGTAGATCCTTGCTGGAGGATATATTAGGCAATACTCTTCAGGTAGATATCCATGACCTGAGGCCACCCATGGGGACACCCCCATGACTTAAATGGGAAGCCAACTATTCTACCCATTTATAAGACTGTACAAAAAATAAACCAACAGAACCCAAACAGTTGCTGATGACTCCATTCTGACTCATAGAGACCCTATGGGCTGCAAAGTAGACTATGTTCCATTAGGTTTTCAAGGCTACGATCTTTTGGAAGCAGATAGCGTGGACTTCTTTTAAGGCACATTTGGGTGGGTTCAAATTGCCAAACTTTTGGTTAGTAGTCCAGTGTTTCACGGTTTGTGCCATTCGGGAATAGCTGTTGTTTACTGTGTACTTACCATGTGCTAGACTGGCGTTAAGCACTTTGCATGTATTATTTAATATTCATAACATCAATGCAAGGCAGGGATTAGTATCCGTATTTTACAGATAAGGAGATTGAGACTCAGTGAGGCTAAGTACCTTTCCAAGGTCACAAAGCCAGTAAATGGTGCATTTGAATGAGATCTGCTAACCCAAGAGCTAACCCCAGACTCAGTCAACACCATCACACAGGAGGCAGTTGGCAGAGTCCCACCACCCTTTGTCCTGCCAGCCGTTGCCAAACTGCTGAAGAGGCCAGAGATCAGGGATAGACACGGTGGACAGTGGGTCATCATTGTCATGTTTACTTATTCCCCAGGTGCTTTGGCCTCAGCTGCACTTGAAGTCACCATGATGTGGTTCCCACCAGCTATCGTCACCCTGACCCTGCTGCTGCTGGGCCAGGCCCCTCCAAGCAAGCTGCAGTCACAGGGCACCGTTAAGCTACGGCTGGTGGGCCCAGGGAACAGGCCAGAAGAAGGCCGCCTGGAGGTGCTGTACCAGGGCCAGTGGGGCACGGTGTGTGATGACAACTTTGCCCTCCAGGAGGCCATAGTGGCTTGCCGACAGCTGGGCTTTGAGACCGCCTTGACCTGGGCTCATAGTGCCAAATATGGCCAAGGGGACGGTGAGTGATGAATGGTGCCTAAGAGGACGATAAGGAAATGTTGACAGGCCTTTCTCTGGCACTGGGCTCACTGAGGCTCCAACAGAACACATCAGACCCCCACCTATCCTTCAATACCCAGCTAAGATGACCTCCTCCATGAGACAGTTTCTGAGTGCTCCAGTTATAAATGACCCTTGCGCTGATCCTTCCATCCTCTCTTGCAATGAGATCACCAAGTTCTAACTCTCTTGAACATTGTAACTGGTACAGAGTGTGTGTTTAGCAAATGTTGTTGAATGAATGAATGGGCAAACAAGTAGGTCTAGTTACCAGAGGGGCACAGGATAGCATTTTCCAAAAATAAATTCTACAGAGGAGGCAGTAGGTAGGGCTTTGGGTTCCAAGATCCCAGGAGAATCATCCCCCCACTTCCTCTTTAGGATTTGGGAAAGGCAAGGTGAGAGGTATGGGTCCTCCCCAGGGGGCAGGGCCCATGACCTGCCTTGCATGGCTCATCACTTCACTAAGCACCCACCTGTCCTTCCCCCACAGGTCCCATCTGGTTGGACAATGTGCGCTGTGTGGGCACAGAGAGCTCCCTGGACCAGTGCAAATCTAATGGCTGGGGTGTCAGTGACTGCAGTCACTCGGAGGACATCGGGGTGGTATGCCAGCCCCAACGCCAGCGAGGCTATCTTTCTGAGAGGGTTTCCAATGCCCTCCGGCCCCAGGTGAGGAGGTTATTTGGGGCCTGGCCTGAGATGAGGGGCTGTGGGGCCAGAACAGGCGACTGGGAGCTTCTAAGGTGGTAATTTTAGAGAAGGGAGGTAGGAAAGGGAACAGAGCCTGGGCTAAGAGGCATGCCTGATGCCCAACTCCCATCTGAGATCTGAGGCCCTGGTTTCAATCCAGGAGCAGGTGCCTGGATAGAAGGCCTGGCTTGATGCCAGGCAGGCCAAAGACTTTGAGGCTGGGCCTGCTGGGAATCTTAGAATCTGCTTCCATCAGGGCAGGGAGCAGAGGGCCCTGGGGCTGCCTCACTCACAAAGCCCAGCCACAATTGATGCCTCTTCCCAGCACAAACAACCCCAAGCTAAAAACATGCCAAGCCAAACAACAGAAGTGGGCAGGGCCAGCCTCTGGCTCCTGCATTCTGCTGCCAGGCAGCCACTAGCCTGAGGACAGCTGGCCCTGACCTCCAGAACATGACAGGCCATGATGGAGGACACCATGTTGGTATTGATTTGAGTCATGCCAGGGCTTGGGTCCTGTGGACCAAGGTGTCTCTAGCAGCTGATCTGGCTCACCCTCAGCTCTCCCTACAGGGGCATGTCAAAGGCCACGCCCTACCCAGTGAAGGCCCCCAAACTGTCAAGCATCCCGTCTTAGTTCAAGGAAGGGTACCAATTTCTCTAGTTCTCCTCAAGTTTAATAAGTCTGGAGGAGTTGAGGAGATGGAAAAAAAAAAAAATTGACCCACCACTGTCAATTACAACTCATGGTAACCCTATAGGATGGAGTAGAACTGCTCCATAGAGTTTCCTGGTTAATTCGAACTGCCAACCTTTTGATTAGCAATCACAGCACTTAACTACTACACCACCAGGGTTTCCCAAGGAGAGGGCCCTAGAAAAGCCATGGTTCCCCCTGGTTCTGTGTACCCTCAGTGAGCACCTCTGCAGCCCAGGCCTCAGTTTCAGTGTGTCTGATGAGGGGTGATATCTAAGGTCTCTGAGCAACACGTTGAGGAAGACAAGGCAGGAGCCCTGGTGCCCGCAGGTGACTGTGCCCTCCGCAGGTCCGGCAGCTGGAGGAGGTGCGGCTCAAGCCCATCCTTGCCAGCACCAAGCGGCAGATCCCAGTCACCGAAGGGGCTGTGGAGGTGAAGTACGAGGGACACTGGCGGCAGGTGTGTGACCAGGGCTGGACCATGAACAACAGCAGGGTGGTGTGCGGGATGCTGGGCTTCCCCAGCCAAAAGCCTGTCAACAGCCACTACTACAGGTAGGAAGCAGCTGAGGGCTGGGGGCATGGCGAGTGGGGGTAAGGTGACAACTGACTGTGTGTGTGTCCTTGCAAAGTGCAGTGAAATTGGCTGGGGGAGTATGTCAGAGGGATTACAGGTCAGGAGGGAAACAGGTCCAGCCAGCTGACAGATATGTCTGAATTTCCTGGGTTGTGATATGAATCCCTCAGAATATTTAAAGGTGAAATCAACATGGCCCTAGGAAATCTATAGAGGCAGTAGGACAATAAACTTTGTACCTGTCAATCAAATGACAGGAATGGACTAATTGTACCAATACTGCCACTGCAAAAATAAGTGGAATCTATGACTTTGTTTCCCTGACTTAAAAACTAAATTTTGCAGAAACCACTGACAGTGCTGCCTCCAAGCACAGATGAGGCGACTTCTCAGCTTGCCAGTAGCTAGCTGTGGGGCCTTGGGTAGGGTGTCTGGTCCTCAATTACCTATTCCGCAGAGAATTATCGTCTCAACTTTGCCCCAGTGAATAATCTCAAGTCTGGCCCCAGCAAGGCACAGGGCGGGGGCAGCTTTGGGGAAAGAGAACTCTTCTGCTGGAAACATGACAGAATTGCTGAAAGCAGACTGCATCAGCCCTGCAAGTGATGAAAGCATCCCCGTCCTTGGAGTTTTGTGCCAGTGAAAACTCTGTAGACTTCTCACCAAAGGAGAAGCTTCCCAGGGCTCCATCCTTCTTTATCCGCCTTTAGTCCCACTTCATTTCAGGGGTGGGAAATCCCTTGTTGGCCTTTGTGTCTCTGACTTAGGCCACCCTGAAAGAAGGGTACTGGGCAGCCACGTGGCAGCCACATGGCTCCATCCTTCTTGGAGATGGCTGGGACGTGGGCCCCAGATTCCCTACTCCCTGGTAATTGCACGCTTGGGTCTTGCTGACTCATCACCATCATGAGAAGGGAAGCTCTGATTATAGCCTGAGCGTCTCTGGGGTGGGCAGCCCTGCCAGCAAGGCCTGTCACTTCCACCTGTCCCGAGAGGACCTTGCTCTGGGTCCCGTGTCTCAGGGATCCCTCTGAAGGCTCCTCTTCATCTTCATCTACACTAGAGGGAGGGCAAGCTCTGAGTTGCCTGTCCCAGCGGGTCTTGTTAGGCCTTGCTTTTCCGCCCCTGTGATAACAGTCGGTGGCTGTTATCTGTGATGGGTTGCCCTCCTGGGGCTGCTGTGAGGTTCAGCAATGCAGCAAGATTTGTGGATAAGTTTATAAACTGTGACACTTTGCTTCAGACTTAGGTGCCAGGGTGACGAGGCAGGGGTCCTACACACACTCCATCTCCCATGTTTTCTCCCTTCACAGTAAGGTCTGGGATTTGAAGATGAAGGATCCCAAGTCTAGGTAAGGATCAGCCTCCTTTCCCTTTCCTCACCTCTACCCTGACCTCCCTTCAATCCCTGTGTGCTCCCCTCAGCCCCTCTCCAACTCCCAAATCCCTTGTCTTCCAGGCTAAAGAGCCTGACTAAGAAGAATTCCTTCTGGATCCACCGTGTCACCTGCCAGGGGACAGAGCCCCATATGGCCAGCTGCCAGGTGCAGGTATCTCCGGCCCGGGGCAAGATGCAGCCGTCCTGTCCAGGGGGCATGCATGCTGTGGTCAACTGTGTGGCAGGGCCCCACTTCCGCCCACCCAAGACCAAGCCGTGGCACAAGGATCCCCGGGCAGAGGTGAGCCCTACAGCTGCACGCTGCCTCGAGGTACAGGCTCCTCTCAGTTGGCAGGGGCAGCCAAGGGCCCTCAGGACAGCAGGCGAGGAGAGAGGAGCACCCCAATCAAGGAGGTGGCGTTGGTTCAGGCTGGGAGGGGAGTTAGGCACAGAATCGCAGAGCTGTGGGAGGCCTGGGGGTTGATTGAAAAAGGACAATTTACAGCTGTCCTATAAATGCAAGGAAGCCCTGGTGGTGTAGTGGTTAAGTGCTGTGCCTGCTAACCAAAAGGTCGGCAGTTCAAATTTGCCAGGCGCTCCTTGAAAACTCTACGGGCAGTTCTACTCTGTCCTAGAGGGTTGCTATGAGTCAGACCTGACTCAATGGCAAAGGGTGGAGATAAATGGAAAACTGGTGTCACCTGCCAGGCAGAGAAGGTAGCCATAAAGTCTGTATTTATGTTGTAGCCATAGCCCATCTAGGGCGAAGGCACTATACATAAGGCTGGCCCCTTGTTACACAAAGGAAATCAGCAAGTGCTAGTGAGGTGTTACAGATGTATCAACGCTAAACCGGGGCTGTCTCCTTGCGGGTTTCTAAGGAGTGCTAGGGGACTTGAACTACTCATCTTTTGATTAGCACCTGAGCTCTTAACCATTGGGCCACCAGGGCTCCTCCTCGATGGAGTGGGAGTGGTGCAAGAATTAAAACAGAACTAACTCCCTCACTGTGTGAATAAGTTGAACTAATACCATATCCCTGAACCTCCCTAAAACGAGGTCACAGCCTCTCGGGGAAGTGCTGACCTAGTTCAACCCCAAGGGACAAAAACTACACCGAGAGGAAGGGAGCTGTGCAGAGAGAATGATCATGTGGCAGGGCTGTCACTCTGAGCCCAGGGCTCCTGATGCCCGAAGCCCTCTCAAAACAAAAAAGCAAACCTTTGCAGCCAAGGCCATTCCAACTCATATAGTAACCCTGTAGATTCTGTCATTTGTGCTGAAATTTTTTATTGCTGTTATTATCATGGTGGATATCATTAAAGCCATCTTCTGCTTTGCCATTGAAGAAATAGAGGTCAATGGCCTATTCAAGGTGATGGCTATGGGAAGCCAGAGGCAGAACTGGAATTTAGGTCCATGGGCCTGCCACTCACTGCCCACCCCTGCCCTGGGCACTCATGGTGGTGGGCTAGCCTCTGCCCGACCTCCTTGGGCTCCCCTGAAGCTGACTTCTCCCAGCAGGAGCCAAAGGTGCGCCTCCGCTCTGGGGCCCAGGTGGGCGAGGGCCGGGTGGAAGTGCTCAGGCACCATCAGTGGGGCACTGTCTGCGATCACAGCTGGAACCTCATCTCCGCCAGTGTTGCGTGTCGCCAGCTTGGCTTTGGTTCTGCTCGGGAGGCCCTCTTTGGGGCCCGGCTGGGCCAAGGTGAGTAGGGCGCTTGGTGTCAGGGGGTGGGCCTGGATGAGCCACTGGTCCATTCCTGGGTGGCCCTGAAATGCCAGGCCCAGGATGGAACGTTCTCCCACTCTGTGGTGGGGAAGCCACAGTGCAGTTACAGCACAGAGCCTCACATGGGCCCTCTCCACACAGGACTGGGGCCCATCCACCTGAGTGAGGTGCGCTGCAGTGGGTACGAGCAGACCCTCAGTGACTGCCGTGCCCTGGAAGGGTCCCAGAATGGCTGTCAACATAAGAATGATGCTGGTGTCAGGTGCAACATCCCTAACATGGGCTTCCAGAATCAGGTGAGCTCAGGTCTGCCTCAGGCTGGGGGAGCGGTTGCCTTAGATATCCCCGGGTACCACTTTGAGACAGCGGGAAGGAGCCCAGGAGAAGCAGCTCGTGCTTCCACCTTGGGCCCCAATGGCCCTCTCGGAGCCAGCATGGAAAGGCTCCGTCTCTTCTGTCCCACCTGGCTTGGCTTGCACCCCTCAGGCCCAGAGTCTGGACTCTATAGACATGTCAGGAGGCCACAAAGGCTCTTCAAGTGGAGCGCTGCTCTACCACATCTGCTCAGACGAAGCTGGGAAAGAAGGTGCCACCTGGTCTGAGGACTGGCGGTGGAGAGGCCAGGTAGATGAGGAGAGTTCTAGTCTCAGTGCTCACAGCAGAGGGCGAGTTGGCTCATGTCTCTGCTGTTGGTTCTCTCTTCTATAAAATGGGGTGAATGGTCTCATGGGGCATTATGAAAGAGGCAGAAGATCTGAAAGCCGTTCGCACACTGTGAGTCATTCAGGATAGGTCTCAGACCAGGTGGGAGGAGTGCAAGTGCCTGAGAGGAGTCCCTGGAGCAGGATTTGCAAGTCAGAGTTCTCCAGTGGACGAGGCTCTTAGAGACCACCTAATAACATGCCCTCCACCTACAGAGGAAACCAAGTCAGCTCTAGGCTGCACAGAGAGCTATCCGGGGTGGGTCCCCAGACTCCCAGTGCAGAGCTCTCCCTCCTCAAGCCCATGGCTCCTCACACGCCTCTGCTGGTTGCAGGTGCGCTTAGCTGGTGGGCGCAACCCCGAGGAGGGAGTGGTGGAGGTGCAGGTGGCGGTGAACGGGATCCAGCGCTGGGGGGCCATATGCGGTGACCACTGGGGGCTCACCGAAGCCATGGTGGCCTGCCGACAGCTTGGGCTGGGTTTCGCCAGCCACGCCATCAGGGTAGGTACCTGCCTTACTCCTTTTGTACAACCCTTCTCCTGGTCTGAGAAGACCAAAACTTCCCGTGCCAGGGTGGCCGTGGGCACAGCTAAAGCTCCTGGCCCTCCCTTCATTCAACAATTAATTGGAGAGAAAGATATAACACTAAGTGCTGGGAAAACTGTAGTGAACAAGAAGATACAGTCCCTGCCTCGTGGAACACAGTCCAGCGAAGGAGGCAGTCATTAACAGAATGCTCACCCAACTCAGTTCAGAGCTGCGTACAAAGGATGACTAGACGTTAGCCAGGCAAGGTGGAGGAGGAATAAAGAACCCAGGCAAAGGCCCTGAGGCCAATGAAATCTTACTTCAGTTGAGCAAACAAGTGACCAGGGATTGCCACATGGTTACCAAGGACAGAGTAGAATGGGGTCTTAGGGTGGAGGAGGCAGGGCCACAGCATGCTAAGCCTGCCATTCAGATTTTTAAAAGATTTTTTTTCCTTTTGGAAAATGATTGGGCTGGAGATAAATGTGGATACAGGAATACACACTCAGGAGGCTGTCAAAGCCCTTGTGAGGAATGATACTAGGGGTAGTGCAGATGGAAGTAAGTGGGTAGAGGCAAAAGATATTAGGGTAACAGAATCAAGAGGACTTAGGCGCGAGGCGACAGAAGGCCCTCTGCAACTGCACCCACATCCACGTGGTAGGCGATGCCTGGGTGGCCTCGTCTGGAGAGCCAGGTCCAACCCCGAACACAGTGATGTTCTGGGCTGTATGAGGAACAGCTGAGAAAGTGGGACAAGTGGGACAATGACTGGATGGGGAGGAAGGGAACAGGACTCTCCTCTTCAAATAGCTGCCACATGGGAGAGCGAGGAGAGTGGACCAGTGATGGAAGCCACAGGCAGCTGGAGTCTTTCCTCAAACACCCTAAAAACATCTGTAGGCCTCAGAGGGGTCCAAATGTGGGGTGCACTGCCCCAAGGGGTAGTGGTTTCCATCCCCAGAGAATTAGAGGCTGAGGTGGAATGGAGCCTGGTGAGGATGGTGTGTAGAGTTCAAACTCAGAGGGCAGTTGTAGATGACTCTCAAGGCCACTCTCTGCCCTGACAAGGCGATTTTGGCTATTTTCTCAGGATACCTGGTACTGGCAGGGGACGCCAGGGGCTGGAGAGGTGGTGCTGAGTGGGCTACACTGCTCTGGAACGGAGCTGGCCCTGCAGCAGTGCCAGAGGCATGGGCCAGTGCACTGCTCACACGGTGCTGGGCGCTTTTCGGCCGGGGTCTCCTGCACAGCCAGTGAGTACCGTCAGGGGTCCTGGGAAGGCACACTCACGCTCCCTCCCTCAGGGGACACTCTTGAGTGCTGGTCCAGCTCCCTGGCCCAACAGGTGGGACAGGGACAGAGGGCTGGCCTTGGAGCACCAGCTCTGCCATTTGCCAGCTGCATGTGGCCAAGTCACCTGTCTCATTGGGATACAAACTCTGCCCTCATGGGGTAATGTGAAAATGCTGGGACAGAGAACAGTGTTTCAGTGTTCAGGTCATGACCAAGAGGGTTTTTTGTTTTTTTTTTTAAAAAGGCAGAATACATCAGAGTGCATTACATCACATGGAGCAAGGATCTTTTTTTTTCTTTTTGGAACTCTGTATGAGTATACTGGGTCTCAACATCAAATCCTTCTGCTGACTGCAGTGAGAAAAGAGTGTGACGGCCACTGCTGTAGCGGGTATGCAGACGTGGTGCACGGAGACCCAGGCTACAGCTGTGGGCTCCTCCCCTCCACTGTGACATTTACTCAGAAGGCTCTGGGACAAGACCATGTTTATGCCTTGGTCTGCCCCACAGACCCAGATTCTCAGGGAGGAAGCATGTCTGACACTTGCCAACCAGGTAACTGTGTCCGGCCCAATGGCTACAGGTTGGCATCACTTGGTCATCTGACCTTCTTTCCAGCAAGACTTCAATCCTGAGATGTCCTTAACCTCTGTCAGTGAGCTCGGGTCTTTCCCTCTGTCCCATGCACCTCCCTGCAGGGTGACAGGGCAACCCAGTGCTCTTTCCCTGCACCCAGCTTCCCCCTCAGCTCCTGTGCTGGGAACACTGTACCTTCCTCAGCTCTGCTGTTTCAATGGCAGCTCTCCTCTGGAATGCATGACAGCTGAGTCCTGGTGGCACAGTGGTTAAAAGCAGTTCAAATCCACTAGCTGCTCCCTGGAAACCATATGAGACATTTCCACCCTGTCCTACATTGTCACCGTGAGTCAGAATCGACTCAATGGCAATGGTTTCGGCTTTTGGCTTTGAGCATAGCCAGGCGATCTGCTGCTCCTGGGCCACCACTATTTCTCCTCTGTGGTCCTTCTCATGTCTTTCTTTCACTCTCCAATTCTCTCTGGAAGCTTTCCTTGTTTCCTTAAAGAACTCTAGGGTTCATCAGCGGACAGATATTGGTTTTCTGCAAAACACGGCACAGGAATCGGAGAGCTTTTCTGGCAGTAGCACAGGTGTCAGCAAGCCAGCCCTGCCCCACCCCCACCGGGACAGCACAGCCCCTGAAACAGCTGGCTCCTGTCTCCCCTTACACAGCACCGGGGCTCACCCATGCAGTGCTCCTGCCAAAAAATGTGAACCACAGCCTTGCTTTTGCACAAATAAGACCGAGCATGGGCAGCTTTTCTCTGCAGATGTTCTGGGCAAACAGCTGTGGATCTACACACCTCTGTTCTGGACACGTATGAGGAGACAGTGGTGGCAAAGGCGTGTAGGAGTCCTATAACAGGACAGGAAAGGGAGTAACACAGTCACCAGTGTGTAAACTGTGCCTCAGAAGAGAAAGGCACAGGCTGCCCCTCTGCCACTCCACCCCCGTGAATGCCCACTGGGGCTGTCAGTACAACAGGGCCTTGGAGGAAACACAGTGCCGGGAACTGCGGCAGAACTGGCCTAGAATATCCTAGTGCAAGAGCAGGCTTGTCAGTTAGCTCCCTACCAGCCCCATCTTCTGAAGGAATGAAGGCTAGAGAGTGTGCTGTCACCGGACAGGGAGAGCAGTGGAAGGTGCCTATAGGTGGGCATGTAAATTTATACAGGAATGTACATTTTCACTCAGTCATATTGAATAAAATAAAAAAAATGGGGGTAGGGGAAAGAAAGAGAGAATGATTTGGCTAAGGTAGCCAAGCTGGGTTTCAGCACAGCTTACTGGGCTGTTGTAGTGGCTGATGTTTTAGAAACAGACTGCCAGGTCTTTCTTCAGAGGCACCTCTGAGTAGACTTCACCGTTGACCTTTCAGTTAGCAGCCAAGTGTGTTAGCCACTCGTACCACCCAGGGAATCCTCAAGGTGGTAAGACTGTTCCTTTTATTACAATGTAAACTGCCCTAACTTGCTGAGATCCTGCAAGGGAGCCGAGTCCGGGGGCAGGGCCATGCTGGAGAGCGAGGAGGGGTGCCTCTCCACCTTGTGCCTCGCCACCATGCCCCTCTGCTGCTCCAGGTGCTCCGGACCTCGTGATGAACGCCCAGCTCGTGCAGGAGACGGCCTACTTGGAGGACCGCCCGCTCAGCCAGCTGTACTGCGCCCACGAGGAGAACTGCCTCTCCAAGTCTGCAGACCTCATGGACTGGCCCTACGGATACCGGCGCCTGCTGCGTTTCTCCTCACAGATCTACAACCTGGGACGAGCTGACTTCCGCCCCAAGACAGGGCGCCACAGCTGGATCTGGCACCAGTGTCACATGTCAGTTCCTGCTCAAGCCTTGGCCCTACAGGTTTAGGGACAAAAAAGCAAGGCCAGGGACTGAAACAGTTTGGTCCCTCCCTGGCCAAAGGCGAACTTCCCTGAGGGACGTGGGCTGCCTTCCCAGGCGCCTGACTGGCCTTGCTTCCAGCAGGCAGTGATTAGAGCATCACAGCAGCACCAACCTGCCAGCTGTCGCCCACCTGCACCCTGCATGCTGCTGGTCCTTCTGGGGTCCAAAATAGAAGTCATCATTAGCAGAATTAGACTGTGTTAGAATGGTACTGACCATTTTTCTGTGTTGGACCTTGGGCCACGTGTGTCTTTATAAGACAGGTGAAGCGGGGACTCCTAGAAACCTAGTTGCCCCAAATAGACCTCCACCCCATTCAGGATGCTGGCTCTGCAAAACTAGCTTGCTGGGTCCAGCAGCAGCAAGGAAAGACCCCCCACAAGAACAGCATGGACAGACCGGTACTAAAAAGGAGACTGCACTTTTTCTCCTATCAGGAGCCTCCAGCACAGACAGAGACAATGCCTGTGACAAAGGCAGATGGAAAAAACATTTTCTTCAGGACACAGCAGTGGGTTGGGAAAGCTGCGAGGAATGGGCAATGGCTTTGGGCCTCGGCCTTGCTTGGGATAATAAGCACCTTTCTCTGAACAGAGGTGTCATTACCACTGGATTGGGAACAATGATAGCAATCTAATCCCAGGCTGACACGGGCAAGACTGAGCTCCCCGGGCGAGCAGCTCGGCTAGGCTGGCTGGTCCCTGGACCAACTGGCCCTTCCTCCCACCTCCAGTTCAGTCAGGTCTGGCAGCCAAGCACCAGCCTCCTGGAGGTCACCAGAGCTGTTTTCCCTTGCCTAGTCTGGGTAAGGCTCCAGCTGATAAGAGGCAGCTGTGCCTTCCGCCTGGCAGGGGTGCTGGACAACAGGTGGTGGGTCACACTAATCTTAGGTTTGGGATGGAGATGACCACTGCCCTGCTATTATGACTTTCCTCTCTGGGTAATGAAGGGCCTGGTGCCTCAGTCTCCTGCCAGCTCCTCCAGAGAGAAGCATATCAGGCTGCCACCAGCCAACAGCCTTTCCTCTTCTGCAGGCACTACCACAGTATTGAGGTCTTCACCCACTATGACCTACTCACTCTCAATGGCTCTAAGGTGGCTGAAGGCCACAAGGCCAGCTTCTGTCTAGAGGACACCAATTGCCCCACAGGTATGTATTTCCGTATCAGCATGTTTAGGAATGGAATCCTGCCTTTCATGTTACAGTCCTTAGCCACTTTGGGATCATATTCCCTTCTACCCTGTTCAACAGTCCCCAAGCACAGGGACCTTGGCTTGGAAACGGCCAGCACTCAAAGCAATTCAAAAAGATCAATTTCTTATCCTGAGATAGCAGGCAGAAGGTCTCTACCTATTCTGCACCTCAACACATGTGGTACTGCTTTTTAAATGCTTGACATTTTCTATCTTGACTAATTGTTACAGACATGCTAAATTCATCCCTGCCAAATTTCCTGAGGCCAGTCTTTGAGGGCATGGATTGCTGGATATGTGTTTGCATACCCACAGTTCCTAGCCCTTAGAAATGGCATGGTTAAACACTGGATCCTTAGACGGTTGTATGGATGGATGTATGGACAAATGAATTAGCACAGAAAGGCTGGTATCTTCCAACCACATTTCTAAATAACTCTTAAGTCACAGATGTGGTTGGCTACAGTGCTGGAGTTGTATTTATTAGGTGTTCTGGCTCTGATGCTCAGCAGCTGGGTGACCTCAGGTCCCTAACCTGCGGACACAACGGCATTTACCTGGTAAGGTTGGTGTTTGAGAACTGAATGAGAAAGAAGTCACAGATCTAGTAGACTGCTTAGTCCTGCACACCCACTTAGCCCTCAGTAACTGCCGGAAACCTTCTTCACAGGACTGCAGCGCCGCTATGCGTGTGCCAATTTTGGGGAACAGGGAGTGACTGTAGGTTGCTGGGACACCTACCGGCATGACATTGACTGCCAGTGGGTGGACATCACAGACGTAGGCCCTGGGGACTATATCTTCCAGGTAAGGGGCTGGGGCTGGGGTGGTGAGCCCCTCACAGGAACCCATTTTCTCCAGATGTTTCAGAAGGTTCCCTCAGGTCATTCCCATAGACAGTCTCTAACAAGCCTGTCACCTGAAGAGGCTGTGCTGTAGGGCACAGAACACTGAACTAGTACCCACAAGTCCTGGGTTTGAGTCCTGAATCAGTGGACTATAGGCAAATCACAGCTAATCAGTTATGACTTCTTAGTCCGCATCTCTGAACTAATGACTTCCTCCACAGTAATGTTAAGATTAATGAAGCACAGATTACAAACACACTTTGTAAAATGCTGCACATAAAAGATTATGAAACACTGAGAAACCAAGCCGCTGGTTTCCTTTGTCCCCTTCTCTCACTCCAGGTGGTTGTGAATCCCAAGAACGAGGTGGCCGAGTCAGATTTCTCCAACAACGCGATGCAATGCCGCTGCAAGTATGACGGGCACCGGATCTGGCTGCACAACTGCCACACAGGTAACTGTGAGCCACTGTGGGACCAGCCCTCTAACAGCTCTGGGAGCCGAAGGCGTGCAAATGTGCCCCAACTGGGATGTGCTCATGCATGTGTGCATGCCTAAGGGGCTAGGGATGGGGCTGAGATTCAGTTCCTTTAATGTCCTTACAGTTACATTTCTAGAAAAACTGGTCAGACCATCACCCTCACCTGGTTCACTACTACATTCCTCCTCGTTCCCATCTGTCCTAGAATCTTGCCATCACTTTCAGGCATGCACATATTTTCCTTCTTCCAATCCTCGTAACTTCTCTCTCTCTCCTCCTCTTCACGTGTTCTTTCTCTGCTGCCATCCTAAGCTGACTGCCTCACAGGTAGAAGAAGTCCCCCATGATTTGTGTGGTTATCTCCAGCTGTTAACACTGCTTGCAAGAAAGGGCCTAATCCTCCTGATCTTTTGCTCTCTCAGATGAGATTTTTCAGTGGTTCCCTAAGCCTGCAAAATAAATGCCATTCTTTTACAAGAACTGTCATAACTGTAATGAGTTGGAGATACATAACCCCGTCTACAAAGAAGAAGGCCTCACTGTCTTCGGGCTAGAAGGTGGTGGGGTTGGGTTTGGAACCCAGAAAGCAGGACTCAGGATTGGTTGGTAGCATCTGACACAGGGAGAGCCAGTGACTCAGAACAGGCATAGAAAAGAGATGGTTACTCTGCTTCTCTGTAAGAAGACAGACCAATCTCTCCATCTCCCAATTTTAAAGTGCCTTTGTTTGTGGTATACTCATGCCCGTATTTGTGTAACAGACGTGGAGTGGGGCAGAGTTGGTCAGGAAACACTTATTAAGACCTGTTCCTGTGTGGGACAAAGGCGGCACAGGAGCTTGGAGGGCCCAGCAGCACATGCAGACATGTGAACAGATAACCCCCAAACTAGTAGTATCAAAAGCCAGGCATGAACTAAATGCTGGGTAAGCACTGAGAAAGCAAGAACTCATGGGCTGGAAAAAGTTTCACAGAAAAAAAGACGTTTCAGCTGGGTTTCAAAGGAGGGGCAAAAGCCATAGGAGAAGAGAGTAGGAGAAAGGGCCCATTCAGGAGGCACCACTGGGTGCCAAACCCAACCCCACCACCTTCTAGCCCAAAGACAGTGAGGTCTTCTCCTTTGTAGATGGGGCTATGTATCTCCAACTCATTATAGTTATGACAGTTCATGTAAAAGAATAGCATTTATTTTGCAGGCTTAGGGAACCACTGAGAAATCTCAGCTGAGAGAGCAAAAGATCAGATTTATGTTTTCAAAAGATCTACTCTAGCCAACAGCTAAAAGACAGAGTAAGAACAAGAAGACTCAGGCTAAGGTTTCTAATTTTGTGTGACTGGGTAGATTTTGCTGCCACTAAATGAGACAGGAACATGGGAGACATCGAGAGTTTGACATCTGGGGCTAGGTGTCTGGAGACAGCACATCCCCCAAATGCTGGCATCAGGCTGTGAGGGAACCACTGCAGTGATGAAGGAAA
Source organism: Heterohyrax brucei (assembly GCA_028571685.1). Taxonomy (NCBI): domain Eukaryota; kingdom Metazoa; phylum Chordata; class Mammalia; order Hyracoidea; family Procaviidae; genus Heterohyrax; species Heterohyrax brucei. The sequence goes on from CM053154.1 coordinate 34,136,970, forward strand.
GGAAAACACGGCTGTTCTGCAGGGCCTCTCACCAATGGTTACCAAAAACTTGTTGCTGTTGATTCCAGCTCATAGCAGCCCTAATGGTGCAGTGGTTCAAGCACTCAGGCTGCTAACCAAAATGTCAGCAGTTGAAAGCCACCAGCCACTCTGAGACAAAAATGTGGCAGTCAGTTTCCGTCTAGATTACAGCCTTGGCAGCCCTTCAGGGCAGTTCTCCTTGGTCCTATAGGGTCATTATGAGTCGTCAATGGTTAGACACCTCTTTATATGTCAGGGTCCTTGCAGAAACAGAAGGCACAATCAGCCTAAAATTTTTAGTGAAAGGACCATTTGTAGAGGTATGAAAAGGATGAAAGAAAGATGTTGGGGAATCCAGGATTTCTAGAATTGCAGGGCCAAAGCAAGGGGAGAAACACCCTGACATCTCTCTCCTACCCTCCAATCTCTTGCTGTTTTTCCCACTGACCTAACTTGACCAGGGAACCAGACTGATGTAATTTTTAGCAGTCAGTCTCCCAGGACACAGAAAGAACAAAGGGCAGAGAATGCTGCTGAGGGGAAGCAAAAGACAATCAACACAACTGAAAAGCCTATTTAACAGCATATTCTTCTTGATTTCCCTGAAACTACACACCTGTCCTGGGTCGATTTCTACTGAATGGGTTGATGTCCACACTCATGACTAGTCTGACGGAAAGGATGAGTTGGGGGCAATCTATCTAGGGGATGGTGATGTTGCTGGAGAAGGATGAAACTGTGGCAGTACTGGCTTCTGATCCTGTGTCCCTTTGGCCCACAGGGGATTCCAACCGACTCAGTGCTGGACTCTCCCTGGAGCAGGAGCAGCGTCTCAGGAACAACCTCATCTGAAGCCATCACCACACTCCCAGCTGCTGCCCACACACCAGATACCTCAGCTTACTGGAGCCATGCTCTTCACAGAGCCCTAACTCAGATGTAAACGGGCCAGTGCCAAGGAGCACCAAGAATCCACTCAGGAAACCCTCTGAAGGCGTTATCACCACACCAGATGGTACTGCTCCCTCAGGGTGGTGCTGGGCCTGTCCCCTAAGGGCCTTTGGCCTGTGGCTTCCAGACTTTGTTCAGTGAGCTCCTCGTCTATAAACCCACTCTTGCCTGGAGTTTGCCCAAATCCCCTGGTTCAGCTCTCAGCTCCTTAGGGATGGACTATGGCCCAGACCCCATCTACTAAATGGTGCTTTGCTAATGTTTCGGACGAGTAGAAGACAAAGGACAGAAGGAGGTGGGGGCCAGTTCTCTGCTAGTAACTCTGAGCAACACTGCTTGTGCCCAAGTCTCAACTGGCAGAGAAAATGCTGAATTCAGTCTTACTTTATCCGTCCTCACTTGGCACTTATCCCTCATATTCTGCTAAGAGTCTGTTCTTTAAGTTTTTTTCTTTCACTCTACCACACATGTAGATGTTTCTAACATTCCTGGAAGCTAAGGGCTCAGGCATCCCCTTATCTCTTGATGGGCCTACACCATCAGTTACTGAGTGCTTGAGAAGGCACACGTTTCACAAAGGTGGCCGGATAGGGCCTTCCTGCAGAGCAGCGAGTGAAGGCCAAGCAGAGAGACTGCTCAGGTCCTATGTACCCTAGCTCCTGCCAGGCCTCTGCTGAGGAAAAACTATGATGTAAACCCGGCAGACAATCCTCTCTCTCTGAGGATCACCACGCATCTCAGGATGGGCCTCAATTTCAGGTCTCAATTAGGTTTCTGGAGTGAACTTTGCATTAAATAAATTCTTGCAACGGAAAGAACATCAGTCAAACCTTCATCTCTGTAGGAACAGAAATACAGGTCCTGCCAAATGGGAAACACGAGACTACAAAGTAGCCAGAAGGGAGACAATTAAGGACTGAACCTAGGAAAGGTCACTACCCTTGCCTGATGTGGCCATGATACATTCTTAGCTCAGGTAGCATAAAAATCCAGTGGTCTTCTTGGAAATAACTTGCAATCAATTCTCCTCTGAGTCACACTGCAAAGATGATCCTTACAGGTCTGATGCCTGACTGCCAATAAAGGTTGTCCATCCTGGGTTGCTACCAACAGGAGACCAGCTGTGATGATGTACGGTTTCCAGCACACGAACCCGACCTTTTCCCCCTCACTGAGCTGGTCACTAGAGTGCACAGGGCACACACATGACTCGTGATGGTGTAAGGATACTATCCTACCACCATCATGCCCACCAGGCTTAACGCTGAAACACAGGCTGGAAAGGTTAAGGGATGGAAAGAGGGGGCAAAGAGGTCAAGTCCAAGGATCGTCAACTTGGGTGACAGAGGCTGCAAAGCCAAAATGACTGGTAGCAGATTTACAAGTACACACACACACTCCAAGAGAGCTACTGTCCACCTCTTCAGGGAGTAAAATGCGACATGCTCTGGGACACCCCCAATGAATACAAAGAAATGTCTTCTTCCTTCTCAACTCTCTCATCTCCTTCATTGGGTAGACAGAGCACTATATTCTGGCCTGGCAGTAAACAAGGAAGGACTGATTTCCTTTCGGATCCAGCAAACATCTCCCAAACAGTAACAACACTATACTCACACATGCAGCTAATGGTCTGTGAAAGAATGTGCAGCTAGCGGGGGAGCGGGTGGTGACTGATGACTAGATTTAGACAGGGAGGTTACCCACTGCTTCTTGCTAGATCCAGTTTCCAAGAGGGCCAGAAAAAGCATGCCAGGCAGAGCGCCACAGGCTCCGGTGTCAGCTTTTCTGCCCACATCACACGTCTAATAGATGCAGCCAGTTCTAATTCTTGGAAGAAAGCTGTACAAGGGTTGTGCTGTTTCACCTCTGAGCTGAAAAGGGAAGGACGTGGGAAGATCAGTGACTGGCACAACTTATAACAAGATGAGGAATGTTAACAGACTACCAACCACCAAATTCCACACAGAACCAAAACTCTCAGAAGACTTTCCGTCAGCATACATTAGCCTCAGGGAAACTAAAGTGCTAGGAACCTCGGCTTACTATTCGGAGCCTCATTTATCTGTATTCTATGAGACTTCCACTCTATGAGGGGCACATTAGAACTCATGGGAAATGCACCTTTCTACCATAAATCTCAGGTCATCCTGGGTTTAGACATTCAACATATACAAAGCAACACAGATGGCCAGCAGAGCACGTGACCTCTCTTCCTAAACATCTAATGAATGACCCAGTAGCAGGTATGGAGTGCTCTCTCAGCTTGTGAAGGCATGGTTTTGATACAGCTACGCATCTGATTCCTCTCTGGACACGCTCAGTGTAGTCTGTCCCGGCCACAGCAGGTCCTCTTACCTCCAGTAAGACTTCTCAAAAATGGGCATCAGACGGAAATGGAGTAAGGCTAGTATTCCTCAACTGCTGGAGAAATCTAACTACAAGGGACATTCTCTATTAATGGTAGAACAAACAGCACTCCATAGATTTTAGTGTAGCTGAAAAAAAGTCTTTTTCCAGGCCTGGCGATTACGATAATTCTGAAAGTCAGGGGTAGACTAACCATTAAAGCTGAAAACCAGCACAGGCTACTAGCCAGCAGTACACAGCATTAGGATGAGAACAGAAACAACTTCTTAAAATTATCAGAATTATAAGAACACCGGGTAATTAACATTGGGCTGTATATTATCATTAGCAATGTCCATCCACGTCCTTAAAAGCTAACCTTCTCTCAGAAACGGGAGGCATCCTCAAATGTGAGTGACAAGAGCAATCACACTCCTTGCACTGCTCAAGGTCACTCTTAGTCTTGAAGAATCAAAATAGAATACAAGTATACCTCTGAGTTAAAATGATCTATAGGATGCTGCAATTCTCCACATTTCCTTTCAACTACAGCCATCCTGTACAAAAAGACCTGCCTATCTACAGTTGCATGTCAAAGAGAGGGGCACCAGACTGAAGAGCAGTGGCACAGATGGGTCAAGAGAAGGACTCACTAAATCTCCCAAACCTGGAATAGAGGCACTGACCGTGAATAAGAGACACTGACCAAGAATGGGAAAAGCAGCACTGAGGAGCTGCAAGAAGGAGGGCTCTATGACCAGAATAGCAGCAGGGACGGCAGGGTCAGGACGAAGATCCAAGGCCAGTATCATTTAAGGAATGTTTGGACAGGGCCCCACTCCACCATATTCTAGGCAATGGTAATAATCCATCATTGTCATGGGTGTTAAATCATAAAAAAGGAGACTGCTGCCCTAGTGGAAAGCACAATGAGACACTATTTCTGGCCACTTCAGCATCTTAAGGTTTAGCACTACCATTTCTTCAGCGCAGAAATGCTTTCTGAAAACACTGAGAATGCAGATACAAAAGGATAAAGCCTGAGCTAACGGCTCTGACTTGCTCACATCTTTGAGGAAATCTCTCACTGCCCAGAGGTGTTTATTTTATCCTGGCTGCTTCTCACTGGAACGGATGGTCTGGTGCTCCCTGCCAAGTGCCTCTGGCATGGGCTGAGACTATCATCCCAAGAACATGCAGTGCTTTCCACAGGCTGTCAGACTGAACGGAAATGGGAAAAGTCAGAAGGCTGGGGTGGGCAGCACAGGAAGGCAGGAAGGGGAAAAGCTACCACATCACCAAACACCCAACCAACCCAGGACAGTCACTTGTGTAGTATACTCCAGGACAGAGACGACAGCTGTCTCCTCAGTGGGATTCAATAAAGCAACAGACCCACTTAACCCACGCACAGCACTGTAACAATGAAGATAAGAGAGAATCGCTCCCCTATTCCTTTGTGGGAATGAAAACACTGAGAAACACCAGAGTGACACATGTCATACAATGAGCTTTAATGCCTTCCTCTCACAACACGGTATTACTGCCTAAACTGGAACTGACATACAGCTCCCAGGAATAAGGCTGGCATGTCCCCATGCTGCTGTGTAGCTGGAGCAGCCCCAGGTGCTCAGCTTAGTACAAACTCTGGAGTCCAAATATCTGCATCTGCTGCACCTCACCAATTCCGGAGTTCTGGAACTGGCACGCAAGACTCTGTTTGTGCCAAGTACAGCAGACATGTTCTGTCTCTAGCTGCTGACTATTCCCCTCCTGCAACACTGGTGTTCTCAGCTTTGTGACAGACCAAGGAACGCCCTACCTTTGCAGGGCCTCAGTTTCCCATTGCTGCAGGCTTCAATCCTCTGTATTGTTTGGTATTTCCAAAAAACACCCTGGAAGTGTGACCCACCTAACGTGACCACTCCTGCCTAGGGAACTCCTGGAAGTCACACCTTCCGACTTTGTTCCTAGTTGACGGCTCTCTTCTGTGCCCATCAGCAATTTCAAAGCACTGCATTTAGGAGCAAAGACAGACAAAAGTCTATCTTTTTTCTATACCCAGCTGCTTCTTGCCTTCATCATTTTATCTCTCTACGTCATTAACACGCACATCTGCATGTACACTGAACTTGGAAGGATCCTCTTAGCTGGAGACACTGGAAACATTTTTTGAATTCACAGAATTATCCCTGTCACTGAGTGATATTCACACAGCAGACTGGTCTCTGCCTTCCCAGATGTCTTCCCGTTGCTTGGCTTCCAGTCGTTTTCTCTCTGTAAATAAGGGCAGCGTTAAAGCGATTGTACATATCATGTAACCAGTGACTTTCTCTTAATTCCAAACGCAGAGCAGATGTTAATCATGACACAGGGGTCCCCTGGTCTTCCCTCACCTGATTCCAAGAGTTGATACCTTTAACTTTCCAAGTACTTTTTAAGTGGAAACAATATCACTGTAAGTCTTTTACATTTATTATCACATAATAATAAAGACATAAGGCTAACAGGAATAAAAACCATGTGGAAGAAGTCAGAATTGAGCAGTAAGCAGAGTCTAGTCTTGTTAAATCTCTTGTTGATATATGTTTCCTTTAATTCTACTTCTCAACTGTGTTTTCCACTTCAATGTAATTATTCCTTGTTTACTGACCATTACAAATATTTCAATAGGGATCATGAATCTGTTTCAGTATTCTTCTACCTTCTTACTCAAATGGAAATCATAGCCACTGATCTTTAGCCATACGTCCCTACAAGAGCCTTACTGAAAAAGGTATTTCAGAGACAAACTAAATTTCAGAGCACTGAAATCTCAGAGCACTTTCAGCAGTCAGAATATTTTGCAATATACAATACAGAAAAATGACCACATATAATTTAGGAGAACTAAGAACTTTCCCTACCCCCTCCTCAAAAAAAGTATAAATGTGGGTGATATCATCTTTGATTTTTAATACAGAAGCTTGGTTCTCCATTTAACACTTGATTCATCAAGACCTACAAAACTACAGACCATACAAGGTTAGTAACTGAAGCACTCCACTAGGTGCCACAAATACCACTTCTAATTTCATGGTCGGTCATTCACCATGATACCATAAAATGTACTAATTCTCAGTAATTCTTCCTAAAGGTAATTGTTCAAGACTGATGTTTGTAAAAGAAGTCATAAACCAGAGAGGTTACAGAAATCAAGGTATATCTGGAGTTAACATTTGCTATTTTGACATTTACCTTTCCAAATCAGCAGAATCCCTTACAAAATTCCTACACCTGACTATACCTTAAGGGTACAGAATCTCATTAGAAAGCTGACTGGCACTTGGAAACGCAAGGAGGAGAAATTCACTGCTATTGGGCACCACCTTGTGGCATCACCTGAACACAGCAGCAAGGTTATAAGAGGCAAAAAGTGGGGGTCCGCAAATTTCAAAATAAAAGACATATAGTAACCTGTGACTCAGCTTGAACTGGATTGGTATTACCTGGCAGGCAGCACTAAGGATTAATTGGCTTGTCTAAGGGACTCCAGGATTAATTATGACCGTACTGTGGTTTAGTTCTTACAAATAGGGAGAAGGTAGGAAAAGTTCTAAAGACAAAGACAACCTTGGAGAAAGTGATCTGGATTTCAAGAAAAAGTGAAGGAATTCAGAAAGCTGAACTTTTAGAACTCAAATTTTCAACAGGCTTAGAAACGAAAGGTAAAACAAGAAGTGCTATAAAAGGCAAAGAAACCCTGGAGCAGTAGACCAATATAATGACTGGCCCATAATACACAATTCCAAAATCAAAACAGTCCTGAGTGCTGAAAACAAAGTTGTTGTTGTTTTTCCTTTATTTGGGGGGCCAAAACTCACTTGATAGCAAATCTGACCTGAAAGACCACAAGGCTGTTTCTGGTCTTTATATATTGCACTCAGCACGAAGAGTCACACACGCTGCTGCAGAAATACTAATGTTAATGAGTTTGATTTTTACCCCACAAGTGGTTATGAAACATACAGTATAGATACCACCTTTCTAAAATCTGAAAAGGTTAGAATCCTGAAACATTTCTGTCCTAAATGTTTGTTTTTTTTTTTTAGAAGAAGTTGTAGGTTTGTATTACAAGACATATTTAGCAATTATAGGAGGAACTCTGGTGGTAAACCATATGAGAAAACTAGTAAGAATAGAGACAAATTCAGAAACACAAACAGTGGAAACGCTGAGGTATGAATTTAGAAAACACTGAACACTGACAGAATGGAAAATACAGGTTAGGGTCAAACTTAAAACAGTTTCTTCATTTTTAAGAAGAGTAAACAGAAGCTTTGAGAGGTTAAGTGACTTGGCTAAGGTTACCGAATACTCAGAGAAAGAACTGAAGCTGAAATCCAGGGCCTTAATTCTTAAACCAGCATACTTTACATTATCTTGACATCTTAAAACACACTCTGAAAATATCTACAAAGAAAAGGAAGAACAAATGTACTGACGAAAAGATAAAGAAACATGAAGCCTCCGTGTGAGCTAGAAAGGAAAGCTGACAACAGTATGACAAGAGCTCCTCCTCCTAACATTACCTCCAACAATTACAAAAGTAAACCAAATAGAGAGAAAGCAGTCATAAGGGCAAGGAATTAAGGAAGAAGAGAATCAGTATGAAATGATTCATCTGCAATATTCACAGAAGCTAGCCCTGATGACTTTCATTCCTGGTGTAATAATAAACTAAAAGAAATGACTATAATAAATGAACTAACTGAAATCACAGTATGATCAGCCACCACTTCTCACTGAAAGAAGGCAAAGTCTTGAGGATTAAAAAAGGGGCAGTTTAGTGCCACATTAAAAAATAATAATAAAAAGGGATGATCTTGCAAATTAAAGACTTTCAAATTTTACCTCTACATCTAAGAAAATAATTAGAGGGAAATCATAAAATCCACTTGTAACCACCTACAGAGAATTAATCAGCATGCTTTGTTACGAACAAGTCTTGTCAAACTGATCTAATTGCCTTCTTTTATGGAGTGACAGACCTGGCAGATCAAGGAGAAAGAATAAAAGCAACCTCTTAATTTTAGCAAGGTTTTAGATTTACAAAGTATTTATATAATCATTAATATACTGGGAAAATATAGCCTGGATCTTCTAAGTGCTTAAGGGGACTTTTAACTCTGGAGAGTCGAATGATTACCAACACACTGGAGTCAATATAAAAAAACAAGGTACAATGTACTTAGCAAGAGTTGGTGACTGGTCAGTTAATTAGTTACCACTTCTGATCCAGGTAAAAGAATGTAAATTTATTAAACAGCAGGCAACACCAAAAGAAAAAAAAGGATAAATACTGCACCTCAGAGGAAAAAAAGAAAGTCACATTAAAACAGAAGAAAACATAGTTAGAAATGAAAAGCACTTTAAAAGCACCAGGCAAGAAAAGACACCAAGAAAATGCCAAAAGACCTACATTATGAGCTGGCAAGGCACTGCTGCCCTTTCAGGCAGAATGACAGAATAGCCAAAGAGAATTTCAGAAGGTAGCAGTTGTGATTAAATTTTCTTTTATTATGGTTGACTCTGTAGGTCTTATCTAAACAATTTTACTTTTAAGTTCTTTGTGATTTAATTAATCAAAATAGGAAACCAAGTTATTGTTTACTTACTCTGCTTTTGGGGCCTACAAACCAAAAGATATTAGAAACAGCCAATTAATTGCCTATCCTCAACAGGAAAACGAAGTTATAAAGTAAAACTACAGCAGATTGTGAAAACTGAGAGGGTAGCTTATTCGAAGGTAATGATATTTACCTCCAATTTTAGGTAGGAATCAAGTGTTCTGAGGAAGTAAAACATGGGGAAATTTTACTTGCGTTCCTGAGTTTCTCGGTCTTTAAAAGAGGATTTTATCATTTAGTGTAAGTCACTGCTTTACACTGAGTGGTTACGTGAGACAGAGAGCACTCAGGACATGAGCCGAGCTTTCATCTCCTACCCTCAGGACAGCGCCCACCTATTACAGACTGTGTGCTACACGAGGACACTCTCCTAACGCACAGACATCAGGTATGAAGCTCTCTTCCTTCTCACATGTATGGCATGGTCTGCTTAAAATGATCTGGGTACTTTCTTTTTCTCAATTCTCAGAGTAGCTTTAATTTCTCAATCTCCTTTTAAGGACTAGAGCATAAACTTCTCATTAAAAAGCTAAGAAGATCAAAGGCTGGCATAACCTAGCAGGGAACTATTTAAAACACAAAATTGCATGTTCTAAATTCATGAATTAGAAGCGTTTTATGTGTACTGTTCAACTCTCTGGAGTTTATAAAGAAAAACAAAACTCATACAGCCATGAATGAAATCAAAAGGTGATAAAATTAAGATATATAAAGAAACATTAAAGTAACTCTATCATTCGTGCATTCATTCAATGAACATGTATGAAGTACCTTTTAATGCACCAGGCAAAGTGCTGGACACCACAGTTCTTCACATGGATGACAAAAAGGCAGGGAGATTATTATATAGTATGATTAGTAAAAGTCCCTACAGTAGATAGGTTTTAATTCGCATGCTCATTCTGATCAATTAGCAATGGTCAGGTCAAAACTAAGAAGGAACGTCTGATTAACAATGACTGCCAACAGGCAATGGATAGGGGAACAAATAATACATATTTGTCATGACTGGTTCATAACATAATGCACACTAAATTCCCATACTATTGTCATAAAAATAGTATCCTGAATTTGTAAAACACCTTTGTAAACATTTGTACACACTAACTTATACTGTGCCCACAAACAATTCTACAACTGGGTAGGCCAAGAGTTATTTTTATTTTGTTGAAAACTGAGGCACAAATAAGAAGTGATGTGCCCATGGCCACACAGCTAGTTAATGGTAAAAGCTCCATTACAGCCCAGATTACCTCATTCCTGAATCATCTTCCCTTGATCTTTACAGTTAAAAACAGAATGATACCCAGATGTTCTCTACAGCTACTGAGGAAAAAAAGAGAAGAACTGGTTTAAACTATCACGCAGATTTCAGTTATACACCTAAGAAGAATTTTCTGGGCATAAGAGCTGCTAAACAGTGACACAGATAACTAAAAAGAAGCTTGTCAGGTTTCAGTTTTAGAGACCTTAGCAGTTTTTATAAATGTTTTTCCTTGGGAAAAAGTGTTAATTAACCATAAGGTGTTTCACGAGGGACTGTAGTATTACAAGCGGAGCATGAGTTTTAATTAGAGAGGCCTGGGTTCAAATGCCCCCTCTCAATTTATCAGCTAGGTAACTTTAGGCCAGTGCCTTAATTTCTCTGGGCCAGCTCAAAACTGGAAATGATTAACACCAACCACCAAATTCTAACACAGCAGCGTCATAATATGTTACACTGTCTGGGCACAAACGTTTTGTGAGGTACTGTTGAGTTAGTTCTGACTCACAGTGGCCCTACCTACAACAGAGCAAAAGCCTGCCCAGTCTTGAGACATTTTCATAAACATTGTCATGCTTCAGCCCACTGTTGCTGTCACTTTGTCAATCCGTCTCATTAAGAGTCCTTCTCTCCTTCACGATGTCTGTCTCCAGGTACCAATCCCTCTTGATAACGTGTCCAAAGTATGACAGAAGAATCTCGCCATCCTCACTTCTAAATAGTAGTCTGGCTATACTTCCTTCAAGACAGATTGGTTCCTTCTTTCGGCAGTCCTTGATACAATCAACATTCTTCACCAACGACCTAACTTAAAGGTGTCAATTTTTCAGTCTTCTCTATTATTGCCAAAAAACATCCTGGCCTGGGTCAGCTGCACCTTACTCCTTAAAGTGACATCTTGGCTTTTTGGCACTTTAAAGAGGTCTTCTGCAGCACATTTGCCCAGGGCATTGCATCACCTGATATCCTGAGTGCTGTTTCCATGGCGTGGATTGTGGACCCAAGTAAAATGAAATCTTTGACAACTTCAATCTTTTCTCTGTTTATCATGATTTTGCTTAGTGGTGCAGTTCTAAGATATTCTGGTTTTTTTTATGTTGAGGTGTAGTCTACACTGAAAGCTATAGTCTTTGATTTTCAACAGTAAGTGCTTTAAGTCATCTTCATTTTCAGCCAGCAAAGCTGTGTCATCTGTGTATCACAGGTTGCTATCAAGTCTTTCTTCCTCAAATCCTGATGCTCTGCTCTTGATCTACACAAAGGCTCCTCAAGAGCACAGTTAAGTGTTCTGGAATTCCCATTCTTTGTAACACTAGCTATAATTTGTTATGAACCACAGGGTCAAATTCCTTTGCACTGTCAATAAAACACAGTACTTTCAGCTAGGATCCATCTGGCAACAGCGATGATACCCCTTGTTCTATGTCCTCTTCTGAATCCAGTTTGAGTTCATTGCAGTTCCCTGTCGATATAATGTTGCAACCATTTTTGCATGATCTTGAGCAAAATTTTACTTGTGATATTAATGATACTGTTCAATAATTTCTGCCTGAATTTGGTTAGGTGAAATCAGTGACAGCACACATTAGAAAGAAGATTAATTTACCTGTACTTCAACATAACCTGAAAACTCTTCCAGTCTGAACCCAGTATCACATGGATGAGTACCGCAGAGGGGGTCCAGGGACCATGCTCTCAGGGGACATTGGGGCCAACTAGTACAACTAGCCTAGTGCTATGAGAGTTTTCTGCACCTCATATTGGTGAGTGGCAACTGTGGTCTTAAAAGCTGGCAAGCTGCCCTCTGAGGTATACCAAATGGTCCCAACTCAGCTAGAACAGATGATCACCAAGGACAACAACAACATGAGGGGAAAAAGAGCCCAGAAGACAGAAAGATCCATGTGAATGGGTGACTGTCTCAACATGTGACCAGAAGAATCAGATGTTGCCCAGCTACCACCAATGACAGACAGCCATGATGAGGTTCACAGTGTTGAGTACCAGTGGCAATATGAGAAAAAAGGGGGTGCACCCTAGGAACTCCACGAAAAGACTGCACTTGATGGTCCGAAGGCCTGGGAGTTCCCCTGGGAGCATGGCCCCTAGACCTGATGCTGCCCCTGATCACAGATCATTACTGAGGTCAACCCTTTGGACAGGAATGTATTGGACTTGGGGACACAGAGTGACCATATCGTGTGTGAACTTTATGGTTCTATGCATCTATAGACAAGATGTCATCCTACTGGCCTCTTACTAGAGGGAAGTGGAGAGCGTGGAGAGGAAGGGACAGGAGATTGTTAAGAAGATATGACATGTATGGAACGGAAAGGAGTGTGCTGTCACTGGGCAAGGAGAGCACACGGAGCACAGCTAGGTGGGCATGCAAATTTGAATTGTAAACTTTCACTCAATTGCAATAAAAGAATAAAAATAAAAATAATTTCTGCCTGCAGGGGGATCATCCTTCTAGGGAACACGCATGAATATGAACCTCTTCTAGTCAGCTGGTCAAGGTGTCTTCCAAATTTCTTCACAGAGATGAGTGAGCACTTCCAGTGCCACATCCTTCTGCTGAAACTTCTCAGCTGCTCTTCATCAATTCCTGGAGCTCTGTTTTTCCACAATGCCTTCAGAGCAGCATGGACTTCTTTCTTTAGTATCATCAGTTCTTGATCATTTGCCACCTCCTGAAATGGGTGAACACTGACTGATTCTCTTTGGTATAGTGACTGTGTGTGTCCCTTCCATGTTCTTCGGATGCTTTCTGCACTGTTAGTATTTTGTCCATGATATCCACCACCAATGAAACTGTTTTTATAACTCTTACTCTTAATTTAAAAATCTTTAGAACTGAAATGAGGGGAAGTAGTTGCTTAAAATACCTAGCAGAAATTCAGGAACACCATGCTCGGCACAGAGCAGGTGCTCAGTGAAAACCCAACTTAGCTGACAGTATTATATGGATTTTACAATAAAAGAGTAACAACAAAAATTATGTACTAAAATCTGTGCTGGACTCACCACGTAAGGTTACTGCTAATACTACTAATAAAAACTACAGCAGCTAACATATATCACACACTTACCATATGCCTGTGAAAACACGAGAGACCATTTCTCCAGTTTCCAAAAATGGCTAAGTATCTTTGGTGGATTATCTCTCTTGATTTCCATCACATGGATGAGAAGACGGGTCTGGAGAGACTATTTGCCAAAAATCACAGAGCTGGTAAACAGCAGAGCTAAGATCCGGACCTAGGCAGCCTAGTTCCAGAGCCTACAACACTATTCACTATGCTTTAACTGTTTCCTCTCGCCAGTGGACAAACAAAATATTTGGAACAAAAATATTTGTTCTGCTTCATACCTAAATACTGTTCTTAATTTCAACATGAAAAGAATGGAAGTAAGCAGCACTGGGCTCCGAGCAGGCAACTATAAGAGTATTTGCTCATTACAGAAAGACACCAGAAAGAGATACTTCAGGAATTTTCCATAGGTGTTCTCTCAGATATGAAGAATGGGTGACCTATGAGGTATAATAAAGGAGTCCTTCAGAACCTGCACAGCCTCAGCACTACTAGATAGGAAAAACTTATCACAATAGGTCTCTATCCACAAATACAGACCTTCTTTTAAAAAGTCAGTAATAGAACACTCTCTCAGCCAACAGTCTCATTTAACAGCACCACTGAAGTGTCCTCTGTATAGCGGGGCATTTAAAACAAACACTGCAAAGTAGAGCTGCATATTAACGTCCTACAGAGAAACAGAGGGAATACTCAGGTGAATAGTACGCAAACCAGCTGCTGCAGTACCTGTAGAAATACAGGTGGTATTACTCCCAAAGGGAAACATGAGGCATTACAAAAGGAGTCACATCTCCTTTTACAGATACTGCTGTGACTTACCCTCTGTTGATCTCCTGAGATAACTGTGGTCATCACAGAGAAATTACTTTCCTCAGAAGATAATCAATTAATAAAGCGTTCAGGACACCCCATATTCTCCTATAGTCTCACTCTCCTATTGCAATCTGTAGAAACCAGAAGAATCCTTTCTCATTTATAGAAACTGAGGCTTCTGAATGAATAATGTGTTGAAAAAATCAAAACTGCTTCATTACCATCATTAAGGTCTCAAAAATTACTTAGGTTCAACTCTGAAATTCAAGCACCTGCCATGACACACTCTGTCACTGGTTATCTGGCCAGTGCAGCTGAGAGCCCACAAGCCGCCTGCTATCACCAAAGCAGAGTGGACAGGAAGTATTAATGGCCTTGTTAGACCAGCAATAAACAAAGAGTTTGAAACTTCAATTCGTTTAATGAAAAAATGAAGTTACTTTTCAGTAAGTGGAATTTTCAGATTAAACTGTCTTCGCCGATTCCACAGATCAAGGGCTAAGGCAATGAGGCTGTCTAAAGCATGAAGGTTGATAAAAAGTACTTAAGTGCCAAGCCCAAGTCCCAAGCCTTTACAAACAAGTCAACAGCCTATAAAAGGGAGAGACAGATTTTAACTTCAACTCTAAGCTATGGGGAAAGAAAAATCCTGCTCATGAATCAGTGGAACTCTTTTTTTTTTTTTCATTATGACTTAGTGAAAATGTACATTCCCATATAAATTTACATGCCTACCCAAATGCAGCTTCCACTGCTCTCCCTGTCCAGTGACAGCACACTATTCCTCTATGCTCCATAAACCTCTCATCCTCCCAGCAGTCTCCTTTCCCCTTCTCTTCACCCACTCCCCTTACTCGAGCCAGAGGTCAGCAGGATGACATCCTATAGATGCATAGCACCATAAAGGGCATCCAGTATATGGTCACTCTGCACCACCAAGCCCAATCCATTTGTGTCCAAAGAGTGGACCTTCGTTATGATTTATGGGCAAGGGCAGCATCAGGGCCAGGGGCCATGCTCCCAAGGGAACCCCAAAGCTGCTGGACCAAAGTCTTTTAGTGGAGATCTCAGGGTGTAACCCTTTTTATTCTTGCGTTGCCAGTGAGACTCCTCTCTGTGAGCTCCATCATGGCTATGACTGGTGGTAGCCAGGCACCATCCAGTTCTTCCGGTCCCAAGTCTATGTAGGCACCCACTCATGTGGGTCTCTCTATCTTCTGGGCTGTCTTTACCCCATGTCATTTTGGTCCTTGGAGAGCATCCATTCCTGCTGAGTTGGGCCAATTGCTGTGCCCTCGGATGGCAGCTTGGCAGCTTTTAAGACCCCAGACACCACTCACCAATGTGGGGTGCAGAGAGCCCTCTTAGCAAAGCGCTAGTTGTGTCAATTGGCCTGATTTCGCCTAAGAGCATGGTCCCTTGCCCCCTGCCCCAGCTACTCTGTCCTTGCAATATTGGGTTAAAATGGAAGGAGTATTCAAGTCATGCTGAAGTCCACTTAATATTGCTCTTGTTTCTAATGTGTGCTATCACTGATTTCACCCAACCAAATTTCTACCAACTATCTAATCTAAACCCTCTTCCCCTTGCCCTCCCTCCCTCCCCTCCCTTGAAGCTGTCAAGGAGTCTTTTCTTCTATATATAAGTCTGTTTTTGAGATCTTATCATAGGGGTCTCATACAGTATTTGTCCTTTTGTCGCTGATTACTTTCACTCAGCATAATGTCTTCCACTTGAAACCAGGTTCTGACATGTTTCCTGGAATTGTCACTATTCTTTATCATTGCATAGTGCTCCATTGAGTATATATACCATAGTTTACTGATCCATTCCTCTGTTGTGGGCATCTGGATTGATTCCATCTTTTTGCTATCGTGGACTGTGCTGCGATAAACATTCTTGTGCATGTGTCCGTTGGTATGAAAGGCCTTGATTCTGTAGGATATATTCCAAATAGTGTGAAATTACTGGGTCAAATGGTATATCTATATCCATTTTTTTAAGGAAGCACCTGACTGCTTTCCAAAGAGGCTGGATCATTTTGCAACCCCACCAACAGTGTAGGAGTGTTCCACTTTCTCCACAGCCTCTCCAGGAACTATTTTCTGAGAATTCTGAGATTTTGGTAAATAATCAGAAAGCAGGTGAATCTAGATGTGTATTAATGAAGCCACATAGAACTGTCCTAAAGGAAAAAAATACCTCCTGCAATTATCATCACCAGTGCCAGCTGCTGGCTTTGCCTTATTCTGCTGTCTACCTAAGATCTAAACCATGTGATAATATGACAATCATCACCCAATAAAACCACAGCAAATAATTTTTTCTGCCCATGAGGCTATTAGGTCTTCACAGGTCCTTTGTTTCAGAATTAGAAGCAAAAACTCTAGAAAAAGGAGCAGACAGGCTTGAGACGGCCAAAGCTATCTCTTGGGAAACCACAGTAGGAGCATGGATTAGGAAGCCCTTGTATGTGCAACAGACACACAAATCCTGAAATGTCTTCCTCTCACACAGAAGGCATGGAAGCAATTTCAGTATACTGGAGAGGCTTCTAGGAAATGGAAACAACAAAATAACCTTGAAAGGAGTTCATCTTCCTTCTAAACACCACTGGATTAAAGAGACAAGGGAGGGGTGGAGCATGTGGATACCAAAACGGCAAGCTTCATTCACTTTTCTCCCCCACTGAATTGTAAAGCAATTAGAGAGAGCAATCACTTCAACTCACCTCGGGCTTCCTGTAGTTTCTTCAGTTCTGCTTCTCGTTCTGTTTTACTCTGCTTACTTCGAACCCCAAGGGCGCTGATGACTAACCTTCTAGCTAGGGCTGCTGAAGTCTCCGGACGCTCCTTTGCTGGCTGGAGGAATTCTGAATGGAGAAAGGGAGGTAGTAAGAGGGAGGCAGGGAAGAGAAAGCACTCTGGCTCCAAGTGATTTAACTCAATAATTAACATACAAAATAGACTAACAAGGGCTGCATCAGCAGTAATTAACACAAGCCTGATAGACGACAATCAGAGGAAATCAACACAGCAAAGTACAAACAACTCTGGGTTCATTATCTGCAAAAATAATTTCTTACAGTGACACTATCAAACAACTCAACATAACTCCACCTACAACTAGCACTCACCTAAGACCTATGGAGGGAAGGAGGCAAACTAGGCAAGTGTGCCCTCAGAAACTGGTTGCTGCATTGCTTGCAACTAGTACCTACCACTCTCTAAGTAGCTGCTGCTCAGATGCCCTATGTCTAACACGGACTTTTTGCTTTCCTTCTTTTTTTGGTTTGGTTAAAACCATAACTTTCTCCAATAATAAAACTAAAAATGGTATGTCTTTAGAACTCTGTATGCTATGCAACTGCTGGAAAAATACCATAATCACTATCAACAAAAAACCGCAGGGATGACAGACTCACCAGCATAAGCTCTGGCTTTGGCCTTGGCTGCTCTTGTGGCCTGTGACAAAGGTCGAGTCTTCACCATGGTATGTTTACTACCCAGAGCATCACGAGCTGCAGAGAGGAATGAACACAGGAAGCGGCAGACATGAAGTGGAGCAGTGCCAAGGAACATTCAGGGCTATCTCTCAGACAGAACTTCCTAAAAGTTAATGGAGTTTGGGGGGTTTTTGTTGTCACAACCAACAAAACAGATGGTATGCTTAAAAAAATTGCATGAGGGACAACTTGCCATTAATTATTTTAGACCAGGGGTCAGAAAATTATGGCTCTCAGACCAAATTCTGCCAGCCAGCTGCCTGTGCAAACGAAGTTTTACTGACACAGCCATGCCCACTGGTTTGCATAGTATCAGTGGCTGCTTTCTTGCTACAGTGACATAATGAAGTAATTGTGACAAAAATCTTATGGTCCACAAAGCCTAAAATACTATCTGGCCCCTTACAGAAAAAATTTGAAGACTTCTAGATGGTTCAGGCAGGAACCAACATCTCTAATTTCTCTGAATCCTTCTGCATCAGATCCATTATGAGGCCAATGATATATGTGAAAATGTCCAACCATATATATTCAGAGAGTGGATATTATAATCTCTTACTAGACAGGTTAAAGGGCTACTTCAAATTCATTTGTCTGGGGAACAAAAATGACAAATACTGTACGATTTATCCCTACTGGCTTTTTAAATCTCTATTCTTAATCTCTTTATGTAGTATAATGACTAACAGCTATAATTACAAATAACCTTCAAAGGAGTTGACTACCTCTCCAAGATCACTGGATCAAGCTGAAAAGGGAGAGGTGAAGCATGTGAGTACCGCACCAAGCCTCAAAAAGTTTAATCTGCTCAACTACCTATACCGGCTGAATAAGTACCAACTGGCAGAAACAGGAAGGAATTAAGGACAAATATCAGGACAAAATGGATACTGAGAAAAGAACAGTGAAATCTACTGGGTGAATACCTGTAAGGGGACTGGAGAATATTCCTAGGGCATGTGTATCATCTACCCATTTAATATCAAATCCCTTCTTCCTGCAACAAAAGAAAACAAAGTTATTTCTTAAAATAAAATTTACCTATATGAAACATCTTTCAAACAGGGCTCAAGAAGCATTTCACAATGACATAGAAACACTCAAAGTATACACAGGTGGAATGAGGATAATGACAAAAAACAGCTTGGAGGACAGAAGAAGCCACTGAATTTTAAAAGCAATAAAACCATCGTAAAGAACTACCCGGGAGTATTTTACATTCTCAGCCACTTTATAGACATCAACTAATTAATCCTCACAACTCCCCTGGGGAGGTAAAGTATTTAATGCACTATTTACAAGAGATGTTCTTATGGTCAGGGAACAAGAAGAGGTGGAAAAAGGAAGCAGAGGAAGGGCAAAGGACTACTAGAGGAGGACGTACCCAAGGAAAGTCCTTCAGATTAATGCACATACAGGCCCAAGGACAGAGAGAGAAAGAAAGGAGGAGAAAGATCATACAAGGAGACGTCATTCCAAGCAAAAAGAAACAAAAATCCAAGTAATGGAGAAAACAGTCAACTAGAATGAGAGAGGCTGATCTGTTCTTTGGAAATAGGGAAGAGTTGTGGGAAAATAAGAAAATTTCAGGATAAAAGAAATCAAAATTAGGTAAATATTTGACAAGATAAGAAAGCGTCAAAACAAGGAACACTTAAGTACTAAAAAGAACAGGCACCAGGGTTTCCTTCTTCATTTTGGAATACAACTATGCAGTGAGCACAAAGAATATCAGGATGAAGACAAAACAGCTGTTATTTTTTCAACTATGAGCTTAAACCGCCTCATGGACTCAAGTCTCAGTTCTGCCACCTTGAGACCTTGGGCAGGTTTGACTTGTCTTGGGTATAGGTCCGCTCATCTGCAGAAACAGGCATAGTATCTTCCCACAGGGTTGTGAGGACGGAGGTGAGATCAGCTACAACAAGGCAAAGAACACAGTGTTGGGCATGCAGTGTGTATCTAATGAGGAAATGATGCTCTTTATTCTTATTAACAGCAATATTCATCAAAGGACTATTAGTATTGATGAGATGGTGATTAAAACTTGAAGTACATTTCGGTATTTGACTCACAGGTCTTATTTTAGGCTTCTCCATCATGAATTTATTTTAAATATATAAATCACTATAAAGAAAAAAAAGACAACTGCTAAAATATCTTCCCTGTTTAACCACCAGTCAAGAAAATATTTCTCTGAGGGAAAATGAATAAAGGAGACAATCAAGGTTATTTAGAAAACTTCTTGAATGTAACAGTAAGTTGATCATGATATAAAATGATAACAGGAGTTGGGGACCTTGAACAGGGTCAATAATAGAAGTCTATACAATAGGACAATATACAAAAAGGATAGAACAGGAACTAGATAGGCTCTGGAAGGTCTCCAGAACCTTATAACTCTTTATGAATTTTTTTAATTCTTTAAGATTTTTTTGGTAGTAACAAAGAAAGAGCTATTCAGCTAAGATTAGAAAGAAAAAGGGCAAAGCAAAGTTCATAACTGGTAAGAATTAACAAATCTTCAGGAAATTCTACACACTACCAAACTGACCACTGGTTTAAAGAACTTTCTTTATTAATGACTACCCTGGCCCCTAGGGGTTGCCATGAGTCGGATCCGACTCGGCACTTGGCTTGGCTGGCAAGTTGGTATCATTCACTTTTACTCCTCTTTTTAAAATTACGAATTTTATACGCAACAGACCCTGACGCTAGATCTTAACATTATCATGACTGGCTTGTACTGCGTGTTTAGAGTAAGGTCTACAGCAGAGATCGTTAAGAGTCTCAAAAGGATCCAATCACTCCTTCTTTCTTTTAGTTACAGTACTAACAGCCCACCCAACAAATTTAGGTGAAACACACAGCGGCTTGCTAATTTTGCCTGTTCTAGAATTTTATATAAAAACAGACTATCAGTTTGTTTATGTATTACTTATCGGTCTTACTGTTCAACAGTGGCAGAGTTGACTAAGATATTTACTATTCAGCTTTTAAGAACAAGGGCCTGTACCCTGGTAACAGAGTCTTATAAATTCAAGATACTACATTAGCTGAATTTTTAATTTAAATTTGTAGCATTAGACAACAGAGCTGGTTTATTTTTAGTATCACGACTGAAGCAATCCCTCTTGATACTGACTTTTCTGCAGTCATTCAAAATCTGTTTCCTAGTAACTTCTTTTTGGATTATCTCTTTATTCTCAGAGCTAATTTTTTCTTATGAGCTTGACTCAGCAAGGTTTACTTGTGAATTTCACCTTCTCCTCTAGAGCAGATGGACCTGATCAGCTTGCACAGGTGATTTATCTTTAGTGAACTTTACTTACCCACTCACTATATAAAGAGCTATACACATATCAAGAGTTAGTGTAGCTGTTCTCAAACCTACTTACATTAGTTTTACTTGATATTTTAATTACACGGTTTAAATTAAATAATATTAAACCAACTGACTAAGAAAGCAAAAAAGTAGAGGTGTGTCTACGAAAACTTAATTGAATACTTTGAAGACTAGAGAAAGGGGAAGCAACCGGGAAAAAAAAACCCAAACTATTGTCAGTTATGTTTCAGTAAGACAGCTGTAAGACAGAGAAAATATTACAACCTATAAGGAACATGTACTCAGATGACTCTGACAATATAAGGAAAATGTAAGTGATAATATTATGAGGGTGGCTTACAATAACCACTTTATCAATACACCAGTAACTTTTTAAAAAATACTGACAAGTGCATGTACACTTTACATTTTTAAGTGAGATAAAATATTACAGACACACATAAATTATTTTTTATCATTCCTCACTTGGCTATTTCTATTAATAACCAAACATCAATGACTCTAATCTCATCTGGGAAGCTCGCTATCTTGTAAGAGATAAACAGCAGTAAGAAAAAAAATAACACAAACTCTAGAAGCCACTGCAACAATTTTCTCAGATAGATCTGTAAACTACCCCTCTTTGACTACACAAAATTTTAAGAATCATTACATTAGACTCAAACAATCAACAAGGCTAGCCATCCAACTACATACAAAGAGCATCCCATGAAGAAAACAGTAAGTGAAAGAATAGGTCTTTGACTAGACAGATGAGGATAAAAAAAAAAAAGAAAAACTAGTGCCGTCAAGTCGATTTTGACTCATAGCAACCCTACAGACAGAGCAGAACTGCCTCATAGAATTTCCATGAAGTGACTGGAGGATCTGAACTGCCGACCTCTTGGTTAATGGATGTAGCACTTAGCCACTATACCACCAGGGTTTCCTAGATGGACATGGATAGGAAAATATATTTCTTATTAATCTATTTCACCATAGTGCCTTTGCCTGGTAAATAAAAAGACTCAGACACAGATCTTGCCTTCAATGAGTATACATCAAAAGAAAATATAAAACATTTATAATGAATTCTCAAACCAGATAACAAAAATTGCCACAGAAAGGTCAAAAACAAAGTGGTACAGAGTTCAGTGAAGGAAGGATCAAAGCAAAATTTCCCAGGGGAAAAAACTGGGGGGGAAGAGGGCTGGCCCCAAAGGAGTAAAATACATATATGAAAGAATGACAAGGTGGAATGAGAAGCAACAAGAGAGAAGACATGCTCAAAGCAGACACGAAGAAAGAGAGGGCCATGAACAAAGAATGGGGAGGTAAGCAAATGCTAAAGCAGCAATTTTGCAGAGGCCAAGATCGTGCTGGCCTAAGGAGGTCAGACCATTCCCTAGCAAGGGTTCTGGAGCAGCAGTAGTGTGACATTAGAAATCAGCTTCAGAAGGTTAAACTAAAAGTAATATATAGGATGCTCTGGAAACACAGAGCCCAGAAACAAATCTAAGAGAGGTAAGGAATACCTGAATTACTGTGCAGCAGCAAGAGACGAAGAGACAAAGAGAAGAGACTTGTCCCATAGGGTTTCCAAGGAGTGGCTACGGGATTCAAGGTGTGGATCTTTTGGTTTGCAGAAGAGTTCTCTTGACCACTGTGCCACCAGAACAGGTGAAAGGGAGAGACAGAGACAGACTGGGACAGGGGCAATATTTGAAAAGATAATGTCAGAGTTTTCCAGAACCAGTGAAAAACACTAACCTATTAATTTAAGAAGACCAAATAATGCCCAGCAGAAAAAGTAAAAAGAAATCCACAAAGCCCACATCACAATGAAAATGCAGAAAAACAAAGATAAAGTCTTAAGAACATCCAAAAAAGACAGATTACATTCAGAATTAACAGTTGCTAGATTTTAGCTGACTTATTCACAGAGAAAGCCAAAACACAGTAGAACATTTTCAAGGTTATGAAGAAAAACAGCTGCTAATCTAGAGTTTCCATTCTATGTCCAGCAAAAAATTCTTTCAAGAATTAGAATAAGGACCACAACCGCCACAGCCTCCACCAGGCTGCATTGAGAACAACTAAGCAGTGCCTGGCTACCACCACCAACTGTTCTGACAGAATCACATTAGAGAGTTCTAAACAGAGCAGCAAAAGAAAAATGTAGAACAAAATTCTAACATACACCAAAAGATCAGACTTACTGGTCTGACCAAGACTGGAGAAACACTGAGAGTACAACCCCTAGGGACCCTTTTAACTCGGTACTGAAGTCACTCTTGAGGTTCATCCTTCAGCAAAATATTAGACAGGCCTACAAAACAAACAATAACATATATAGTTCAATTTTGTATACAAGACTGAATGGGCACAGAAGCTCAAAACCAAAGATAAGAGGGCAGGAAGGGACAGGAAAACTGGAAGAACACAAACGAGAAACCCAAAGTCAAGAAGAAGATACTGTCGACACATTGCAGGGTTGGCAACCAATACCACAAAATAATTTGTGTATTAATTATTTAATGAGAAACTAGTTAGCTCTGTAATCTTGTACCTAAAGCCTACTTCAAAAAAAAGGTAAAATAAAGCTATTTAAAATAAGTTAAAAAACTAAGCTTGTTATCAGCAGACTCTTAGTAAACAGTAAAGAACATGGCACATGCAAGAGTAAAAAAATCTCAGATGGAAGATGTGAGATACATGACAGACTACATGAAAAGCACAGAAAGCGGTAAATCTGAACACTGAATATATAAAGCAACAATAATAGCATTAAATGGAGTTCAAAGGTGAAAGAAAAACTATTAAAAAATTAAGAATACTCAACGGCAAATAAATTAGGAGAGGGCACAGTGGGGAATGGAATCAAAAACCCTTACAGTGTTTGGAAGGAGGATAAAAATATTAATTTTAGCCATTAATAAGTTATGTGTGTATTTTGTCATTTCTAATTAGCAAAGTACAGAAACAGAAAATAGCTCCCCCCTCAAAAAAATATTAAATGCAAAAGCCAAATATATCGATAATTACAAGAAATATAAATGTACTAAATGCCCCATGAAGACAGACATATTCTTCTTAAATGTAAAAATGTAGTCCATAAAGACTATTCCGTATTTTTAAGGAACTAAGAGTGTTCTGATACAAAACAGTTCTATAGACTTGAAGAAGACAATAAATAAACCAGATGCCAAAGTAAACAAACAGGGAATATGAAAACAAAACAAAATGGAACAGATGTGTTAAACAAAACACTTTAGGAAAACTTCATTCTACCTTCCCCTAATATCCCCAACCATTTGCAAATACTTACTGGTAACTGCAGAAAACCCGTAGAAGGTCTTCAGTGCGAAATTCTTGGGGGAAGTCATAAATTTCAATGACATGTGGGAATTCACAATCACTGAGGTCAATGTCAGGAACTTCATGGTTGTAATAATCAAACCTAGGTTCCTGGATACTTTCTCTGCTCTTCATATTCTCTGATAACTAGGGAGGAGGAAGCACATAAGTGACTGTTACATCAAGCCAGGGCATTACAAAGTTCCTTCCATGTGTGAACAGTCCTCCTCCTTGTCTGCAATGGTCCTATCCCTTAATCTTTAGCACTGTCTCTGTGTTAAAGTTGTTAACTAATGCAACGACCATGAAGAATTTATCACCTAGTTTATATTACACAGAAACTCTGGTGGCATAGTGGTTAAGGGCAATTTCTGCTAACCAAAAAGTCAGCAATTCAAACCTACCAGGTACTCCTTGGAAACTCTATGGAGCAGTTCTCCTGTCCTTCAGGGTCAATGTGAGTTGGAATCAACACAACAGTACTGGGTGTTTCTGTTTTTGTTTTTTTTTTAATTAAACATATGGAGTACTCAAACAGGCACTGAAATTCCAACAAATACCACTACTGCATAAAACTTAACTTGCATCTATCAACTAGCTTGTGAGAAAACATACATTGATCAATGTGGTGAGCTGCAAATGACACATTTTGGAACATGAAAGTCCAACAGCGAAAGAGATAAATTAATGATATTTGATTTATTTACACTTAAGGCTCACCTTGTAGTTTCTTTTTTAAAAGAGAACAATTGTTTTAATTTAAAAGGCTCTGTTAGTCCACCTTTTCTTGAAAATATTATAGAGAGATTAAGGAACTTAGAGAGGAATTTGTAACTTAACTAACAGTAACTGATGCTAGCAGTTCCACTTAAGGTCCCTAGCATGAGAGCTACCTAACGGAATTACCACAGCAGGCAAGTGAATATATTAACGGTAATAAAAAAATACTTAAAAATTCTATTACTCTATTTAAAAAGAAGAAAAGGATACTAATCATTTCATACTGAAAGCAGAAAAGGAAGGAAAAAGTTGAAAGTGGCAGCAAAGCCATGAAAGACACTGCCTTATTTTTGTCATTCACTTGTTATAAAAAGATGCTACTAATGACCAGTCAAAGCCTCCAGACCCTGAGAGTATCCTCTCCCTGTTAACCCAAAGTCCTAGGAGAGTCTGTTAAAGCTTTCCATCTTTCATACTGTTCCTTTTTTCCCCCATCCAGTGAGGAAAATGAGAACTTGTTTTGCCAAAGATGTATCTATCTCGTCTTCCCGAAAAAGCTAAAAATGGACTCACAGGTTTGTTTTTTTGTTTTTTGCTTTTTTAAGGGGAGGAAAGGATGAAGGTGGAAGATGACTCAGGTCACATCAAGCCTCAGTTTTCCCAGGGACTCCTGTGTAACTGTCAACTAGTATCTGATTCCAAGCCTTTTTCATCACCCCCCAGATAAAAATAATAGTATGTACACCTCACAGATAGTTGTGAAGATTAAATAAGGTGATGCAGTGAGTGCTCTGAATACTGCTTTGCTCGTTATACCTTCAATGAAGTCAACCCAGTTTTAACAAACTTTCCTTGAGCGCTAATCTATTACTTGCAACACATGATGTTTGTTCTACTTCTGATTAGAACTGTAGAAAGCAACAAATGATTGTTCCTCCCACTATAACAATGAGCAAAGGCCAACTAATCTATAAATCTGAACTGTCCCTGACAGAGAACTAAGGATGCAAGACAGCCAAGGGAACTTTTAAATTCAGAGTGACAAATGCCTCCAAAGAAAGACTAAATGGTTTCATTCTTGGCAGACAGTGGGAAGCAACTGTCACTATAAAAGTGGGTAAGAAGATACTAGCTAAATTTTTAATAAAGTCTTAAAAGCCTAGAGTGGGTTACTATATAAGTTTAGAATAACTAGGAGCCCCAAAGACAGAGAGCCTGCAATTGTGTTCTTGGAAACTGGACTGACTGCTGAAGCATGTCTTCTGAATATTGTTACTTTACTCTCAGCTTTCTTGTAGTGGCTTTTTCTGGGCACAAGGTAAGAGCAGGATCAACAAATCCCAAATCCAGCTCAGCTCCTTACCAGAGTGACAAAAAGCCCACATTCTGTTGAGGGGGCCTGGTAATCAATGACTTGTCAGAAAAAGTGATGGACTAATTTCTGAACACAAATACTACCAACCTCAGATTTCACTGTTTATCTACATATGATGTCTAGCATTCAATAAGAAAATCACAAGACACACACCCACACCCACACCCACACCCACAAGGAATAAACAATCCATTATCAGAGACATAGTAAGAGAACCAAATTCAGAGATGACCCAGATACCGAAATGATCAGAAAGGGACTTTAAAGTGAGTACAATTAAAGTGTTAACACACATGCACACACACAAAAAAAACCCGTAAAACCTACAAAGTGAGGCACCTAAGAATCTTAAAAGCCGGCAAGCTGCCATTTGAGGAACATCAACTGGTCCCAAACTACCTGCAGCAGATGAAAACCATGACCATCAAAGATACAAGGAAAACATGAGCCCACAAAACAGAAAAGTCTATATGACTGGGAGACCACATCAGCACGAGAGCAGAAGAACTAGATGGTGTCCAAAAAAACCCAAACCAAACCTAGTGCCATCAAGTTGATTCCAACTCACAGCGACCCCATAGGTCAGAGTAGAACTGCCCCCCACAGTTTTCAAGGAGCACCTGCTGGGTTTGAACTGCTGACTTCTTGGTTAGCAGATGCAGCACATATCCACCACGGTTTCCAGATGGTGTCCAGCCACCACTAAAGACAGCCTGACAGGGAACACAATGTTGAGTCCCTGACAAAGCACAAAAAAAATGGAAGTATAAATCTAGAACTCTAGTAAAAATCCAGACTTCACGCTCCGACATCCTGGAGGTTCCCCTGAGAACATGGTCCCTGGACTTGCTGCTGGTCCAGAGCTGAAACCAGTACTAAAGTCAACTCTTCAGACAAAGACTGGTCTGGACTACGGGACATAGAGTGATGCAGGTGGTATGTGTACTTCTTGGCTTAACATATACATGAGGCTGTCCAACAGGTTCCTCTTTACAGGGAGAGGTGAGGGTGGAGAGGACAAGTGTTGGTTGAGTAGATACTGGAAGCACAGGGTGGAAAGGAGGACTGTGCTGTCACAGGGTGAGGAAAGCAGATAGAGTTGCACAGAGGCATGTGTTAGGGGTTTTATATAGCAAATTGACTTGGAATGTACACGTCCACTTAATCACACATACACACACACACAAAAACTAAAAGGTGAAAAACCTGCATGAACAGCTGGGTCACTTGAACAGAATTTTTTAAAGAATCAATTAGAAATACTAGAAATTAAAAAAAAAAAAACCACAATAACTGATCAATTTCTTTGAAAAACTCACCAGCAGATTCCTTTGACAAGCTGTATCAGCAGACACAGCTGAGAATCAATCACTGAATTTGAAGACAGGTCAAAAGAAATTCCACAAAACTCAACAGGGAGCAGAAATAAAAAACAGAGCATTCAAGAACTTTAAAACTTACTAAAAAGCAAACAAGAAAAACCACTGCCGTCATGTCAATTTCAACTCATAGTGACCCCGTAGGGCAAAGCAGAACTGCCCTATAGGGGTTGCAAGACTGAAAAACCTTATGGAAGCAAGCTGCCAATCTTTCGGTTAGCAGGTGATTAACCACTGTGCCAGCAGGGTTCCCCAAGAGCTTTAAAACAACTCAAAAGGCAGGGAAGGTAGAGGGAGCAGATGGAGGCAAAGAGGAAAAAAGAGAGACAGAATGAATAAACACAGAGCAAAAGAAATATTTTAGACACAATGATTAAGATTCTTCCAAAAATAATGCAAGACAACAGAACTATAAATCAAAGAACTCCAGGTGGGACCAATAGGATAAATAACTAAAACCAGATAGAAACAATAACAACAAAACACCTGTACAAATCACAATAGCTATTGAAAGTCAAAGATACACAGAAACTTTGGAAACCAGCTACAAAAAAATTACACAAAGAAATAAAAATTACAGCCTACTTCTTGTCAGAAACTGGAAGCCAGAAGTGACGTATCTGAAGCACTAAATGAAACCCTTCAGTTAGTAGCTGAGTGCTCTTTATATCACCCAAGGACTCCTGGGCAAACATCACTACTATCTAATTCCAAACCCCTTTCATCCCCAGCAAAAGACACCTCATGCCCATTAGCAGTCACTCACCATTTCCCTTTCTCCCAGCCCCTAACAGCCACTAATCCATGTTATGTCCAATGAATCTGCCTACCCTGACATTTCACATAAATAAAATCATATGATGTGTAGTCTTTTGTGACTGACTTATTCCACTCTGCATGTTTTCACGGCTCATCCATGTTATAGCTTATACTGGTACTCCATTCCTTTTCATGGCTGAATACTATTCAATTGGAATGGATATGCCATGTTTTGTTTATGCATTCATCAACAGATGGACAGTTAGGCTGTTTCCATTTTTTTGCTGTTATGAATAATACTGCTATGAAAATTCACATACAAGCTTTTGTTTGAACAACTGTTTCCAATTCCCTTGGGCACATAAATAGCAAGGAGTATAATTGCTGGTCATATGTTACCACAAAGGCTGCAACATTTTACATTTCTACCAGCAGTGTATGAGGGTTCCAATTTATCTATACTCTTGTCACACTTGTTACTATTGTTCATTTTTTTTTATTACAGCCATCCTGATTTTTCAGAAGCAAACTAACCAGGACTGTCTTCTAAGATGCCTCTGGGTGGATTCAACCTGTCAACCTTTTCAGTTATCGGGAAAGTGCTTAACCATGTAACCACTTAGGGACTTCAAAGATGGAAGAATGAGGTCAGTGTCAGAGTGACAGGATGTGAGATTCAACTGGCCATAACCAGATTTGAAGATAAAACCCATCAGCCAAGGAATGTTGGCAGTCTCTGGAAGCTGAAAAAGACAACTTTCGAACAAGCCTCCAGAAAAAAACAGCCAGCCTTTTGATTTTAGTCCAGTGAGAACTATCTGAGTTTTAAGAAAATAAAATTGTGTTGTTTTAAGGCATTAAGTTTGTGCTAATTTATTACAGCAGCAACAAGGAACTAATATATTGCCTTTCCGGCTTTATCTCATGTCACCCCTTAAAATATGTGACATTCCAATCAAAGAGTAATATTCACTGTACCTAAACACATCTTGCTCCTTCCTGCACACTACTTTGGTTGTATTAATTCTTTTCCAAGTATGTACACGGAGTCAGTCTGCATATCTCAAAATAGCACATCCTTCTCCAACGACAAGCTTCAACACCACCAAGTCTATGAATTCTCCAGTAATTACACCACCTGTCCATCAGTCCCTCCTGCTGTGGCAGTCTGCGTGCTGCTATGACGCTGACTGTGCCCTGGTGGTGTAATGGTTAAGATCGTGGCTGCTAACCAAAAGGTCAGCAGTTTGAATCTACTGGCTGTCCTAGTGTCCTGTAGGATCACTATGAGTCAGAACCAACTCAACAGCAATACACTTGGTCTTTGGTCTTTCAGTGATGCTAAAAGCTACACCACTGGTATTTCAAACATCAGCAGTCATCTATGGCGAACAAGCTTCAGCAGTGCTTCTAGACTAAGAAAGACAGACCAGGAAGACAGCCAATGCCTGAAATAGTGCTACAAGATGAGCCCTCTGAGTTCGAAGGCACGCAAAAGGCACAGTGGCCTCAACAAGGGACCAGAGCATAGTAATGCTTCTAACAATGGCAGAGGACCAGGCAATATTTCCTTCTGTTGTACTGGGGTTACCATAAGGTGGGCAAGACTCAACAGCAACTAACTACAACAGTTAAACCGAATCATTACATGATCCAACTCTTCCTCTGTATCTACACTTAACTTTATTTTTAGTATTTTCATAATACTCACTACAGTATCTTACCTAACAGGTAGGCCTGTCCCTTTCTTCAACCTCAACCTGACCACCCGTCTATCCAACCAACATTTAATGTTAGGCTTAACATACATCAGAAAAAGTAAGCAAAGAATTACAATATATAAAAAAGTTTTCAGAATGAAGACAGCAAGTAAGGGATACATGGAAAAGGCAGAGAAAGGTACAACAGGTAGAAGGAAGGACCAAAATGTGCAAAAGTAAAAAGAGCCTTCCAATAAGGGTGCCCTATCTTTGAACTTGAATAAAACAAGTTGTGCAAACAATATAGCTTTAATTCCTTCTTATTTTGAAGTACATTTGATGGCATCATATGTGGAAAAGAACTTCAGGTAAATGGCTGCCACAGCAGCTTCCAAATGAGGCCAAAAATAATCAGTTATCACAGCCCAATGTCTTTCGCCATTGACTGTCACAGCCTTTCTCAGTTATCTTGGAAAAAGTATAAGGGTCAGTGATTCCGCTGGACCAAAATCTACAGCAAGTGGTAACTTTTGGGGGATGAAGTGGACATTCTTAAATTTCCACTGGATTCTCATAGCTCCAAATGCGCCAGTTTTGTTTGTTAACAAAACCATCCACCAAAAACGGGCCTCATCACTGAGGATGATTTTTCAGCCAAAAGCAGGGTCAACTTCCAACTGCTCCAGAACCAAGTCAGCAAATGTACGGCGCAATCTATGGTCGCTGGACTTTAGTTCTTGAGTTACAACAATTTTTAAGGGTAAAGCTTTAAGTTCAGATGCAAAATCTGCCAAACTGTTGTTGACAAAACACCCAGTTCTTGTGCTTGGTGAAAAACTGATTGGGATGAATTCTCGTGTACTCTCTCACAAATGGTGGCAATTGTTTTTATTGGAACATGTGGTTCATTGGAGCAGCTCACTGATGCACAGGCATTGTCTGATTGGCAGCAGATCACGGTGTCTCAAACTTTCTGATTAAATATTGCATTGTTCTCTGGGTGGGACATTTATGCACACTGTAAATTTCATGTAACACACCAAACGTTTGGCAAGCAGAACACTCATTTTGATAACAAACTTTTATAACTTCTAGGTATTGCGGAATTGTGTAACTTTTCAAGTCTTGTCAAGACTAATCAAAAAAATGTGATAAATACGACTGCTATAGCTTAACCAATATGGCCACCATGAGCTGTCAAAAGTAGGACATCCTTATTTCAAGACCCTTTACTTCACCCTGAAGGGATATAGTGTATACCTTGAACAGCTCAGTACAATTACGGTTCAGGAATCCTAGTGATACAGTTATCCAAAAATTGGTGGTTAGAACCCATCTAGCGACTATGTCAGAGAAAAGACCCGGTGATGCACTTCTATAAAGATTATAGCCAGATGGAAAGCATTCTGGTTTTTTCATAAGCTGTTCTTACAGAACAGAAAGACTCTTCTGCTCCTGCTCCTTCCTTTAAGACCCAGCTTCAATCTTCAGCTCCTTCTTGAAGCTTTCCTATCGACTACAAGTTGGTGGTCACTTCCTCCCCTACACTATTATAACAATTAGCAGTTGGATGTATACCACATTTCACCAACTTTAAGATGGGCTTTTTTTCCAGCATTTTATCCTCTCTGAAATCAAGATGCCTCTTACAATCACGCATGTTGCCACTGCTTGCCTGTACATGCAATTATCTGTCATGGCGTCAGTGAATAGAAATCAACTCAATGGCACATAACAACAAATGCAGAGATAACGCGAGGACTTGGGGGAGCAAGACTGGAAACAAAGGCTGGATGTCTGTTTCCCCACCAACATTCTGATTCTACAATTCAGCCATAAAGAACATGTCTTACTTATCCCTAAATTCCTCCACTGCACACATTATCTTGCATAAACTAGGCATTCAATAACTACTTGTAGAATGAATGAAACACACGCCACAGTCAATTTGTCCAAATGCATGCTCAACAAGATTCTCTAAAGAACCTTCATCAATAAGAATCTGATTTACGCAACATGTATTTTTTAAATGATTTTGGACAGTTCTGAAATTCAGGAAAAAAACAATTCTTTCCCGTTACTAATAAACTCTATTTTGTTGGCTATATAAATTACACAGAAAATCGTAATTTAAACATATAAAAGGAAAACAACAACAAAATTTCAAAAACAGATCACTTAAATTTCTGATAGTAACAAATTTAGGATCTACGTCTGGAAAGCATTCTGGTTTTTTTTTTTTTTTCTTTAATAAGCTGTCCTTACAGGATAGAAAGTCTTTTCTGCTCCTGCTCCTTCCTTTAAGAGCCAGCTTCAATCTTCACCTCCTTCTTGAAGCTTTCCTACTGACTACAAGTTGGTGATTGCTTCTTTCCCTACATTATAACAACTGGCAGTTAGATATATACCATACTTCATCACTTCCAAGATGAGCTTTTTGGGGGCACTTTTTAATATTTCTGAAATCAAGATGCCTCTTACAATCATGCATACTGTCCCAGCTTGCCCGTATATGCATGTGCATCATAAACATTCAGTGCTAAAAGCTGCAAAGAGAGGTCACCAGCATGGAGGAAACTCTCAGATGATAGGGCAGCACTGTTTTCAAAATGGTTTTAAAGCAGATGGGAGACAAGGTAAATCAGCTATGTTTAGCAATATTCACAAAGTGGGAGTCAAAAGTACATTAATGCAATGCTGGCTTAAGCTTGCGGCAACCATGTTTTTGGTTCTTTTATGTATTCTTTAAAAGATTCCATCATCTAAGTTCTTGACGGCACAAAGGATGACAAAGGGTAGAAAAACATCAACAAGAGTGGACCTGGACTATGGATTAAGGTCAGACAAACCTTAACCAATTTAATTCGCCTAGATTTTACACTTTATGTAAGAGACTGACATGTAGTAAATATTTATGCCTAAGGGAGTTCTTTCAAAGTGTACAAAATAAAATTTTTAAGTGATAAATTTTGTGCAGAAGTTTTATTTTTTCTTAGTGGTATACAAAATAATGTTTTCTCAAAACTCTATGGCATATTCAATTCAACAGAATACTCCTGATTTTTTCTAGTAATTTCTATGAATAAGTCTCATCAGTTCCATATGACTGTAAGCTCCTTAAACCTTGCTATTCTTCTCTTTCACTCCTCATTATCACCCCAAGGTCAAAGCTGGACACAGAACCGTTGTTCATGTAGAGGGCAAAGCTTAGTGTCACAGCAAGAGCCCATAACCAGAAACCAGGAGGTAAAAATTCTAGTGTTATTCTTCTCTTTCACTCCTCATTCTTTCATTCCTCATTATCACCCCAAGGTCAAAGCTGGACACAGAACTGTTGTTCATGTAGAGGGCAAAGCTTAGTGTCACAGCAAGAGCCCATAACCAAAAACCAGGAGGTAAAAATTCTAGTGCCAACTCTAATACTAACCATGTGGCCTAAGCTAGGAAAGTAACCACCTTTCTGGGTCTTAGTTATCTTACTACAAAATGAGAGGGCTAAACTAAAGATCTATTTTAATAACAACATTGTACTTCCTTAAAAAGACTTATACAGCTCCATCTCCCATGCAGATCAAGTTCTGTTTCCTAGTCCTTACAGTTCAAGGGCTGAGAGACCTATAACATAACCCTGGCTCAGAACTTTGAAGGTAGGAATAAAAACATTTTTGTGGTTACTTTTACTTAAACACAAACATAATAAACTACTTTATAGTTATGGCTACAATAAATTGAAATACGGCAGACATTAAGGAGCATTATCATACAAAGACACCATAGACTTAACCACAAGCTGGTGGAATATAATTACTGCAGTTGCTTTAAGGTCATCATGTCTATGTGCGCAAAATTAATCCATACAGTCAATTCTCAATTATGTAGTTAGGTTATTCAACATCTTTGTTTTTGACTTTCTCTTCTGCTGTCATCTTATGGCTACTTCACTACTTTTGAACTCCTACTAAGGAAATTCAATTTACAATTTTATTATTTAGTATAAATCTTGAAAAATCAGAAGATTTGGATGGAGAATAGGCTTTAACTATAAACAAAAACTAAAAAAAGATTTCTTGAGTATCTGGATTTGATTCTAAGGATTCCAGAATAACAGGAAATTGAGAGAGTAATAGTCAAGTGTTTTTCATGTTGATCTACAATAATACTGTAAATAAATCAACATCTAGAGTTAAAATGCTTTACCCACTTAACTTCCTATCTTTGGCAGAAAAGGAAATAACACGATTCACTAACAAAAAAAACAAAAGAAAACATTTCAAGTCTTTTCAAATTTCTTACAACCCAAGTTTAAAAGCATCCACAAAAGGAGTTTCCAAAAACAGTAATGACACTAAATAAAACCTACTGCCATCAAGTCAATTACTACTCATTCAGATCCTACAGGACTGGGTAGAACTACCTCACAGGGTTGCCAAGAAGCAGCTGGTGGATTTGAATTGCCAACCTTTTGGTTAGCAGCAGTACTCCTTAACACTATACTATAGTGAGCAATGTACAACATAAGTTACAGTTTCAGGCCCCTTCTCTACTGCTTTGGGCACATGTAATGTTCAAGAGTAGAAAGATAAATTCAGACTTTCCACTCAAATATATGTTAACTGTAAGGGTGAATGTTTACAACAGTAATCGCTATCTGTAAATAAAATTTTCTAATATATTCATGCTATGACTACACTGACCTTATCGAGAAACCAAGGCAAGACATGCAAACTGTGGCTTAATAAAATCTGTAATTACAGAATGAGTAGAATGCCATGAAAGGTGCCATCTGGGGATTTCTCTAGAACAGACATCGGCAACATCTGATCATCATCAGTGAGAGACAGTTATGCCTACAGCATTGGATTAACCAAAAAAAAACAAACCCACTGCCACTGAGCTGATTCCAACTCACAGTATCCCTAAAGAGAGAGTAGAACGGCCCCACAGAGTTTCCAAGAATAGACTGGCAGATCTGAACTGCTGATCTTCTGGTTGGCAGCTGTAGTGCTTAACCACTGCCACATCGGATTAAGGCACAGACAAAAGGAGGAAAATGAGCCAGAAAGAGGTAAAAGGAGAAGGGCAAGAAGAAATAAGAACAAAAGAAAGTTAAAATAATGTATACAGTCAGTGACACTAGTGCCAGAGGATTAATCTGAGAGCTCTACTCCCCCTCCCATGAATGGCACTGTATAGCACATGAATATCTGGGATGTACCAAGTGAAATCTCCTGAACTGATACTATCTGGTGCCTATTCAAACAGTACAGAAAGTTGAACATGGCAGACTGACTTGGACATTCTTGAGAAGAGACTCTAAGACTCGAAGGACTGGAGAGACACTCCTGATCTAGCAGAAAGTTGAGACTAGACAAGCCTGTTATAGCAAAACTAAGTCAAGCAGGAGATACTAGAAGTGTGAATCTTCCAAAACTAGTCTTGAGAGCTGGTGACAACAGCTGTCCATGAGACCTGACGAAAACTGCAAAACAGGCAAAATTTACATTCATTGCCATTCCATTTCTTGATTTCTCTAGTCTCTGATCCTTTTCCTTATACTAGCTCTGTTTTTGCTTTTAGGTGCTATCATTTTAAATCACAGCAACTCCATGTGACACAGCAGATCTGCTTTCCAGGGTTTCCTTGCCTGTAATCTTTATAGAGGCAGACAACCAGGCCTTTCTCCCATGGAGCTGCTGGGTAGGTTCAAGACATCAGGATTTCTATTTGCAGCAGACAGTGTAACTGTCTGCAATCTAAAATCCTGTGCTACACCCAGGCCTATTCATTCATACTAAAAGTTCTCCTTGTTCATTACTTTAGAAAGTATTAATCCTGGCCTCGGTCAAATCTTTGCCAGTTGGCTGTCTGCTGCTGTTACACTGGAGGCTATGCCACAAGTATTTCAAATACCAGCCATGGTGGACAGGTTTCAGTGGAGCTTCTAGACTAAGACAAGCTGTGAAGATGGACCTGGTGGTGTACTTTTGAAAAAACTGTTCAGTGAAAATCTTATGAACAGCAGTGGAACACTGTCTGATACAGTGTCAAAAGATGAGCTCCACAAGTTGGAAGGCAATCCAAATATGACAGAGAAAGTGCTGCTTCCTCAAAACAGAGTTAACCTTCAAGATGTGGATGGCATAAAGATTTCAGGACTTTCATTTGCTCTTGTGGCGTGACTCAAAATGAAAATAAACAGCTACAAACATCCATTAATAATGGAAATGTACAATGTACAAAGTATGAATCTTGGAAAATCTGAAGTTCTCAAAAATGAAATAGAATGCATCAGAAGTGACATCTGAAGCATGAGTGAGCTGAAATGGCCTGGCATTGGTCATTCTGAATCAGACAATGATATGGTCTACTGTGCTGGGAACAGCAAATTGAGTGGGAATGACATTGCATTCATCATAACAAAGAACATTTCAAGAGCAATGAAGTGATAGGATAATATCCATACAAGGAAGACCAGTTATTAAGACTATTATTCAAATTTACGCACCAACCACTAATGCCAAAGACAAGGAAATTCAAGATTTTTCACCAACTTTCACAGTTTGAAATTGAACAAACATGCAATCATGATGCACTGATAAC
The DNA here is from genome assembly GCA_028571685.1 of Heterohyrax brucei. Lineage (NCBI taxonomy): Eukaryota > Metazoa > Chordata > Mammalia > Hyracoidea > Procaviidae > Heterohyrax > Heterohyrax brucei. Next base: position 34,173,855 of record CM053154.1, read on the forward strand.
TACTAGTAATTGGAATGCAAAAGTTTGAAACAAAGAAGGAGGATTTATAGTTGAAAAATATGGCCTTGGTAATAGAAATGATGAAGATCACATGACAGAATTTTGCAAGACCAACAACCTCTTCACTGAAAATACCCCTTTCCAACACCATAAATGGCCACTATAAACATGGACCTCACCAGACAGAATACACAGGAATCAAACTGTGGAACAAGATGACAGAAAAGCTCAGTGTCATCAGACCACCACCAGGGGCAGACTGCAGAACACACCATCAACTTCTCATATTTAAAATCAAAACAAGTCCACAAGAACCAAAATATAATCTTAAGTATATCCTGTCTGAATTTAAAGACCAATTCAAAAACAGATTTGACACACTGAACACTTTAATAATGGAGTACCAGACAAGCTGCTGGATGACACCAAGCACATCTTACACGAAGCAAGAGGTCATTAAAAAGACAGGAAAGAAAGAAGAGACCAAAAAGGGTGCCAGAAGAAAATTTGAAACTTGTTCTTGAACTTAGAGCAGCGAAAGAAAGTGAAAGAAATGATGAAGTAAAGACCTGAACAGAAGATTTCAAAGGGCAGCTCAAGGAGATAAAGCATCACAATGAAATGTGCAAAGACTTGGAGTTAGAAAAGCAAAAGTAAGAACACGCACAGCACTTTTCAAGCTGAAACAACTAAAGCAAAACTTCAAGCTTCGACTTGCAATACTGAAGAATTCTCTAGGCAAAATACTGAATGACAGAGGAAGCATCCAAAGAAGATGGAACGAGAACACAGACTCACTGTACAAAAAGAACTGGTCAACATTCAGTCATTTCAGGAGACAGTATGTGATCAAGAACTAGTGTAATGAAGGAAGACATCCAAGCTGCACTACAGGCACTGGTGAAAAACAAGGCTCCAGTAATGGATGGAATATTAACTCAGACGTTTCACCAACAGACACGGCACTGGAGTTGTTCACTCATCTATGCCAAAAAATCTGGGAGACAGTAACCTGGCCAACCAACTAGGAAAAAAAAAGCATATTTGTGGCCCTTCCAAAAAAAGGTGATCCAACAGAAAACAAAGTTATCAGACACTATGCTAACCAAAAGGTTGGCAGTTTGCATCCACCAGTCACTCCTTAGAAACCCTACAGGGCAATTCTACTCTGTCTTATGAGTCAGAATAGACTCAGCTGTAATGGGTTTAGTTTATCATTAATACCACATTAAAATAAAATTCTAGTGGAGATAATTCAAAAATGGTTGCTACAGTACACCGAGAGGGAAATGCAAGATACTCAAGCTGAACTCAGAAGAGGATGTGGACTGAGGGATATCACTGCTGATGTCAGATGGATCTTAGACAAAAGGAGAAAATACCAGAAAAGATGTTTACTTATGTTTTAACTAACTATGCAAAGATATTTGACTGTGTGGATTATAATGAGTAATGGATAACACTGAGAAGAACGGGTATTTCAGAAAACTGTGCTCATGCAGAACCTTTACACAGACCAAGGAGCAGTTCTTCAAACAGAACAAGAGGATACTGCACGGTTTGAAACCAGAAAAGGTGTGTATCAGCACTGTATCCTTTTACCATACTTATTCAGTCTACATGCTGAGCAAATAACCTAACCTGAACCAGATGAAGAAGGCGGCACCAGGATTGGTGGAAGACTCATTAACAACCTGCATTAGGCAAAAGACACAACACCACTTCCTGAAAGCAAAGAGGATTTGAATCACTCACTTACTGACGAAGATCAAAGACCACCTACAGCCTACAGCATGGATTACACGTCAACATAAAGGAAATAAAAATCTTCACAACTGGATAAATCATGATAAATGGAGAAAACAATGAAGTTGTCAAGGATTTCACCTGACTTGGATTCACAGTCAACGCCCATGGAAGCAGCAGTCAAGAAATCAAATAACATTGCATCAGTCAAATCTGCTACAAAAGACCACTTTAAAGTGCTGAAATGCAAACATGTCACTTAAACAACTAAAGTGCACCCGATCTAAACCATGATATTTTCAATAGCCTCATATGCACGTGAAAATTGGACAATGAATAAAGAAAACAGAGAAAGAACTGATGCCTCTGCATTATGGTACTGATAAGGAATACTGGATAAACCAAAGACTGCCAGAAAAACAAGTCTGTGCTTCTTGGAAGCAAGGATGGCAAGACTTCATCTCATGTACTTTGTATATGTTATCAAGAAGCATCAGTCCCTGGAGAGTAACATCACAGTTCATAAGCTACAGGGTCAATGAGAAAGACGAAGACCTTCAACAAGATACAGTGGCTGCAACACTGCACTAAAACATGGCAATGACTGAGACAATGGCACAGGACTGGGTACTGTTTCCTTCTGTTATACACAGGGGTCACTATAAGTTGGAGTCAACTCAAAAGCACCTAACAACCATTCTTCCCTTTCTGTCCCTCTTGGCAACAGGCCAATAATAGCAATAATAGCAAATAGTTGTTATCGCTACTGTGTTAAAGCAGTATGCTCCATGTCAGGTTTCTTCATTGCCCATATTTTCACTGGGCAACCTTCCAACTGCAGAGTGAGACCCACTGGCTTAAGAAAGCGAGCCAATCTTGATCTAGGAGGACAATAGGATGACCCATCATTTGAAGGATCAGAAATTTAGTTTTGATGCTTTATGCCTGATGTCTGGTACATATGAGCATCCCCTTGGCTTTTCCTTAACAATTTCAGTCTTTGAATCTACACAAAAGATCTCCTATATAAGACTGGTGATTAACAATTAAACTCTCTTTGTCCACAAACTAAGCCTTAATACAAACCTGTACTTCTCCAAATTCCAACCCTAAATCAATCACAACAAAAAATAAGGTCGAATTTAGACTGCTAGCTATTCATTTTGGCAGGTAGGCTAAAGCCAGTTCACTCTTTTTCTCCCTACCACTGCTCCCAAAAGACCAACAGAGTACGCCATATTAAGTATTTTTTTGACATGAATAAATTCATTCAAATTAAGCATGGATGGGACTTAATTCTCCCAAAGGTACATCTGCATCTGTAACCAAGCTTTTTAACATAAATGAATCCATGATTTGGGGATATAATTGTTGTCATCTGTATTTTCCTGGGCAGAGGTACAGAAAGTACCTGGTTCCCTTTGTCACCCTACCCATTCTCCTCCTTACTACTGCCACTAAACAGGGAATGAATTAAATAGAATAAACATTACAAATCATATCACCATTATAATCTCTTGTTTTAACTGCTAGGGCTTTACCTACATGCAACAGCATCAACCAGTTTATCCCTCAGTGATCTAATCCTCCTTTAAAAGCCACTGTCTGTATCACTTATGCGACAATCAAACAGAGCCTCAGGTCATCTCTTTTATGGCTGTTAGCCGGCTGTTTTATACTACTTTCCTCTAAGGTTGTCACTCAACTATCCAGTCACACATTTATATCTTCTCTCTTCAATGAAAATATGGGCAATGAAGAAACCTGACATGGAGCATACTGCTTTAACACAGCAGTGATAACAACTATTTGCTATTATTGCTATTATTGTTCTTCATATTCTACATACTCAATATTTGCTATTTAACTGCCAAGCAACGGGATGTGAACTGTTACTATGGCGCTAGATGACAGGATATGAAGAACTTTCCTTCCTTTGCACATCCTTAAAATTTGCTTTTAGTAGTTGGATTGTAAGTTTTTCCTTTTGATATTGTTTCTGGCTTCAAAAATGGATATAAATTTTATAAACAATTATAGGAAGACAGAGTGCCTGTGAATAGGAGTTAGCACACACAGGCAAGGAAAATGGGTGGGAATAAGTGATATTCCTTTATTCTTCTTTGTTCTACAGTTGTGAGCAAGGATTTTTCTAAGCAGAAGGCTTCAAATTCTTAAAATACAGGAGATTCTTACCTAAAAATTTACCTCTAACTAAAACCGTAAATCAAGACCAGGAACAGACAACAAAGAAGTCAGATGCCAGCATCTACCAACATCAATGTTATGTTGCTGTTATCCCACCAACCCTCCTACAGGATCTGTGCCAGAGGCAGCAGGAGTTACAGAAGTTTTTTTCAAGGGAACAGTAATTTTTATGTTCTAGTTTCCAGATTGCAGAGGGCTAGAAGATGTCATGCCGACATCCTCTCTTTTATATCAACTACCAACATATGTTTCCAGGTATCCTATACCACGGCTTTAAGAACTCAACTGTAATCTTTGGATACTCTTCAAACTTGCATTTCCAGAAGCAAAAAATGACTTACCTATGTTCTCCTATCCACCTCCAGCAGTTATAGAGGGTTGACTGTCACAGGAAATTGTTTCATTTGCCCATGACTGTCACACCCTGCTCTATGGCACACCTCCCAGATTACCAGAGGTAGAGTCTTGCCACTATCAACAATGAAACAGGCCAACTGGGAAAACAGCCAAAAATCTTAGGTTGGAAAGTTTCCAAAGTAGGCAAGCACTCTGATTTAGTGTTTAATAAATTATGCTTAGAACAACACAAATAATAAATTAAGAGTCACAGTCACCCAAGGACTATCAGTGTTATTGGATTTGTGACATCTTTTAATATTATTTTTATTTTATCTTCTAAAACCCAAAGCAGAGAAGGCCATCATCATCTGAACTGGATCTGTTATGATATGGATCTGATATGAGATATGAATATGGATCTGCCTTCATATTCCTGGTCTCATCTACCTTCATTCCTCAACATAGACTCCACTCCCTCCCCAATATCTCCAAAGAGAATCCAAACACACACCCAGGTTATGGCCGTCATCACCTCAGAATACTACATACTCCTTATTACCCCGTTTATTATCATCACCAGCTTTAGATCATGCCAGCTCCCTCTTTAGCTATGTTCCTCAGAATGCTAAGTGGTTAATGGTATTAAGACTGAAAAACAAAACTGCTCAACTGAAAGTCCTTCCCAACCAAAGAGAAACTGTATCACTAAGCTACCACTCAGAATACAAGTTCAAGCAGTAATAATTATATTCTGAAAACCTCTGGAGGTCATCCTAAAAGGCATGAAGTTCCAACTCTGCCCTGTCACCTACATCTGCAGCAGTTAAGAGCTACAGCGTGCTATGGATGCTAACCAAAAGGTATGTGGTTCAAATCCACCAGCTGCTCTCTGGAAACCCTTCAAAGTAGTTCCACTCTGTCCTGCAGGATTGCTCTAAGCTGGAATAGACCTGACTGCTATGACAATCATGCATAAAAGGCTCTGTGCGCTTTGCCCTTGTTTTGTAGGAAACAGAGAACAGGGGAAGCTTGTCCCTGTTACACATGCCTGTGCTCTCTCACCCACAGGTAATGCATTTCCTAACTCTTGTGAACAGTGCTTCCTTTCTCAGACTAAGGCCTTTTCCCAGTGCTTCAATCCTTAAGAACTTCTCTGTAGTCACCTAAAACTCCCCATTATTTATATTTCTTAACCTGAGTTGGGTCTAAACCTCCACTGCACAGTAGGTTCCTAATTATGGGCTAAGAGCCATCTGTAGTTTCCCCCCTCACAGTCTGAAAATACATTTCTTTTTGAGAAGTGATTCTCAAACTTCATGTACATCACAATTAACTGAAAAACTTGTACATATATATTGTTGAGGCTAAGAGTTCACACTTTCTAATATGGTACCAACTGATGCTCATGCTGCTGGTTCAAAGACCACTCTGGGACTCACTGCCTTTGGTTTGGTTCCCAAATCTGATGAAGCTATGAAAACAGGCACATATTCATAAAATGATTCACATATTTTCAAGGGGTTCATAAATGCCCATTTATAGGTATCTTCTAACTCTACACTTCTTCCTAAAGAATGGTTAAGACTTCTTTTTAACAGAAAGGAGTGCTATTTGTGGTATAAGGGGGTTCAGTATGTGTAAACACTTCCTAAAAGCGAGATGGAATTGTTTAATATTGGAAAGTCAGTCCTGTCCAATGGGTGGTCCTCTTTGGTCTCAACTAGCTCTTTCTGCATATGAAAATTTTTCTGTAACTCAGGTTTAAGTTTCAGAAGCAAAAGAATCATTTAGTAGGACTTAAAAGGATCTGTGAAATCATTCAAGTAAAACCTTTCATTCTGTAGGTGACGAAACAGTTTAGTAGAAATAATATCAACTCTGAATTAAGACAGAACTAGACTGAAATCCTGATTCTCTCTTACCAAAAGCTGTGACCACTGAGCTCCATTTCTCTATCTTAAAGAGAAATCCCTTTTTCCTTTTCTGGCAACAGATATACGATCCAATGATAAACAATGACAGGGTAAGTATTTCTACTATTAAAAACCAATGACTTATTTATGGTAAAAAAAAAATTAAATGCTGGACAGACAGTGACTGTCTTAAGAAAATAAAAAGATTTAGTTAAATAATTTTTCAGATGCCCTGAAACGCCAACATTTTGTTATTTATGAATTCTGACTGGCCAGCATGTTATTATTTATGTTTTCTTATAATCATCTATTTTTCAATTTAAATCAGAGTATTAAGTCCTTTAACAAAACTATGCCTTTTCTCTTACCCCTCCCTTCTTTACTCTTTTTCTCTAGTGTCTAGCAACATTCCAACATCTATTGAAAAAATAAATAATAATCAATACTTATCCTTCTTCCTTAGGCCTGTGTAAAATATATATTGTCAACACTGAAAAGATCCTTTGAAGAAGTTTCTCTCTGCACCTCAACAGATAGCCACAATCCATTTAATTCATCTCTAATCTATTCAGTTAAGATTTCTCAGGACTTAACTATTACAAGTATAGCTCAATTCTGTATGTTTTATTTTTTAAAGGCCTATCAGATATTCTTTCTCAGTATACAATCCCGTGAGTTCTTTGCAGGAAGCTTGAAATTGAATGTAATGTGAGTGAACGTGCACAAATGTCTAACAGAATTACCACCCAAAACCCAGGTCCCCATATCTAGAAATTTCTTAACTGCCATGCAATTTCATCTAAACATACCTCTTGTAGAAGGCGGGGATCCAAACAGTCACCATCATCATTAAACATAGCCTCCCAGCTCTCCTCATTATCAGTACTTCCTTCTACATGAGAAGTGTCAGTTGTTCTCAGTTCCATGGACGTTCCCAGAGATACTGATTCCATATCACAAGAGGTTACACCAAGTTGCATACTCTCTGAGTCATCTTCCTTTTCTCCTTGAAACTTTTTAGCAGTTCTTAGTTCATGCAATGTTTCTGTGAAATCGCCAGTACAATCCAGATCATTGCCCAAGGCACTGTCTGAATATATTTTTGTCCCATTTAACATATTGAGTTCAGAGTCCACACAACTGTTACAATTACTATCAGCAATCTTCTTTATAGGTAAGGAGGACGTACAATCTGACAAGCTCTCTATCAAATTTCCTGTTGACTCTGTGAAACTAGATGAAATACCTTCAGCATAAGTATCTGAGCCAGCAGTGAGGTTGCTGAAATCTTCAATGTTATTTCCACTTTCAGCTGTATCAAGAGAGGATGGGTCTACACTCAGCCCTACATATTCTGAGACACTATTTGTGCTGCTACAGGCCTCATCAATGATTCTAACTGCAACTACACAGGGGCTGCCCACCGTTACATGCTCAGATATGACATCTGCAATGTCCATCACACATACTTTATCAGTAATGTCACCTACACTATTAGATTCATTACCTGCACATATTTCACTAGCAAGAGTGGCTGAATCAGGTGGTTCCCACTTCACACAGAACTCATCCGCAGTGTGGTCGTTCTTCTCACACTCTCTAATCACTGTGGGATCAAAACCACCAACTGTGCTCTCTAATTTGCTGACTACAGGCATTTTATGAGTGTCGTGACCCACAGCCTTAGGAAAAGAATCTATACTTTTCTGACTGAAGATGCAATCTGCACTGTTGTCTGTATCACCTATAGTCTGTGCTTCAAAGTCTACACAAGTTTCATCAATACCATCTGGACTTCCAAGAAGAGAAATAGCAGCAATGCCCCCATTACTGAGCTTCAGTATTTCACCTGGTGTTTCCATGTCTTTTTGTACAATTCCAGAATCAGAGTTTAGTTTTGGTGGTGCAATCATGTCCTCAGGTTTCAGTGCATAACTGAAACCTCCGGGACACTGGGATATCATCTCTACAACCTTGGAGTCAGTTTCATTTCTGCTTTCTACAGCTCTGTCTTCAGAAGTTTCCCCATTTAGTACAGGCCTACTGGAATCACACAGTTCCACGTTTTGGAATGGTGTGGTCACAACTTGAGCCTCACTGACTTCTGAACCAGACTGTGAAAGAAGCAAATTCTCACGTCCTGTCACATCTGCCGTTTCAGCTGCCAAACACTCTACCTTCTTTGGTTTAAAATGTCTTTGTAAGGGGACACAAGATACAATCTCAGCATGTGAGGCTCTTTGCTGAAGTCCTTGGAATGTTATTTCATCAGATTCTGTGGTTCCCCTCTCAAGAGAAACCTTATCCTTATTTCTTTCTAGAAGGCATTTATCTTTCTTAAATTTTGTCAAGAGTTTGCTTCCTTCCCTATGACTGTGTTCCCTTCTATCAGGATTAGTATTTAGTCTTTGAGCCTCAGGTTTATCTCTAAAGATCTTCTGGGAGAGAAAATGTTCTTTCTGTTCTTTTTTCACCGCAGAATTAGGCTGGTCACAGCTTTTTTCCTCACCACTTGCTTTGGAATGTACCATACCCCTTCGAGCTTTGGGTACATAAAGTGCCATGTCAGGCCTTCTCGCTCGAACTCTGCATTTCTCTGTTTCTTGCTGCATGGTACTTCCTCAATCTGCAAGAGAGAGAATTTAATTACCACAAACTAATTACAATGTATTGAACCAAGAGATTTTTTAAAGACTAGATAGAGGGTCTACTAATCCATCTTGGAGAAAATTTCAAGTTAAAAAAAAAACCTGCTATAATTAATGTAGTCAAGTAAGCAACTAAGGAGAGTAAATTCCAAAACAACTCACAAGCCCATGAACTTCATTGAAATATCCTTTCTTTACATGCCTCAAACCCTTTACCTCTGCCTCTCAAGTCCTTTCTAATTTGATTCTTACCAGAACAGTAATAGCCAGCCATCAAGTACTCATGAAATACAACCATCTCTATATTCTAGCTTAGAATTTACACTGAAGAGTTTACGTTCAAAGAGAACCAAATGATGGACTTGTTCAATAAAATATATACACAAATAAATACAACGATTTGAAGAGTAACTTGATGAGAAAAGACAGTTAAAATCTATACATGGGGCTTAAAAAATGAAAAGAATTAATCAGAGAACGCTTTTTCAAAGATGTAGCTTTTGAAGTATGATTATTTAAGAAAGAAAAAAAGTAGTGGATAAGAGTCATTATTTTATTCATGCTATTTTCCCAAGTGACCTACTATAACTTTCTTTGCTTCCAGCAGCAGCAACCAAACAGGTTTAGAGAGGCTGAAGGAAGGTGGAGACCAATGGAGTAACACATACTAACAACTTCCAGACCCATGTCCACTACAGATCAACGGAATTTATCAAGGGGAAGAAACTTACCACAGGTTAAATAAGCCTTTATTTACTATCTGCTAAATGCACGTAAGTATGTTAGGCAATTTCACAGTCATTCTTTTAATCTTCAAAATAATGCTGTAAAGTAATAGTAAATATTGGTTTGTCCACAGAAAAGAGAGTAAGTGCTAAAAAAAACCCTGGACGGTCAATGTGATTACAGCTCTGAAAATCCTATGGGGTACTCTATCCTACAGGGTTGCTATAAGTCAGAATCTCCTCGATGGCAGTGGGTTTTTTTCTTTTTTTGGATCAAGTGTCCTCAGTGATCATCTTATTCGTTTTAGATATTGATGCATGTAAGGAACACTTACACGCTGGTTCAGAGGTAATCCCCTCCCACTTAGGGGTGTATATAATACTTAACATTTTGCAGCTATTCTACGGATTGCCTATCTATCACTCCATTTGTGGAAAACTAACATTCAGGCATATCAGGATTTTTCCACAATACCTAATTTTAAAATATAGAATTACTTAAGTGTGTTTTACTGGAAAGATGCTATAAACATAGTGCATCTTAATTCTTTTAGCAACACATCTCATAAAACATAATAAACTTCTAGACAAGGTGGTGAGATATTGGCTATATAATAAAACTTGCAGGTGTAGTCACAATTGATCAAACAATAAAAAGTAACGATACTAGGTAGAATATTTAGAAGGGGGTTATTTAGTAGATCTTGTGTTCCCACAGCACTTTGTGATTAAAAATTTTAATAATATGGATGTGTTGTTGTTAGGTGCCACTTAATTGGTTACAACTCATAACAACCCTATGCACAACAGAACAAAATACTGCCCAGTCTTGCACCATGTCCAAAATAATTTCAATACTTAAGCCTATTGTTGCAGCCACTGTTTCAATCCGTCTTCTTAAGGGTCTTCGTCTTTTTCACTGACCCGCCACTCTAGCAAGCATAACACTCTTCTCCAGTGACTGATACCTTCCGACGATATGTCCAAAGTCCACAGTCTCACCATCTTCGCTTCTAAGCAGCACTCTGGCTGTACTTCTTCCAGAATGGATCCGTTAATATATTCTTTTAGCAGTCTATGGTACTTTCAATATTATTCTCCAACACCACAATTCAAAGGCATCAACTTTTCTTCAGTTTTCTTTAGTCACTGTCTAGCTTTCACATGCATACGATGCAACTGAAAACACCATGGCTTGAGTCAGGCACATCTTAGTCTTCAAGGTGACATCTTTTCAATACTTTAAAGAGGTTCTTTGCAGCAGATTTTCCCAATGCAATGTGTCTTTTGATTTCCCGGCTGCTGCTTCCAGGGGCACTGACTGTGCAATCAAGTAAAGTGACATCCCTGACAACCTCAATCTTACGTCATTTATCATGATGCTGCTTACCGGTCCAGTTGTAAAGATTTTTGTTTTCTTGATGTTGTTGAGGTGCAATCTATACTGAAGGCTGTGGTCTTTGAGGTTCATCAGTGTTTCAAATCCTCTTCACTTGCAGCAAGCAAACTTGTGTCACCTGCATAAAATAGGTTGTTAATGAGTCATCCTCCAATCCTGGTGCCTCATTCTTCATCATATACTCCAGCTTCTCAAACTATCTGCTCAGCATACAGATTGAAAAGGTATGGGGAAAGAATACAATCCTGATGCATATCTTTCCTGATTTTAAACCATGCAGTGCCCCCTTGTCCTGTTTGCAAAACTGCCTCTTGATCCATGTACAGATTCCTTACGAATAAAATTAAGTCTTCCGGAATTCCCATTCTCTGCAATGACAGCCATGATTTGTTATGATCCACACAGTTGAATGCCTGCCTCTGCATAGTTGATGAAACACAGGTAAACATCTTTCTGGTATTCTCTGCTTTCAGCCAAGATCCATCTGATACCAGCAATGATATTCCTGGTTCTGCATCCTCTTCTGAATCTGGCTTGAATTTCTGACAGTTCCCACTGCAGTTGCTTTTGAATGATCTTGAGCAGAATTTTACTTGCACGGTAATTTCTGCATTCAGTTGGATCACCTTTATTGGGAACAGGCATCAATATGGATCTCTTGCGGTCAACTGAGCAGGTAGCTGTCCTCCAAATTTCTTGGCATAGACGAGTGAGCACTTCCAGTGCTGCATCCATCTGTTGAAAACATCTCAACTGATGTTCCATCAGTTCCTGTTGCCTTGTGTTTTGCCAATGCCTTTAATGCAGCTTTGACTTCTTCCTTCATTCCCATTGGTTCCTGATCATATGCTACCTCTTGAAATGGCTGAACACTGACCAGTTCTTTCTGCTATAATGACTGTGTATTCCTTCCATCTTCTTTTGATGTTCCCTGAATTGTTTAACATTTAATATTTTCCCTGTAGAACCCTTCACTATTGCAACTCAAGGCTTGGATTTTTTCTTCAGCTCTTTCAGTTTGAGAAATGCAAAACATGTTCTTCCCTTTTGGCTTCCTCCATTGTTGCATAAACACACCTGCTGTCGTCAAGTCAACCACGACTCAAAGACCCTACAGACAGGGTAGAATTGCCCCACAGTTCCCTAGAAACACCTGAGAGATCTGAACTGCCTAATCTTCTGATTAGCAGCCTCAGCACTTAAATGCTATGCCACCAGGGTTTTCACTGCTATATATGTATCAAAAACCAAATCCACTGCTGAGTCAATTCCAAGCCATAATGATCCTAGAGGATGAAGTAGAACTGCCCCAGTTTCCAAGAAGCATCTGATGGATTTCAACTGCAGACCTTTTGATTAGCAGCCAAACTCTTACCACCACACCAATAGTTTCCTGTACAGACACAATAAATGTAAAATCTCAAGACCATAGGTCATATAAAATGTAGTAAAATAATTAGAAATGATGAGTTTTCAGTATTACTTTAGTTTCTCGTATAATTTATTTTATAGTAAGCTAATGTTATTTAAACAATCAGTTCACCAAATCCCCCAAAAATGTTAACAATTGATTCTCCCACCAATAGGATCTGTTCTAAGTTGCCACAGGCAACTTTTGTGTTTGAATAACAATTCAACACAAAAAAGAGAGGTATCTCCATCTTGTGGGCTCTCAAGATACTGCCAATACACTTAAAACTTTCTTGTATTTTTATGAATTTGTTTTTCCAACTTTAGGCAGAAAAGTACTTTTAAGTGGAGAACAGGGATGCCTGTTAGACATAATCTTTAAAAAGTTATCACGGATCAAAAACTTCCCACATAAATATTTACTTATAATAATAGGACTTAATTTTCTATCTCACTTTTAATAGTTTTAACTTAAAAAAAAAAATCTAAGGGCTTTTTATCAGTATATTTGCTTCTTAACTGTAGGGAGAAATCAGCTATTTGGAGCATATCTAGTAACTAATTTATCCTGAAAAGACTATTAGCATACAAGTCTGTTCAAAATTACATTTTCTAAGGGGATAAGAATTCACATTCCTTTATCACTGAGGGCAGTCGATTGTTAACACATGCCTTTGAAATGTGTAGGCCAAATCACTTTTTTCTATAGGATGCTTTTTGTACACTAGTATCACATCTCAGCATCCATCCAATGCTTCTACAGTTTCAAACTTCCCTTGAAATAAAACACCAGTAACTTCCATTAAGCACTTCTCTGGTGTATCTTCATGAGAAAATGAACTGGCACAAAACAAATCTGCTTTTATATTTTTGTAACAGAGTGTCAACACTTTGTATGGATCCCTCTTCAATCAACAATAGAGAATACTAGCACTTAAGGCACTCACTAGATAATTCAACCATGAATTATGATCCAGTCCTTATTAAAGGCTCACTTGAGACATGTGATATTTGAAAAAAATTGTCTAATGGGCATATTAACTATTCATTCTTCAGACTAAGTTCTATCATGTTACTGTTATTTCATTAAAATGTATCATGAACTATGTATCTTTTAATAACTTTTTATTTGGAAATAAATTCAAACTTACAGATAAACTGCAAAAATAAAGCATAAAGTGAACCTATGTATCTTTTACATTACCCATACGCACCTATTTAACCTATTAACATTATTTTACCTCGTTTAACATTTTGTCTCTCCACACAACACACACAACTTTATTTTCTAAGTGCAAATGTATCACTGCCCTTTACCCCTAAGTGCAAATGTGTCGCTGCCCTTTACCCTTAAATGCTTCAGAGCATCATCTGCTATACACAAGCATATTCCCTTACATAATACAATAATCAATGTCAGCAAATCTACCATTGATAAAATGTTAAATTTAATCTAATACCAGTATACCAATTCTGTCAACACACACAATAATGTTTATATTGCATATTTCTTTCACCAATACAGGACCCAGTTTAGGGTCAGGTATCTCATTTAGTTCTTTAACCTTTTATGTTCTGGAACATTCCCAGTCTTTTTGTTGTTTTCTATGATACTGATATTCTGCAAAAAAGCTCCCCTCATGTTCTTTATTAATAGAACATTCCTCATTCAGAGTTTGTCTAACATTTCCTTGTAATTATATTGAGGTTATACAACCACAACCAGAGTTCTACATAGGCAGTGCTGTGTTATTCTACAGGTATCACGTTTACAGGCTCATGATTTCCATCTGTCTTTCACTGCTGCTATTGGCTTTGATCATCCTTTTTAAGGCGCTATCCAATTTCTCCGGTTTACAATTACTATTTACTTTCTCTCTTGCAAATAAATAGTCTGTGGGTTGACAACTTAAAAATATGCAGATACCCTGCTCTTTATTAAAGTTCCCCCTAGATTTATTATCTACTGGTGATTCTTATTTGATCCAATCTTTATTATGACAGTTGCAAAATGATAATTTTCCAACTCCAGCAGTCCCTCCACATTTACCAATCAGCTCTCAGCATTTTTCTGAAAGCAAAAGCAAACCATATATCCTAGCTCCTCACAAAGGCCAAGATTCTCTAAGATTCAGTGTTAAAATCTCAGCTTTCATAATTGGTTAATACAGGAAACGTCTATGTCAAAAACATTTTCCAACTTCTGCAAAATGAGAGCTGAAGGTTAATTATCTTATTGTCTACTGTCCCATTTATAAAAAGAAGGGAAAAAGTATGTCCCTCAGACTTTACAGATATTTCATCTTATATGCCCTTTCTGCTCTTAAAAAACCAGAATGATACCTGGTGATCAAACTCAATTACTAATCCCACCCAGGTTTCTAGGGACATGGATTTCTCTGCTCCTTTGTGAAATCATCTCAAATTCCTCTGGGAAGAAAACAAGACACAATCGACTCAACATATGTTAAACAAAACTGTGAGAGCATATTAGAAAGATATTTTTCATAGAAAATATTTAGGTGATATATTTCACATCTTTTTTCAGAATAGTATCCTTAAATATCCATATCATCTTAAATTTGTCTGAACTATTAAATATTCTTTACAGTAATGATATACCTCAAATGAGATATACACTGAAGTTCTGACCCTACCATCCTTTTAGAAAGATGTACAAAAACCAGACATAGGAAAAGATATTCACATAAAGCATATACTACTGCATCATTACAATTCTCTTATGTTAACATGCCAATACTAACTGTTCTGAACGCAAGATTCAACATTCAGACTTTCAATTCATTGCACTGGTGCCTTAATTAGCAGCATCTCAAAAGTCGGTTATTTTTATTTTTGTATTATGGACATTTTCAAACACACACAAATATACAAATATATATATAATGAACCCCCAAATAGCTACCTCCCAGGGTCAGATTATGGCCAAAGTTGCCTATCATTTTGTCCACGGTTCCTCCTCTCTCCAGAACCTCCAGTGGATTATTTTAAACCAAGTCTCAGACATCACTTCATTTTATCCTTTAATACTTCAGTAAGTATTTTCAAATGGTTAAGATTTTTTCCACTTAAACCATAATACCAAGCCAAGCCAGCCAAGCGCCATCAAGTCAGATCCACACTTAAAAAT
Source organism: Heterohyrax brucei (assembly GCA_028571685.1). Classification (NCBI taxonomy): domain Eukaryota; kingdom Metazoa; phylum Chordata; class Mammalia; order Hyracoidea; family Procaviidae; genus Heterohyrax; species Heterohyrax brucei. The sequence continues at coordinate 34,189,394 of CM053154.1, forward strand.
AGCAATCCCTTGTATCATCCCATAGCCAGTGTTCAGATTTCTCCAACCGTCTCAATTTCTCTCTTTTTTAAACAATTGGTCTGTTAAGATCAGAAAACAAACAGGATCAATACACTGCACTGGTCTATTAATCTACAGGTGCCTTTGCTTTCTTCCCTGTCTTGCCATTCGCTTGTTAAAGAAACTGAATTATTGGTGATGAAGAATTTCCTACATACAAGTTTGTTAACTGCATCTTCGTGGTATTGTTTAATAAGTTCTTGCAGTCTCTGTACTTTCTAAAACTAGTGTTTGAGCTAGAGGCTTGATAGGATTGGGTTCAATTTTTGCACAGTAAGTCCTAATTGGTGGTATGAATTTCCTATGGCATCACATCAGGGCCTTAGTCATCCATTATAAAGTTCTTATCAGCCTTTCATCACATGCAGTAGCCTCTGCAGAATATTGCCTAGACAAACTATTTCATCAGGAGTTGCAAAATGACTAGTTCTATGACTGTTTACATTTATTAGCTAGAATTCTTCTACAATGAACTTTTCCTCATTAACTACTTCAGGACTCTGAAATGCAGTCCATATAGGTACGGTAGAATAAATACTTGATCTTTTTCTTTACAGTTTTCCAATTAACTACTTCTTCAGCATCTTCCAAAAGGTGACCAATATTTTTTTGTTGCATTTTAATAAAGCAACAACAAAAAAAAGCATGGATTTCAAATCCACTGCAGAAATCATTCTTCTCAAAGCTCAAATTATCTATACCTTCAAGACTTTTGAATACCACTTCAGGCTAACTTTGATAGTTCCTTGATCCCTAGTACGATAGACTAACAATTACTATCCAGAGCTGAAATCAACCTTTTTATTCAAGGTAGTTTGGCTTATTTTAGTAAATACCAGTGTTTTAAAACCATAATATGGCACTAAGAGTGCTGACCCACTACTGGGTTGGTCATCATTTTTAATCTCACTAGTTTGATTCTTAGAACAGTAATAGTTCATATTTCTATGCTTTTGTCAACTCAGTTATAGAGCATTATCTATTAAATGTATACTTTTTTTAATTATCTTTTTGTTTTGGTATTGATTTTCCACTTAATTACACTGTGGTCTGAGGATGTGGTCTGAATGAGATCAATTCTTTACAATTTGTTGATTTTTCTTTTATGGTCTAGCATGTGGTCTGTTCTGGTAAATGCCTGTTAGTAACATATACCAGCTCAGTTTGAGGGTACTCTTACTGTGTGTATGTCTGTATAGCCATTCAATCACATTTACTAATATATTGCCCAAATAATATCCCAAAATTTTTGGCCTAACTACTGACAGAATATGTTGGATCACTATGATGAAATCAACCATTTTAGTTCACTGTAATATGCTACATTTTAGACATGTGTCTATTCTTATGGCATGAAAATTTACAGAATTTTCCTTTCCTGGTTCTAGTTCTGTGTTATCTCTAATAGTCTCTGTTAAATTGAGATGCCTTCATCTCTAAAAGCTATCCTGAGAAGTTGGGATTTAAAAAAATTACTATAGATTAAATGGTAGCATTTAGCCTGAAGTATGGGTTTTTTTGCCTTTTGACCAGAGGTTGCAGGGGTCTGGAATGGAGAGCACCACAGTTTTTTTCTGTAACCTGTCAGACTTATTTTTTCAGGATATCTGTAAAAAATACTTTGGTTAAAACTTTCAGTGTTTTGTGTGAGTGCATGTGTGTTTGCACACGTGTGTATACTGAAAAAAAAAGAAAACCTAAATCCTTCAGGGTGTTCACAGGTGCATTTTTAAAATGTGTTACTGAGGTTTAACATACCTGAAGTGCAGAAACCTTAAGTGTACAACTCAGTAACATTCGATATGCATACACCTATTTAACATCCAAGGTGTAGTTCAAAAAACCTCATGTACTCACTTATTTATGACACTAATAAACATTTACCACCTACAATATGAAAATCTTCTGTTTTGTGCATCATTGAAGTAGCAGACATGGTAGCAAAGCTGCAGAGCATCTCTTCCCCTATGGAGGATCTCTGGGTAGCCTCTGGGAACCCTCCTCTGGTGAAAGCCCCATATTCAGCTGCCATGCTGGGCCAGCCTCCTCTGTCGTCTTGGCCTTCAGCGGACACGAAGGCAGCATCTAGCCAACGGTCGTTTGAAGCCCTGCAGCTCAAAACTGCTGTGGGATGGGAAGGGAAGGAAGAAACAGGCACTGGAGAAGGTGTGTGAAAAAATGTTCATGAGTTTAATGGCATCCCATAGTGAGCCCAGCTGGGCTTGAAGCCTCCACCTTGGTGCCGCTGGGTACAGTCAAGCTCCTGGCACCCCACAGGAAGCTCTTCTAGAGAAGGAAGCTCTGACCCAGCACTGGAGGACAGGGGAGTGGTTAAGCATTGGGTCCTTCAGTCATGTAGCATGGCTTTATCCAGCTTTGCTTATTCCAAGCCTCCTTCTTCGAAGAAGAATAATCCATAACTGGACTAACCACAATGATGATCTTGGCTATTATTATTTCTATGATCATATTTTCTAAACTAAAAAAAAAAAATCAGCTAACTAGATAGTAGACAAGAATTATTTTAGGTGAAGGACAGGACAACATACATTACAGCAGAAGTCAGCAGAATTGGACTAAAACAGAAGCTAAGAAGTTTCCTAAATACAACAAAACACTTCAAAATACAGAGTAACATGGGTGGAGGCCTAAGGACTATGGTTACAGGGGACATCTAGGATAAATGACCTAACAGTTTATTAAGAAAATGATAGGCATCCCACTTTGGTGAGTGCCGTCTGTTGTCTTAAAAGCTAGCAAGTGGCCATCTAAGATGCATAAATTGGTCCCAATCCACCTGCAGCAAAGGCGAGTGAAGAATACCAAAGTCATTAGGAAAATATAAGTCCAAAGACAGAAGGGCCACATAAGATAGAACACACTACATCAGCATAAGATCGGAAGATGTTACCTGGCTACCATCAATGACCACTCTGACAGGGAACACAGTTGACAGTGCCTGATGGAATGGGAGAAAAATGAGGTGCAGAACTTAAAAACTTTAGTAAAATGACCAGACTTGATGGTCTGACAGACTGGAAAGATCCTGCAAGAGATGGCCCCTGGACACTCTGCTGGCCCAGAACTAAAACCAGTGCCAAAGCCAACTCTTCAGACAAAGATTAGACTAGACTCTAAGACATAAAATGATATTGGTAAAGTACGTGCTTCTTGCACATAGATAGATAGACACATGAGACTAAACAGGCAGCTCCTGTCCAGAACCAGGATGAGAAGGAAACAGAAGCTGGCTGAACGGACCTGTGTGCTGCCACAGTGTAGGGTGAGCAACTAAGGTATTATAATAATGTGTGTATAAGTTTTTGCATGAGAAACTGACTTGAATTGTAAACATTCACTTAAAGCACAATTTTTAAAAAATATTATTATTTAAACAACAACAACAAAAAAAGGCAAATGAACAGCCTAAAAACAACAGGGAAAAAAATCCTTCATTTTCACATGACTGATGTTTGTATAATGACCTGGTCTTTGGCATCTAACCATGTCACTAAGTGAGGTGTGGGTGTTTTAAATATTTAGCCTCCTGTATTTAAAAAAAAAAAAAAAAAAAGCCGTAGATTTATTCAAGTCTCCTAATCTTGTCATATTTTTATACACTGCTTTTAGGTTATGTTATCAGTGTTATGGCTATCAGTGTTATCAGGTACTTATATTTAAAATTGTCTTCTCTTCCTGGTAAATTGTTACTTTTTTTAAGTAAGTGAGCCCTTTCTTTTACTGTTTACTTTTTGTCTTAAAAAATCTATTTTGCCTAAAACTAACATAGCTATATTAACTTTCATTTGGTTAGGTATCTTTTCTTATTTAACCTTATGTGTGGTTACCACTTCAAGCCTTAGTTTACTCAAGTATAAAATGAGAATAGTAACAGAACTTATCTCACAGATAACTGGACACATTAAATAAAACGATGCATGCATAGAAGTTTGCCAGACATGATAAAAGGCTAAATAAAAGTTATTTTTATCAAAACAGACAGTAGAGTCCCTTAAAAGTTTCCACAAAGCAGCAGAAGTCCTTATACGACAATAAATAATACTCAGAAAGGATCCTAATCATCTGTAAAATGCATTAGTACTTGACACTGCCATCTATTGCAGCCACGTGTTCGTTTTGTCCATCAATCTCTCACTAACACCCTAATAGTCTAACTATCCAACTATACAAAGTTAAACACAATGCAACTCAATTATGAAGTTAAAATGCAAATCTTGACAAAATGCAGGATTCATGCAGTCTATGAAAATAATACTGAAGAAGTGCTCATCTCACAGCAAAATCCTTAGGCAGTAAAGATCTGGCAGAATCAGATCACTTAACAACTAAAGAAGGGAAAAGCCAACAAGGATGATGATGACAGAACAAAAACTGCAAAAGAAAAGTGTCAACGGATTAAGAAAAATCTCTGAGAAATTGGTCAAGTCTTCGATAGCCTGGTCTATATAAACCAAACTAAACTCACTATCATTGATTCGATTCCGACTCATAGCGATCCTATAGAATAGGGAAAACGGCCCTACAGAGTTTCCTCAGAGTGCCTGGTGAATTCCAACTGCTGACCTTTCAGTCAGCAGCTGTAGTTATTAACCACTATGCCAGCTTTTCCAGTCTGCATGATATATGCTAGGAAAATCAAACATGAAGTGAAGGTTTCTATCAGACTATAATTTTGGTGAAAAAACTGTCAAGTATCACATCATTCTCTGTTAATACTGAGAAGGAGCATAGCTACCATTACAACCTAAATTTGTGAAGTACATGTAATCCTAGATTATAAAAAAGTTCCATTCCTAAATTTGTCTATAAGTTGAATTTGTACAAAAGTCCAGTTAAGCACAGATCATCTCTAACATCAGTCAAATGTTTGTCTTAATATATAATATATACATTTCTATACATAAAATACTTTTAACACAATAATCACAAGTGCCGTTGAGTCAGAACACAGTAATACAGAAAGAATATAAATGTTTTTATGTGCATGGCAAAGTAGCACTTGTTTGTTGTTATGTTCCTTGAGTTCTTAATGTAACAGGCTTTAGGGGTGCCGCTTCATAACTATAGGTGGTACTGCAAGTCAGATGTTTATAACCTGAAAACTGCCTGTATATGGTACAATGAGCATTTCCATTTCTTAACACTGTCCCTAACAAATTATTTTCACAAATAACTACAGAACTTTAGTCTTCTTTTTAAATAGATCCATTGTAAGAGGTCTTCTTCAAGTGCTAATTATCCTCACTTAGCAACGATCTTATAAATGTACATTACTAAAGAGGAAACGCTATTTATCTAGACTGTTAATAATGGTTACATCTGGGAGAACAGAAAACAGAAGAGAAAAAAAGATTAAAAAGGATTACTATACTTTTATTACTACATGCATCTCTGCATTGTTTCAATTTGTTACAACACAGTATTTTTTAACTAAAACTCAAATCATTAAAATTTAAAAACATGCTATTATCTTTGTCTAACAGGACATTACCACAGACTAGGGTAAAATAAAACAAAAGCAATGGAAACTGATAAAGAGACTACAGTTGAACAAAATTACTGGTAAGTAAGAAAATGAAGGGATAAAAGAGGAAACTTGAATGTATCTGACAGGATGATACAAAAAGCAGCACATAAATTACTTGATCTTGCAAAGATACCTTAAAATGTTGCAGGATGCTGAGAAATCTCTACTTTTTGGTCTTAGAATGATCTAGGATTGGTGAGCCCAGTACAGCAGTCACTAACCATACATAGTTAAAAAAAACAGCTCCTGAAATATAACTAGTCTGCATTAAGATGTGCAGTTCATATAAAGCATGCCTCGATTTTAAAGACTAAATATGAAAAAAATAATAAAATGTTTCAATATTTTTATGTTGACGGCACTTGGCTTGGCATATATTGAAAAGGTAATATTTTGGATACTCTGAATTAAAGAAAAGATTAAAATTAATTCTGTTTAGTCTTATATTTTTTAATGTTGCTTCTAGAGAATTTAAAATTACCTATGTGGCCCACATTTGTTGCCTGTATTATATTCCTAATGGGACAGCACTGAGCTACAATCTTGTCACAAAGGCCACAACAACAAACAGTTTGTGTTTTATCTGCTTCTTATATTCCCACTTTCAATAACATGGGAATATACGAAATTAAAAATACAACTAGAGTACAAAAGTGTAGATAAGTTTACTTCTAACAATAGATACACTTTTTTATAATCATTAGACACTTTAATATCCTTTAAGATTCTAATGATCATAAAAAAGATAAAGCATCAAAAAAGCAAAACCTACTTTCACAGATCAGAAAATGAAACTGGTTGGACAACATTCTCTGTAATGAAAGTTATCATCAACACATTTAGAAATATTTTCCAATTTAACTTTTTCTTTCCGAAAATGAGGCCTTCTTTGATATAGCTGAAAGAACAGATGGTCCCAGATGTATAATCATTTCTTTAAATGTTAAGAAAACAAGTACCTTTGTTTAACTATACTATCCAAAATATTTTTTATTCCAATATGTCTACTTCCTACAAACTGGCAAACCTAAGACATGCCAAGATCATTCAGTTCAACAGTGGATATGTCCATTTGTAAAAGAATAAAAATAATTTATATTTAGCATATTTACAATTAAATATAATACACAAAACACGAGAAAACACAAGCAATCCAAAGGATTTCTGGGTAAATTAATTACATATTTTTAAATTTCAGCCATCCCCTTAGAAAGATCCACTGTTCTATCCTCTTCAATTTCAGAGTTTGGTGAGTGGTACCACTGTCAACCCAGGTGCTCAAGGTAGGTGCTCAAGGTAGATACCTGGAAGTCATTGTCTCTGAGGTTTCAATTACCAAACCCTGCTTCTGCTGCAATGCTTCAAGTGGCATTTTAAAATGCAAATCAGATTTGGTCACGCCCCTGTTCAAAATTCTTCAGGTTCTTTATTGTGTATAACCTCCAAGGTATCTTGACTAGCTCCAGCATCACAACACAACTGCCCATCTACACAGTCTCATCTCCAGTCACTGCATATTTCACACAAATTACATCATTTCCAACTTGTGATAGCACTAGAGCCATGCTGAGCTGCTTTTTCACACCTCTGTGGCGTAAGACATACTATTTTCTCAGCCTGGATGCCTGTCTGATAGTCTCCTACTCATTCTTCAAGTCGCACCTTAAACACTGCCTCTTCTACTAACACTGTCGCTGTATCTCCCTGATACGCTAGGATCCTTTCCCTAAATTTCACAATATACTACTGCATATACCTTCATTGAAGCAATTATCAACAATGCCACAGCACTGTACTTGGCACTAAAAAAATATATGTTGGATCATAACAAGGAAGAATTATTGATAGTTGATATTCTTCAAACCCCCAATTGAGGGCCCATTCATTCATTTCACAAATACCAAGCACCTCCCATATGCTGGGAAACTCTGGTGGTGTGATGGTTAAGTGCTACAGCTGCTAACCAAAAGGCTGGTAGTTTAAATCCACAAGGTGCTCCTTGGAAACTCTCTGAGGCAGTTCTACTCTGTCCTACAAGGTCACTATGAGTTGGAACAGACTTGACTGCAGTGGGTTTGGGACTATATGCTGAGTCCCATCTTAGGCATTGGTAACACAATAATGGACTCTAAGTCCCTCGGGAGCTTACATTCTAATGGTGGTGGCAAGAAAGAAACAAACATTTAAATATATACTATAATGTCTGATAGTGATAAATGCTATGGGGTAAAATGAAGTAAGCGTGGAGATACAGAATGATAGGGTATGTGGCTGTTTCAGATAGCGCTGATTGTGGAAAACAACTCCAAGGAGTTAACACCTGAGCTCACTCTTCAATTAAAATGAATCAGTGAGCCAAACAACTGTCTTGGAAATGGGAATTCCAGTAAAAAAGAATAAGAGCAAAGGCTGAGAAGTAGGACAAGTCCAGCACGTTCAAGAAATACCAAGAAGACACACGTAGTAACAGCACTGGAGAAGTAGGCAAGAGGCCATTAAGACAGCTATAAGCCAGATCGAGTAGTGCCTTGCGGGCCAAGGGCTCTGGATTTTATTTTGACTGTGCTGGGAAATTATTAGAAGGTTTCAGCATGAGAATAATATGATCTGATTGACCTTTGCTAAAAGATCATTCTAGCAAAATGTGAGGAACTGGGATAAGACTGTACGTGAGAAGAGAAAATCATTAGGAAGTTACTGCAGTATGTCCAGGGTGGCACAGAGGCAGTCATAGGAAGCAGTCAGATTAATGATATAGTCTGAAGCCAGAGCCAACAAAACTTGGTGGGCTAACTATATGGAATGCAAAGGGAAGATAGGAGTCACGTATAGATTTTAGGGTGAACAACCTGGGTTGTCACAGGTAAACTTACTGGGATAGGGAAGAATGGAAAAGAAAGTAGGAATCAAGATTTCTGATTACTGTTAGACATCCTGTAAAGTATGCAGTTATATACACAGAAACCTGAAGTTCAAGGAAGGTACAAGAATTGGAGATTTGGAATTTGGGAGTCATCACTACAAAGATTCAAGCCCAGGAACAGGATAAAATCACCTAGGGAGTCAGTGAGAGGGAGAGGGAGGGAAAGGGAGAGAGAAAGGGAGAGAGACAGGGAGGGGGGGAGGGGGGAGAGGGGGAGAGGGGGAGAGGGGGAGAGGGGGAGAGGGGGAGAGGGGGAGTGGGGGAGTGGGAGAGTGGGGGAGTGGGGGAGTGGGGGAGTGGGGGAGAGGGGGAGAGGGGGAGAGGGGGAGAGGGGGAGAGGGGGAGTGGGAGAGTGGGGGAGTGGGGGAGTGGGGGAGTGGGGGAGTGGGGGAGAGGGGGAGAGGGGGAGTGGGAGAGTGGGGGAGTGGGGGAGTGGGAGAGTGGGGGAGTGAGAATGAGAGAGAGAGTGGGAGAGTGAGAATGAGAGAGAGAGAAGGCGAAGGTACTGAACCCCAGGAGAATTCCAACATTCAGAGGTCAGGAAAAGTAGGTGCTGCCAGCAGACTGAGTAAGGACATAGGAAGTAAACCGGAGGATGTAGTAGCTCAGAAGCAAGTGAAGAAAATGCTTTAAAAACACAAGAGTAATCAATTGCATTAATGGCTGCTGAAAGCTCAAGAAAGAAGAACTAAGAATTTTCTACTGGTTTGGGAAAGGTAGCAGTTGATGATACTGGAATGGTCTCAGTGGAGTTGTGGAGCTAAACGCCTCACTCAAATACGTTAGGGAACAAATATCAGATGAGGAAGAATGATCCAGTAGGAAGGGAGAAACATTATGATGCAAACAGGGGGCAGGAAGGTAACTAAAATAAAAGCATATTTACAACAGTTTTAAAATATGAAACAAAAGTTAGCAGCGATAAGATTAGAAATTCTAACAATATCTGCTTTGCTGTACCTTTATTAGAAATACAAGAGGAGTATTAAGTAGAATATGATATTCTGAATTGCTCAATCATTCACCTCAGGACATTTAAGGCACCTTGAGCCTAGGAAGCTATACATAAATCAAGCTAACATATTCAAAATCTCTCTTTAAAGTTATTCTTGCCTGAACAAAGTTCAGGATCAAAGCCTGCACAGAATCAATTCTGTAATTATCTGAATTCAATCAGCCTAAGGAATACAAACATAACTAAACTCTGCCTCTTTCCCAATGGCCAGTGTAGACAGCACTGTATCTTTTCAGTGTCCAGTTATCTTGTGAATGCCCAGTCATCTTGTGCATGCAGCAGTTAATATTCACTGATAAACTTTTATACAGTGCTCACTGTTCTGAGGACTAACTAGATTACAAATTTCTTTTTCTTGGCCATTATGTGCTACTAGCTGAGGAACGAGGTCTTCAAGTAGAGAAAATGGGGTTTAAGAGGGCTACACAAGAGATGGCTAAAAGACAAGGGAAAAACCTAGTTTTAAGAAAATAACTGATAAATGTAGAAAGCCAATAGGAAAAAAAAGTTTAAAAAAATTTTTTCCTTGACACCAAAACATTATAGAAAACAACTAAAAATAAAAAATCTGTATTCTCCTCCTCCACACATAACTACTGCTAAAATTTGGTTATATATGCATCTAGATCTTTTTCTATCCAAGGCAATTATTTTTAACTTTGGTGAATAACAGATTTACCTGCTATGAGGAGACTCTCTGTAGAAAAGTTTTCTAAGCCAACTTCTAAAAATCTTTCTGCAATCCACAGTAAGAAAAACATACCATGATACACATACACACACACACACATGAAAAAGTTTCGTAAAATATCCTTTGTATATGCAATGCTCTTCTCATTTAATTTTGCTTTTTTAATTAAAAAATTTTCAAATTCTTACAATTTAAAATCAATTTACTCACTAAACTGACTTGATTGACAGCTTGAAAACCAGTTCTAAACAGCACATTCAAGAGTAGCACAAACAGTTAAGTGCTCATTTACTAACAGAAAAGTTAGTGGTTCAAATGCACACTGAGGTACCCCCCCAAAAGATCTGGCAATCTGCTTCTGAAACCTCACAGCCATGAAAGCCCTAAAGACTGTAATTCTCCACAACACATGCAGGTTACCATGTGCCAGAATAGATGAGATGACAGCTTTTTTAAAAACAAAAGCAAAAAAAACCACATTCAGTATTAAATAATACATAGCAGAGACAGCAAATATTCTCTATTTCAAATTTTTTGAAATTCTGGTTGTAGAGCAGGATAAAAAAAGTGGATAAAAATTCATATTATTATACTACCTGATCAGGAATCTTTAGGAGAACAATAAAATTAGGAATATATTCAATCTTTCTACACTTTAAAGTCTTGCACTCCCAGTGTTGCAGTATCTGCAGATAAAAAATGTTTGAAAAAAGAAATGCCCTTTCCTTGCAGAAGCGCTCCACCCTATGCAAACACAGCACAAAAGTACTTATATGTAATATATACAATAACATGAATAATTATGCTTGGAGAGCAGAGAAATCGTTTCACATTTTAAAAACTATAAAATCTGCTCACGAAATCCAACTGATTCTACTGTAGTCTTCTTAATGCATCCTTCCATGAACGTACTTACACTGGTTAATACAATGACATATTTCACACTTGAAAACACAAAGTAATTCCTCTATCAGCTTGGAGTTTCATTCTTCTATTCAAGCCAGGCTGTACAAAACATATATTATACTTCAGATTAACAGAATAAAGACAATAAACTTTAGCATTCAAGTTTATACTAGAAGAGATGACTTGACGCCTTCTCTAACATACCTAGACTGAAGAGAAATAAACTTCTAAACCAGGGAGATGTTTCTTCAGAGGATCTTACACAGATTTTCCTTCAGGTATGGACTCATTATTGGGAAGCAGAATGAAGAGTTGAACAGCTCTATTCAAGCAGCTCAACTTGACCATGTATAAAGCGATGTTTCAAGGCCTCACTCAAAGTTAAAGGCTGCCCTCATCCTAATACAATACAGCTCTATTACGCCTTACAAATTACTATTTTCAGTAGAGTATCTGTCACTTTTTGGCATGCTAAGCATTTCTATTTCTCTCAATCTAATGGGTACTGCATATTTCAGTGTTCAAATTATATCCAAAATAAGAGTAAAATGCTTCTAAGTAAGGATCTGTGGCATGTCTCATTTGGGCAAAAGGTCTAACGTTTAATATACGAAAAGTATAGTATCTATTTTGGCCACTTACAAAATCTTACTTGCACACTTGACACCTTGGTTGTGTTTAAACAGTAACATCCTCATTGAATCCTCTCAACAACCCTACAAGGTGGTATCATTACTACACCAATTCTACAGATGAGAAAACTGAAGCACAGGGATATTAAATAACAAGCCCAAGGTCAAAGAATTGCAATGTGACAAAAGTTGCATTAGAATCTAGATAATCAGACTGCTATGCTCTGCTCTCTTACAGCAGTATGCACACAGTGGGGTACTCTCCAGAAGATTTTAACCAAGTGGAAACTGATATATAAAGAATGGTTAGTGCTCTCCACTTAATATTTTTGAAAATTTCATGGGAGAGAAAAAGTTAAAAATGACTGCATCAATTAGTTGATGTTTGTGAGACTATAAGCTGTAACTACCTCCTTTCATCTCTCCAAAAGCTACTCCAGAAGAGCACATCGAACCATGCAGGAATACCAGCAGGTCAACAAAGCCAGCAGTTTCCAAAAGCACAGTCTTACATAAGCTTATACTGAGTTTATCTTACATGAATCCAAACACAAGACACTCCATGGCAACTTGAAGACCTCTTGAAGACCTACTTGACAGGGATAATTCAGGACAGTTCCTTTTGATATGTAGGCTTTTTTGGATGCCTATCAGTAGGCTTACATGCTGTGGATTCCAGTGAATACTACTTATGTAAATGTCACTAGGGTATTCTTTCCTCCCAGCAGCCATACCGAGCTGTTTGTCTGGCTGTCTCGATTTTACCAAGTTCCTTGAAATCAAAGAACACTCTGTCATCTTTATATTCTCAGTGCCCACTACCATCCCTGGCACACAGATGGCATTCAATAAATATCTGATGAATAAGTACAAAAATATTAACTCAGGTGTTTCTCCTTAAATTAAGCATTTTTCATGTTGTTTATTTAACTCAACTGATAAGGTATTTCGTACCAAAGTTGACCCTATAGATATGACAAATTATACATATCTATTTATAGAAAGAAATCTATTTCGTGCCAGTTCATGGCAACAGCTGAACTTAAACCACAGCCAGATTAACTCTGTGGTTCATTCTTGAGAACCACAATTTCCTGCCACCATCAATATGCAAAACGATGCTAAAAAGCACTAAGGCTACAGGGAGATTTCTCTGACTGTAAAAAACATGTAACGTGTTGGATTTAAGACACTGCACATGGTAGTATCATTTAAACTTGTAGTGCACCAAGGAAGTCAATGAATGAAGCACTATGCTAAGTAGTCATATACTTCATCTCATTTAACCCTCAAAACAACTCCTTAAGGTATGTATAATTATCATCCCCATTTAACAGATGAGGTAACTAAGAGTCAAAGTCACATAGCTAACTAGTAAGTGTAGAAGCCAGAATTCAAATTCACCTCCAACATGCTGAAGCTCTTATATGCTGACAACTCAGCATCCCACAACTTTAATTTTCTGAATCACAGCTGCCTAACTTTAACAATGGGATAATATACCATATTTGTTTTTAAACACCATCATTTTGAGAAGGAAAAGGAAAGGAAATCATTTTGACGGCACTTGGCTAGCTAGGCTTTTCCTTAATGAGCTCCACAAGCTCCACCCCACCACCACCACTTGAACCAATGAAATCCAGATACAACATGAGGACTATTAGTATCCTTTGGCCCTACTTCACCAGGAAAACACAGCTAGCACCCACAGTTGTGTGGCATATAAAACCTGGCACAGCTACTAATGGTGCTGTTCACTACCTCAGGTGACTCTGGTAAGCCTTAAAACATGGGAACTTTCTAATGCAAGTTCCAAAGGTGTATGCAGTAACTGTAACACCAAATTTTGGGCAAAAACATGTGAGAAAAACATGGAAATTATGTGATTAAACAGCATCAGTTTCTCTCTACATGACACAGGTCTCTAAGAAGCTGTATAAGCTTCCTGTTCCAAATGGGCAAGATAGTCCATTTGCAGATTTCATTTATATCCCAAAAGGCCAAAATTCAAAACTCCGGGAACAAAGCTGTCTTCCATTTTTCTCAACACTCAAAGACATTCAGGCAAGAGAACTCTTTCACCACAACTTACATGTCATTTAGGTGTACTTTTCCTCTTCTCCTTTTCTCACTTATTTCTACCCAAACCCTTAGTGAATTTTAAACTTGGGGCCAAGAATGGTGGTAATTATTACAGTAAACCAAAGATTCTTCTACATCGTCTCAAAGAAGAGAGAAAACTTGGGAGTTTTTGCAGAAACTTACCAAGACTCTTTTACAGGCCACACTTCAAATCTTCCCTAGAGTTCACTCTTTATATTCTATCACCTGAAAAGTTCTACTGATCTTCATTCCTGAATATCTCTTTAATCTACTTGTTCTCTCTAACCCTAATGTCACTACTCTAGGTCAAACTAGTACACACAATTGCCTGGATTATAACAAACCAGCTAACTAGTCTCCCCATCTGTTATGTTTTTCTTCCATTCATTCTTCACCTGATCTCCAGAAAAAACCTTTTAAAACAAGCAGCACCTCATACAGTCCCTTCTCTGAAAACTTTCAATGACTTCCCATCACTCCTAAGATAAAACCAACTTTTTAACATAGCTTACAAAGACTCTTCTGAAACTGGCTCTAACCCACTTCTACAGTCTTCTTGTCACTTCTGACATTGTTGGTTATACACAGCTATACAGAAGTTCTTCTGAATTCTCCGTTTTCATTCTTAAGCTTCTGGGTTTTTTACATCTTAGCCTCTGCCCAGTCCCTTTCCAAATCATCTTTGCCTAATTCCTACACATCCTTTTGGTCTCTGTAACACTGCTCTTTCTCTAAGAACCCTCATCTAATCATTCTAGATTAGGTGCTTCTGCCACATACTTCTCCTGTGAAAGCTCTAATACTTTGTTATAATTACTTCTTTAATTACCTGGTCTACGCCACTAAGCTCTATGCTTATCAAGAAGGGATCATGTCTGTCACACTCATTACTATGTCCCCAAAACTTAGCACAACGCTTGGCAAACAGCACAAACTCAGAAATTTTTTGTAGAATGGAGAACGAATAAATGAACAAAAATAATTTGGAGGCAGAAAGTAAAAAGGACAGACTTAGATGGCAATTTAACAAAAATTCCACAGCAAAATCACATCCTCAAGTAAGTAATTGGAACTTCTGGGTTCTGCTTAGGATGTGGAGAGCTGGAAAGAATGTCATTGCCACCCCTGAAACAGGCAAACAAAAGGTGGATAATGTGCAAAAACACAAATTTTCTTGACTCCATCTGAGAACACAGGTTCCAGAACAAGCAATTAGAACTGAAAGGCTAAGCTAAGTCAGGTCGTCTCACAGGAGACGTGTACTCTTTTACCTGTAGTAGATGCCAGATACCATACAAGCCAGTAAAAAAGAAGTCATCTACAATTTTTTTTTAATTGCTAAAGGCCAAATCTGGTCTTCCATGAAAACACAGAACCCTCAGGAAACCAAAGAAATAAGAGAAATTCCCCTACATTTGCAGACTCTTCCCCTGACCTTATGGGAAGCTCACAAGAAAGACAGAGGGCAAGGAGACAGACATATAAAGTCTCCCCTGTGGGGCAAACCTTGGAGAAGGGAACCCCAGCCCCATGGGAAAACCAAAGCCCTGTCTAGATCCTACCTGCCTATCTCCCCCATAGAAAAAAAAAGACTGTAAAAGACAAGAGAATGTACAGCAAACCCTCAGGACACAGATGAAGATCCACTGTAGCTAGGGGAAATAAGCAGAAGAGAACCCCTCCACCCCTGGAGAAGGGGAAAAAAAATTAATCCTGGAACCAAATCACTGGAGAATCCCTTCCGCTACCAAACGACAACCCCCCTCACCTCCGAGAGCCAGGGAAGAAAAAAACAAAAAAATCAAACCCATTGCCACTGAATCAATACTAACTCAGAGAGATGCACTGCCCCACAGCATTTCCAAGGAGCACCTGGTAGGTTCAAATTGCCATTCTTTCAGTTAACAGCTGTAGTTCTTAATCACACGGATACCAAACCAAACCAAAAGAAAACATCCTTGTTCCTTCTCTATCAAGCCAGTGAGCCTCCAGTAACAACAATCTGTGGACAGCAATTAGCAGAAAAACTGTTTGACAAAATTCAACACCCATGCACGATTTTTAGGAAAAAAAATCTCTTACCAAACTAAGAAACAGTAACTTTCTCACCCGGATAAAAGGGTACCTACCCAAACTAAACTTACATTTGACCGTAAAAAAACATTCTTTCAAATCAAGGCAAGGAAGACCACTCTTACCATTTCTATCAAACACTGTACTAAAGGTGGTCAGTCCAACAAGGCAAAGGCACCCAGGATGGAAACAAATAAAACTGTCTTTATTTGCAGATGCCATGATCATCTACATAGAGAATCTCACAGAATCTACAGCTAGGCTACCAGAACAAGTTAGCAAGGTCAAGATGCAGGTAGTCCTATATGATGGCAATGAACAAATGAAAACTGAAATTAAAACAGTTTCCAACAACACTCAAAAATATGAAATACTCAGGCATAACTAACAAGGTATGTATAGAATGCCTATGCTGAAAACTACCACCAAAAAAAAAAAAACACCTGACAAAAGTCATGACTGGAAAATGTAATACTGTTAAAATGCCAATACTTCTCAAAGTGATCTTGAGATTTCAGTGAAAATTCCAGTAGAATTTCCTGCAGATATCGAGAAGTTGATTCTAAAACGAGTATGCTGAGGCAAAGAAACTAGAATAATCAAAACAATTCTGAAAAAGAACAAAGATGGGGAACTCACATACCTTGATTTGAAACTTACTGTTAAGCTACAGTAAGGAGGCCAGTGCAGTATCGAAAGGGTAGATACACAGATAATGGAAAAGAACAGGGAGTACAGAAACAAAGCCATCGCGCAGTCAACTGATTTTCAACAAAGATGCAAAGGGAAGTGAATGGAAAAAAGACAGTCAACACAAAAAAATGATGCTAAAAAAACTGGAAATCCATATGCACCGAAAAAAAATAAAACTTCTGTCATACTTTACACCATATACAAAAAAACAGCTCAAAATGGATCACAGCTCTAAACACAAAACCTGAAACATTTCTAGAGGAAAATCTGTGACTTTGGATTAGGAAAGATTTCTTAGCGACACCACCAAAAGCATGATCTGTGAAATTTTAAAAATTAAAAATACGTAAGAGGATATGACATGAGAGGATATGACATGTATAGAACAGAAAGGAGGAATGTGCTGTCACCAGGCAAGTACAGCAGGAGGAGCTGCAGACTGGCGGACATGTGAATTTAAACTGGATTATACACTTTCACTCAATCTCAATAAGTAAATTTAAAAAAAAAAAACTGCACATCAAAATTAAGAATTTCTGCTCTTTAAAAGACACTGCTGCTTTTGTCAAACTGTGCAGAACATTCTGAGACAGGTGAATTTTACTGTACATAAATCATACTATAATTTTTAAAATAAAAAGATCACATGGCCTAGAAATTTCTACCAAAATATTGCTGACCCTGTAATATCAGATTCCTGCTTTTATCAATCTAGAAACCAACAAGTAAAATTAAGGCAGCCTCAATGTAGCTGTATCAGTAAGACTGAGAATTTTTTTAAACTTAAGGCCACAGACTTTCCTAACATAATTCTATAGTCATTACTTAAAACTTGCCTTCACTTACTCAAGTTTGCATGAATAAAGACTATAAAGTTTAAGTTTCCCTTGGATATCCTGGTGGTCTAGTGGTTAAGCGCTACGGCTGTTCATCAGAAGGTGGGTAGTCCACATCCACCAGGTGCCTCCTAGACTCTATGGAGCAGTTCTACTCCGTCCTACAGTAGTGGGTTTGGGTCACTATTCCACTAAGAGGTGTATCTCAGATCTCACTCTCCTACAGCCATTTGGAAGCCCCGGTGGCACACTGGTTAAGCGCTGAGTCTACTCACCAGACGGTCGGCAGTTCAAATCCACCCGGCGCTCCTTGGAAATTCTATGGGGCAGTTCTACTATGCCCTATAGGGTCACTATGAGTCAGAATTGACTCTATGGTAGTGGGTTTGCTTTTTTTGTTTGTTTGTTTGAAGGCCACTGAGTCGCAAATGACTTGACAGCAACTGATTTGGTTTTTGTTTTCTTTTTATTTGAAGGCACACTGATTTCACCCTCTGTAAATTCATGTACATTCATTATCTATGGCATTCATTTGTCATTATATACTGCCTTACATTCTTATTTACATGTTCCATTTATAAATGCTACCTCATACACCAGAGGGCAGATATTGTTTCTTATACTCATATATATCCCTAGGGACATAACAACTCAGTAAATACTCAGATAAAACCACCACTGTGGACAAAAATTTAAAATTAATTTTAAACTATTTTTATTTAAAGTACTTCAGTAACTCTCCGAAAATCTCTTTGTTTTTACAGTTCGAGATATTCAGATAGGGACACTGACTGCTCACTGAGATCTCCAGCTGTAGCACACCTCCAGGGCTGCACAGAGTCTGACATATGGGAAGCATTCAAATATTTAAATATTGAACTAAACTTCATTTTCTGAGGCCACAAAATAAGAAACAGAACCCTGGAGTTCTTCTATCCCAATTCTTGCAAAATTCTATTAGTCCACTGGAATACTATCTAATTTCTCACATTTGTTCACATACTTTCCCTGACTAGACTACAAATATCATACCAACAAAAACTGTGCTTTCTCTTTTTTAAAGCCTGAAGAGCACCTACACTAAGAGTAGTTGCGTATACACACAATAGGTAGGCAATGCTTCTAGCAGATTGCTTAGAAGCAACATCACAGCAGCTCACAGACATTTCCCTGTCCCATGTAACAACACACTAGCTCTTCTTCCTATTGGGAAGATTTATTTTTCATCATCTTTGGCACAAATTCTAGAACACTATCTGCCAGGTCCCATGCCCCAATAAATACGCATCCACAAGCAATTATGGAGATAGATAGGTTACGGGGAGGGGGCACTCTTTGGTCAAGTCCCAATGCTGGCCTGTGGTTAGGGGAAAGGACAGTGGGGGAGGGGTGTGGCCCTGTGATTAATCACTGCCCACTCTGCTTAGGGGTATTTATCACAGCCCGCTGTCAGGTAAATCACTGGAAAAACACCTCTTCAGTAATTAATGTGAAGTGACGGATGGACAGCCCCTGGGCCCATTAATCAGGAACATCAGCAGCCTACTGAGATTATGAATGTCAGGATGCATAAACTGCTGGTGGATCAATAGGCCCAGGAATTCATCCAAGGCTCTCATTTCCGAGGCATCTCCGGTACATTAGGCTTCCCTCAAACCCTCCCCCACTCTGAAGTGGAAAGGCGACGCTTCAGAACAAAGAGCAGGAGCTGCTGAGGTCTGAAGTGGCCACTGGCAAGAAGACAGTCAAGGAAGCTGGCCACAGCTAGGGAAGCACCACACTAGGCAATAAGAGCATACAGAACTACCCGACAAACAGGTGTCCTCAAGAAGGCTCACTGCACTGGAAAAGCAGAGGCTTCTGTTCCACTTCAGGAATCAGCCAGCTTCTTGCCTCCAATCTTTCCTCCATCTTCCTGCTCCATTTTTTTTTCTGTCCCATTAGCACTACTAATACAAGGAAAACAAAAAAGAGAGAATGAAAAGTTCATTTGGGGTGTTTAACAACCTTGGTGAAAATTCTGGATTCAGGAGGTGAAAAAAGAATTTACATAAAATAAAATCACCGACTCATCTTCAAATTTAACTGAACCTCTCCCTCATTACCATGATGAACTGGGAATTGCCAGCAGAAGACCCACAGTGTTTTTAACTAAGGGAAAGGTGGCCTTCCAGATTCATCAGAATTCACAAAACTTTCTGCCAGTGTAAGATATGTAGTAGTATTCCAGCAAACTGAAATCAGCTCTTAATTCTATCTCTTCCCCAAGTCAAACAAAAACATTCTCCAACAAAGGGTCTGCTCGACTTGTAAAACATTCTAAGCTGAAAGAGAACTGCTGTTTACTAGTCACCCCAAATGCGGTCTAATTCTGTATGGCAAGTAAGGCTGCACTGTGGCCTCACACTGAGTACACTCCAGGCTGGCAGTGATGGGAAGTGGACTGCACTTGTTGCCACATCCCGCCACACTCCAGTGTTGTGCTTTGTGGTCTGACTCAGGCCAGCGCTACAACTGCTGGTAAGAAAGCGTCTCAGAGTTACGGCCGCCTGTTCCATTAAATCTCAGTTCATTCTACTGATGGATGGATGGACAGATGGTTGTTTGGTGAAAGCAGCATTATCAGCCAGCTTCTATGGAGCCTCTGAATGATGGATAGCCCTCTTTCTACTTTCTCCAAACCACCATCGATCCAAGCCATATTTCAGTGGTCAGAAGCCCAGTAATATTAAGACACACAATCAGGTTCAGTTACTTGCAGTGTAAACCTCTAGAACAGAAATCCTAACACCTCTGCTTTCCTGTCATCAACGAGGCCAAAAACATTGTAGTTTCATTCTTTCTATTAATGCAATGAATTCCAACAGTTCCAAGTCTAAAGGGAACAACTGGCTGCATTCCTAGCAGCACTTGAAAACCTGGCTTACCTGCCAAATTTTTTACTAGCCAGTTCTGTGAAATGAACTCTGTAGTAGTAGTGAGCGGATCTGTAAGTACGTGTATCCAGTAGAACGTGATGCTATTAGAACCATACAAACTGCATGAGTCTGTCAGTCATATAATGACTCACTTCAAACACTGCGGAGCCTTGGACATACCAAGTAGACCAATATCAAGGATGGTGATTAAAACCAAGACTCACTAAAATTCTGTCTTTTGTACGTAATTCCACAACGCTTTTTCTATCCACTCTGCCTGGCTGGCTTCTACTGTCTTGGGTACATATCACATCTGGAGTACTAATCTGTGTCTGATTTTACAAGCAACTTCTGCATTCATTAGTTGTGTCACATACAGATGCTCACCTCAGCTTGCCTGTCTACTAACACTCTGTGCCTTCTCTGTTCCTTCCATGTTATATGAGCTCTCAGACATCAACTCTCGTTTTGGCTCTGACTACAACCTTATGACATGAACTCCCAGAACCCAAGAGCCTCCTTTTTCTAGGCTAACTTGTCCCAAATGCTTCACTATTCTCCCCAAAACGAGCTTGGCCCGGCTCCAAGTTCTGGCCTTCCTGGATGACTTGCAGCCACCTTGCGCCTACACTCAGAGAATATGTCTGTGCTCATAATGTCTTGGTAAAGTGAAAAATGCAGCTCTTCTTATCGTTATGGTAGTTTCCTTAAGGAGAATGATCACTGACAGTCAATGGAAGGAACGAAACTGTAAAAGGTTCAAGGTACTCTAAAGTAGAAGAGTCCAGACCTTAACTCAAAAAAGAAATTGGCAATAGTCAACTACCTCTATTTCCACAACCACTTATATGTACATAAAACAGAGAAAATCCTATCACCTTAAAAAAAAAACACGAAGACACTAAACACAGGAATCATAGATTTTTCCTAACCTATGCCTAACTACATTTCAATCAAAGATCAATTTACATAACATATTTAGAAGTCTAGAAGAGAAGGAAAATTATAAAACAGTTAAGTAAGAAGTAAAGAGAACTAAATAGAAAAAAACAATAGTATTATAATCTAAAATATGATTTGTAGGGTATTATATACAGCAAAACAAAGACCACCACCCTATCACTCATGCTAGGAGAAAGGCCTGACCCACAAAAACATACTATCAAACTGTTAAGAAGTTAACTATCAAACTGTTAAGAGCCCTGGTGGTGCAGTGCTTAAGAGCTTGGCTGCTAACCAAAGGTCAGCAGTTTGAATCTACCAGCTACTCCTGAGAAACCCTATGAGGCAGTTCTACTCTGATTTACACGGTAACGATCAGCTGGAATTAACTACATGTCAACAGGTTTGGTTTCTGGTTTATCAGATTGTAAGAATGGGAGTTTCCAAATCAGCCTCTTACTAGGAATTAAATATTTATACTTTAACAACATCTATAATCTATTTCTAGCAAAAATCAACTCATGTGCCTTTTTAAAAAACTAAATACAACTTGATTATGATGTTAAAGAATTTCTACAGAATCTCAAAAATTGTATTTATAAAGGAGACTGTATAGGTCAGAATCTGATGTCTTAATTTTTCAGAAAAGAAAACCAAGGATCAGAGATTGTAATGTCCAGGTTACAATGATACTAAGTTACAAAACAAGACTGAAACTAGATTTCAAATGCCAGTGTTGTGCTTGTTCCACTACATTTTTCATTTTCTTTTGCTCTGAAGGATTTGAGTTAAAATCCACTTGATGACACAAGGACAACTAATGGTTAAGTGTTGTTTCTGTGTGCTGTTTCGGGCATAAATAATTAAATTTGGTCATCCATACTACTGTGCTTCTCATTAAACTGCCCATGGCTCATCTGAGAACCACTATCTTAGAGAACAAAATTAGATAAATCCCTAAAAACCAGTAATCTCAATTCTGCTCTACTTATGTTTGCCCCAAATCTATCCAGAAGGCTGAAAGGAATAAAGCAGAAATATGTTTAACATAAGTAGAATGAGAAGACCAAGAAGCAAAATAAATTAAACAGACAGAGGAGCCACGTGTTCAAATACAGAAGCTTAAGTGGGCTGACTGGACTTCACCCTCTGGTGGCCAAAGTGTGCCACTACTGCACTTTCTGATTACAAGCTATCTCCATACAGATCTCATAGCTGAAGAGGACCATCAGAAATCATCATGTATAACCTTCTTAAGAGATGAGGAGACCTGTCAAGAAATCTGTCTCACACTTACAGCTACTGAAGTGGGAACTGAGCCCAGTTCTCCAATCAAATGAACCACAATAGTAGTTTTATCACCATCATAGCTGCCTTCCTCCGTTTGCTACCCAGTATATGCTGAAGATGTGACAACCAAGCAAAGTTTAATCAGAAAGTTAACTGTGCTGCAAAAATAATAATGCACATCAAAAGTAAATATATTATCCATACTAATGTTCATCTCCAGTAGCATCAAGGATCAGGATGATTCTTTTCTACTCCCTTCTCACAAAAATGGTAAGAACTCCACTACAATCCACCATAACTATTTTTTTAGCACCATAAAAAACATTCATCCTAAGAACTCCCAAACAGAAACTTAAGAAAAAAATAGCTTGTATTAGGTGAGTTATAAAGAATGGCAATTCTTTGAACTCATATTTCTATACACTCCCTAATCTCATAGAAAGGCTGTTTTATTTGCATTAGCCAAGTATGTTTTAGAATAATCAGTTTTCTTCAACATTTGCAAGACTATCTTAAACCAATACAAAGATTCTTTTCTTTCATAAAAGAAGGTCTTTATAATCATAGAGTTTCTATTTGGTTACGACAGATCTACTAAAAAATGCCTAAGAGAACAATGAAACATTTTTCAAAATCTGCTGCTGTGAACCATGTCTAATTATGTTTTCCCTTTCATTAGGTTTAGACTCTACAAGCAAAAGTGAAGTAGTGTTAGACCAGTGCCAACAACCGCAACAGAAAGAGAGAAAAGGGGAAAAAATAACAAGCTACCATTTAATGAGTGCTTCCTATGCAACAAGGATTATACTGTTTTATGTGTATGATTTCATTTGATCCCAACTACAATATAAGGTAGCTATTATCTCAATTTTACAAATAAGAAATCTGAAGCTTAAATTACTCAGGATCTCACAGCTTCTAAGTGTTGGTTGGAATTCCAAACTCCCTGCACTAAACTACTACACCAAACTGCCTCATATGCTGCAAGACAGTCTTTCTCACAATAAGGTACTAGTTTCATAAATATCCATAAATTGCTTAGAATCTACGTTGATACAAAGCAACCAGAGAGAGCGCAAAGACCACTGCAGTAAAATGAGAAAATCAACCTGGGTAAGAATGAAGGAACGTAAATGCGTTCATGGCATGCCTATTTCCAGTAACCTTCTAGATTTAAAAGTGCTGACAATCACAATTCACTGCTGTCTCTGAAGCTTCCTCATTCACCTTGCCTCACCCTCACAGCCATATGGTGAAGAATCTTACCAGCTGTCAGAAGAGGAACTCCCTCCTTTCTATTCCCCATATGTATAATCTCTACACTTCCTACCAACACCCTCAACCAACTACATGTCAGTGTTATCCTTCTCTATATACTTCCTCTTCTCCAGAGACATAAATCAACAAGGGAGCAATGACCAAAGTATTAATAACACAGTTCTTAGACTAGAGGAGGCTTCAAAGTGGAATACAGGGAGTATACTTTCAAACCTGACTCTAAAAACAATGAAACTTGTACAGAAAACAGCAACTGCAGATGGTATTTTCAGATGCGGTCTTAAAAAGAACATAATATTTTAGTATTAGTCTTCCTTGGACATTTATAGCCTTCATCTCTCTGCATGCAGTTGGGCAGAGAATATGTAACAGGAAGAAACATTTCACACACACAAAAAAAACTCTGAGTATCAAGACAACACAGGATACGATACATGACTCCAGTAGGATATTGACAGTCCCCACATACATAAACAAACTGTGACATGAAAAGGTTTTTTGTCTCAACACAATTCACACCCCAACTTATTTTACACTCCACTGGCTGTATCTGCCATGCATCGGCACCAAGTGATTTCACGCTTTATAGGATGACAACAGTCCATAGCCTAGTCTCTTTCACACTCCAATGACATGGTAACCTCAAGGCTCACCAACTTAACTGGTCATGGTTTCATGTAAGCTGTTATTATTGATCACCTCAAAAGCAGTCAGATCAAAGCTTTAACATAACTGAACAATAGCAATATAACACGTGATGAAAAATTAGACAGAAAAGTCTGCTTCCCACTCGGCAAACTGAACTAATGAGTAGGGGACAGGGAGAGAAAGAATTCTCCCCTAAATCTTTCCCCCAACACACACCTAAGTGGTCTGTATTTCTTTCTCCTAGTTATTTGAGAAACCAGTTCCTCTTCTGGGTCCAACCCAGGTTAAATTGATAATCGAAGAGTTCAAATGGAGCAGATATTAGAGTTGTACCTCACACCTGGTATGCATTATACTTTATCTTTTTCCTCCCTTTAGGATTCTCAGGCTCAAACTAATAAATCATTGAGTAAATTTTGAAAGTAGAGGCCACCAGACCTTTACAACTATAAAGCACATGTTCCTTCAAAAAATTGTGATGAGGTAAAATAGTTACCACATCTATCTAGCAGAAAATAGTTAAAAAAAAAAAAACAAGTACAATACCAACAAGAGAACAGCTATTTAAAAGGGATGAAGCCTGCATAGTACAGATACAGTGCAATTGTCTCCTCTTTCCTTGTAGTTATGACATAAGTATGTGTCTGTTGAAAACCAAAAAACTAAAAGCAAATTTCTTTTTAAGTCAAGCAAAGAAAACTTAGATAATAAATAAGAGGTTATCTTATATGCAGGTTGAAAGTCTACTAATTAGCATTTTGAGAATATCAAATGATTAACTTAGAACACAGTAATATCTTCAGAGCGATGTTCCCTTAAGCATCAGAAAGTCTTGACAGAGTGCTACAGAAGGCTTTCAAAAAAAATAATCTACTGGAACAAACGTGGCTCAAGTACTTAAATTGCATCCTAATCTATTATTCTCATGATATAAAAAAAGATGTAAATGCTAAAAGATCAGTAAAAGGTAACAAAAAAGATAATGGCGTTTTCTCGCTGTCAAACAAATATTTATTAAGTGCTTATATTGTACAGAGACCTATGCTAGGAGCCACCAGCCAAGTGCCGTCATAAAGTAAGAGTACAAGTAACAACATGGCTTAAAACACATTAATAAAAATGTTGCAACTCCCTTAAACTGTGTCTACCTAATTGGGAAGACAAGGAAGTTAAAAGAAAAAAAAAACCACTTTGCTTTAGGGTAATATTTAATTACCAAGTAAGAGATCAAGAGAAAAGCAATAAATGACAGAAACCCAGAGGACAGAGATATCACTAGAGGACTGGAATGGTTAAGGAAGACATCATAAAGTGGGTAGAATTAGAATTAGGCCTTTAGAAGCTGATATTCAAACAGAACAGAGAAGAGACACTTCAAATAAATAGAACAGTGTCAACAATGTGAAGAGGCAATAATTCAAAGTATGTTTTGAAGACTGTAGAGACATGTCTAGCTAGAGCCAAAGGTCTGTCAGCAAGTTGCTTAAAGGACTGTATTCAGTCTGAAGGGACTTCAACACTAGTTTCAGGCATGAACACCCTATGCAGTGAAGGGTAGAGTCTAGACCCTACAGACAATTCCTGAGAAATAATCCTACTACAGTGTCTCTAGGTCTCCCTACCACTCTTACTCCTTCCATCCACCCTTCCTCTCTTTTTTTAAAATATGTAACATCAGTGTAGAGAAGAGAAAACAGCAATTATATAACTGATACCTCTTCATCTAATGGCTACTTAATCCAGTGATTCAATGCCCAAGCAGTAGCATATTTAACCTAAGACCAGAAACAGCATCAACAAGAGGGCCAGATCTAAAACACTGTGCTTCCAATCTAATCCCATATTCAAAGTTAGACATTATACCTAGGAGAGGTAATCAAATAAATTTACTTTTTACAATGATTTTTATAATCTGGGGAAGAACTGAACAAAGCTCACATCAAATTCTACTCCATGATCCAAATTATATCCAGAAATTCATGCCTTGCTATCTAACAAAGACTGCTGCAGTTGGCCTTATATTTCAGAAACAACATTAGGGCCTAGCTAGCGCTGTGTGTGTGTTTGTATATAAAAATAAGAGAGCGAGAGAGAGAGAGGGATCAACTGGTCTGAGATAAAGGCCCAGTCATTTCGGATGTAGCAATGCAGCAATTTCTGGAAAAGATAAATGCCATCCCCATCACTCCAATCTTTTTAGTCTCATTTCTTACCATGAAGTGGTATTACTAGTCTCTTCAAAATGTTTAATTCTATCCAGTCCATATTCTCATCAGTAGAATAGCTAACCTTAGAGACTTAATGACAGAATAAAACAGTAACACCCCACCAAAATCCACACATACATTCTAGTCATTTTAGTCATATCATGAGCACAGCCTAGTAACGAATACAACTCCCACCTGAATCACCCTCAGAACCTAGGGCCGATGTGCTCTTCTCTCATTTCTTTCCCTCCCCATCTTCTCTGTAACTAAAGACACATCCACCTCACTCTACTGTCCATCTTTCCAACCTGCTGCCCAACAATCCACAGACTGCCACAGATTGTTAGCTGTGTGTCTGGGGACTAGAAAAGTACTCTTGTGGGACAGTACAGTGTGTAAGTACAGCATTTTCACTCTCTAAGTACAGACACAATGCCACTCTTTATAGCCCACTGCAAATTAGTTTCTTCTTTAAAAAAAAGTAATACTTCTAATAAGACAGATACAAGGAGATTTTAAACAACCAAAATTACAACTCACTTTGGTTTGTCCTGAAATCTGGGCAGTTTCAGAGACATGCACAATAAAAGTCCATGACTCTATTCACACTAGAAGGAGCCCTGGTGATGCAGTGGTTAGGTGCTTGACTGCTAACCAAAGGTTGGTGGTTTGAACCCACCAACTGCTGTATGAGAAAGATGTGGCAGTCTTCTCTAAAGATTCCATTCCTGGATACCCTATGTGGCCCTGAATACCCTACTCTGTCCTGTAGGGTCACTGTGAGTCAGAATCCACTTGACAACAATAGGTTTGGTTCTAGTTTATTCATGCTAGCCATGCACACCTCACCTAGCTTGTCTGATACAAGAGCAGAGACTACTAAAACATGTATCAAAAGAGAATTTTTCTCCCTTTTATTAGTGCTCCTCATTCTTGGATTCTATTTGAAAACATATAGTTTAAATTCAGCTTTTGACATCAACATTTACATCTCCTTATAGGGTCGGTATGAGTTGGCATCAACTCCACGGCAGTGGGTTCGGTTCATGCCTACCTGTGTAAAACCATTTAAAAGAAAATTCTGTATATCACCAGTATCACTTCACTGTAGCTTCCGTTCAATTTGGCCATGTGCTTCCAGAGCACACGAGGACAATTATCCTCTGACAGCTGCTGTGACCAAACTTCTGGTTACCACTAAAGCCTTCACCGTGCACAGCAGCTTCCTAACTGCCAATGGCTACACATTAGAGTCAAAAGCTGAAAAAGACTGAGAAGACCCTCAGTCAGACCAACTCTCCATGTCTTTTCTGGGGGAAAAGTTTTTCTTTAATTAAAATTAAACAGCTGTACAGTAGTATGAAGAAACTGAAATCAGTTTCACTGTTTTTTTAATTCCTTTTCATTTGTAAGTTCCTTGACAACATTATCCATTCTGCATTATTATACTTTCCTGAAAACTTAATTGGCCATCTATTCTTCCTGCATCATTAATCAAAGCCCTCCAATGACACTGCACCTTTGCTGCTTCCTATATAAACAAGAAAGAAACAAAGCAGGAGAAGTATATTAACTCTCAGTTCTTAACAGTGGAAAGAGACAAAACAGAGCAAAGCTAGTAATCCCACTTCTCAGGCCCACTCTGTTCTACTTAGGGTCACTAAGAGTTGGAAAGACTCAACAACAATGGGTTTTTTTTTGTTTCTGTTCTTGCTTTCTCCTCTCTATAACAAATACCAGAATTAAGGTAATGAATTGAAGAAAATCTTCAAAAAGACCCTACATCTTTCAGGAAACTGCAATTTTCAAACTTGTTTTACATGAGGATTAGAAAGCAACATGACAATTACATATGATACAACCAACCACTCAACTCGTTACCTCAGGTTGATTTTGAGTTACACTGACCCTATAGGACAGAGCAGAACCACCAACAGTTTCCATCAAGTACATGGAGGATTCAAACTGCCAACCTTTTAGCTAACAAAATTTACAGTTAATAAGTTTTTCTAATAATATTTGGAAGTACAGACAACCGACTTACCAAATTGCTGACATTTATTTTTTGAATGATAAAAAAAGCTAGAGGCATGCAGTTAGACTGTGTCTGAAGGCAAACTGTACCGAAGTCCTTTCTAACAGACAGGAGCCTCACCTAGAAAATAATAATAAAAGTTATTCTTATAAAAACATACAGTAATAAATTTTGTCACTACAAATTCTAGGCACTTAACTTTCCTTACCTCACTCTGTAAGCACTAAGATTTTAACATGGTGATTTGCCATAAAACATGCAATGAAAATACACACACACGAAAAAATATTTTTTAGAAGCTCACTGACAATACAGAGTAAAAAAATCCCATCATCCCTCATTCTCAGCTCTTCAAGGACTAGTCTGGGGGAATCACCTACAAACGAGCAGATCACAAAAAGAGGTACGAAACAAAATAATACTAATGATCAAAAATACAAAAAGATGTTCAACTTCTACTCATTACTGTAGTTCTAACACACAGGAGAATGTACAGCACACTGTGAATGCTTCAATAAATACATACATGTTGGCTGCAACTGGGTGTCTGGCTGGAAAAATAAACCTCATCAGTTAGCCAAGAAATGCAAAATAATAGATAGCCTATTTTGCCTATCAAACTGGCAAAGACTGAAAAGGAGCAGTAAGATCCTGTTTTGGTGAAAGCAGATGAATAGTACTCTTACACTGACAAAAGTACGAATTTTATTAATACAGAAAACATTTTTATATTTCAAAACTTTTATATATTAACAGGCCTCTGATCAGTTCGTCTAAGAATTTATCACAAGGAAATAACTGGACTTCTACAACAATACTTATGCTAGAATTGCTTGTGACAATGAAAACTTATAAACAACCTTACTGCCCATCCTATACAGACCAAAACAAACAACCAAATCTGTTACTTATGAGTCAATTCTGACTCACAGGAACCCTACAGGACAAAGTAGGAACTGGCCCATAGGGTTTCCATGGAGCGGCTGGTAGATTCAAACTGCCAATCTTCTAGTTAGCAGCCAAACTCTTGACCACTGTGCCACCATATCATGAAAAACTATGCAGGAATTAAAAAGAATGCTGTAGCATTACATGTACTGATACAAAGATCCACACGACATATTACCAAGTTCTTTAAAATGGAGAATTTAACAAAAAAATTCCAAAACCAATATAAACAAACCTTTAAAACATTCCTGAATGACTCAAAAGTAGACTTGAACAAGTGAAAAATTATTCTTTGTTCCCATAATGGAACATCAAATTCTTATTGGAAGCCTGAATTACTGGACACTGAGAAAGGAGGGACACCTAAGTATAATATCTGGAAACAACTTCTGAACCTTGTACCCGAAACTACCCCTGAAATCATCTTTAAACTGAACAACAATGTACCTCAATAATTATCTGTCTGGAGCTTTGTAATCTACTAAACTATCATCTATATGAGATTGAAATGACAACCCCAAACCCATAAAACTCATTGCTGTCAAGTCAACTCCGACTCATGGCAACCCTACAGGACAGAGGAGAACTGCCCCACTGAGTTTCCAAGGAGTTCCTGGTGGATTTGAACTGCTGACCTTTTAGTTTAGCAGTTCTAGCACTTAACGACTACACTACCACGGTTCCCAATAACTGTAAGTCACAGATGAAAACTTGAAGGAGCAAAGAACAAAATAATGATGATGAAACAAAAGGTACAGGGATAGTGAGAATAGTGACACAATGTGACAAATGTAACTATTATTAATGAACTGGGTACACGTAAAAGTTGTTGAACAAGTGTGTTTGTTGCACATATTTTCACCAAAAATAAAATATTTAAATGTTAAAAATATATATTCTCACCAAAAAGGACATCTAGGCAGCCAAAAGACACATGAGGAAATGCTCAAGATCATTAGCTATCAGAGAAGTTCAAATCAAAACCACAATGAGACACCATCTCATCCCAACAGGGTTGGCCACAATCCAAAAAACAAAAAACAACAAATACTGGAGAGGCTATGGAGAGACTGGAACACTCTCACACTATTGGTGAGACTGCAAAATGGTACAATCTCTTCTGAAAGCAATTTGGCGCTTCCTTAAAAAGCTGGAAATAGATATACCACTTGATTCCGTAATCCCACTGCTTGGAATATGTCCTACAGAAACAAAGGCTGTCACACGAACAGATACATGCACGTGAATGTTCACTGCAGCGCAGTCCACAACAGCAAAAAAACAGAATCAACCCAGATGCACATCAACAGATGAATGGATAAACAAACTATGGTGCATATAACTCAGTGGAACACTATGCAACAATAAACAACAACAATGATTTCTGGAAGCATCTCATAACCTGGTTTCAATTGGAAGACATTACGCTGAGTGAAATCAGTCAGGGGCAAAAGAACAAATATTGTATGAGAACCCTGCTATAAGGACTTAAAAACAGACATGTACACAAGAAAAGACTCTTTGACGGCTACCAGGGTAGGAAGACAGGGTGAGGGTTGGTCACAAATTAGACAGTTGATAGAAATTTGTTTAGGTGAAAGCAGTGACAGCACACAGCAGAAAACAGATCACCTCAACTGGACTTCACTATAAATGGAAAGCTCTTCTAATCTCAACCCAATATTACAAAGACAAAGCAGCAGGGGCAGGGTCTGGGGACCATGCTCTCAGAGGACATCGAGGCCAACTGGTATAACTAGCCTACTGCTAAGAGAGTCTTCTACACTCCACATTGGTGAGTGCCATCTGGGGTCTTAAAAGCTAGCAAGCTGCCAGCTGAGGTACACCAAATGGTCCCAACTCATCCAGAATAGGTGATCACTGAGAACAACAAAGACACAAGGGAAAAAGAACTCAAGAAGGACCTGTGTGAATGGGAAACTATTATCAACATATGACCAGAAGAACCAGACGGCACCCAACCACCACCAAAGACAGCCATAATAGGGCACACAATGTTGAGTACCTGTGGCAACATGAGAAAAATAGGGGTGCAGCTAAAGAACCCTACTAAAAGACCACAACTGATGGTCCAACAGCCTGGGGGATCCCCTGGGAGCATGGCCCCTGGACCTGCTGCTGGCCCTAACCAGAAAAACACTACTAAGGTCAACTGAACAAAAATGGACGGCCTCAGGGACACAACATGACCACATGATATGTGTACTTTACAGCTCTATGCATCTATAGGATGCTGTCCTCCTGGTCTCTTTCTGATGGGAGAGGACTGGACAGGAGCTTGTTAAGAGGATACAAGTATAGAATGAAAAGGAGGCGTGTGCTGTCACGAAGCAAGGAGAGCAGAAGGAGCTGCAGATAGGCAGGCATGCAAAATTAATTGGGACTGTATGCTTTCACTTAATCATTACGTGTGTGTGTGTGCACATGTGTGTATACCCCCCCTTAGCCCTGTATAGGAAACTCAACGTCTTCAAAGAAACAAAATTCAGTTTTCCCTCATCCCAATTACAAAAAAACAGTGCTCTTGTTTATGTTTAAAGGATGAACAGCACTGGAAATAGTGGTTTAATGGCAGTAAAACTTTACTATATAAAGAACTGGTGAATCAAAAGACAGCCTACATACAGTGTACAAACCAAAAAAGCCCACTGCCATACAGTCAATTCCAATTCATAACACCCCTATAGAGTAGAACGACACCATAGTTTCGAAGGAGCACCTCACAAATTTGAACTGCTGACATTCTGGTTAGCAGCTATAGCACTTAACCACTATGCCACCAGGGTTTCCATACACAATGTATAAAAACCACATCCACCACCATCAAGTCGATTCTGACTCATAGCAACCCTACAGGACAGAGTAGAACTGCCCCACGTACTTTCCAAGGAGCACCTAGAGGATTCAAACTGCTGACCTTTTGGTTAGCACATGTAGCACTTAATCTCTATGCCACCAGGGTTTCCACTCCACACAACATATAGCAACCAGTTTATTAGTGGTTATCAAGGGCAGGAGGGAGGTGGGAAGAAAGAATCATTGTTTAGAAAGCACTGTATGCTTACAGCAAAGGAAAATTTGGCAATGGACATTGGTGATAGTTGTATTTGAATAATGTCATTGATGTTACTACACTGTACACATGAAAAATGTTAAAACTGGCAAGTGCTGTGTTACATATATTTTTAAAATAAAAGATAGTCTATACATGTATTATTTAGTAGTATGTAAATAAGAGGAAACTGCTTGAAGATTTGAAAGTAATTAGTTTTAGGAAAGGAAATGGTGAAGTGGGAAGGTATGAGACAAGAGAATTACTATATTTTGTTATAAATCCCTTTTTTACTACTAATTTTTTAAATGAAATCTACTGTAACCTATGTATCCATTAATAAAAAAATAATTTATAAAAATATTTCAAAGACATGAAAGCCAGCTAGCACTATATAAAACTTTTAATCATAAATACATTGTCACTCATTCAAAAATGTATAAATGAAACATTTTCAACGAAAAGCGAACTAATTCCTAGGGAACTAGTTTTCTTCTCCTTCTTGGAAGATCTTTACATTTCTAATGCTGAAACAGCTTAAATATGAAAATATCAAAGTTTTTAAAATGTAAAAAATAAAGGAAATAATTACCAACTGAGTGGACAGAAAGAATTTAGTATTTGTAATACTAGGAAGGTTGTAGGTCTAACCCTACTTACAAGTTCACTAATAATCAGGAGGCATGGCAAAAAACACATTAATTAAATGCTCATTTATCTATTTTGGGAAGTACAATTAACAAGCAGTGAACGAGTATAGCAATATAAAAGGACAGAGATGGATGAAAAAAATGGCCAAAAAATAACCAAAATAGAGAGTGTACATACAGAAGGCTAGGTAAAATTACAAGCTTAAAACAACAACACAAAAGGACACCACAGACTTACTTCCAATTTTACTGTACACTGTTGCCACAGGAAGTAATCTGGGCCAACAATAAATATAAATGAGGAAAAATAATAATAATAATATATATGAACTTTTTTCATTATCATATTGATAATGCTAATTAAGTGAAAACTCACAAAAGGATTACACCCTAAAAAAAAAAAAGTACAGTTGAGGTAGTTTCATTAGTTTTACATTCACAGCTTCACAGGTATAGAAACACAAAGATTACTAATATGTATTAAATTATCCTAAGTACAATTAATTCTGTGATCTACTATGCATTCCTCTCTAGCCACACTAGGATTACTTCCACTGTTTCTGTTCTCTTTTCCCTGACACCTCACCATACAAAATAGTCTACTTTTCCCAAGGCTCTCACAACAAGGTGTAACTATGTGATAGCTTTACTGATGGTATTTGAGCCAAAGTGGTATAGAAACTTCTACAAAATATCCTTAAAGGGGAAGGGACTGTGTTCTTTTCTTCCTCCTCTCTGTTGGTTGGAATGTAGATGAAATGACTACAGCTCCAGCAGCTATCTTAAACTTTCTAAGGTGACTGTGGAAAAGAATCCACACACAGTGGAGCAGTAAGATAGAAGTACAGGAAACAGTCACAGACTATCCACTGCTGGAATTCCTCATACTGAGAAAAATAAACTATTCTCAAGTTTAACCCTCCAGTATTTGGGAATTCCCAAATTTAATCCTAATTAAGACAGCTTCTACACCACTATATAAGGAGCCCCAGTGGAGCAACACTTAGCGCTTGGCTGCAACCAAAAGCTTGGCAGTTCCAACTGACCCAGTGGCTCTACAGTCTGGTCCTACAAAGACTCCAAACCAAATCAAACTCACTGCCATCAAGTTGACTGTGACTCACAGCAACACTACAAGACAGAGAGAACTGCTCCATACAGTCTCCAAGATATGTCTAGCAGATTCGAACTGCCAACCTTTTGGTTAGCAGATAAAGCATTTAAACACTATGTTATCTATAAAGACCACGGCACTTAGCTGGCTTGGCATGTCCTATAAAGATTAGAGGCTAGGAAACTCTAAGGGGCAGATCTACTCTGTCACATAGAGTACTTATGAGTTGAAACTGACCTGACAGCACCTAACACCATTCTACTATATGTATCTTGTTTCTTTCTACACAATCTTCCTCTGCCCCTATACGAGCTCCTTTTCTTCGTCCTCACCCCTTTACTAGTGCGTATTCCTCAATATTCCACCCTTACTCTTCTGCTCTTCTCCCACTAAATTCTAAGCCAGCATTCCAGAAAACCACATCTCTGTACCCAACCTTTTATCAGAGCTTCAACTGTATAGTTCTATCTACAGTTCTATTTACACAAGGTATAACTAGGTACACAGGAACACAGTTAGTTTTTAAAATAAACACTCAAAACAGACAAGTGGTAGTGGTAACAACAGTAGTAGTTGCTGCAGTGGTAATATTTAATACAGGTAGTTCTCAACTTATGATATATTTGAGTTACAATCACACAACCATCCATGTTTGTTTTTTCTGAATTTGCTATTCTCAGATGTTCACAAATGTTCAATTTTATGACTTACTGTTCAAAACACTACCGATTTGTAAAACACTGAGAACACAAAGCAATTAATAGTTAAAACTTAAAAAAAAAAAAGCATTCTACTTTCCTCAGAACTACAATGGAGTCGCCAGAACAGAACTCCCATTGTGTAAGTCAGGGACTACCTGTACTTACTGAGCTCTTAATGTTTGCCACGCATTGTTCTAAGTCTAAGAGCTAATCCTAACAACAATCTATAAAGAAAAAGTATTACTGTCACTCTGTCTTACAAAGGAGGAAACTCAGACCTAGGCAAGTTAAATAACTTGTTCAAGACACATATCAAATAGTACTAAAGAGAGAATTCAAATCTAGGCTTTCTAGAATCCATTCTTTTAACCAGTGTACACTAGCACCTTATTCCAATGTTATCACACCGTAAGACTTTTCAAAGTTCTCAGCAACCAGGATGTTCATTTAAATACCTTCCACAGTAATAAACTTTATGACTTTGCAGATCAATTTTGAGAACCTGCCAAATATCACTCAGAAACAAACACAATAAATAAGACAGATGATCAAGCAAGACCCCCCTCTTTGGGGGGTCAAAAACTATGAACATCAAGTAATGAGACTGGTTTTCACGTATGGCTCTAACCAATTCTGAAGGCAGTTCCAAAAGAGAAATTTCAAAGAATATTTATTTACTTGAAAAAACCCATGGCCTTTCCAACAGATTACTTTAGAAGTGATAGCACTGATTTTAATCAGTAAATCCTCTATTTTTAAAGCATCCTATTTTTTAAACTATTACTTAAATTGTCCAGTACTAAAATTTAATACATTAGAAACTCAATTATCTTTCTCTGTAGATCTGAGGTTCCCTTCCCAATGTCACTGTCAAGGACACCACAACTTTGTTACCACAGGCTGAAAACTCTGAGGTTTCCTAACTCTTCCAGCTCATCTACTGCCATCTCTTACTGTTCTTCCTCCACAACAGCCATCATGTTTCCTATTTCCACATTACTTCCAAACTGGACTACTGGAACACTCTGTAGCTACTTACTCCCTAACTGAGGTTTTCCTACCTCCAAAGCTGCCAACTTTTCTAAACAGTTTTCATCATACAACTCCCAACAGAAGTACTGTCACCTACTGAATCAAATCTAGCTTCTTCAACCTAACCTTAAAGACTTAATAAATCATTGGTTCTCAGACTAGAAGACTCAACATGTCTAAGAGATGACTGGAAATCTAAATTAAGAGAAACAGTTACCATACAGTTTAAGACAGTTATTTGGAATGGGGGTAGAGAATTACCAAAAATATAAACAAATCAAGAACATTTATTTTGAAATAGTATTCCTCAGTACCAGTCCTTGGAGGACATCACACTTGGTAAAGCAAGGGTCAGCAAAAAAAAAGACCCTCAAATAAACAAAATGACACAGCAGCTGCAATAACGGACTCAAGCATAACAACTGTAAGAAAGACACAGGGCCTGCCAGTGTTTCTTTCTGTTGTACAGAGGGTTGCTATGAGTCAGAAACAACACTTAACAAAAACACATGAGTACCTGCTACATATATCAGACATTTTTCAAAACGGAAATACGATGTGAATGAGTTCAAATTAGCCTACACAGACAAGACTGCATGTACCCTACACAGAAGAACCACCAATATTCAGCACCACACAAGCCTCCAGATACCAGTTCTCAGCCATCAAACCACCACCAGCTTTTGAGTTTTCCCAGCTAAGGCTCAACCAAGCCATCTCCTGTCTGAGTTTCCACAGAATGCAAATGCATTTTACAGCACCAAGTTTTGGAGTGGTTTGCTGTGCAACAAAAGCTAACCATTAAAGCACCCTCTCCTCTTTCAGTAGCTTTACATTAAACAGACATAAGCTTTTCTCAAGTTTAACCAAGGCTCCACTCACCAAAACGCAATTGGGTTTATTTGCTTAAATAAGACCGTTTCTACTTAAAGAACTTTTAGCATTCTCAAATATATTCTGGGTACCAACTATATGCAAGACACTTTGCTATGTGCCAAAGACACACAAAGATGAGTAACATGTAGTCTGTAGGTAGGAACTTTACAATCCACAGAGACAGAAAACAAAACATGTGTACAAACAATCAGTTAGTAAAAGTACCTAAGTGCCAAAATAGGAATATAAAGTCTGAGGGGGCAGTCAGGCACAGGGGAAGTTAGAAACACTAAGGGGGACAATCAGACAAAGGAAGTCAGTTAGAAAAAACGGATAATCAGAGATACAGAGAGGACAGTAATCACAAACTGTCAGCCAAGTGCCTATTCCAGAAATCCATACCATCACATTAACAGGTTAACTCTGTGATTTAGAAACCTCATAGCACTAGACACTAGAATTGCTATTTTCAACAGTGCTTCTCTGCTTGTTTATAGTTAGTCCCAAAGCACCCATGTTTGGCATTAAAAAAAGACATAGGAAGAATAATAAAACTAAAGGTTTATTAACTTTAGAAGAATGGAAAACTATACAGAAGACTAGCATGACAACAAAACATGGACACCATGGTCTGGGAGTAACTGGTCTATGTTTTATGGACAGGGAAGAAAATTTTCTCCAAACGTAGGCTTAGTGCTGCTAAGCAACACCCTGTAACTTCATTTCTATCTAATGCTCTGACAACTGGAATTTCTCTGTAATTCAGTAAGCTTTTAGGAATTATCCAGACTGC
The DNA here is from genome assembly GCA_028571685.1 of Heterohyrax brucei. NCBI lineage: Eukaryota > Metazoa > Chordata > Mammalia > Hyracoidea > Procaviidae > Heterohyrax > Heterohyrax brucei. Next base: position 34,227,379 of record CM053154.1, read on the forward strand.
ATCCATCGTGGTGGGCTCATTAATGGAGAATGCTAAATGTTTTCCCCACTAACTAAGTACACATTTCCTAGTAGGTGGCACAGCAGAGTAAGGTTCTCTTTCAAAACATAAACAGCCTAGTTCCATTTCTTCTCACTTCTCCTGTAGGTAGAAAGTCTGCAACAGATACAATTCAACAACATAAAAACATGTCTAAATGATAGTTCAGGATGTAGTTGTTGAAGATCATTCTGTAGGTCAGTTTTGTACACAGTGTGAAAGTTAGTCCTATATTTAAGTTTATAATTAAAAATTTCCACCTTTATTTCAGGCACTAGTTCATTTACTTCTACTCTGTCTATCTAATGAGTGCCAGCCAAATTAAAAATACACCAGTCATTTCATTCATTCTGGTGAGATCTCTCGTGATTAGTCAGCTTACGGAGCTAATGAGGTCAGGGTCGCAGATTCAAATTCCATGTTGGCCAATTAGCTTGGCTGTGTTTCAGGGTTTCATGGTCACAGCTAACAACCTTACCCTTGCCTAGCAAAGAAACATGCTAATCATGTGAACCACTGGGGAATACAGATGCATTACCAAAATCATCCATGACTAACAAGAAAAATAATATTTAAAATTTAAACGGTAATAAAACCAAAAACAAAAAGCCAAATCCGTTGCTACTGAATTGACTCCACTTCATGGTCACCCTACAGGATAGAACAGAACTGGCCTACAGGGTTTCCAAGGCAACTGGTAGATTCGAACTGGTAGCTTCAAAATGCTAATCTTTTTGGTTAGTGGCAGTAGCTCTTAACCACTAACTGGCAGGCTCCAAATAGTAACATCTATTGTTTCCTAATTCTGGCTAGTACATACCTAATTTAAACAGCCTCTAATCTTCTCAGCCATGCAATGCAGGGTTAGTATTATTACACCAGTTTTACAAATGATGAAAAAATGAACTCAGAATGATTACATGAGCCAAAGTCACAAAACTAGTAGCAGTCTGGAGTCCACCTGTTTAACTGACTCGAAAGATTGAGATATTTCCACAATAATTGCTGTCTCTCTGGAGGATGCTTTATGGCACAGGACCATCAACAAAATGTTCCTATTCAGCACTACTCAACACAGTCATCACTAATGGAAGAGCTGGTACACAGACACACAGAAACATATGCACTTAGATGCCACAGCTGAGAATAAGTTTACCTTCCAAAAACCTTTTAGCAAAAAAAAAAAAGTCAAGGAACAAGTATTTAAAACATAAAGGAAAAAATATACATTTCAAGGATACAATGCAGATTTTAATGGAAGTGTCTACTTCTACAGCTTTGCATCTGTCTGTTGTGAAAAAAATGGTTCTCGTGATGGTTTGTATGCTAGAAAGAAGAATGACACCGGCAAAACACAGTCGAGGGACACTATGCTGAAAAAGGAGTCAAAGGAACACTTCTTAAACATCCAAATCTGCAGCCACCTGGTAGTCAACATGACATATGAGAGAACTTAAAATGCACATTTCAGTTCTTAACTCTAAGACTCTGCCTTGATTGAAAACCATTCTCCTCTGCTGGGCAATCCTCCCTCACTTCTGGAAACTCACATTCCTCACAGATTCACACACACTAATGCAACCAGTCACTGAAAGTTCCACCTTCACAACTGACGGTCACCAATTCTCTCAGACCCTATTCACTAGACTGATATTTGGGAGCTAAATCCAACTGCCTAACTTGATTTTAAAAAAGAGAAAATGAACAAAAATGCTTTCACTGAACAAAACTCTATCCTAGTCCATACCTGAGCCATAAAGACAACTGTTCAACTATAAGCTACAATATGCAGGCAGAGACTGGCATTCTTACTACAGGTTATGAATGAAGCACCAGTCCAATTTCAAAGGTACAAAGCAACACCTGGCACCTCTAGAAAAATTAAAACACAGACGCACATTCCAACAAGCTTTCCACAACAGCATTTGGGGAACTTCTAAACATGAAAAAGAGCATAATATAATCTTTATATAAAATGTAATTGCTAAAAAAACAAAACAAAGCCCGTAAACTGAGAACTTTTAAGTGTGTTACAGACAGCTATACACTGGTGTTTTTTAAAGTATGTAAAGAAAACCTCACCTTACAAACAAACTGAATTTGAGGGAAAAGCTACTTAAAATTATCATCATCACCATCATTTTACTCATCAGTAACAATAACAGCAACCATGAGCACTTAACTACCACTAAGCATTATTTTATATTCACATTGAATTCTTACAGACAATTCGGTCGGCAAATGCTATTATCTCCCTTTTAGAGATAACAGGCTCAGAAAATATGACCTAAGTCATGCAGCTAGCTGTAGCACCAGAATTTGAACTCAGATTTGCTGGTCTGTGCACCCGTATTAATATACTGTTATCACCCTCCTCTTTGTGTTTTATTGAACCATACTGAAGCATTTCTCAGCCAATGAATTCAGAATAAACCCAGGCAAAGACTATCCATACAAAAACTGCTTACAAAATCCTATTCTCTATCAGGGGAAAATGAGACACAGAGCCACCTACCTACCAGTCTCAGAGGGTAAGTGGCAGAAAAAGAGACCAGACCAGAATACTTGCTATTTATATTCTAAATTCTAACTACAAAGATACCGACTTCTAGTCATATACCTAGGATAAGTGGGGGGGAAAAAATTATTTCAGTAAGTATGCATAAAATGTTAGAGGGATTGGGTCAGAACTAGACCTATGTTTAACAAATCTGAGTAGTATCTGAAAAGGGCAAGAAATATGCAAGAGCTGCTACATACATTATTCATTTAGCACCAAATTTAAGGAATTTTAAGTATTTTCTGAGAGATGTATAATGCTGTGCGGTGCTGAAGGTTACAACTGAGAAAGGGTAGTAGGCAGACGTATATACTGTGTGAGCGGGGCTCAGATTTTGATGAAGTTTAAACTCGAATGAAGTTTAAAATTGATTCCACAGGTGGTAGGGCTCTACCTCTTCGCTAAGAACCTGACAAAAACATTTGTGCAGCTTCCCTTATTTATTAACTCATCTGATCTTCATAAAGACATGTGGTCTTAAAAATTCAACTGACTCAGACAGACTGGAGACAAGAGGACGGTGAGGTTAAACCTGAACCATGCTTCAGAGTCCCAAGCTCTTGGCTGAGGCCACAAGATGAGAAAGCAAGCAGAGCAAAAACTATTAACCCATTTTTCAGCAAACGGAGAAAAAGATCACATCAGATGGCCCACAGGACTCCTCACAGGACATCAGGTTCCAGATCCTGTACTCTTCTTCCCTTACACATCCTTATAAGAAGCTTTTATTGACTGGGAAACTTCAACAGTCAGACTCGGGGGTTTATGAGTGCTGCCCAAGGAATCCAGGAAGTGTAACCTCCCTACAGACTGCTCATTGCGGAGTATAGCCCCGGGCTGCCGGCAGTGGAGCGGATTCATTAGTTAGGCTCGAGGCCCGGGAACGGCAGCAGCTCTGGGGTGCTCTGGGGTCCTTTGGGGCCGGCCTCCAGTCCCAGGCCCCGACTCCCTGAGGGGGTCGCTCAAGGCCCCCCAAGTCGTTCGGTACCTGTTGAAACCCGAGAACGGAACGTCCCTGTAACAGCAACTACTTGGGACTAGACTTGAAAGTGGGCACGACATCCCATGGGGCAATAATAGGATCCCAGGGATGTCCCTTCCAAGGCACAGGGGTCGCAGGGGTCGAAGGGCAGGAGCTTCCCGGTAACCTCCGCCCCAGGCACAGGCCCGCCCCGGGCGTCACGTGAAAAAGAAAAATACCAGTAACAGTAGGAAAAAGGAAATGCTGACCCCCACTGTAAAGGCAAAAGTGGAGGCGAAGAGCCACAGCTTGAGGTGCAGAGGGAAGGAGAGACAGGGACATGACGCTTGTCTTTACCGGGGACGCCGTCGCTCTCCGTTTCCGCCGGCGCCGCGAAGCTCGTGCTCTTCCGCTCTAGCCGCTGAGGCGCGCACCAGGCCTCAGCCCCGCCCCACCTGAGCCGCGGAGCCTTCTGGGGGTTGTAGTCTCCGGGATGGCCGGGCCTGCGGAATGCGTCCCGGTCACGTGTGGGGCGGGTCTATTAAAATACCAAAGGTGGCAAGAAGACTGCGTTCTTACAGTTCTGTCATTTCAGCCCACTCACATTCTCCTCAGCTGAGACGTACTCAAATTCCTCACTTCCTACCATGAATCATCTTCAAAGTCAAGTTTCTTAAAAAAAGGTCATCTACATTGGCTGTCTCCACTTTGCATCTCCACTTCTTGCTTTCTATACTGCAGCTTCTGCTACCTCCATTCCGCTAAAAATGTCAGTGTCCTTGTTGCCAAAGTCATCGAAGGATATGTTGTTGTTGTCAGGTGCCATGGACTCTGTTCGACTCATAGCGACCCTATGCACAAAAGAACAAAACACTGCCCGATTCTACTCTATGCCCACAATTATACTTAAGCGCGTCGTTGCAGCCGCTGTGTCAACACATTTTTTGGAGGGTCTTTCTCTTTTTGGCGGAGCCTCCGCTCTGCCAAGCATGATGTCACTCCACAGGGACTGATCCTTCCAGACAACGTGCCCAAAGTATGTGAGAAGCAGTCTCACTGTCTTTGCTTTGAAGGAGCACTATGGTTGTACTTCGGTAGTAGATCTTTTTGTTCTTTTGGCAGCTCACTGTACATTCAGTATTCTTCTCTACCATCGCAATTCGAAGACATCAGTTCTTCTGTTGTCCTTACATTGTCCAGCTAGTGCACCCATGTGACGCGTTTGAAAATATCATGGCTTGACTCAGGCGCACCTTAGTCTTCAAGGTGACATCTTTACTCTTTCAATACTTTAAAGAAGTCCTTTGCAGCAGATTTTCCCAATGCAATGTGTCTTTTGATTTCTTGACTGCTGCTTCCGTGAGCGTTGACCGTGGAATCAAATAAAATCCTTGACAATTTTGGTCCTCTCTCCGTTTATCATGATGTTGCTTACTGGTCCAATTTGTGAGGATTTCCATTTTCTTGATGTTGAAGTGCTATCCACAGTGAAGGCTATGGTCTTTGATTTTAATCAATAAGTGTTTCAAATCCTCTTCACTTTCAGCAGTCAAGGTTGTAATATGTGCATGTATTCTGGCTCATCCAATCAGTGGCGTTACAAGAGGGGCACAAGAGTGCTTGCAGATTCTGCCTGGTGACACTGTCACAGAGAGGGACACCAAATGACTATCTACAAAATTTTTGTGCAGTGTTTCAGCAGAAATGTATTATTTTTTATAAGAATGTGCCTGTAGTTAGTTATAACAACAAAAGTTGGTTTGATAAGCCTAGTTAACATGCATCAATATCTGCAAAGCTAAAAAGCTATATTAACTTACTTTTTGAACCTTCTAATAGGTTCACAATGAGTCAGAATCCACTAGACAGCAATGGGTTTTTTGTTGTTGTTGCTTGTTTGTTATTTTGTTTTTTTTAAGGCACTCTGCCCAGAGCTGTCATCACCCAATTACAATGATTCTTGGAATCATCTGTGCTCACTGCAAGCAGAAAACCATACTATCAAGTCAGGTCCAACTCATAGCTACAACCGCAGACAGACACAAAAACCAAATCCATTGCCACTGAGTCAATTCTAGCTCATAGCAACCCTACAGGGCTAAGTAGAACTGCCCCATAGGGTTTGCAAGGAGTGCCTGGTGAATTCAAACAGCTTTTGGTTAGCAGTTAGACTCTTAACTACCATGCCATCAGGGTTTTTGTTGCTGCCAGTGTTTTAATAGTCACTGACTTTGTCAAATTTTCTGGTGTTTTAGCTACAATATTGTGATAATTGGCATGGGGAGTGGTACCATGAGTCACCATACTGCGTGACACCAGCCTTAGTAAGGCCACTACATCTAACTTTAGCTTTAGGTCACATTTGATGTAGCTGGGATGTCTTTTTTTTTTTAATTAATTTATTTTTTTATTATAACTGAGTGAAAATGTACATTCCCATATAAATTTGCATGCCCACCTATATGCAGCTTCCACTGCTCTCCCTGCCCGGTGACAGCACACCATTCCTCTCTGCTCCATACATATCTCATCCCCCCAACAGTCTCCTTTCCCCTCCTCCCCACCCACTCCTCTTACTCCAGCCAGAAGTCAGTAGGATGATATCCTATAGATGCAAAGAACCATAAAGTGCATCCAGTATATGGTCACTCTGTGTTACCAAGTGCAATCCATTTGTGTCCGAAGAGTGGACCTTGGTTATGATTTATGGGCAAGGGCAGCATCAAGGCAAGGGGCCATGCTCCCAGGGGAACCCCGAAGCCGCTGGACCATAAGCTGAGGTCTGTTAGTGGAGACCTCAGGGTGCACCCCTTTTTATTCTTTTGTTGTCAGTGAGACTCAACTTTGTGAGCTCCACCGCAGCTACCACTGGTGGTGGCTGGGCACCATCTGGTTCTTCCAGTCCCAAGTCGATGTAGGCTCCCACTCATGTGGGTCTCTCTGTCTTCTGGGTTGTCTTTCCCCTGTGTCGTTTTGATCCTCGGTGAGCATCCACTTCTGCTGAGTTGGGACCATTTGCTGTGCCCTCAGATGACAGCTTGGCAGCTTTTAAGATCCCAGACACCACTCACCAATGTGGGGTGCAGAGAGCCCTCTTAGCAAAATGCTAGTTGGTTCAATTGGCCCCGATTTCACCTAAGAGCATGGTCCCCTGCCCTGTGCCACTAGGATGTCTTATCCCTTATTTTCAGTGATACTACACAGGTTTCCCTTCTTCCTCTCAAGCTATTCTGCTCCCTCTCCTTCAGCAATTTTTTTGTCCATAATCCACCTCTCAAATATTGCTATTCTCCACAGTTCTTGGACTTTGGAGGAACTCCATCTTTGTCTCTTCTGAGCTCATTGTTTGTATTGCCAGCTTCCAAGGAGACCTCTCTTCATCCATGTCCTGTCAAACCAAACCCACTGCTGTCAAGTAGATTTCAACTCATAGCAACCCTAAAGGACAGAGCAGAACTGCCCCATAGAGTTTCAAAGGAGAGCCTGGCAGATTTGAACTACTGACCTTTGGGTTAGCAGCCATAGCACTTAATTACTATGCCACCAGTGTTTCTTCCACATCCTGCAGGCATCCCCAGTATAGCACCCTTCAACCTGGAATCTTCCTCTCCTACTTCCCCTCCCATCCCTGTCCAGATGGTCACCAAACCTTGTAGATTCTGTCTCTGAGCATCTCTTAAATCCACTCTTGTGTCTTCACTGCCAGATATTTAACTTGGAGTTGCATTATTTCTTACCTGGGTTACTGCACCATCTTCCTTACTGGTTTCAGTACCTCTGTTCAGTCCTCCCTACTGTCCTCAAAGTTCTTTTATGCAAATTTAATCATGATCCCAAAACCCAAACCCAAACCCACTGCTGTCCAGTTGAGTCTGACTCATATTGACACTATACAACAAAGTAGAATTTGTCCCATAGAGTTTCCAAGGCTGTAAATTTTTGTGGCAACAGACTGTCATATTTTTCTTCCAGGAGTAGTTGGTGGGTTCAAACTATCAACCTTTTGGTTAGCAAGCAAGCACTTTAACTACTGTGTCTTCAGGGCTCCTTTGTCAAGTCACACTTCTGATAAAATCTTTGAAGGCTCCACTTCATTGAGTTTCAGAAGAGAAATGGAGATTAATTCCTTGAGTAGCTTTTACAAAATATTGACACTTGCCCCACTACTCTCCTTCCCATTTCATATTGTGGTTGGGTGGTTCTGAGAAGAGAGATTTATATCAGATCTCTTTATGGGATAGGTGGGCAGTTTTTTTAAAGTACCCCTAGATGATTTAATTATTCAAGAGAATGTATTTTGCTGCCAACTATCTATCAGGCACTGTGCTGAAGGCTGAGAAAATAATAGTGAATAAAATAGTTCTGTCCTGTGGAGTTTACAGTCTCTTAGAAAAGACAGATATTAATCAAAAGATCCCTGTAAAAATGGCTTGATGGCAGTCTCTGACCTCTAACTTCACAGGGCGTGAAGAAAATCAAGATCAACAGACCAAGGCTGATCCCTTTGAGGCCGAGGTCAGACAATTCTGAACCAACTATCCTCCCCACAGCCCTCTGTACTTCTGTGCTGGGTTCAACAATACTAATGATTATGAACTTTACAGACAATACTAATGATTATAAGGCTTATTAGGGAAGTAACAGCTACAATTCAGGCTCGGGAACACTTGGGACACAATTCTTCCATCAGGACAGCCTCTTCCCAGCTGTGCTTGCAGGCACAGTTCTCCCTGGTCCTAGGCTTCTGCCAAGAGACACTCAGTTTTCCCTTTCTGTAGGCTGGGAAGCCCACTGCACTTTCTCCTACCACTATCTCTCCTTCTCACTGTCTTCAGGGTTACAGTTCTTGGTATTTATCTCCCGGTTCCAGGAGCTTCTCAGGACAGGGATACTGGGTCCAAAGGAAGCGCTCTCCTCTCCTGGCTGTTCTTTCTTTTGGTGGTGGTATCTCCTCTCTCCTGCCTCTGGGATGGCACACCTCAAGCCCAGTGGCACAAAGTGATCTATTGAACCATGATCTCGTATCAAAAAGTAACAAAAAACAGCTATCAACTGTGAGAAGAATTATGCAGAACCTCCAGACACCCTGGTAACTGAGAACCAAAGCCACACTCCAAAGTCTACCTTTCAGCCAAAGATTAGACATGCCTATAAAACAAATAATAACACATATGCGTATGGGGAACATGCTTCTCAGTTGAATTAAATACACAAGGTCTGCCAAGTAAGTCCACAAACTTAACTGTTCTAAGGGCTACATACTTCACCGCTAAATATTGCTAATGGTCACCTTTGAAGTGCTCTCCTTGGGAAGCTATGCACCAACTCCAAAGCCTAGTTCACCCTTCAGAGCAACTTTGGAACTCTTTCTGGAATGGCCATTGCACACAGTGGTATGGTGGCAAATTTGCAAACTTAATTGTATAGTTGTTTGTGAGGAGGTTTTTAGCCAGTCAACAAATAACAGTATTGAATCACCTTTCCTACTCACCTGATCTGGCCCCCAATGACTTTTTCTTTACCAAAAGATAAAGCAAATACTGAAAAGAGAACATTTTTATGACATTCAGGACATCAAGGGTAGTACAACGTTTCTGACAACCATTCCAGAAAAAGAGTTCCAAAAATTGCTTTCAAGGGTGGACTAGGCACTGATGTTGGTGCATAATTTCCCAAGGGGAGTACTTTGAAAATTACCATGGTGATATTCAACACTGAAGTATGTAGCAGTTTTTCCTAGCATCTGTTCACGAATTTAATTGCCAGAGCTCATACAAGGTCAAATGGGCAACACCTGCCTAAAAGCAAAGGCAGGAAAACAGGAGGAATGAACAAGGAGAACCCACGATGGAAAGGGAAAGAGGGAGAGTGCTGACACATTGCAGAGATTGTAACCAATGTCACAAAACAATTTGCTTTTGTATTTTTTAATTATTGTACTGTAGATGATGGTTTATAGAATAAACTAGTTTCTCAGTAAACAACTAGTATACATATAATTTTGTGACATTGGTTACCAACCCCACAGCATGTCAGCATTCTTCCTTCTTGACCTTAGGTTCCATTTTACCAGTTTTCCTGTCCCCTTTTGCCTTCCGGTCCTTGTCCCTGGACTGACGTGCCCCTTCAGTCTTATTTTGTCTTGTGAGCTGGTCTAATCTTTGGCTGAAGGGGAAACTTCATGAGTGATTTCATTACTGAGCTAAAAGGCTGTCCATGGACCAAATATTTATATGTTTTAATGAAAAACTAATTCATACTGTAAACCTTCATATTAAAACATAACACAATTTTTTCAAAAATTCATCAGGAAAAGTTATCTCTCTTCTTTTTCCTGCAACCTGCTACTTTCCAGGTTGGGAATCAGTTTAGGCTCCTCAGTCTATCAAACAAAGTCAGTCCGGAGCTAGTCTCCCACTTGCTGTCCTGTGTACATCTAGAGTTACCAGACTGCTGTATTGTACCTGTCTCTCTCACCTTTGCACAAATTGTCCCTCTGTTTGCAAAGGCGTCCCCTTTCCCTTTGACCAGCTTTTAGTTGGTGTAATTCTCCTCTTTAGAATCTAAAGTAAATCTGGTGGAATGCCAGCCACTTTGGGCTACATCAGGTGATAACCTTTAGAAAAGCAGAAGGGAGCCAAGTAGGGGACCAGAATCAATTGAATGTAGGCTATGGGAGTGGGGCTCTGGTAACCAGTTTAGGGGGATAAGGCCTGGACCAACATACCCTTCCCTCAAAATGCAGCTATCACCTCCTCCAAGAAGCCCTTACTGAGCCTCCTGGGATGAACCAGTACCCACCTCCTAGACACTCACTGCACTTATGCTAGCTTTTCTTCCAGGAACATGCTGGAGTCAGCTCATAGCAGCTTTGAAGTGGCAACTTTTAAGTATTCAGGAAATTTGTGAATCTATATTTAAACTGTTGATAGCTTAAAATCAGGTATGACGGAGTATTTACACCACAGAAACCAACAGATGACAAATTAGGGCTTTTGCGTGGGAAGGGGGCAATTTACCAGCATACCATTGCCTGTGCCATACCTCTCATGTCTACACTGTATTGTGATATCAGTCCCTTCTTAGACAAATTTCTTTTAACTATTTCATTTAGCAAAGAATTATTGATATTTGCTACTCTGTGCCAGGGACTGGGAGAGTATACAGTGGAAAACAAACAGACATGGTCTGTCCTGTCACTGTGTGGACAACCTAGCAGATAACACAGAAAATAAAGAACTCTGTACTTATTAAGCGAGCTGAGCTACTGTGTGACAGAACATCCTGGCAATCAATGGTGGCAGAGCTAGGATCTTATACTACTTTACCAAGGTAGTCTAGGAGGGCTTGTCTGAGGAGGTGACTTTTCCACTGAGCCCTAAAGGATAAGAATGAGCCAGGAAAAGGGAGAACCAAGGAAAGAATGTTCCATCCTAAGGGAAGAATCTGCACAAAGAAAGAGCTAAGCTATTTGAAGGAGAGAATGGTTAGACTTGCTAGGATAGAGAGAATGTGAGTTGAGTGATTGCGGGATGTGATGAGATAATTAGATCCGGGTATGCACAACCTTAAGGCTGTGGTGAAGACCCAAGACTCAGTTATAGCCAGGGAAGGGCTTAAAACAAGGGTAATGCCACCTGAGTCACATTTTTAAAATAATACTTTATAGTGTTTCAGTAAAGGTTTACACAGTAATTTGGGTTCCCATTCAACAATTTCTGCATAAATCGTTGAGTGAGGCTAGTTGCCTTTTTCACAAGGCCTAATCATTCACACTATTTCCTTTCTGGTTGTTACATTTCCATTAGTCTAGTTGCCCTGCCCACTTACATTCTTATCCTTGTTTTAAAGTAAAATAGCTGGCCATCTGGTCTGATATAAGGAACTCTGGCGGTACAATAGTTAAAGCAATCGCCTGCTTGCTAGCTGAAAGGTCAGTCATTTGAAACCACCAGCAGCTCTGAGGGAGAAAGAAGTAGCAGTCAGCTTCTGTAGTGATTTACAGCCTTAGGGAACTCTATGGGGTCTTTAAGAGTCAAAATCAACTGGACTGCAGTGTACTGTTTGTTTGTTTTTAGATGATTTTCTTAAAAATGAGCACAGTACCTATGGGTGATAGTCATTGTTTTGTAAACCAATCTGTTATTTAGCTAGAAGGCAACTTCAGGGGTTAATTTTGGTTCAAGATTTAGAGAGCGTATCAGGGCAATAGTCTTGGAAAGTCTTCTAATCTCGTCTAGTCCTGATTCACATTTTAATACAATTAGTTTTGCTTTTACAGGAAAGTCCAAGGAGGAAAAGGGAGCCCAGTTGTTGAGTAGCCTAGATGAGCAATAATGGCAACTCAAACCAAAGTGGTAGCAGAAAGAAGGATTTGACACAGATTTGGCAGGTGGCGTTAACAGGACTTGTTGATAGATTGAATACGGAGCAGGAGGAGTGGTGAAGAAAAGAGTGGAGTCAAGGGCAGAGATTGTTTATATTCATCTCCATATCCCTAACTCCTAGAATAAGGCATGAGGCATAGTAAGTGTTCGACAACTGTGTTGAATAAATTTATCTACGTATCTGTGGCCATTCTATGTGACCCAACCATTGTGATACTGCTTAATACAGAGCCTCTACTCACCCATATCCACCACCTGTCTATGGGTTTATCATACTAATGGTGGCTTGTGTGTATCTATGAACTGGAAGCTATACCATTGGTATATCTGTCCCAGAGTGGACAGATTTCAGTGGAGTTTCCAGATTAAGACAGACTAGAAAGAAAGATCTGGTGATCTACTTCTGAAAATTAGCCAGTGAAAACCTTGCGATCACAGCAGAGTATTTGTATGATTAGTGCCGGAAGATGAGCCTGCTAGGTTGGAAGACCACAAAGCAACACCAAAAGTCGTGAAGACCTCACAGGACTGGGCCCCCTCTTGTTCTCTTATACATGGGTTTGTCTAGTCAGGGTCCAGATAGTTGTTGTTATTAGGTGCCGCCACCTCAGTGTCAACTCTCAGCAACCCATGTGACAAAGTAGAACTCCGCTAGAATGTTTCCTACGCTGTAATCTTTATGTGACCTGATCTTCAGGCCTTTCTTCCACAAAGCAAGTGGCTGGGTTTGAACTGCCAGCCTTTCAGTTAGCAGCTGACAGCTTAACTGCTTCCATCACTAGTGCTCTCTTGCTCATGTACCTTTGTGCAGATTAGAAAGAGGTGCCCCTGCCTCCAAATGGAAACCAAGCCACTACTGTCCAGTGGATTTCAACTCATAGGGACCCTATAAATTAGAGTAGAAACGCACCATTGAGTTTCCAAGGAGAGCCTGGCAGATTTGACCTGCTGACCTTTTGGTTAGGAAATAGCCCTCAACCCACTACGCCACCATGGTTTCCACCCCTTGATCCAGGTCCACTCAATCCATCACCAGGGTGCAGAGATTGATCAGCGGAGCCAGGCTAGATTTCAGCGCCCGCTGGCTCCCTCATCTGGCGCCCTTGTGCAGTGTACAGCCTGAGTCAGCATATCCGGCAGCCCGGGCTTAGCATCCCTGGGAGACGGTTTGGGGGCATTATGTTCGGTATTCATGGAGAGAATTTGAGGTTCAGGGGAAGGATACGGCTTGTCTGGGGTCACGGGCGCTGCTGCTGTGACTGAGATTCCAACCTTTGCCCTCTAAATCCCTGTGGGCTCTTTAGTCTTGGAGCCACGCTGTCTATCCCAGATCACTCAGCGCATCAATAAAAAGCTAAACTCAAAATGGTGACTTTGCTTCCTTGAGTTTCTCATCTGTCTCAGTTACTATTGTTAGAATATTTCACATTTACATAGTATCCAATATGTGCTTGGTGCCTTACAAAATACAATAAAGGAACATAAAACCAAAAGACCTTGATTTTTTTTTAACTGAATAAATAAAGGATGGCTGGTTTAAAGGGCCCTTAGCTCTTAGATAAAAATGAACTGTGAATTGTATATTAGTTTAAAATAGTACTGTAAGCAATACCAAAAGAGAGAGAGAAAAAAAACTGCTCCCGGGCAAGTTGTTTTTTCCTTTGTATCCCAAACCAAAAGAAGAATGGGAGAGTGGAGCAGCTGGCTTCAGAAATGCAAACTAGAAAGACAGCAGAGTAGCAAGGTAACATACGCAAGAGAAGGAAACACCCCAGGGGAGAAAATCATCATCCCTTTAATAAATACCGGTTATTGTTTAACAAGTGCTCAATATATACCAGGAGCTGTGCTAAGCCCTTTACATGCCTGCTTAGTCAATTCTCACACAACTCTCAGATAGAATCAATTATTATTATCATTTTACCTTCTGGGTAAACTGAGGCACAGACAGGTTAGGTAACAAGTGACAATCCTAAGGCTATACAGAAAATTTGAACTAAGACTCACGGGCTCCAGAGTCTGAGCTCTCAACTGCTACATTATCCAGTCAAGGCTACTCCCACTCACAGAAACCCAACAAGACAAAGTAGAACTACCCCGTACAATTTCCAAGAAGCACCTGCTGCATTCAAACTGCCAAGCTATTGGTTAGCAGACATAGCTCTTAACCACCATACCACCAGGGTTTCCACTATAGATGTTGTGCTGCCAGGTCCCCTGTTTTAGCAGTGTGACCCGTTAGAATCCTGAAATAACTCAGAAAAGGAAAATCTCAGATTTTTAAGTATTCCGTGTTGCCTGTCTGCTTAGTGATTAGGGCCTGGTCATCCCCAGACTAAATCCAAAACGGACACTTTGAACAAGTATAAGAGAGAAGGGATCTGTATGAGACTGAGTAAGAGAGAAGTCCCTAAGCCTGCTGGAGGACGTTTCACCATCTCCTCTGAGTTTCACTGTTCTCCTAATGCAGAATCATAATTACCCACATGGTATGAAAGGGGGAGCAGAAAATGTTACCAGGAGAGCACTCCTAAATGAGCCTGTCCCTTGGAAATGTGGGATTTGGTTCAACCCTTCTACCTTGAGGATTCTTCCCTGTTGTGGCCCATACTCATTGCTTTGTCGTTAGGTGACACCGACTTGGTTCTGGCTCACAGCACTCCTATGCACCGCAGAACGAAATACTGCTGGCTCCATGCTCACCATCGCTGTTCTGCTTGAGCCCGTTACTGCAGCCACTGGGTCAGTCTATCTTGTGGAGGGTCTTCCTCTTTTCTGCTAACCCTCTACTTTACCAAGCATGGTGTCCTTGTCCAAGGACTGATTCCTCCTGACAACATGTCCAAAGTATGTAAGATATAGTCTCACTATCTTTGCTTCTAAGGAGCACTCTGGTTGTACTTCTTCAAAGACTGATTTGTTAATTCTTTTGGAAGTCCAGGTGCATTCAGTATTCTTCTCCAATATTGCAATTCAAAGGCATCAATTCTTCTTCTCTCTTCCTTATTCATATGCCTATGATGCACTGAAAATACTATGGCTTGGGTCAGGTGCATCTTAGTCTTCAAAGTGACATTTTTCCTTTTTAATACTTTAAAGGGCTCTCTTGACACAGATTTGCCCAATGTAATGCGTCATTTGATTTCTTGACTACTGCTTCCACGAGTGTTGATTGTGGATCCAAGTAAAATGAAATCTTTGACAATCTCAGTCTTTTCTCCATTTATCACGATGTTGTCTATTGGTCCATTTGTGAGGCGGTTTGTTTTCTCTATGTTGAGGTGCAATCTATCCTGAAGTTGTGGACTTTGACCTTCATCAATAACTTCCTCAAGTCCACTTCACTTTCAGCAAGCAAGGTTGTATCATTTGCATAAAACGGGTTGTTAGTCTTCCTCCAATCCTGATGGCTTGTTCTTCTTCATGTAGTCCAGCTGAACTGTATATTCACAAAAGGATACAAATTTTACCAGACTTTTGAGTACTTGGATTCTTCTCTTGTGGCTAGCACCAATAAATGTTGCTGTCCAAAACTGCGTGGGCCTTAGATAGCAACCGGAAGAAAGGTTAAGGTTTTTTAGGACCCCCGCACAGCACGGTATCAATAAAGAGCTCCTCTTGGTAACAGTGGCTGCAGAATCTAAAACCTAAAAGCCCAGAAAACATTTCCAATTCTAACTGAAGATCCCTTAAAAAGGACGTGGCAGCAACTGTTGTTCTGCCTGAATTTCTAAACTGTGAGTCCATAGCGCCTACTGTTATTATCCAGCTACAAGCTGCACACCAGCACTTCCTCCCCACCTAACACACATGCTTATGCTCCTCACAGTTCCATTCTCGGCATCTACAGTATCCTATCCACTTCCTGACCTTCAGACGTGTGTGGCTAAGCTGTCCAAGGCCACAGTGTCCACTTGGAGAGAAGGACTTGGTGATTTTATGTGCACATTCATCCTGACTGTATCATCTGAGAACAATCTCAGTCCTTAGAAGCTGTACCTGGAAAACAATCCAGGAACTTTTGCTACATAGGATCTCATGGTCTACTTCCCACTGAGCCAGTAGGATATTCAGAGCTGGGTTTTTTTTTTTCAGTTCCAACATGACATCACCTATTCCCTGATATGTGTGTGTAAGTCCATTTCAGTTTACTCATGATGAACTTCTTACAAAGTTGCAATCAATAAGTTTACCTTTTTGAATTGGCATTTACAAACTTTCTAATTTTTGAAGGGGTGCTTAAAATAACAGAAATCTATTCTCTCACTGTTCTAGAAGCCATAAATTTTAAATCAACCATCTTCATGCTCTGGGGGAGAGTTTTTCCTTGTACCTTCTAGCTTCTGGTAGCTGCTGGTGTAGTCTGGTTTAGGATGGCATAACTCCAGTCTCTGCTGCTCTCTTCACATGGCCTATGCCCTGATTCTGACATCCTTCACACCTACCCCCGGATGAAATGCAACAAGCCACACCTCTCACCCCAAGATGCATCAAGGCCTCTGGCATGCCTTGAAGGAAGTGCCAAACCCCTGAGCAGGAGCTGAAAGGTGAGGTGGCGTATGTAAGGGAGCAAATTTTAGACTGGGACTCTGAGAATGTCTACTACTGTAAAGCATATAACCTCAGCTGATTCATTTGCAAAATGCAGGCCCACCTCACTACCTGCTTCATTTAGTAGTCATGAGGATTAAGTCACATAATGAATGAGAAACGGTGTAGTAAACTATAAAGGATTAGCAAGGAAAAAGGGAGAGGGAATTCTGTTTGAATACAAATTTTACAAAGATTTGCTCATCAAGGACAGATCTTAGTTTGGAACAAATGAGTTTCTTAAATTGCAACTAATTTTCTTATCCCTTTGGAGAGTAGTAAAGGCAAAGAGTGGCCCTTCTCCTAAGTTTCCTTCCCAGCACACACTCCTAGGTCCCAGACTTCCCCATGGCCTCCGCGATCCTTGCACTTCTGAAGTTATGGTTGCCTATCAGCTGCACCTAGAACAGTACCTTGCATATAATGACAACTTGCTAAATATTTCTGAAGTTAAAATTTTCCTTTCTGCTTAACAACAAAATGCCAAGATGATGACACAATGAGTTACATTCTCAGGGACATGGGAGAGTCAGTAATCCAATCCCTCACGCAGGGCAGGGGGCTCCCAAATTAACCCACGTCACTCCAAAAAATGACTCCAGGCAGACAGAGCTCATGCCACTCTCCAGATCTAACACATTCTCTCACGCTTCTCTGCCTTTTCTCATGCCTGGAATACCCTTTGTCTCCTTCCTCCTTCTCCATCAGGTCCAGCTCAGATCACATCTGCAAAGCTCCTCCAACTGGCAAGTCACTTGTGACTTCTTTCTCCCAGTAGCTCTCATAATCCTTGGTTATAATGCTTCCTACCAAATCATAATGATTTATGTGAGTCTCTACCCCACCAGAGTGAGTGACACTGGGATCGTGTCCTATTCATCATTAAGCAGCTAATGGCATGTGGACCCCACATTTCTTTATCACATGAACGGATCCTCTCCCTACTCTTTTAGGCAGAGCTAGGAATAGGGAGCAAATGGAAAAATAAAGGAAGTGGAAAACAAATAACCAATAACTTTAGTTTATTCTCTTGTTCCTCAAGAACAATTTTACAGACAGGCCCACCACCTAATTCCTTTACCTCCAGAAATAATCTCGCAAAGCATGTGATCACATACCTGGGAGTAGGCGGAACTCCACCAAGAGTGAGTTGGCTTGACCTGGCCCCCTTATCTTCTGCTACACCAATTCATGATAGCTAAGGATCTCTGAAGCTAAATAGCTCGGATTTAAATCCTAGTTCTACAAATTACTAGCTGTGCAACATTAAACAAGCTACTCCATCTTTCTGTGCCTCAGTTTTCTGATTTATAAGATGAGGACAATAACGGCAGTGACATCAGGGAACATAGGCAAGAGTAGCAAGGATTAAATGATACCATCATATAAAATGCCCCCTTCCTGGCACATGATAAGTGCTCCACAAATGGTAGCTGGTTTGTAAGCAATCCAGTTTAAAAGACAGCACCCCCTTCTATTTAAACCCTCAGAAGGTTGGATTTGCTCCAAGCCATCCTGAACAAAGTTGGGGGTGGTGTTGAGGCCACTCCGGAGTTCTGTCTAGAGGCTTGGGACAGCTGGTGACGCTGACCTTTGGTTCTAATCTGTATCCATCGTTTACTAGGCATGCCCTAGCCTAAACAGCTTATCTTCCAGAAGCTGTATGTCCCCAGTATGGCTAGCACTACTGAGCTGTCTCACAAGGGGGTGCCGAAAAGATCAATTTGTGTTAGCAAAGTGCTTTGGAAATGTAACATGCTAAATATTAATGGGTCTCTCTGAGTGTCGGGAAATGTGCAATCTGAACTCTGCTCAGGGCAAGCCGAAGGTGGGGAGAGCAGTTCTGGGCAGCCTAATTGCCACATCCTTGGTCTAATTGTGAGGTGGTGCTTAGGAAGAGGAGTGCAGCAGGCATCTGGGGCTGGTCAGGGCAGCAGGATGGCCACTCTGGAAGGAAGGATGTTCTGAGGAAGCACCTAACCCACAAATAATCAGAAACCTGGAGTGGGTTTGGGGCAAACCCATAAAAAGTCCTCAGGTTTTTATTGCCACAAGCAAATACAAGTTCACCATTTGCTATTCTTTATCTCTCCTTCCTCAGTTCCTGCAAGGACCACACTGTGGGGACCTGTCTGCCGTCTGAGTCCTTGTCCTGCTTTCAACCACCCAAGTCCCACGGACAGAGTGATAAGTAATTTTTTTTTTTTAACTTTACCTGAAACTTTCATTTCAAAGTCTTCAATATGCTTAGACATCAAGGACTCTGCCCATGCCACTACTGAACAGCTCTGGAATAAGGCATTCTTTGTGACCATGAAGCTTTCTTGAATCCAACCAGTTGAGTTGGGAGGTCCTCTTTGGAACTTCCATAACGTTTTGTGATTGTTTCTAGAAGTCCATAAAGCAGGCACCATCATCGTTCTGCTTACATCCTCTAGGCACTATTGTTTCTCTATACACCATGGCTTTCTATAGCCAAGGGTCAAGGCAGGTCAGAAGCAGAGAGTTGATGGACAGATATCCCAAATTCCTCATCCTCAGATGGAGCAACACTGAGGTAGCTTCTACACTATTTCCCAGAAGGCCTCAGTAAGACGGAACCCCAGCTACCTATAGCAATAGCCTGTTCATTAATGTGTTCTGTGTTGCTTTCCTTTTTTTATTTTTTTCCTTGTTCTTTCTTTTCCTGTCTCATTATCTCATTTCTCTACTTCCTGGGGTCACTTCCTGCATCACCTAAGCTAAGACACTGCCCTTATTCTGCTATTTAAGAACTGTCTGTGCCTGTCTTTCTGACTAAACATGAGCTACTAAAGGGAAGAGACTGTGTCTAATTCATCTTTTTATCCTTAGTATTTGTCATCATGCCTGAGACTAAGTGCTCAGTATTTGTTGAATGAGTGAATGAGTCAAGCATGAGACCAAAGGATGATATTAATAATAATATCTGGTATTTACTGAACTTTTATATAACATCTCCAGTACGTAAGAACCTCCATTCCCAGAATTAGCCCAGAAACAAGGGACTCTGACCCAGGGCTTAGAAGGAAAACAAATAACTGCAATAGCTGAACTTTCCAGATGTGGCCCAGACTTGCTGGCACACTCAAGCAGCTAGCTCTCATGGCCAGCTGGCTGCTCCTGAGAGCCCTGAATGTCTCCCACAGCTCTTGCCCTAGAGAATTCATCACTTTAGGGAGGACAGCAGCCTCTGCCGTATATAACAGCAAATGCTCCTTTCTCCTCATGCCAACTCCTCAGGCCTCTTCTCTTTTTCTTTTCTTCACATTAAAAAAAAAAAAAAAGACTGCCTGGCTATTTTTCGTGAATTTTCTGCAGTGTTGCCTTTCTTTCTGATTTTTTTACTTTCTCTGTGCTAAAGGGACAAGGATGAATCTGTAGCAATTGTGTCCAAAAAGCTGAAGCTGGAGAATGAGCCAGCGCACCAGCAAAAGCTAACAGCAACCAAAACGGATGCTATAGCTGTGTTTGCAGAGACTTTCAAGGAAAGGGTAAGCCCACTGTTTGTGGAGTATGAACATGACAGGCATTAGGAGACCAAACTATTTCACATCTGGTTTTCTCTAACCATCCCCAGTCTTTAAAATGCTGTACAAATTAGGAATTTTTTGTTAATCAATATAAGAAAGCAAAGAATTCCAGCAGAAGGAAGGCACTTCAGCAATATACAGGGAAGTCACATGATGTAAGTTCAGCTATCAGCATTTGGGGAAAGAGAGAGACAGAGAGAGAGAATGAACCAGTAATTATAATTTAAGTAGTCTAGCGCATTCTGTTGGTCCTTCCACTCATGGAGCGTATACCTTAGAATGAACATGAGATTGGACACAATAAAATAATTATTAATATTGATTGAAATACTTACGGTGTACCAGGTGTTATTCTAAGGACTTTATGTTCATTAATAAGTTTAATCTTCAATAAAACCCTGTGAGGCAGGTATTGTTATTTTCCTACTTTCCAGATGAAGAAACTGATGCACAGAGCAGTTAACTCACTTGTCTGTAGTCACACAGCAAATAAGTAAGCAGTAGAACTAGGACTTGAAATGACACAATCTGACTCCAGGACCGATACTCAAAGTGATATCCCTGTCTCAAGGGATATAAGACTGCTGTTTTCCCAGTAAGTCTCTGTCTCCAAACACTTTCAACAGCAAAACATCTACTCAGGCTGAGTGATTTGGATAGAATGCAGATAGCCAGTTAATACAACTATTATCAAATTTATGCATCAATCAATAAGGCCAAAGATGAAGAAACTAAAGATTTTTATCAACTTCTGCAGTCCGAAATTGATCAAACATGCAATCCAGTTGCACTGATAATTACTGGTGATTAGAATTCAAAAGTTGGAAACAAAGAAGAAGGATCAGCCATTGGAAAATAAGGCCTTGGTGATAGGAGATGATGCTGAAGATTGCATGATAGAATTGTGCAAGACCACCAACTTTTTCACTGAAAATACCTTTTTTCAAGAACATAAATGATGGCTACATACAGGGACCACACTGCATGGAATACACAGGAATCAAATCGACTGTATCTGTGGAAAGAGACAAAAGAAAAGCTCAATATCATCAGTTATAACAAGGCCAGGGGCCACCTACTGAATAGACCATCAATTGCTCATACACAAGTTCAAGTTTAAACTCAACAAAATTAGAACCAGTAGACAAGAGCCTAAGTACAACCTTGAGTATATCTCACCTGAATTTAGAGACCTTCTCAACGACAGATTTGAAGCACTGAACACTAATGATCAAAGATCAGGTGAGTTATGGAATTAAGGGCATTATACATGATGAAAGCAAGAAGTCATTAAAAAGTCAGGAAAGAAAGAAAAGACAAAAACTGTTGCCAGAAGGTTTCTGAACCTTGCTCTGGAGCATTAAGTAACTAAAGTAAATGAA
Source organism: Heterohyrax brucei (assembly GCA_028571685.1). NCBI lineage: Eukaryota > Metazoa > Chordata > Mammalia > Hyracoidea > Procaviidae > Heterohyrax > Heterohyrax brucei. Next base: position 34,248,849 of record CM053154.1, read on the forward strand.
AGAAATGAAGAAGTAAAAGAGCTGAGCAGAAGATTTCAAAGGGTGGCTCTATAAGACAAAGTGAAGTATTATAATAGCATTTGTAAAGACCTGGAGTTAGAAAATCAAAAGAGAAGGTCACGCTCAGCATTTCTCAAGCTGAAAGAACTGAAGAAAAAAAATTTAAGCTTCGAATTGCAATATTAAGGACGCTGTGGGGAAAATATTAAACAACACAGGAAGCATCAAAAGAAGATGGAAGAAATATACCACGTCACTATACTAAAAAAACTGGTCAACTTTTAGCCGTCCGAGATGCAGCATACAATCAGGAACTAATGGAGGAGGTCCAAGCTGCACTGAAGGCATGGGCAAAGAAAAGCCTCCAGGACTTGACAGAATACTAAACGAGATGTTTCAACAAATGGATGCAGAGCTGAAAGTGCTCTCTCATCTATGACAAGAAATTTGGAAGACAGCTACCTAGCCAACCGACTGGAAGATATCCATATTTATGCAATTCCAAAGAAAGGAGGCCCAGTCAAATGCAGAAATCATCAAACAATATCATTAGCATCACATACAAGTAAAATTTTGCTGAAGATCTTTCAAAAATGGCTAAAGCAATACATTGACAGAGAGCTGCCAGAAATTGAAGCTGGATTCAGAAGAGGATACAGAACCAGGGATATCATAGCTGATGTCAGATGAAACCTAGCTGGAACCAAAAAATAGCAGAAATATGTTTCTCTGTTTTGTTGACTGTGGAAAGGCATTTGACTATGTGGATCATAGATTAAAGATTACATTACACAGATTAAAGATGACACTGTGAAGAGCAAGAAATGTGGAACACTTAATTAAGGAACTGTACGCAGACCAAGAGGCAGTCATTCGAGCAGAACAAAGAGTTATGGTGTGGTTTAAAATCAGGAAAGTCGTGTATCATGGTTGCACCCTTTCACTATACCTGTTGAATCTGTATGCTAAACAAATAATCCAAGAAGCTGGACTATATAAAGAACAGGGCATCAGGACAGGAGGAAGACTCATTACCTGAATAACGCAATGGCACAACGATGCTTTCTGAAAAGGAAGAGGACTTGAAACACTTACTGATTAACATTGAAAGTTACAGCCTTTGGTACGGATTGTACATCAACATAAAGGAAACAAAATCCTCTCAGCTGGACTGATAAGCAACATCATGCTAAACGGAAGGGAGATTGATGTCAAAGATTTTATTTTTCTGGCATTCATGATCAACAACCATAGAAGCAGCAGCCAAGAAATCAAATGATATGTCACATTGGGCAAATCTGTTGTGAAAGACATCTTTAAAGTATTAAAAAGCAAAGATGTCATCTTGAAGACTAAGGGGCACCTGATCCAAGCCATGGCATTCTCAATCAACTCATGTACATATAAAAACTGGACTATGAATAAGGAAGGCCAAATAAGGGTTTGCACTTTTGAATGTGATGTTGGGGAAGAATATTGAATATACCATCAATTGCCAAAAGACAAATCATTCCTGGGAGAAGTAAACCAGAAAGCACCTTAGAGGTGAGGATAGCCAGACTAACTTTCACACGCTTTGTGTATATTGCCAGCAGGAATCAGTCCCTTGAGAATGACACCATGTTTGGTAAAGTAAAGGGTCAGCAAAAAGGAGTAGACCTCAATGAAATGTATTAACCAGCGGCTACAACAATGAACTCAGTCACGACAACGATTGCGAAGATTCCACAGGACCAGGCAGTGTTTCACTCCGTTGTACACAGGATTGCTATGAGTTGGAATCGACTCGACGGCACCTGACAACCACCACAACAGGTTATCTTAATAAGTATTCTTGGAGTGAATGAATTTACTGATTTTATTCATAATCTAGTCTAAAAATTTAACTGCAGTTGATGTTAAATTCAGTTCACTTTTTGATAATTTCTGGAAACAACTCCAATTTCTTTGAAAATCAGCCCAAATGAGAATTCTGTGGTATTTCCTACTTCCATGTTTCTCACAGATTTTGACTGTAGCTCAGAGATTACAAATCTGCAAGCTCTCCGAGCAGGAGATTTACCACCTAGGCTTAGGGACCTTAACAGATTGCACGGTCAGAGGATTCCCACTTAACGTGAGGGCGACATTCTCTAGCCAGCATAGTCAGGTAAAAATGACTCACAGTTAGGATTTCCCTCATTCTCCTACCATCACAACAGATCACCAGTGATTTAGTTGGACACCTAAAACCTGATGTGTTTGTATGAGGAGGCCTGCAGTATGAAATATATGGTTATATTGAGGATCAAATTTGTTAATGTATATGAGATCCTTAGAACAGCAGCTGGCATGCACTGTTTTTGCCACTGGGGAGACAGCAATGAGCAGAACAGTCAAAATCCATACTTCTGTAGAACTTATATTCTACTGGGAGAGAGATTGAAAATATAAATACAATTTCAGGTAGTAATAAATTGTATTGATAAAACAAGGCAAAGTAAGGAGATAGCGAGTGACAAGTACACACTGGTGGGAGCTTAGGTCTCTCTGTACAGCTGACAATTAAGCAGTGACCTGACTAATAACAGGCCCAAAGGAGGAAGGCTCCCAGGAGAGAAAGTCCAGTGTAAAAGCCTTAAGTTAGGAACAACATTGGCAGGTTCAAGGACAGCAAGAACGCTAATGTGACCACATTGGGGTAGCACAGGAGTTAAGTGCAGGAGAGGTGGGCAGATTCTGGGTCATCCAAGATCTTATAGGCAATAAGAATCATGGGTTCTAGTCCCAGTGTGATGGGAAGTCCTGAAAGGTGTTAAAAAGGAGGGGAATGAGATCTGATTTCGTTTTTTCAAGTGATAACTCTAGCTAAGGAGTATACACAGGAATAAGCCATCTCTATTCTGTTTACGGAAACCCTGGTGGCATAGTGGTTTAGACCCACAGCTGTTAACCAAAAAGTCGGCAGTTGGAATCCACCAGATGCTCCTTGGAAACTCTACGGGCAGTTCTACTCTTTCCTATAGGGTCACTGTAAGCCAGCATCAACCCAACAGCAACAGGTAATGAGGTAATGAGTTCCCTTCACTGGAGTAACTACATTTTCTTCTGGAGCCCCTGGCTGGTATGCAAAGTAGCTATTCAGCTACTAGCTGAAAAGTTGGTGCTTTGAACCCACCTTCAATGAAGCACCCCAGAAGACAAGCCTGGTGAGCTTCCAAAAGCTCACAACCTTAAAAGCTCTATACAGCACAGTTCTACTGTGTACACATTGGGTCCCAAGAGTCAGAACTGATGACTGCAGATGACAACAACCTTTTCCTCTGTGCTTCCACAACAGTTTGCCCATGTCTCTATTACAGCATTTATTTCACTGTTTTCTGTGTTACTCCTCCTAGAGGGTAAGTTCTTCAGGGACAAAATCTGAGCTTATTTGTCCTTGTCCCTCCACCTTGATTACCCCTATAGAGCACTGGTGGCCACCTGAATGCACACACCCACACACACATACAAGGCCTAAAATACTGTTCAGTGACTCTTTGAAAAACAAGTAACATTACAACAAAAGAAGCTTCAACTGCAAAAGAGGAACTTTTGAACAGAGGGACGAAAAAATAGAATGCTTTGCCTTCAAAAATTCAAAAGTCTCCATTGCAGAATGCACTCGAGACCCCCCCATCTGTTGCAAGGGATGTTGTAAGCCTACTGACTTAATCATCAGATGGGTGATTGTACATTTTCAGGATCTTTGTAACCCTGAGCTTTTATAATTGTAAGAATAGTTTTAAGTCAAGGAAAATAATAACATCTAGTTCATACCAAAAGCGCACACGAGCCAACCCCAAACAAACCACAGTCACACTCACAGACTTTCTCCCTGCCTAGAAATCCCTTGAGGCTCCTTGTCAAATCGGCAAACTTCTTTTCACCTTTCAACACTTCAGCTTAAATGTCTCTTTTTGCTGACTTGTACTCTGAATTAAGCAGGTTGCAGATGAAATACCGAGGGCATCCTGGGCATCACAATTTAAGAGGAAAGTAGACAATTTGGGCAGAAGTACAGGAGGTTAACCAGGGAGCGAGGGGTCTAAGAAATGGCTGAAGCACTTAAGAGGCTTCTTTTAGAAGAAGAAAGACCAAGGAGGTGTGGTGAGGGTGGAGAAGATACAACAGCCATCTTCAAATACTGGAAGGGCTGTCATACAAAATAACACGGTGCCATTGAGTCGATTCCAACTCACAGTGACCCTACGTGTTACTGAGTATAACTGCTTCCTAGAGGTTTCTTGGCTGTTGTCTTTATGGAAGCAGGTTGCCAAGACTGGCTTCTACAGTGCCACAAGGTGGGCTGGAACCACCAACCTTCAGGTTAGCAGTCAAGGATAAAAACCTTATTATGTGCTGTCCAGACGGCAGGTGTTAAACAAAGCCATGGTGGCACAACAGTTAAGAGCTTGGCTGCTAACCAAGAGGTTAGCAAGTCAAATCTACCACCCACTACTTGGAAACCCTGTGAGACAGTTCTACTCTGTTCTATAGGGTCGCTGTGAGCTGGAATTGACTCAATGGCAATGAGGGTTTCTTTTTTTGGTTCAGAAGGCAGGTGTAGAACCAACGGGAAGAAATTACAAGAAAGTAGATACCTGTCCTGCTGAAGAAAGAACCTTCTCAACACCTCATCCTGGACCTTTTCTGTGGGAGGAACACAATAAGCTTTAATTGAATTGGAGAGTTAACAATTACAGCTATTCAACAGCGAAATCGGTTCACAAAGCCTCTGGAGTGGCTCTCCCAAAAGCTACAGAAGGGAGTCCTACTGGAATGATGTTGGATTGGATTGGATCAAGCAAGGCAAAAAGCCTTCACACTGAGCTCCAACCACACATGTTTGTTCGTGGCTGCCTGAAACAGTGTTGAGAAGAATTTAAGGCTGCATCTGTGCTCAGCAGGCAATAGTGTGGGCACTAATAAGCAATGTTTGCTGTGTGTAGAAGTACAGGGTATGGCAGAAAGAATGTCAGTCCCAATATCTAAGGACTCTTTCCACAAGTCAGCTGTGCATTTCTTTGCTGCTATGTGCTTGAACACCAGGCCATCTGTGGCCCAGATACCAACGGTGGTATGAAATTCAGTGGGATGTCTTCTAGTGCCCCCAGTGGGTACATACTGTTGTATTCTGCAAAATTCATGTAGAGCCTCCCCATCCATGGGCCCCATGGTTTTCAGATCAGCTCAGAACCCTGGGGCAGTGGGCATCGATTCTGTTTGTTTCTTTGGAAGCAACAATATTGATCTACTGCGCTGTGAAAACTGCTCCTGGGTTGCCTAGTTCCAACAAGCAATTCCCTTGTCTTCAGCAGCCACTTCAAAGTCCCTTACACACTCTACTGCTATTTGGTTCAACACTTAGCTGAAAGTCTACTTAGGTTGCGTGCCACCATGCAACCTCTGATTCAGTCAGTGTAACCCTCCTCTTTTGTATTAAAACAAAGTACTGAGTACCTACCAGAAACCCTGATGGCCTAGTGGGTAACAGCTACATCTGCTAAGCAAAAGGTCAGCAGTGCGAATCTGCCAGGCACTCCCTGGAAACTCTATTAAATAGTTCTACTCTGCCTTGTAGGGTTGCTATGAGTCAGAATTGACTCAACAGCACTGAGTTTGGTTTCTTGGTTTACTGAGTACCTGTCTCTATGCCAGGAACAGAGCAGACACTCAGAAGAAGGTGATTTCCTCATCTCAGTCTGGTGTAGACAACAAGTAGACAGATAAATTATCAAGTTCTAAATAAGAAATGTTATTGGAGAAAAGTAAAATCCAGGCTGGCTGACGGCAGAGGAAGAGGTTGAACTCTACAGGGCTGTATGTAGAGTGTGGGTGGTGCTTTGATAGAAGGCTTCACAAGGGAGGAGGTCTTGAAGAAAGGGTAAAGATCTCTCCCAAAGTAATTAGTTTTTGTTATGGTATGGAAACCACCTCTAATGACCTGACAAGAGTTCCAAAGATTGGTCAACAAAGTGTGAAATCAGAGCCTGCACTGGACAAATTGTGAGGTAGATAGAGTTTGGCATTTCCCTCCCTTCTGGAGCCTTCCACCCATACACGGACTTCCTCAGGCCAGGGATACCTTCTTTACTCTAACTCTGCCCTACCCCCAAAAAGTGCACCCTGAGTCCTTGTGCTGGGCCTTCTAACTCAGAAAACACACACCCAGGGTCCTACTTGGATCCAACCTCATCTGATTTATGCTGAACTCCAGCAACACACAACCATCAAAACCCATCTTCCCAATGTGCTATTTTCTAGAACCTTGCACAAGCTTCAGGGGAACTAGTTTACATGGCTTTTCATCTGAGAGTGTCTGATAGTGGGATTTCTACTGGTGAGGCCAGTTCATCCGACAGACTGAATGTGTTAAGCAGACAATAACGGGATGAAGTGATATTCTTCCTGCTGTAACAGGAACCTTCTGGAAATCATTCCCTGAAGTGAAGTGTTGGATTTAACGGAGGAAATGTTAGGAATTGTGGCACCCCAAATGGTAAGGGACTTTTAGGGTATCATTGGAAGTCCACGTTTGTCTTGGTTCTGCTTTAGCCCCAACACTTGACACTGGAACTGGGATAGAAGAGACATCTAATTTTTCTCCTCCAATAATAAAATGTTAAATGGCTGAGTAAACGAAGTAGGGTCTTTCAAAGAACAAGAAGTAGGCAGTTTTAAGCAGACAGGAACTTATGGGAAATAGTTTGTTTCTATCTACACCTATCCACAAGATATGTTGGGGGAAAACAGTGGTGGTGTTAGGTGTCATAAAGTCAATTTGAATTCATAGTGACCCCATATGACAGAGTAAAACTGCTCCATAGAATTGTCTAGGCTGTCATCTTTAAGGGAGCAGATCAAGAGAAAACTGCCTCTCCTTTAGTCTTTGTGGTCTGAGGGACTATCAACCACTGTGTCCTTTTCCATTGGCCACAGGAAATGGCATGGGACTGTACTGAGCAACCCATAGTTCTGCATCCCTGTGGACTCACTGACTGGTCCAAATTTGGACTTGAGACCCAAGCAGGGTCAATCAGAATCACTCCATGAGATTGGCACAAGAACACAAAGACAGAAGAAGTATTTCTCTCTTTTGGCTCACAAACCAGCAGCCATCCTTCCCATCATCTGGGAAGGTCCTGCCTGAAAATGAAGCCACACAGAGGGAGGTTGGGCTGGAGCTAGAGAGAAAGGAACATCTTCTCGACTTTCATGTTTTAACCCCTGGATGTAGCTGTGCTTAAAGCTAGAGCCACCCTAGAACTTCTTAATTATGTGAGTCAGTAAACTGTTTCTTTGCTTCTTCTTAAGCTTGCCTGAATTGGGTTTATGGACCTTGCAACAAAGAACCCTGACTAATATGGTCTGTTCATTGCAATTTCAGTGTTTTCCATATGTGCTTCACCTTATGACATTGACTACTTTTAAGAGTTCACAAAACATATTCTGCACATCTTTGTATGCAGCACACCAAGATATAGCACAAAAATCTAGAGAGAAAAAATTGGAAAAGCCAGTGTTTGTCCTTAAGGGACATTCTTATGGAGGTGAAGGGTTGGGGGAAGGGAATAATTCCATTCAACTTGCATTTTTAATTTATGTGTTATGTGCCAGATGTTTTCACAAGTAATTGCAGTTAATCGTCACCAACTCTGAAAGGAGAGTTATTAGTACGTCTACATCATGATCCAGAGAAGTTAAACAACTTGCCCAAGGCCACCCAGCCGTTGAAACAAAAAAAGTCTTCAAACTCAGACCACTGACTCCAAGGTTAGTGTCTTTGCCCCTGCACCATCCTGCTGTGCTGGCAGCAGACAAGACAAGCCCATGAATATGGTAAAGGAATTGACTCATTGATCCATTCAGCAAACATCTCAGTGTCTGCTATTCATGAATATCTGTGGAAATAATCCTTAAACATGTACTCGTAACACAAATGTAAAATATTGTCAACATGTGCAAGGCACCATGCTAGGCACTGGAGAAGGATGAGAGACAAAGATGAATAAAAGAGCCTTTTTCCTCAGGGGCATACAATAGACCCAGAAATATCACATGGCAAAGAATGATTAATGGCATAACAGAGGTTCAAAGTGCTGTGAGAGTTCTGAGCAGGAAACGTCCACAGCTGATGGAGGAGGTTGGGACAATGACATACAAAAAAAAAAGGATATTATGTAAGTGCAAATGAGCGAACTGTTAACCATGTGTTCACTCAGGTGCTGATGGGATTTTGCAAGTAGGGGGAAAAAAGATGGAGTGAAAGAAAGGAGGAAGAAAGGAAGGAAAGAAAAGCAGGAGAAAGGAAGGGAGGAAAAGAAGACAGGGAAGAGAGGGTCGAAGGAAAAGACAGAGGGAGGGATTTTAAAAAGCAGCCAGTAAGCAAGATAGTCTATGGGGCTTAAGACCACAGGATAGGGGTTCCCTAACCTTTCTCTTCAAAGAAACTTAGGACAAAATGCTAACACCCTGCATCACTTTCTCATCAATTCTATTTTTTGCTGCTAAATAGTTCAAGGAAACCCTGGTGATGGAGCGATTAAGTGCTATGGCTGTTAACCAGAAGATCAACAGTTTGAATCCACCAGATAGTCCTTGGAAACTGTGCCGGGCAGTTTTACTCTGTGCTACAGGATTACCCTAAGTCAAAATCAGGAAACTGTGATGGTGTAGTGGTCAAGTGCTACAGTTGCTGATCAAAACATCAGTGTTCAAAGCCACCAGAAGTATTTCCACAGATATTCATGAACAGCAGACACTGAAGTGTCTCCTTGAGAACTCTGTGGGGCAGTTCTACTCTGCCTATAGGGTCTCAATGAATGGAAATCAACTCGACAGCAATGGGTTAGGTTAGAGTCAACTCTATAGCAACAGATCAATGGGTTCTGTTCACTGAAAGTACCTACCTTTTCCTCTGGAGTCCCTCGGTGGTACAAAATAGTTAAGGGTTCAACTACTAGGTGAAAGGATGGTGGTTTGAATCCACCTTCAAAGAAGGACCTCAGAAGACAAGCCTGGTGATCTTCTGAAAGCTAGCAGCCTTGAAAGCTCTACACAGCGCAGCTCTAGTGTGCACCCATCAGGTGCGAAGAGTCAGAACTGATGGCAGCAAATGACAGCAAGCTATTCCTCTGTGCGTCTACAATATTTTACCCATGTCTCTATTACAGCATTTATTTTACTGTGTCTTGTGTTGCCCCTTCTAGATGGTAAGTTCCTTGGGGACAAAGTCTGAGCTTATTTGTCCTAGTCCCTCCACCTAGATTACCCCTATGGAGCACTCATGGCCACCTGAATACACACAACTGTCCATACACAAGGCTTAGGATAAGGTTGCAGTGAACAGGAACTGACTCGACAGCAATGAGTTTGGTCTGTTTTTTTCAATAGTTCGAGTTGTCAATTCAATAACTTCTGTATCTCAGAACAGAAACAACATTGTAATTATGACTCCATAGGTTTTTAAACTTGAGTGGGAATGAGAATCACCTCGGAAGCTTGATCAGATGCACATCCCCAGGCCCCATTCCCAAAGATTCTTTTCTCAGTAGCACTGGCTTAAGTCCAGGGAATCTCCAGTTTTCTAAGCCACTCACGTAAATCTCATACAAGAATTCTGAACACCACACTATGAGAAACAATGAAGACTAATTCTATTTTTTTTACAAATAAAGAAGCAATAGAGTCCCACAGAAGTTAAGAGATGTATTCACTCAGTTAGTTAGTGAAAATCCAAGCCCAGAACCCAGAGCCATGAACTCTTTCTTAGGCTTTTGCTTTTTTCCCCACTAGCCTCAAGAGCTATACAGTCAGAATTTGCCCTAAATATTGCTACTGCAGGAAGGTAGATCAGCCTTCCAGCTTCTAAGAGTATCCATCTGGCCCATATTCTGAAAACCACAACTCTGAGTCATGTCAGGGTACAGCATTCCAAAACTAGCTTCTCTCGGATTTCAGTGTTAACTTACACATAGTTCGCGCTAAATAAATATTTGTTGACTTCATAAATCCCCAGCTGGTGTTCAAAGAAGAAAAATAAGTAAGTAAAAGAAGTTCTAGTGCATCTGACAGTAAAAAAGTAAGGCTGCTTTTTAGAGCATCTTATCTCTATAAAGTTGCCCTTGATCCAGTATAATTTAATGAGTATTTATCGAGTAACTACTATTTGCAAGGCCCTGTGCTCTGTGTGGAGACCCTGGTGGCATAGTGGGTTAAGTGTTATGTCCGCTAACCAAAAGGCCAGCAGTTCAAATCCTCCAGGTGCTCCTTGGAAACTCTACAGGGCAGTTCTACTCTGACCTACAGGGTCGCTGTAAGTCAGACCCAACTGTGTGAAGTGGGTTTGGTTTTGCGTTTGGGGCTCTGTGCAGTGTAGTGGTTAAGGGTTGAGCTGCTAACCAAAAGGCTAGCAGTTTGAATCTACCAGCTTTCTTTGGAAACCCTATGGGACAGTTTTAGTCTGTCATGTAGGGTTGTACGAATCAGAATCAACTCAATGATGTTGGGTTTTTGGTTTTGGTGCTCTGTGAGTCAATTTCAAGTCATAGTGAGCCCACAGAGTTTCCAAGGCTGTAAATCTCTATAGGAGCAGATGGCCACATCTTTCCCTGTGTTCAGATGATACAAAAATAAAAGTTAGCTCTTCATTTCTGATGAGCTAGAGAAGAATGAGGCACTGTAGGAGTTCAAAAAGGGAACTACTTACCTAGATGGGGAAATAAATGGATACTTTCATGGAGGTGGTTTTTGAGGTAAGTCTTAGAGATTGAATGGAAGGTCAATAGGTGAAATCTGAAGGGAAGGTGGGGTTTGTTGCACTGACAGTAGGGCGGGAAAACATTATCAAGCGAAGTAAATGATCAGGAGCTCTGGCGGCAGAACTGTTAAGCAATCAGCTGCTAATTGAAAAGTTGTTGGTTCCTCTGTAGGAGAAAGACCTGTTGATCTGCTTCCATAAAGATTATAGCCAAGAAAATCCTATGGAACAGTTATACTCTGTCACATGAGGTCACTGTGAGCTGGAACAGATGTTGTCCAGTGACAGCAACAACAATAACAACAATAGTCTAGCTTGGTTGTAGACTGGCCACCAACAAGAGAGTAATGGAATTATAAGAATGGGAAAACAGTGGAAAAACACCATGATGGAGAGCTTAGGTTAACAATGAAAAGTTTGGACTAAATTTGTGAATTGCAAGTGTTTGATTAGTTTGGGTTTCAGGAAGATGTTTCTGATGAAGATGTTGTGTAGGATGGGCAGGAGCTGGCATAGATAGGGGGCAGGAAGACCAACTGGAAAGCCAGCCCACCAAAGAGAGAAGTTATAGTCAGGATTCGGCCCAAGGCAAAAGTGTGAGGTCATGGTAGCTGAATGGCCCTGACATGTAAAAAACAGAAGTATAAGGGTGACTGAAATTTCAGACTAACAGAACAGGAGTGTTATAAACCCAAAATATCAATCAGTTGCATTTTGAGTCAATTCCAACTCTTAGAGAACCCATGTATTACAGAATAGAACTGTTCTGTAAGGTTTTCTTGGCTGTAATCTTTACAGAGTCATTTTTCTTGGAGCTGCTGGGTGAGTTTGAACTACCAACCTTTAAGTTAGCAAGGATCACAAACTGCTTGCACCAGCCAGTAGTCAGATTAGTTTGGCTTGGCTAGCAATGCTGAAAATTTTTGTTGTAAACACCCTAAGATTGGAGCTTTATATACCATCCAAGAATGGCCTTTCAAAGGAAAGCTAGCAGTACAGGAAATAGAGGTATAGGTTTAGGCATCATCCACATAGATGTCATTGTGGAAGCTACTAGAATGGGTGAAAACAGTGAGAGATAGACTAGAAAAAGATAAGAGAGAAGAGGTTAAAATGGTTATATGTTTCAACTGCAAGCAACAGAAAGCGTTTTACATGATTTAAGTAATACAAGGTTTCGTTATGGTTTGTTTTGACTTATATAATGGAAAAATCTAGTGGAGTGGGTTTTAGGTATGTTTCATTTGGGACTCTGGCTCCATTTCTTTTCCTTCTGCTGTACTCCAATTTGGCTTTGTTTTCATATAAGCTTCCTTCAAGGTTGAAAGACGATGGCTGTGATAGTTAAGGTCATGTGTCAACTTGTCTGAGTCATGATTCTCAGTGGTTTGGCGGTTCTGCAGCTACGCGAATAATTTCCATGTGATAAATCTCTCTTTCTCATTCCCTCAATATGTGTGTATATGTATATGTGTATTACACGTACATGCTTCACTGGTTTTACTTCTCTACAGAACTCACCCTAAGGCATTAGCCAACAGCAATCAGATTTGTGTGCTTCTTTATTCATATCCAAGAGAGAAAGAACTGGTTTGTCTCAACCATTAAACAAGGTTCTTGAGATTGCTCTAATTGGATCATCACAGGTCTCATGTAAATGCCACTAGTTGATTGCTCTTTCCTGATTTTTCCTGAAACGGCACTGTGGTAGAAGAAACGAGTGGTGGGCTTAGACTAGTCCTAGCTTAACACTAAGATAGGAGAAAGATGAAATCCACTCTGTTCTCTTGGCTACTACACAGTAGGAGGTAGAGAAATCTCAAAGCAGGTTCTCATGGGGTGCAGAATTATAGGACTGAAGAAGCTCAGGGCCTAGCAGGGAGTTTGGGCGGTACGCTCGTCGAACAGTAACACAAGAATAGAATCCTAAGGTCAGCTCAGGGGGGGGATAGAAACCTCCTATGGCACAGAAGAACAAAAGCTTGCTTGATCTTGATTTTCAGTATGAATGCAGACAGTGAAAGTGGGAACATATGATTCTCCTGACCTCTAGCCACGAAGGAGATGGGGATAATGACCACTGAAAGCTCATTTGTTTAGGTGATGAGCAAAATTCTTGGAGGCCTTGAAACAGCAGCTTTAGTCGAGAACTGGTCATTAATGAAAGAGAACAAAATGCTGAGAAGAAATTGGAAGATGAGAACATGATATGTAGACCACTCTTTCAGAAAAAAGGGTGATGAGAGAAAAGAGTGGAACACGGGGAGGAAGGGGAATTACTTATTGCTTCTAGGAAAAGGAGGCTTTAAGATATTTGCAGGCTGAAAGGAATGAGCAGGAGAAGGAGAGATGGATGATGTGAATGGGCTACAATAATGGATATAGGATGGTTTTGAAGAAACAAGAGGGCAGGAAGGTTTGTTTAGAGAAGAGATGGGAGATCTCTTCTACAGAGATCAGCGTAGGAGGGGAGCAGGGGTGAAAACAAAATGTTGACATGAAAGGAAGTCGAGGAAACTCAGGAACATGTGCTTGCAACTTCCTCAATAAAATCACCTCTGGAGTCTAAAGGTAGCTGCATGCTCCAGGCAGGCCTAGAAAATCCGGAACAATCCTTCCGAGGAATTCATTAGGAGGCCACAAAACATGAATAAAGAGATCGAAGAATTGCAAATTAGCAGTCTTCCCTGAAAGCAGTCTGTCACCTTGCATCAAAAGCCATAAAAGTGTTTCTAGCCTTTGACCTGATAATCCCTCTGCTGGGAATATATACCATGGAAATAACTGAAAAGGAAAAATAAGCCATTTGCCAAGAGGTGTTTATCGCTGCCCTGTTCATAATAGCAAAATTCTGGAAGCCACCCAAATGTTTCACAATTGGGCAATGGTTAAGTAAACTATGGGACATTAATATGATGGAATATTATATGACCATTACAAATGATAAATATGAGTGTTCTGTCAATATGTGGGAAAGTGCACACCAAAAAATGCTAGTGGAACAAGGTGGAGTACAAAATAGAATGGATAAGTTGATTACTACTCAGAAAAATGATGTTTATACAATGATATAGTTCATAAAAGGTCACTGAATTATGTAAATAGTTGGTGAAGCAAAGGTTTTCCTTTAGAAAATTGTTTAAACACACATTTTTTATAAAGAGTTGCCAGGCAGCTAAAGCTAGTCTGCATGCATTTGTAGTAAGCTGACCTGCAAGGCTCTCAGATAATCTCCCCTCTGGGATACGTAGCTGAAAATAAAGAGTAAGGGACATTCAGAGCCAAGAATTGTTAAGGTGAATGGGTTAGAAAGGCAGAGATCATCAAAAGGCGACCAAATAAATTACTTTGCTGGAATGACTCATCATGTTGAAGGCTTGTAGAAAGGTGAGCAAAGAGAACAGAGAAGGGGAATTGGAAAATTGAGAAGACAGTAGGGACTAGAGACCCCAGGAGAGGAAACCTAAAAACCTGCTGTTGTACAGTCAGTTCTGATTCATGGCAACTCCATGTGTTTCAGAGTGGAACTGCACTTCATAGTGTTTTCAATGGCTGTCATCCTGTCATCCCCCATCCCTGGGTGGGGGAAAGGGTTAATACACTCAGTTGCTAACTGAAACTTTGAAGATTCAAATTCACCCAGAGGTACCTCAGAAGAAAGACCTGGTAATCCACTTCTGAAAAACCAGTCACTGAAAACTCGATGGAACACAGCTCTACTCTGACACTCATGGGGTCCCCGTGAGTCAGAGTCAACTCCACAGCAACAAGTTTTACTCTTACGTGAGTAGATTCCAGGCCTTTCCTTCACAGCACTGCAGGCTTGATTTCAATTCTCAACTTTTTGCTTAATACTCAAGTGCAAAGAATTGCATGAATGAGGATGAATAAGTGGGAGCTTTGGGGTCCTGACAAGGCTGTTACAGAACTGGGGCTGCAGACTTGATGAGAACTAAGTGGGCAGCTGAGGGGAAAGGTTTCTGGAGCAGAAGAGGAAGGAAACATCTAGGGAGTTTGTTGTATTCTGATATAATTAGATAAACATGTCTCAAATGAACAGAGAAGTAGAGTAACCAGAATCAATGACAGTGGTTATTTACTCATTGATGCATTTAATCAACATTTATTGAGAACCTAGTATGTATCAGGCACTCGTCTAGGCACTAGGGGGTCACCAGTGAATAAAACAGTGTGATTTACCCTAGCCTACCCTACTTCACAGAATAGTCCTAACTCACATTTTCTTGCTCTCTACAGCAGATCACCTAAAATTCTGCTCCTAGTACATGGTTTTATTAAATGAATACAGAAAGAAGGCAAATCTTGTTGATCATTTAAAACAGGGTCCACTGAGATGTGCTAGGACACCGGGAGTACATGGAGGGGAAGTCCTTGGGATCCTCTGACCTGCTCTGGTGGTTGTGCACTACAGCACCTGGAGTGTCGTTGCCCAGTGGCGTAGACCTAAGGATGGAGGGGTAGAGAGGAGGAGAGATACTAACCTTTCTAGAACCACAGGGAAGAAGCAGAAGATTGACGCAGGGACAGACTATGTTGAGATGGAAGTGATGTATTCAGGAAAGTGTTAGTGGAATGTACGTACTTTTCTTGAAGTCATTCATTCAACATTTACTGTCATCTATCTAGGTGTACAGCTCTTGATGAAGGATTGATGGGCCTGCAGAGATCGAAAAACCTCTGCTGCTACTCTCAGAAGGTTCACAAGACTGCAAAAGTCAGAGCTGGTCTTGAGAACCAGGGCTTGGAAAGTAAAAATCAGATTTGGTCTTGAGAACCAGGGCTTGGAAAGACAGGAGCTTCTCCTGAATCCTTGGGTGAAAACACTGTGATAACCGCCCAGGGCTCTGTCCCCCTCTAGAATTACCTCTAACCTGTGGACAGAAACAACAGGGTCCTGTGTGGGTTTTCCAGGTCTTGGCTGGAGGCAGGAGGAACAGTGGGGCTGGGCTGCTGGACAGAGACAAGCAGGTCGCTGACTGCAAAGCAGAGTCTGGGGGAAGTGGAACAGTAGCCAGAGGGGGCTGCTAAATCAGAGAGAGTGAAAACAGTGGAGGGATGGGGGCTGCTTCTGGGAAGCTGATAAAGATCTTTCTCCAGGGCTTCCTTTTGTCCAGCAGAAAATGAACAAAGGACTTTGGAGTAGGTGATATGACACTCTGGAGGCAGACAAAGCCAGAGTTGACTGGGAGAGGGAAGAGGATGAACCCAAGAAACTGGCTCAGGAGCTAAGACTACTACCATGGGTCCTTCTGCTTGCCTGCATTAGGGTTTGCTGGTGTCAGAGGCAAGTGATGGTTTATTCATTCAGTCAAAAAAACCTCTAATGAGCTCAGACAGATCTGGTTTCTTTGCTCTGCCACATAATAGCTGCCTGTTCTTTGACAAGTCGCTTCCCTTCTCCAGGTCTCAGTTTCCTCATCTGTGAAACGGGTTTGATAATCTGAAAGAGTTATTCTGAGGATTACTAATTCATGCGTATGAAAGGCTTCCAGAGTGCTGAATAGCCGTCAGTACACGCTAGCTACTATTTCTTATCAGAATGGCACTTAGTTCTGTGGGGGACTCAAAGAAGAACAGGACCTAGCCTTCCTCCCGTTCCTGCCAGAATGCCTTCTGTAATGAGGAGAGACAGACATAAACACGGGATTACAACCGACTGCGCTGTGATAATTGTTAAAACAGTTGCATGCTTACTGTCGGAGTCTGGAGGAGGGAGTAATTAGTTCTGCCTGCAGAGGTCAGGGAGGGCTTCCCAGAGGAGGAGACATTTGAGCTGAGCCATTAAGAGGATCACCTGGCAGAGAAGAGGAAGACAGCTATCAGGCAGAGCAGAGGCAGAGAGGCTGCAGGGCAATGTGCGTTCGCGGACAAGTGGTGCTGCCCTCGGCAGGGAAGGTGGGGAGAGGGCTGGAGCGTTGTTTGGGGCCAATGTGAGAAGGGCCTTGAGCTAGGGCGTGTGACCGTACTTCTGTGGCAGTGGACAGTCACGGAGCTTTTGTCAGTAGCGTAGATCGTCCCCGGAGGGTGACCTCTGGTGGGGCGGAGGACGGGCGGAGGACCTGCGGAGGAGGGTGCAGGAAGACGCGCGGCTGCAGCTCAGCCGGCCCTGTCCCCTGCGGCCAAGTCGTAGCGCTTGCTCCTGCCGCCGAGTTCTCGAGGGCCCCTAGGGCCCCTCCGTAGCACTAGTCATCCCTAACCCTGCAGCACCCAGGAGCTGCTGCTGCCAGGCATTCTCCACTCCCAGGACAAGGTCCCTCGTCACACAGTGCCCGGGCGCTGTGAGTCCCAAGTCCCTCCGCTGTCACGGTTGTGGACGCTTGTGAGCCCTGCGCTGATTTGGGGGCTATCTGGAGGCAGCCTTGGACTCTTTCACCAAAGGAGTGAAAGGACAGTCCCCACCTGTTAAGTTGATTCTGCTTTTCAAAAAGAGAGAGCTTTGCTGATGAAGAGCGATAAGTGTCTTTCACTGGTGAGGAAAGGATTTTAATAACGTCTGCTGATGACTCTTGCCCTCCTCCGCCGAGATACAGAGGCTCATTCTTCTTCCCTTTAATAACCCGGCGCGACTGCACTGTTCGGGAGCCAACTCGGCAGGCTCCCTGTCTACCCCAAGTGGCGTGCCGCCCCCCTCTCCCAGCTCAGGGAGTAAGGGGTGTGCGGCGGGAGGTGGGGGTGGGAAGGTGGAGGGGGTGGGAAGGTGGAGGGGGTGGGAAGGTGGAGGGGGTGGGAAGGTGGAGGGGGTGGGAAGGTGGAGGGGGTGGGAAGGTGGAGGGGGTGGGAAGGTGGAGGGGGTGGCTTTCCTGTTTCCTCAGTCTCCACCTCTTCAGAGCTGCCAAATTCTTTTTCTTATCTGCTTGTCCATAGGATCTCATTAGACAGGTAACATGATCCAAAGACGGTGGGCTGGGGGTGCGGAACTGAGGAGGTGAGCTCCTCATCTATTTGGAGGTGACTGCACAGCTGGGGCACCCCTGTGTGAGATCTTGCAAAAGAGGTTTGAGCTAGCTGATAAGATGTAGTTCTCAGACTTCAGCGGCATTAGGGTCACCAGAGGATTATAATACAAATGTGGTTTCAAGCCCCGGTGTCAGTCTGTTCTGAGATTCTGCCTTCTAAGTCTGCAAACGGCCCCTGAGCTGCAGTTTGCACACGTCTGCGGAGACTAGGGCAGGAAGCGGAAGAACACCGAGAAATTGAGGCCTGAGTTTGAAGAGGACACTGCCTCAGACTCTCCTGCCCATCCCGTCCACTAGTCTTTCCTCCAACTGATGTAATAAATACCCCAGCCATTCTGGTGGTTTGGAACCTTACACTGTATATGTTAAGCTTGGCTTTTAAGTGACAGCAGCTAACATTTATTAAGCATTCATGAAGAAGGAACAGGGGTAAGCATTTGATACCATCTCATTTCATCCTCCCCACAGTGCTGTGAGGTGGGTCTTATTATCCCCCTTAGAGCCCTTATGTGACTTGCCCAGGGGCTCCCAGCTGGTGACACAGACTTGACTGAGACCTGCATCATAGACAGGCTCCCAAGCCCAACCTGTTCCAAAACCAACACACTGGAGACGGGTTACAGGATGTGACGTATTTGGAGAAAACTGCTATGGAAACTATTTTTTTTTCCCCCATGAAAGGTACAAAGGAAAAGCCATCCTCAAGAGAAGATGGCTGTTTTTCTGTTTGTCTCCCTGCTTAGCCTTGATTAAAAAAAAAAAAGTTTCCACAGAATTGATTCCAACTCATGGCGGCCCCCCGTGTGTCAGAGTAGAATGTGGTCCCTAGCGTTTTCAGTGGCTGGTGTTTCTGAAGCAGATCACTAGGTCTTTCTTCTGAGGCACCTCTGGCTAGATTCAGATAGCCAATGATGGGGTCAGCAGACAGCCGTATTAACCAGGGACTCACTTAGTCTTAATATTACCTCCAAAATAACTCTCTCCCTTCTCCGTGCCGTACCTCTGAATTCAATTCTCTCCCTTGCCACCCGATAGACATGCTTCTCTGCTGCAGCAGCATGAATTCTCCATGCCTACTGACCCAACAGGAAACCCTGGTGGCATAATGTTTAAGCGTTATGGCTGCTAACCAAAAGTTTGGCAGTTCAGATCCACCAGGTGCTCCTTGAAAACTCTATGGGGCAGTTCTACTCTGTCTTATAGGATCGTTATGAGTCAGAATCCACTCAACAGCAAAGGATTTAGTTTTGTTTTTTTTTGGTAGACCCAACATAGTATGTTCTTTCCAGCTACTAGGCCATGGCTTCGGAGTGTTTGGATGGTGTCAACAGCTAAGTGCTTGACTACTAGCTGACAGATTGGCAATTCAGACTCACTCAGAGGCACCTCGGAAGGCAGGTCAGTTGATCTTCTGATTGATCACTGCTTTGAGAATGCTGTAGAGGACTTCTACTCTGCATCCATGGAGTCTCTATGAGTTGGAACTGAGTTGATGGCAAGTGATAACAACAATCTTTGTATATGCTGTTTCTGCCACCAGATAAGTCTCTCATTTTCTCTACTGCCCATCTTTCAGTTCCTTAGCAGCCCAATTCCAAAATCTTTGTCATTACAAAGCCTTCTCTGGCTGATCCTACCTTCCTTTCCTGTTAATTCCCCGATGCTTGGTGTACACGCTTGGCATCACGCTCTCTCACACTTATTTAGTTCTTGTCTTAGAGCTGTTCTAAGGTTGTTTCAGGTCTGTGTGTTTTTACCTCCCTAGCCAGATGCTGTAGGTGTATAAGAACAGTAACCAAGAGCTTCTTGCTCTTCACTACCCTGTCCCCTGGATCACAGTAAGGGGCTGTAGGGACATTGCATTGAACTGAAACAATTCCTAAATGACCATCCCTTTAATTACAATGAATGACTCTGAAGTCCAAAGTCAGTAGAGTGTATGCTTTGTGGATAGAAGTGATCAGATGATATAATGGGGACAAAGAATACAAGACTAAAGGTAGGACACCTGCTTTATAATCCCACCTTTTCTGTTATCCAGGGCAACCACTTCTGTCTTCTGAGAGGATAGGCCAGATGTTCTGTGAAATCCTTTCCAGCGCTCACATCCTGTGGCCTCAGCTAACCCATCCACTGTCACTCCTAGTCAGTGATCAAAGGCACACATGTCTCTTTAGACTTCATGTTGCTTACACTTGAAATGGAAATTCAGTAATAGTAGGGCTAATCTATAGAGTTGTTGTAAGAATTAAATGCAACAGTTCAGAAAGCTCTTAACCTCAAGCCTGGCACATAGCAAGTGGTCAATAAATGGTAGCTATTATTAAGCCTCTTGGCCAGGATTAGGAGGGTGGGGAGTGCCCAAGGGAGAGGGGGATGCTGTACCCTTGTGTTATGATCCCAGTAGGAACTCTGAGAGTCCAAGAAGCCATCCGAGCCCTGAGAAGGTCATCTGGGTCCCTGGTGTTGGGGCTCTGCCCAGCAGCCTTGTGGTGGCTGGAGCACCAACTATCCTATCAATGACAGAACTGCTGGCAGTTTGGGGTGACCCTGTTGGATAGCCCCATCGATTTTCCCATTACCCTGTAATGCTGTGTATCAAAGGCTTTGCAGATGCACTGTGTTATCTTCCTTCTTTATTATCTCAAGAGCCTGCCCAACTACTTGGGAGGATTAAGTGGCCTGGAGGTGGCAAACTTCTCCTAGAGTGAGACACCTCTTCTTGGGCAGGGTGTGGGAACCAGGAACCTCAGATTCCTTCCTGGCATTCTCCTTGGGTCATACACAGATGAACAGGGACCCTGCAAGGAGTGCAGACTGTGCTCTTGGGGCTAACTGATAACCCATGGTCAACTGGAGGAGACAAGCCAGCAGAGCCAAGTCCACGCCCCTCTGCCAAGGTCTCCGTTGGCCTTCCCCACTCTCAGCCTTGGGAGGGCCCTCCTTCTGCTCCTGGTTAGGAACTGTCTCTTCTTGATGCTCCCTGTCAGCTTCCTTTGTGCCCATCTATCCTGCCCACATCCCCAGATCTATACCCTCTGGCACTTGCTGCTGGTTACCTTCTGTACTCAGTGATTCTTTTATGATCCCAACACACATGAAGCTTCACCAAGAGCTTAATTTGGAACTTAAGTTTGACTTGATTTTCTTGTTTGTGAAATGGGAACATGAGTTCTGTCATCAGGACCAGGACTTGATGAATTCCACATGGTTCTCTGAGCAAAATCTGCCAGGGGAAGAAGTACTGTTGTTATTTTTGTGGTATGACCAAAGATAATGAGGTTGATATTTTATCCCACAATTCATCTATGCAAATTAATTCTCTCCCATTCACCTTGAGAAGCAAAACACCAAAGATGTGTGTGCAGCCCATTCTTGACTGGTGTCCCAGTCAGCAAGCTTCCATCCTCTTAGATAGGTCTGAGTTTTGGATATTGGTCAATCAGCATTAAGTCTGGTGAGCAAACTAAGTGATTAAACGCAATAATCCTCTACTCCTTTCCAGTGATAGAAAATGAGACAATTTTATTGTTAAATTGGTACGAAGGGTAATCTCTAAAAAAATCTCTAACAAATGTTTCAGAATATAAATGTCTCTCCCCAAGGTGACAACTTTGAAGAGAAAAAAAAGTACTTATATTATTAAGCTTTGATCTGTTTGTGTATTCAGCAGGACTTTTGTGGTGGCAGGTGACAGAAATTCAACCCAAACCAGCTTAACAGGGAAACATGATTTATCAGCTCAGTGACTGAAACATCCACAGTTAGGTCAAGCTTCAGGAACCGCTGGACCAGGAGCTAAAATAATGTCATTAAGACCTGATCTTTTCTTGATCTCTCAGCATTTATTTATTTGTTTTTCTCTGCTTTCTTTTCACTCTCATGCGGGTCTTCTGAACATGGTGACTCCCAGCACTCAAGGCTTACATCATTTCATCTTCAAATCCATTGAAGGAGAACTTCTCTTTCCCACTGGTTGCAGGAAAAGCCCAGGCATAGATCTCATTGGCCTTAGCGTGGGGGGTGCCCTTCACTGAACCGTCACCATGGCCTAGGGGGTGGGCTTCCCTGACAGGCCAGATCTGAGTCATATGAACATCCTTGGAACTGGATTGGCTCCATATGGACCAAGAATTGGAAAGGATAATATAACTAATGAAAAGTAAGATGCTGTTACAGAGGAAGGACAAATGTTTGTTTGGCAAATAAAACAACAAGTATCCATTTCAGGGTTTTGTTGTTGTTGTTGTTTTTAATGAATTTCTTCGTTCCTATATTTTAGTGATGGACTCATGAAAGATTTTATTTTTAACTTTTACGTTAGTCGTGTGTATTAGAGTTCACAAGATAAACAGAGATGTAGATCCTCCTAAGAAATGATTCATACTTGAACAAAATAAAAATAAGTAAATAAAAAGGAAGTGCTCCATTCATTTCTGCTTGCATCTTTAGCTGTCCTGGCATGGAAACATAGGGCATTCATCTTGAGAGGTTTTTAGGAAGTTATCAAGATTTATTGCTCAAGGTGTTGATCAGACACCTCGGATACCCAGGGTCTTGCCCTCCCCCCTGCCCTGCCTGTACTCTCCTACCCCCACCATCTCCTTCACTGTTCAGCTTTTGTTGGAGGGTACCTCTCCCTCTCTCTAGTGTTTATCTGTTGGTTGGATGTCTTCCAAGGCTCTTCTTGGGGATGAGGATGGAACACTGGGCAAAGCATGGGTTCAGACCTGAGACAGCAGTAGGGAGAGAGATTGTGAGTGGATGAGGGTTGAAAAGCTCAGCCTCCCCAGATGCCATCAGGGCATTAGTCTTCTGTCAGGAGACCTAGCCTCCATTCCCTCTCACACTAACAGCCTCCTGAGGCAGTCCCCACACTCCCCAGACAGTCTCCCAAGTGTCATTCCTGGCTATTCAGGTCTTGCCTGGGTCCTTTGCCTCTTCCCTTATGCTATAAAAGCAACTTCTATTTTTAGGCCCCATTGTAAGGGAGACCCTGGGATTCAGGCCAGGGATCCAGGGAGCTGAGAAATCACAGTCCCGGGGGCTGGATCAGCAGCATAACTGAGTGGATAAAATAGCAGCAGCCTTGGCATCAAGTGGGTATAAATCTAAGTCTATAATGAATCACTGTAAGGCCCTGAGATGCTCCCTGCCCCCACAGATATGTAGGGCCTGGGCTGGAGTGAAATTTTGTAGATGTCTCCCTCTAGTCCCCGCCCACTCAGATCCATCTCCCACTCAGCTTTAGAGACCATTGACCCCAAACCCAAATCTGACCACATCGGTCTTCCACTTAAAGCCTTTTAATAACTCTCTCCCATCCAGTAGCAAAGGGGAACCTTCAGAGTTTATAGCACCCAGAGAAATGGGTGCTGTAATAGGGTTGGCATTTTAGCAACTCTTAAAGAGTGATTGAAATTTCAGTTAGTGGGCAGACAGCCCACTGAGAGGACTCCTGAGAGATGAAGTAGGGACAGAAGAGTAGAAAGTTTCCTACTGGTGGAACCAGGCTAGGAGACTGGGACCTCACGCAGCATAGATACTGGGAATTGGTGAAATTTTTTAACAGGAAAATAATCTGGCTATGGTATTTACAATAATTATTCTCTGTGGGATGATCCAGGGCAGTCCCTGAGTGGCACAGATCATAAAATATTTGATTACTAACCAAAAGGTGGGCAGTTCGAAACCAGCCAGAGGCTGCTTGGAGGAAAAGCCTATGATCTGCTTGTAGAGGGTCAGGGCCTTAAAAACCCCGAGGTGGCCATGAATCAGAATCGACTCAACAGCAATTGTTTTTCTAGGATACCCTAGGAGGTAAGAAGCTAGAGGTAGGGAGATCATTTATTCATTCCACTGACACCTACTATGTGCCAGGCATTATGCTGGGTCCTGAGCAAAGAGTGGCAGACAAGGAACATGTGATCCGTGGCTTCCCAGACTGATAAACAGCAGAGAAAAGGAAATGGCCTGTGTGATGGAACATGTACAGAAGTACAAGTGAACACTCACAGGGAATTCTGATACAGTCTGGGATAGTGGTGACATTTAAACTGAAATCTAGTGAAGAAAACCAGTTGTGGCCCGTCAATTCTGACTCACAGTGGCCTCACATATGTTGAAATTGAACTGTGTTCCATTGAGTTCTCTGTGGCTGATTTTTCCAGAAGCAGTTCATCAGCCCTTTCTTCCTGGTGTAAATGCAAACTCCTAGCTGTCTGGTTAGCAGCCAAGTACATTAACTGCTTGTACCATCTACAGAGAAAGGGAAGAGACGGTGCACGGTGGAGAGGATGAGCATTCCCAGAAGAAGGAGCACACAGAAAAGGCTGGAAAGCAGGCCATCCCTGCAAACTGTTTTAAAATTTGACTAAGGCTTGAGCTCAGCATGGTAAGGAATCATGGTAGATGAGGCTGGATGGGCAAGTGGACTGGGGGGACTTGGACCAGAGTGCCAGGGGGCCATTCAGGAAGTCACTGTGATGTCCAGAAGAAAGAGCTTGGAGGCCTGAGCTAGGTTCAAGGAGGGGATGGAGAGGAGTTGACGGATTCTAGGGCCCCTGGAGAGACAGAAGCTAACAGACCTAGCAGACAGCAGGGTGGAGGAGACAGAGAGGACTCTAGGGTTCCTGGCTTAGAGATAGCTACAGTAGAACAGACTGAGAAAGCCTCTTTCTCCTTTATCTGTCATGAAAACCAGATGAAGAGCTGTGGAGTGGTTAAGCACTCAGCTGCTGGCCAAAAGGTTGGTGTTTCAAATCCACCAGCCGCTCTGTGGGAGAACGATGTGGACAGTTGACTTCCGTAAAGACTGCAGCCTTGGAAATCCTATGGAACATTTCTACTCTGTCCTACAGGTTTACTATGAGCCAGAATCTACTCAATTGGCAAAAGGCTTTATTTGGTGCTCTGAGCTTGGTCTTCAGCTAGATTGAAAGCTTCTTGAAGCCAGCTATCAGGACCTTTCAGATAAGAGATGCTCAGTAAATAGCTGCTAAATGAATGAAGGGCAACTATTGGGGAAAACATCTGCATTGATCCCCAATACGGCGGTCAGGGCCAGGCTTCCTTCCCCACCCCTTTGAGCCTTCTTTTCTCTCTTCCCCACCCCCTAGTGACAGGCACAGCTCAGGGGTAAGGGGCAGAAGTGGCCTGAGGGCACAGTGCCACCTGGAATACGTAAAACATGAATTGCGAGTCAAGTGGCCCCTCTCACAGTTAATCGATGGCAGCATATCCTGATCGCTTTCATTATTATTATTTTCTTATGCATGTGTGATCGGGAGATTTATTGTTGAGGCTACAGAGGCAAAATCAATTATTCATGTTATAAATTAGAAAATGATTTATGTCTACAGGAGACGAGGCCTCAGCAAGCCGAGCCCATTACAGATAAGCTTGGCTGAAAGGAGCAAGATTTATCTGTAAACTTCACAAATTGCCGCTCGCCAATCCAGTCTTGTTCGCAACCCCTCCCCCCAGGCCACCCATCCCTCTTCCTGAGTCATTCTGTCTTTCTGTCCACTGTTCGCTTAACTGCTATTTCCTCTCTCCTCATCCCCCTGACTTTTCTTTGTTCTTCTTTTCTTTTTTTTTTTAAAAAACCTTGACAAATGCCCCATCACTTGGTAGTTTCTCTTTTAGGGGCAGACACTCTTGAAGCTGCTAAATAAACTTTCTGGTCTCTGGGAATAGTCTGCCCTGTGCAGGGAAGAATTAGGTAACAGATTGGAAAGAATCTTCTTCGCTCAGTTCATCTGCAAACATTTCGAGAGGACAGAGGACCAAATCATGCTTCTCTGAGCAGCTGACTTCTGCCTCAGGTATAAGACAATCATTACATAGCATCTGCATTCTGCCTTTCTAGGGTTCTTGCCATAGAACACGGTTACGAGAAGCAACATGAAGAAGTAGAAGGCCCACGGGCTCTGGAGTTAAATAGACTAAGGTTGAGAAAAAGAGAGAGAGAGAGAGAGAGAGAGAGGAGTTTAAATCCTAACTTTGCTGTCAATCAATGGTGTGATCTTTGGCAAGTCATTTACATTCTCAGGGCCTCAGTTTACTCACCCGCAAAATGGGTTTAAAGACTGAAGGAATAACAATGTTGGCAGCTCCAGCCCTGTTGCTGACACATAGATAATACCCCCAAGATGTTAGCTTCAGTAGGACAAAAATGGCAAACAGAATACTCATCTCCTTCTCTGTTACTTGGCTGTTGAACAAAGGCTACCCTAGATTTCAAAAGTAATTGAACTGGGATAAGGCAGACACGTGCTCCCACCTTCCAATGCAGGTATCATGGGTATAGGGAAGGAAGCACTGCCCCAGGAGTCAGAAACACAGGCTTACAGACTGTCTGTCTCATAAGCACCTATAGCCATGACAAGTTGATCTACTCTTTGAACCTCATTTTCCCCTCCTATCAAATTGGGGGTAATACTACCTGCCCTCCCTACCTCCTGGGATGTTGCATTGAATGAAAGGAGGGCTCTAAATTTGCTTGGATAACCTGATCTCTCTATATAATTCCAATAATACTTATGACAAATATTTATAGTAGTTATCATTGGATGACGTTATACAGAAAAATTGGCAAAAAAGAGATTTCAGGTCAGTTGGAGGGCAACCACAGCAAAAGTGCACTTAAGAATCAGCCTCTTCAGTGACTGAGTAAATGCACCTTGTGATGCAGTGCGTCACTTTAATATGGCCTTTCTCGCCATGATCTTGTGACTTCCAACAAATGGCTGGGTGGGAGTATGCAAATGAGGCACTGTGGCCCATGAAGGGGATTGGACAGCTTACTAATAACACAAATAAGGTGCATGGTACCTTGTGTGGGTAATACCATGCAAATAAGGTGTATGGAACCCTAATGAGGGGATTGGTCAGTTTTGCCATCTGCTAACCTTAAAAAGAGACACACAGAGAGCAGGAGGAACTATAACATGTCAGACAAGCAGTAGTGGCCCAGAAATAGTGAGAGCAACAGTGGGTCCAGAATGCTGGAACCGGGAGACTGACACAAAAGAGCAGAGGTATAGTTTGCTGACTCATGGGGTGAGGAGCTTTGTAATACTTGCCCAAGCAGGGCAGAAGTGAGGTTGAGAGGCCAGAGAGAGGCCTGCCTGTGGGCACAGCTGAGAACATGCTGTCCTGATCAAAGAACTGTATCCTGACTCGTTTCTGTTTCTGAGTTGTTTTCTCTTACTTCCCTAACAAACCACTTAACTGTGAGTACAGTTTATGAGTTCTGTGAGACACTTCAATGAATTATGGAACCCAAGGCTGGAGGGAGAGTACTGAGGGGAGGGGAGTAGTGGATGTTAGAGACGATGGGGTGGTATAGTAGTCTGGAAAAGGTGGACATTTGGGACACCTTTAACCTCTGCCTCAGAGGAGCCAGGTTTGTGCTGACCCTTATAAAAGAAATTACTCGTTTACACCTGGAATGCCCTGAAATGGTCTCAGGCTTCCCAGGGGAAACACATACGCCACCAGCCTGCTGATGCCTGCAGCCTAGCTGCATTGGACTCACAGACCCAAGGCTAATCGGATCAAGCAGGGCTGATCCCGAGCCTGACTTGGTGCAGAGGCAGGAGCGCTGACCCCGGAGAGCCTAGCCCTTCCTGAGTGCCCACTGTGCACGAGACGCGGGATTCTAGTGGGCCAAGTAGACACAGTAGGGTTTAACCAAGTAAGGTTTAACCAGATGAGCGGGCGAGTAGGGAAGAAGGCTTGAAGCCTCTGTAGAGAAGGGACAAGGAATTAAAAGATTTGGCAGCTGGTTGCTGGTTTGGGGAGGCAAGCATGGGTCAACTTTTGGAGAGAGTCTCAGTCTGCTTCCAGGTCCCCTACTGAGAACAGAGCTTTTTAGTGATTGTTTTACTGAAGCCCAGGAGCCTGATCCCAGGGCATGGCACTGGCCTAAGAGACACAGCTCCACTGCTTTCTGAGGGCCCGGGACTCTGGTACCTGGAGACCCTACTCCTTCCGTGGGTCCAGTGGTAAAGACAAATTCCCCCCCTCCTGCTTTCAGGAACAGGCTCCAGGCTTCCATGAAATCCACCCAGCCCTATCCCCAGAGCTCTGCACCTCTTCCTCAAATCCGTGGGAGCCCACCCTCCCGGGCCCTCAAGCCTCAACATAATTTTCTCAACCCTTATTACTAGTTCCAGAAGTCCTGGCAGCTGCTCTTTCAGCTGATTGAAACCCCCTTCTCCATTGTACCCTGTGAGACAGTCCCCAAGCCCTCTCACCTGGCCCAGGTGAAAACTGTGTCCTCCATAGTCAACCTCTTGGGATGCACGAGTCTTCTGATGCTTCTCTTACTGTTGACCGGAAGCCTTAGAGTTTTCCTGGCTCCCCAAATATCTCACTGGACAAAGCTACTCAGTCAGCTTTAATTTTTTCATCTGATTCTCCTAGGACTCATGTCAAGCTATTTCCTTGGGACATCAGATATTTTCCTTAGAAATTCTACCCACCTTAAACCCAGATTAGATGATCCCACTCTCTGCTTTAAAACTCCAGTGGCCCACCATTGGCCGTGCCTGTAAAAAGATTCATATTGATTAGTATGGCAAAAAAGGTCCTGGAAATAGGGTCTCAGTGTCCCTGCCATGTCCCCTACCCTGTTGGTCCTTCAGAAGCTGCACTGAGCATTCACTGTCCCCTTTGCGCCTTTCCCATGCTCCTCCCATGTGACCTGACCTCCCTAGACATCAGAATCCTCTGGAGCAGAGTGTTCCAATCCAGACGTGGTCTCCACAAAGCCCCTGGGACAAAGAGACAGCACAGTGTAGCAGAGAGCCCTGGGCTTGAATCTCAGCTGCTCTGCTTACAAGCCATGTGACCTCACTTGGGACATTGCCTCTTCAGGCCCGAATCTCTTCATAGCTTAAATGGGGTTAACACTGTTTCCTCCCAGATAACTGTAAGGTCTAAATATTGGGGAAAAAGTTAAGGCTTATGGTTTCAACCTGGCTAAGAAGCCAGATGAAGACTCAAACCCAGGCAAGGAGATAGGAAGTAGCCCTTTTGAATGTGGTCAAGGTCCTTTGGGGGTCACGCAGCATGCGTTGGAGTAGGGCTTCATTACTAATGTAGACAGGATTCAAAGCGGCAGGTGAGAGGGCTCCTGGAAAAGGCATTGTAAGAGTGAGATAGATTGCTCTGTGTTCTGTGGTTACCATCATCTCTGAATTATCACGGTAGGAAAAGAGGTGCTTTGGAAAGAGAAGAGGTTGGCAGAGACGGATTCACAGCAGGTTACCAGCAGCTGCCCCTGGGATGCCAACCAGGCTTGAATCAGGCTGGGAGCTTCAGCGCCTGCTTGAGGAGAAGGTGCAGGAGGTTGATGAACTAGCTTTGGCAATGCTTGGTTACCTTGTCCTGCCAATAAAGTCACCAGGATTGAAAAATGGAACGAACTCATTCCCTTGCCCTTGTCCTCGGGTGTTCTCTGGCTAAGCCCCATCCTTTTCACTACCAAATTACTTTTGCCTCCCCTTGTTCTGAAATGTTTGTGGCAAAATGACCCCCAATGAGCTTGGGTGCTAACCAAAAGGTCAGCAGTTCAAATTTACCTGTCAGTTCTTGGAAACTGCATGGGGCAATTCTACTCTGGGGTCACTATAAGTCAGGATTGACTCAGCAGCAATGGGCTTGGTTTGGCATGGGCAGGTCATATAGTCAGATCATACACTCTGACATGATGAGAGCATGGGTAACGCTGGAACTGAAGGCGTCTGTAGTGAGAGTGGATGGCAGATGAGTTTGAAGAAAAGGGGCTCTTCTGATCTCTCAACCTAGGAGAAAAGTGCCATAGCCATCTATATAAAGACCAAAGGAAATCAGTATAAGGCGGTAACTCTCAGTACAGGGAATCAGGAAGCCTGCATTTGAGTACTGCTTCTGCCACTTAGCAGCTGTGTGACCTTTGGCAAGTTAACCTCTCAGAGCCTCAGTGTACTCAACTGAAAAATGGGAAACAGAATATCTACCTTACTGGGTTGTTGTACAAATTAAATAAAGTGATTTGTTTAACATAATGCTTGCCATATTACAACCGCAGGTAAGTGGTACTCATTATTATTATGAATACCCATCCTAGCAGAACCTTCTAGTTTGATCTCTGAACCATGTGAGAAGGCCTGAAATTAAGATGAAGGGAGAGAGTAGGATTGATACTAGGAAGATCATTAGGACTGAGAGGAAACTGGATTTCTGTAGGAAATAGACCCTACCCAAGAGCATGGGGGCGCTGCCTCAACTCCACTTTGGCATGTCGTTGGGCATGCAAACAAGTGACAAGGTTTAACCTGCTTGGCCTGAGTGGGGGGTAGATTCTGGGCTGAGAGCCAGGCTGTGTGCAACTACAACTAGGTCTAAGTGTTTCTTCTTAAAAATGAATCTCTAAGCATTTATGTAGAAGAAAGCCTAGTACAGATGTAATAAATGCTTAATAAATGTTTGCTGAGCAGAAGGAAGGGAGATGGAGGGGAAGAAGAAAGGAGGAGGGGAGGAAGAGAAAAGCTGTACTCTGTGCCAGGTAGCCAATAGGAGAAGCGTGGGGGTGAGGAGGGGGGATCCAGGCTTCCCACGGGCTCTCTGTGACACCTGCCAGGTAATCAGTCTGCATCTGGTCTGTCACCCTGAGTCACTGTGTATTATAGTCCGCTCACTTCCCATGCAGCTCAGAGGCCTACAGCTGACCACCAGCCCAGCAGACCAGGGACTGGCCAGCCCTGAGGCTCCCTTACCTCCAGCCTGGTGCCTCAGGCAGACCAGCAAAGGTTGGAGTTAAGAGCTCGCAGGCCACTCTCTGTTCCCTCCTCCTCTGACCCCATGCGTCTTTTCTGCTGCCGTCCCAGCTCCTTGCCTTGCTTCATTGCCCAAGCAGCTCATCAGCTCACTGTCCATCAGGCTCTGGAGTTTTCCACGCCTTTGCAGTGTTGGACCGTTTGGAACAGCAGCATTGTCTGAAACCTCCCACTCCACCCACTTGCTTGTAACTGCATCTTTCTTAATATTCCCTCTTGATGACTCCCCCACCTCGTCTACCTTGCCAGAGTAGCTTCTCCCATCCTCTGGATGGTGGTGCAGCTTGGTTTTGAATTAAATCAGAGCATCTGGTCACACATGGGAATTTGGATGTCCAGAGTCATTGTAGGAAACCCTCCTCCCCATTAAGCCACCTCCAAATTTAGTCATGCTGCAGCCTAGAAATTCTTCACTCCCAATGCCACTCTCCATTCCTCTCCCCTTGCTACAGCCCACAGACAGTGCTCCTATAATCACTACATTTAGGTTACCTCTTCCATATAGACTACATGTGAGGCCCAGCACAAGTGCCACCACTTCCAGGAAGCCCTCACAGATTTCTGTCATCAAAATTGGCTAACAGCACTGCTTTGAGCACTAGCCACAGGCTGCCTGCATTATAAACAGTCACGTGCATTCTTGGCACCTAACTTTTTGCCTAGAACTTGTAAGGTACCAAAATCATATTTGTTGAATTGATTAAATGGTGAACATACTGGCTTGGCTGGATTACCAGGCCCCCAGCTTCTTACGAGACAAAAAACTGTGTTGGTAAGAAGGACTTCACTCCAGGTTCACAATGACCTGACAGTTTTCAGCTCCAGCCTGGTGGCCCCTAGTGCACACAGAGAACTGCCCATATATGTGCCAATCTGTCACATGCTTCCAGACTTCGAGTGTGTCCTCACAGAAGTACTGATCTCTGGTTTGGAGTCAGCTTATTTTCCACTAGGACCTCCAGATCTTTTGCAGCCATGTACTTACAGAGCCACTGAAGACTCCTTACTTCCCACGTACCTCTTTACCTATATGGTTTAGTTTTTCCTCTTCGGGGACCAGCATTCACCTTTTCCCCTTTTCCTTGAAAGTGACGCTGTCAGATAGAGTTAGTCTTGCCTGTTCAAATTCACTCATTCCCCATAGCCAATCAGTTCAATTCATCCCTCCCTTTCCATTTCTAGAGGTGCCACTAATGTGATCTAGGCTCTCATCCCTTCGTATTTTCAGGACACCTCTCAGAGACTGCTGGAGCAGGAAGTGATCTTAGAAATTATGGTGTAACTTTCTTCTTTTAGAGGTGGGGAAACTGAGGCTCAGACATGAAGTAACTACCATTATCACACAGAAAGAGTGAATGCCTCCTGAGGCCAGGGCCATGTCTGTTTATTCAGTGCTGTATTCGCAGCACCTGGAAAAGTGGTGCGTAGTAATGTACTCAGTGAGGACAAGGCTTGATTGGTAGAACCAGGTTTGGAGCCAGGGTACCTGACTCAGGTCCAGTGCTCTTCTCACTCTGGCAGTACCATGGCCGCCTTGTACATCTTCCACACCCAGCCCATCCTCTGCAATCTGAACTGTGCTCTGAGACCAAACAAACTCTTCTTTGACAAGCTATTCCCTTGCCCTAAAATGAACCCTTATTCCTTGCAATGAAACATACCTCTCATTCTTCTCAAGTTGTATAGGCATTAATTTTTTTTTTATTTAGAAAAAGATTGCATTATATATTGTCTAAAGTGATAAAAAGAAGAGAATATAAAAATGGACATTGACAACCTAAATTCGTGAAAATCCAAGCCTGATCTCCCAAGCAGTTGGATTCTAAGAGAGGCATCGGTGAACTGATTGAATTGGTTGGGTGGGGCAGAGGAGATGGGAGTGCAGAAGGGGACGGATATGTGACAGAGGATCCAGAACTGAGGGATCCTTAGCCTTATCTTTGGGAAACTGAGATCAAGAGTCAGGATCCATCCAGCACTCAGAAACCTCTGATCTAGTAGGGAGACAAGGACATGCTTGGTCCTTTTTTTTCTTTTTTCTTTAACATGACTGAGTGAAAATGTACATTCCCGTATAAATTTACGTGCCCACCTATATGCAGCTTCCACTGCTCTCCCTGTCCAGTGACAGCACACTATTCCTCTCTGCTCCATACATGTCTCATCCTCCCAACACCCTCCTTTCCACTCCTCTCCACCCACTCTCCTTCCTCCAGGCAGAGGTCGGTAGGATGACATCCTATAGATGTATAGAACCATAAAGTGCAACCAATATATGGTCACTCTGCATTGCCAAGTCCAATCCATTCCTGTCCAAAGAGTGGACCTTTGTTATAATTTATGGGTAAGGGCAGCATCAGGGCCGGGGGTCATGCTCTCAGGGGAACCCCGAAACCGCTGGACCATCAATTGAGGTCTTTTAGTGGAGATCTCAGGATGCACCCCTTTTTATTCTTGTGTTGCCAGTGAGACTCAACCTAGTGAGCTCCATCATGGCTATCACTGGTGGTGGCCAGGCACCATCCGGTTCTTCCGGTCCCAAGTCGATGAAGGCACCAACTCTTGTGGGTCTCTCTGTCTTCTAGGTTGTCTTTACCGCATGTAATTTTGGGCCTCGGTGACATGCTTGGTCTTAATAACAGAAACCAGGAGGTAGTTTCCCCAAAACTGGTGTCTCCACTGAGCATGTCCCTGACGCAGGGTCTCAACTATGGTGCTCAAGGGAGGACTATCTGCAAGCAACCTGATATCTTCTGTCAAATATTCAAGACTGGGCTTCTCCTCCCAGAAGACAGAGTCCAAGGTAGTACGGACAGAGGGTAAAGGACTGCAGAGACTCCGGTGGCTTCTCTTTGACTTGTGTCCATGGGCAGGGAAGGTTTGGAATTGAATACTAGTTGATGAACACTCACGGGTTTGGGTGTTTCTAGTTGTAAAGTTTGGGGAGGACTGTGCTTCTGGGACTGCGGCTTCTGGTATCATCATCACTGTTCTAGGAAAGGAAAATTCAGCCAAGAAGAAGATATCCCAAAGTCTACCTGGATAGAACCAGGATGTGAGACTCAGCTTCTTATCTCTCTGGGAAATGGAGCAGAAAAACCCTCAAATCAGGAGGGTAGGGAGACAAAAGAGAAGCTCATTCAGGAGAAACCAGTTGATAGGAGGAAGAGCAAGGTGGCAGAGCCAGAGACCTGGGAGCAGAGGTGTGGTAGACTGATGGGGCTATCGGCTCCAATAAACAGCGTCCCTGAGTCATGACCTATGTGCTGTTATTTTGTGGTCCCACCCACTCTAACTCTGAGCTCAGCCATGTAATTTGCTTTGACTGATGAAACATTAAAAAAAAATGTATCTTCAGGCAGAGGCTTCAAAGTACACGTGTGTTCCAATTTTTTGCATAGTTGGCCTTGCTGGTCATGCCCTTCTGCTGTGCCATGAGGAAATTCCTGGGATGGAGGGTGTGAAAGACATGTGGCAGAGAACTGAATCATCTCATTCACCCCAGCCACCAAAGTCATCCCCGTCAAGGCCATCCTAGATCAGCCAACAGCAAGCCACCCTCCCCATAAGTGTGAAATAATCCAGCTGTAATAGAAACACCTGCCAGCTAAGCTCAGCCTAAATCACTGACCCCCAGAAAGCCACGTAAATGCTTATTGTTTTAAGCCTCTGAATGTGGGAGTGGTTTGTTAGACCACACTAAAGTGGCTGTAGAAGGGTGATAAAGCAAGCTAGTTCACAACTAAGCACCAGACAGGAGTCAGCGATGCAGCCTAGGATTAGCGGAAAGGAAAACCAGACTGCAGAAGATTGGAGGGCACAGCAACAGCAAGACTAGAACCCTGATATCAAGGCAACTTCCTCCTTATATTGTGTTGATGATCCTCTCTAAGTCCTGCCCTTTACCTGCTCTTCACCAAGGTCATTTGTGTACTTTTATCCCCATACTAGATTTTATGTGTCTTGGATTATCCATCAGTATCTCTCTCTCCTTCTCTTTATCTCCCATGGGGGCCAGAGAATCACAAGGTCTAGGGTCTAGTCCTGGCTTCCCCAGTACTAGCTCTGTGACTGCAAGCTGTTCCCTCCATCACTGATACTCAATTTCATTGTCAGTGAGAGGTGGGAATGACATTGGGGCCCTTCCAGTTTTGGTAGTTTAGGATGCCCTTACAGGCCCTTCCTCTTCTCCCTCCTCCCTCTCTCCTCCCTTGCCTTCTAAGTCTGTATGCTACCCAAGAATTAAAGCATGAAAAACCTATGTGTTTCTGGTGTCATCTATTATCAGCTTTCCGTCACCATCCGTTAAGAAGGAACACTTCCCTTTATCTCCCTCTTGTTCCTAGTGTATTTTAAGGAATGTTTTTCTATTCCCTTTTATGTGTTTTGCAGGTTGCATCTCATTTCTTTCTCTGATTTTTCTTTTCTCAAGCCTGTAAATGCTGGCTATTTCTTTGTTCTCTTCTTGGGCAATCAGGCCAAGTTCTTGTTGTAACAACTGGCAGATCTGTGCCCTCTGCAGCTTTTTGTCTGGCCAATGAGATTTTTCTTTCATTGCTTACCAATCTTCTTCATGTTTGAGATTTTTTTTTAAATAGGCTTTTAATTAATTCTGTACTCTAGAGAGCTGGTTGACAGTCACAGCTCTGCAATTTAACTAATTGTGTGACCTTGGGCAGGCGACTTAGCATCTCAGTGCCTCAGTTTCTTCACCTATAAATTTGGGAAATTACACCTGTCCTGACTACCTATGACCATTGTCATAAAGCTCTAGTCGGAAACTGCTAGGACAACCTTTGGTAGACTCCAGAGCACTTCAGAGCACAGACAGTTTTTGTGATATGCTTGATCTTCTGACTGATAAAGGTGAGCTCTGTGGGCAAAACCTGGAACAAGAACTGCTTTTTGTCCCCAAGAGCCCATGAGCAGTGCTGCCCACTTTTCCCATAGCTTTCCCACTTCCCTCTCCAAAGAGAAAATTATCTAGACTGCCACTGGCCCAACTCCCCACCTCCTGTAGTAGTCCACCATATTTAAAAGTTTTCTTTGTCCGGCCTAATTCTCCACCGTCTGTCTCCGTGTTCGCAGTGGGATTCTTCTGCCCCTGCAGGTGGTACCATTTGCACTACCGTTCTCGTGCTCCGTGTGCCCTTCTCCCCCACAGGAAGACCAGGCCACTCAGGCTAGCCAATCATAGTATGGGCATGTGACCCAATAGGACCAAACAGAATCTTCTCTGTGATATATATATATGAAAATTG
This sequence comes from Heterohyrax brucei, assembly GCA_028571685.1. Taxonomy (NCBI): domain Eukaryota; kingdom Metazoa; phylum Chordata; class Mammalia; order Hyracoidea; family Procaviidae; genus Heterohyrax; species Heterohyrax brucei. Next base: position 34,284,694 of record CM053154.1, read on the forward strand.
GGAAAAAGAAAATTCTTTTCTCCTGGCTTTACTAAGGAGGAAAGGCATGATTTGGGGATTTCTCATGGTCATCTTGCCATCCTGCGATGAGAGCCTGTCTTCAGAATAAAGCAAAGAGAATGAGGAAATCAGCCTGGAGAAGGAACAATGTCATAATGACATCATGTAATAAGCCCCACCCTAAGATTCAACCATATCTGAAGTTGGAGTAATATCTAGACTTGTTGGTCTTGTGAGATTTTTGATCAGGCTTATTTGAGTAGGGGAAACTACTGCCTTACTGAAAGATTTCTTATGAATACACTTCTCAAATCTCAGATAGTTCTGGAGCCTCTGTGGTCCCCATCACCACGAGTGAGTTAGTGCTGTTCCAGGGTTGAGGTGGCAAGGTGACAGAGGAGGAAGAGCAACAGAAGAGCGGGTCTTTCCTCTGTCACCTCAACACATAAACTGTGTACAGATTGAACAATTCCCTACTTCCAAGGATTCAGAAAGAATCCAGGCTTTGGAGAGAGATAGATAAACATCTCCATCCCAGTGTGCTACTTATAAGGTAGTAATGAAGCCTTAACCTCTCTTGTTCTTGCAGATCTATTTAAAAATAATATATGTTCGGAGCCTACCATATAGTAGGCACTCAATAATTTGTACATCTTCTGAAAAGTTTCTTAATCTTTCTGAATTCAACTTTCTAAGCTGAGATTGCCTTTATGTTGTGTTTCCTGTTTTTCTTTGAAACTTGTGTTATAATAGTTTCTGATCATTTCCTCTAAGGTTATCTTCAACTTTAAAATACCCAAAGACTTCTTCTTTGTATTTGGATGCTGCTTACTCATAACAGGGCTTCAGTGAATGTTTGCAGGTTGAAGAAAACAGTGAACGCTGAACGGAAAGTCACATTTACCTCATACAGCTCTACCTTCAGCACAATGGAGCTGTTCGTAGTACTCTCTGGAACCAGGGAATGGAGCCACACTTTGGGACTAAGGTATGGATACTCTAGCAAACTTTTTTTTTTTTTTTTAACTATTTCAAGTGTATTACCTGGTCTTTCAGACTCAAAAGTAGGCAATTGGGACCTTTTTGTGTGTTTATTTAGTCTTCATTTATTCATCCAATACAACTTCATGCAAGTTGCTATCCTCAAGAAGTCTATAGATGCCCAAAAGTAGAAATTGAAAAGAAAAAAAACATTTGTCACCAGAGCCTAGCACATTTCTAGCAACATAATGTCTGTTCTATGGAAATAAAAAGAAAAAATCCTGTGATATTGAAGCTGGAAAAATCCTTGGAGACCACTAAATACCACTCTTCATGCTCTATCCGATCTTTATTGACATAGTTTACCTCTTTGTGGGTGAAGAAACTGATGACTCATGACTTTCCCAAGGCTACACCTCTGGTTCATTATTTGTTTTTCAACCAATTCTATAACTATACTTGAGTATGGAGAGCTGAAAACCTGCTTTTGTTTTTCTTCTAGCCAGGAAGTCTCTGGCATCACTTGCCATGCATCCACACTGCTTTCCTCCCCTCTATCTTCTGTCTGAGATTGCCTGTGCTTTGCCTCTCCTTGCTCATGTCAAGGCCACGCCACCACCTCTCCCCTTCTGCATGTATTTCTAATCTCTCAGATCAGCCTGGCTGCAGAGCTGGCCCAGAATTTCAATAGTACACGTCACATAATGTTCACCCGCACAATCTCTCTGGAGGAAGATGTTTTGCAAATTCCTTGTAGGAAGTCAGAATCTCCCTGCCAAAGCCTCCTGTCCTCTTCTAATCACCTTTGGGTATGTAACATTTTCACTATTCTCCACTCCTTTTTTAGAACAGAAAGAAGCTCACATCCAACTACAGTTGAAGCCATTAAGTGAGAGGTGTTATTCAGACACAGGGCATTTATATAATCCCCAAGAGGAAATACAAGAATGAACTGATGGAGTGAGACAAGTAAAATGTTCAAGATCCTGTCTAAGTCCTTTAATTACCCATAGAAATCATCCACTATTCTCCCACTTCACCACCCAAGGTGGATACGCTCAGAGACCTTTTATACTAATATATCAATGCCTACCTCCCTCTGCCCACTTCTGTAAGAGGCTTCCTGGGGTGAGCTATGCATGGAGGAGAGGACAGCAAAGGAGAAGTGAAGCACGCATGTGTTAATTTATTGCTAACTGTCTCCTCCACCAGACCGTAAGGTCTAGGAGAACAGAAACCAAGTTCAGTTTACTCGCATTGAATACCCAGCCCCAAGCTCATAGCAAGTGATCAATAAATACTTGTTGAATGAAAAATCAAAGAAGAGAGAAACCAGAGAGGCAAGCAGAGGAGATGTACTTACTTCCCTGTTCACGTGTCTCTGCCTTGTAGCTAACGGAATGGGATGGATGAGAGGGCAGTCTGTCCTCAGAGGCTTGTCCAAGGGGCCCTTGTGCTCCCTCTCCTCACCCAAGGCCAGGGTTGCTTCCTGTGATTTCTGATCCACGGCTGACATAAGTCCTCGGGGGAAGACACAATGGACGCTGACTCTCTCTCTCTCCTTATTCTTGTTCAGTCATCTGTGACTGCTACAGATGGTGACCAGGGAGAGCTGTGTGTCAGGAGGGGCAGAGGCAGGGAAAAGACCAATTCAGAGATAAAGTTGCCTCAGGGCTTCAGATTAAGGTCACTTCAGAGTTCTGAACAGGCAAGATGGACAAGCCTTTGTTTGGTCTCCCAACACAGGCTTCACTCTCTCCTTAGCTTTCAGGGCAGGAATCTGGGGACATGGCTATTTGGGGCAATCTGTAGCATCCTGTATGAGATGCATTATAGTTTAGAGTCTTACAGGAGGGTCCTGGACCCTCACCAGTAGTTATCTCAGCTTTCTCAGAAATGCCCATAAGCGCTGTGGATTCTGCTTTTAGGCCTTGATTTAACAATTTAAGCTTCTACTATTTGACCTTCAAAAATACTTTACCAATCTCATGACCCACTATACGCCCTCTATCCCTCATGGCTTTCCCTTTATGCTCCCGATGCACTTTCAGGGAATTTGTCCACCAACTTCTAAATTCATATGGAGTACTTAATGTTCAAGAAAAGCTATAACTATTTTGAAAAACAACAGAGACAAGGCTTGTCCTACTACATGTCAAGATGTATTACAAAGTGATACGAATTTAAATAATGTGGTAGTATCTCAGGTACAGACAAGTAGAACAATGAAACTAAAAGAGTTCAAAAACAGATCTAAATATTTAAGGAAAAAATTGTTATATGAAATAAGTGTTTTTAATTAGTGGACAAAAGATTGACAATTCACTGAATGGTGTTGGGACAATTAATCATCTGTATGAAGAAAAAGAAAGTCATATCCCTACCTCACACCATATGAAACATATTCTAGACGGGTTAAAGACATTTAAACAACCTCATTGTACTGCTCACATTTCTTTAAGCACAGCATGCACTTCTAACATCTCTCTACTTTTATCTTGTTCCCTCTCTATAATATTACAAATCCTAATGGTACTTCTTCTCTTCTTCAAACAGCTGTCCCCTGAAGGCTCACACTAAATGCATCTCCACATTAAAGACCTTCCTGGCTTACCAACTGGATTGGAAGTTCCTCAAGGAGAGGTCCTACATCCTACTTCTTTGTATCTCTCCCTGGCACCTAGCAAAGTGTCTTGCAAACAGAAAGAGCTCTGTTAATGCATATTAATGATAATTATTGTGGCAGTTATAATGATGACTAGGCTGATGGTGAAGATGAACAAGTGTAGCTGAATGCCCTGAGAAATGGGGTGGGTGACTCATATTTTGCAAACAGAGTAATCCTCATTAAGCTCCCTAATTAGACTGCGAGTTAGGACTCCACGTTCAGTTCCATCTCTGATATCTATCTATTAGTTCCTATTTTAGCATCCAGAACTTTAAATATTGCTTGTCGGTCAAGGTCATCCAAGATCTTCAACAGCCTGTACTCAAAAAGTTAAAATGCCACTGTTTGAAAATAAGTAGTAAAATCGTAGGAATCAGATGGGGGGGGAAATCCTCACTGTTAATTAATTAAGAAGCATTTGTGGAGCTTTTCCTGTGTGCCAGGATCTGCAGAAAACACAAAGATCCCAATTCAATGTAGCCAATTACAAAGGACACATCTTGGAGCCCTGGCAGTACAGTGGGTAAGAGCTCAGCTGCTAACCAAAAGGTCAGCAGTTTAAATCCACCAGCCACTCCTTGGAAACTCTATGAAGCAGCTCTACTCTATCCTCTAGAGCTTCTATGAGTTGGAATTGACTCATTGGCAATAGTTTTGTTTTTTTGCCTGCCAGCTATTGGTTCTGTGACTAAGAACAGGTTACGAAGTCAGATCTACATGGGCCTAAATCTTGAGTCTGCCAATTATTATCATTGTGACCTTGAGTGAATTGTTTTATCTCTCTAAGCCTCTGTTTCTTTTATTTGTAAATGGAGACAATAAATGTATCTCTTTTATAAGATTGACACGAGAATCAAGTGGAATAGTATGTGTAAAGCACTCAACCTAATGACAGAAACATGGAAGACATACAGTGTGCTATTTACATGTCTTTGTTATAGAAGTTTCTGATTCATGAGCAATAGACCCCAGAAAGGCCCCATAGTTATTAAGAGGGTGTTTTAGTCAGCTAGGGCTGATCTAACAGAAATACCACACAGTGGATGGCTTTAACAAAGGAAGGTTTATTCTTCCACAGTCCGGTAGGCTGCAAGTCCATATTCAGGGTGTCCACTCCAAGGGAAGGCCTTCCCCCTTGTTGGCTCTGGAGGAAAGTCCGATATTGCATCAGTCTTTGTCCAGGGAGCATCCTGGCGCAGGAACCTCAGGTCTGAAGGACGTGCTCTTCTCCCGGTGCTGTTTTCTTGATGGTTCCAGGTTCCCAATTCTCTGCTTGCTTCTCTTTCCTTTTATCCCTTGCAGGCTGAAAGGATTAAGGGTGGGGCAAGCCACACTCCAGGGAAACTCCCTTTACAGTGGAGCAGGGCGGTGATCTTATAAAGGGATTTACGGTCCCACCCTAAGCCTTTAACATACAGCGTAGGAAAACCACAAAATGGAGAACAGTCACAAGATACTAGGAATCATGGCCCAGCCGCATGGCTACACATATTTTTGGGGGGACACAATTCAATCCATGACAGAGGGTATCCCCAATCTACATGGCTGTTAAGGAAAATCTATAGAACAAATAAATAACATACTGTCGCGTGTAAACCAAACCCAATCTGTTGCTGTTGAGTTGATTCCAACTAATGACAACCCCACACATTACAGAATAGAACTGCTCCATAGGGTTTTCTTGGCTCTGATCTTTACAGAAACAGATGGCTGGGCTCTTCTCTTCCACAGCATTGCCAAAAAAAGCCATTGCCAGTGAGTTGATTCTGACTCATGGTGACCCTACAGGTCAGAATGGAACTACCCCGTGCTTTCAAGGAGTACCAGCCCAGATTTGAATTGCTGACCTTTTGGTTAGCAGATGTAGTGCTTAACCACTAGGCCACCAGTGCCCCCATGCCACTGCTAGGTGGGTTCACCTCACCAACATTTAAGTCAGTAGTCAAGCACAAACTGCACCACCATGTGTTATAATTTTTCAAATAGATACGAACACTGTTACAATGAACAAGACAAGCTGATGTTAACACAAAGAAGAAATGTCATTGCTCACTTCATCACTTGATAATTTCTCAACTTATAAGCTAACAAAATAAAATTTATCCAACAACAGCATGAAAGCATTGCTTACTTTTTTTTTTAATTGAAAACTCAGATACATGGATGAGTGGTGGGCTTTCAAAAGACAGCTCTTAGAAGAAGAGTTTTGAGAGAAAATCCTAAAGTTAGAGATTTTAGCAGGAGGTTATTCATTCCTATCACCATCTTAACGTCCATCTGTATTGCTCACAGATGGAACCAAATGACCAGGATGCTTCTGACATCAGGGCTCAGCGTGGGGTGGCTGCCCTGCTGCTAATCCTCCAATTTCCCCACCGCTGTCATTACAGAAAAGAGGAGAAGCCCCACAACAGAAGCAAGCCCACCTAAGGAAGATGCTGGGAGGCAGAGACACGAGGAAAGGTTAAAGGGCCACTTTTTAATAGAGCCTAAGGATTTCGACTTGCAAACGGCAACATTAAGATTGATTTCCTTGTAAAGTGCCTTTTTCGTAAATGCTATCTTTGGGTGTTTAAGTGGATAATCTTTACTTTCAGGAACTTTTCTGAGGGAATTAGTCTTCAATCTTTTAAATGCTGAAGTTTCATTTATTAAAACTCCTATCAGTCTCTGGTGACCCAACAGTTTGGTCTCCTAGAAAATTATTTCCAACTTTAGATTTCCCAACAAAATAAAAGCCCAGGGTATTATGGCAAGGTGGGGCTGAGAGGGCATGCATGGAGAGTAGGGGTAGCCCGGTGAGACTGCAGACATCTCACAAGGCCAGACCACGGTACAGAGGTCAAGTGCTTGGAGATACCAGCTCTGGGCTGTACATCCTTCACTCATACCCACAGAGAGAGTGAGAGCATGTGTATATATGTTCTGGGGTTTTTCTTTATCGTCAGTTCCCAGAATTACAGAATCAACAAGCCACTGAAGCTCAGAGGGAAAAGACTTGCCCAGGACCAAAGAATAAATGCCTTGAAGAACTAAGATTAAAAACTGCATCTCCTGCTCATCAGTTGTTCGCTGAACCTACCATGTGGCCCTTTCCCATAGTTTATCACAAGGAGGAGCAAGTATCCAGAAACACTGAGAACTGAAGGTAAGAAAAGAAGAGCTATGCAGACTTACCTTCTCCCAAGTGAGCCCTGATTGGTGCCAGAGAAAGGATTTGGACTTGGGGAGGGGGTGTCATTAGGTGGAGAACGAAGGAAATTGAACGAATTTTCCTACGGGATATAGTTAGGAATTCCAGGCAGGACAACCACTATTTGTTGGTCCTTGTTCCATCACCCCTACCAAACCCTGATGCTCAGGCTTATGAAACGTTCAGCTTTCCTCAGGAGCAGCCACCGTTTCCCTGTCTCTGTTCAGGAGTATTGCATCTAGATGCAGAGTCTTGAGGAACAGACTCCAAGAGTCTGATGATGGAAGAATAAGAAGCTCCTGGCTCAAAAGTACTTAGATACCACATATCCCAAGTGGAGTTCAAGTGTAGGATGATCTCTTTTGACTGGTAGATGGAAATGATTCAACCAGTTGGCCTTGCTTTGGAAAAGGAGACAACTGGACATAGGCTGCTCACTGGGGCCATGTGTAGTTGTGCAATAACCCAGGATGTGATGTTTCTCAAGCCTACAACTTCCTTCTCCCCTAAAGGTAGTTCACTTCTGCAAAAGGTAGTGTTGGGAGAAGAGCATTAACAACTTCTGTCATCAAATAAAAAAATTTCCAGAAGAATAATGAAAATGGTAATGTTGTCTCTGCTGTCCCTTCTAGGTCCAGCCTCCCTAGAAGGCATGAGATAAGCTCATACTTGCCCATCCCATCTTGCACCCGTTGAGTGGACATGGCTTTTCTACTAAATGCCAAGCCACAGGTATTGACTCCTGTCCCCACAATCAGTCCAGCTACCTCCTATTTGCCAAGTTTATTTTATTTTATTGTTTTAGGTGAAAGTTTACAGTGTAAATTAGTTTTTCATTCAAAACAATTGAATGAAATTCAATTCGATGCCACAAATTGTTTGCAGCATTGGTTGTAATACCCACAATGTGTCAGTACTCCTCGCTTTTCCCTTTCTGCCCTAGGTTTTCCATATTCATCCATCCAGCTCTCCTGTTCCTTTCTGCCTTCTTGTACTTGCTTTTGGACAGGTATTGCCCACCTGGTCTTGCGTACATGATTGAATTAAGAAGCAGATTCCTCAATGTGTTACTGTTTGTTTTATAAACCTACTCATGTTTAATCTTTGGCTGAAAGATAGAATTCAGGAATGGTTTCCATTCTGAGCTATCAGGTGTCTGTAGTCTCAGGGGTTCCCCTAGTCTCTGTTGGACGAGTAAGTCTGGTCTTTTGTGTGTGTATGTATATTTGAATTTTGTTCTACAGTGCCATCAGGGTAGGTGGTGGTGGTAGCCAGGCACCGTCTAGTTCTGGGCCCAGCCTGGCACTTGCTTCTGTTCATGAGGTCCATTTGTCCTTTGGACTAATGTTTTATTTGTGTCTTTGGTGTTTTTTCATTCTCCTTTGCTCTGGATGTGATGGAATCAATGGACGTATCTTAGATGGACTCTTGCAAGCTTTGAAGACTCTAGATGCTACTCACCAAAGTAGGGTATACAATGGTTTGTTTATGGACTATGTTATGCCAGTTGACCTAGATGTGCCCCAAGACCATGGTTCCCAGGCCTCAGCCCCAATACTTCAGTCCCTCAAGGTGTGTGGATGTGTCTAAGAAGCTTCTGACTTTGACTTGGTCAAGCTGTGCTACCTTTTTCTAAACTGTGTTTTGTCTTTGCCCTTTACCTAAGTTAACTTGACTATTACACAGTTAGTGATTTCTCCTCCTCCGCCATCTCCTCCCTCATGACTATCAAAGATCGTTTTTTTCCTGCATGTAAATGTTTCCTTGGGTTTTGTAATCATGGTCTCATAAGTATTTGTCATTTTGTGATTTACTTACTTTACACAGCACAATGCCATCCAGATTCAAACACGCTGTAAGACTGTCACAGACTCATCATTGTTCATCATCATTGCACAGTATTCCACTGTGTGTGTGTACCACAGTTTGTTTATCCATTCTTCTGTCAATAGGCATCTAGGTTGTTTCTGTCTTTTTGCTTTGGTGGTAATGCTGCAATAAATAGATGTGTATATGTCTACTCATGTGATGGCTCTTATTTCTCTAGAATGTATTCCAAAGAATGGGATTGCTGGATCATATGGTATTTCTGTTTCTAGCTTTTTAAGGAGGCACCATATCATGTTCCCTAGTGGTTACACCATTCTATTCCCACCAGCAGTACATAAGAATTCTGATCTCACTGCAACCTCTCCAACATTTTTTTAGCAGCAGTAATGTTAAAGTGAGATGTATTTCATTATAGCTTTAATTTGCCTTTGTCTAATGACTAATGATTGTGAGCATTGCTTCATGTATCTCTTAGCTGCCCAAACATCTTCCTTGATCCATTTGCCAGTTTTGACCTCTACATGCACGCTCTCACCTTTCCTGACTTTCCAACCCCATTTGGTTCCACATCTCACCTGTGGATGCAGACTGCCATCCATACCTCCCACCCTGCTGATGATCACTGTGGATATGTTTCTCTGAACCCACCTCTGTTGTCTTCCTCATTCCCATTCTGATATTTTCCCCCAAGTCCCTTGCTCAGTGACTCAAGGAAGAGGCACATCTCTTCAGCTTTCCTCTTCAGTGGGGGAGCAGGATGAGCCATGTTTCTGTTCAGACCACCTTGTTTACAGTGAACTCTTGGGGGCTTTTTCTTTGGTTGCTGCAGTTGTACTGTGCCAGATACTGAGGTGCTAAGATGAAAAGGACAAAATCCCTGCTCTGGGGAAGCTTACGGTCTGGTGAGAGAGAAAGAGCAGAAAACAAGCAAAATATATCAGTCAAGATTCAGTTTCAAGCGACAAGCTCAGGTCAAATAAAAGAGGAGTAGAGAGAGCTGATATATTAATTCACTGCATCACAAAAATTTAAAAAGTTGAGGAGTCAAACGACCCAATGAAAAAATAAATAAATAAAGGATAAAGGACTTTACTAGATATTTCTCCAAAGAAGTCATATGTGGCAGTAAGCACAGGAGAAGATTCTCAACAACATTGGTCATTAGACAAATGCAAATCAAAATCATGATGAGATTCTACTTCACATTCCCTAGGATGACTGTTAACAAAAACAAGCACAGAGAATAACAAGTGTTGGCAAGGATGCGGAGCAATTGAAACCCTCATCTATTGGTGGAAAGAATGTAAAACAGTGCACACTGTGGCAAACAGCTTAATAGTTCCTCAAAAAGGTAAATATGGAATTACTACATGACTCAGCAATTCCACTCCAGATATATACCCAAAGGAATTGAAAATAAAGGGCTCAGATACTCGCACACCAAGGTTCACTGCAGCATTATTCAAAATAACCAAAAGACAGAAACACTAAAATGTTTATCAGCAGATAAATGAATTAAAAAAATGTAGTACAGTGGAACATTATTCAGCCATTAAAAAAAAAAATGAAGTTCTGACTCATGCTACTGCATGAATGAACCTTGAAAACATTATGCTAAGTGAAACAAGAGAGACACAAAAGGATTAATATTGTGTGGTCTCACATACCACACACATACCCTGTATCGTCGAGGCGATTCTGACTCACAGTGACCACATAGGCCAGGGTAGAACTGCCCCACAGAGTTTCCAAGGAGTACCTGGCAGATTTGAACCACTGACCTTTCGGTTAGCGGACGTAACATTTAACCACTATGCTACTAGGGTTTCCTGCATGGTCCCACTTAGACAAAATATCTAGGATAAGCAAATGTACGGAGATGGAACGTAGATCAGAGGATGGAGGAAAGAGAATGAAGAGTTAATTTTTAACAGATACAGAGATTCTGTTTGGGGAGATGAAAAAGTATTAGAAACAAATAATGGTGATAGCTGTGCAGTACTGTGTATATAACTGATGCCACTGAACTATGTGAAATTATTATACTATCAAATTTTATATTATATATATTTTACCACAAACAAACCAAAAATAAGTTAAGCAGTCACCTAGCTTTAGGCACAAGATTATCCAGGGCCTCAAACGATGCCCTAAGGAATGTGGCCCTCTCATCTCTCTACTCTACCTTAAAGCTCTCTCTACATTGTCTCCTCACGCTCGCCTAGATGCTCCAACCTTGCATGCTACTAGCTTAGCAACTCCCAGGGAAGGAATATAACTCTGTCCCAATAGCTCCAGCACAAGCTACTTATTGGTTTGATTCAAGATTCTGGTACCAATTATGCTGGCCAGAAGAACGTAGTGCTCTGATTGGCTAAGCCTAGATTACATGCTAACCCAAATTTCATGGAGTAGGAGTGAAGGAAGGATGGTTCTCCATGGAAAAATCAGGATGCTGCTTCTAGAAAAAGATGCTGGTCAGCCAAAAACAACAAATATCTACTCTACAAGCAAACTGTACTTTCTTATCACCTGACCCCCTCCCAGCTTTTCCAGGTCAACAGCTGGCTGGACATGACTAAAGTGTTGTTGTACACTGATGTGTTAATACTCATGTTTGTACTCATCCCCTTCCCTCAAGTGTTGCTAGTGTTTTAAAATTCCTTAACCCATTGCTCTTCATCATAAATAACTACCATAGCCTACGGGGCAACTACTTTGCATACATTATAACATAAATAATTAGAGCTTTCTGAAGACAGGGGCCAGTGTATCCAGTGCCCTGGTGGACCTCTCAGGGTCTGACATTAAATACGTATGCAGTAAATAGTTGTGAAATCATCACAACCAGCTGGAGGTTTAGTATTATCCCTACTTTACAGTTATGAAGACCGAGGGATCACATGTTTGTACTCTTGTTCTTTAGTGGAAGGCACAGTGCCATACACTCTCACATGACTGATGGTGAAAAAAATTCACATGTTCCCACAGCAGATCAAGAAGGAGGGTTTAGGGAAAGAACAGCCTTTAGTTGCCTCTGAAAAACCATATCCCATCAGTAGCTCTTCCTCTGATTCTCAAAGAGATGACCCTAGCTAACACCACACTCTACTTATATGTAACACTGTTTTAATTGCATCATTTAAAGGCACACACAGCTGTTTGTACAATGAAGACTGAAGACTTTCATCATAGGGTATTTGTGTATTTGTGTGCATGCTTCAATCTTATTTCAAGCACAAACCAGAGCAGCTTGAGTAGTGAGATGATTTCATCCTTTGCAGTTTACAAATATGCCCCCTCTGTCTCCCACCTACTTAGACCCACTCGTGAGACCTTGAAAGCATTCTGTGGGATTAAAGGGCAGTAACCACTCCTTGAAAGACTGCCTATAGCAGAGTTCAACTCTGTGCCGTATTTAAATAAAACCTATAGGTCAGCTAACTAAGCCATTTGGCCTACGTCAATTGTCATAACTGCAACAACACTGGCAGTGTCCTATCAAGGAGTGACTCAACACTGTGAAGAATTCAAGAGCAACTAAAAAATTAAGAGAGTTCTATCTGCCAGCCAAGGGTAATTCACTCAACCTGGAAGATAATGTCCTGGCAATAAAAGCTAACGGGCTAAAGGCACCGTGTTCAGTGAGGCCATGCTCTTCCCCGTCCCTGAAACTGAGTACCCTGAAACTTCCTATAATCAGGGGTCGGATGAGTCCTGAGACCAGGACAGGTCCATGTCTGTGTTCTGGGTGCTCCCTCTAGGGGATATGCAAAAGAATCCCCTTCATCAGGGAATGCCATGGAATAGAAAACTCTGAGGACTGGAATCAGACAGACCTGGGTTTAGTCTTGGCTCTACTTATTTGCTCTGTGACTATGGGCAAGCCTCAGTCTTCGTAACTGTAAAGTAGGGATAATACTAACCCTCCAGCTGGTTGTGATGATTTCACAACTATTTACTGCATACGTATTTAATGTCAGACCCTGAGAGGTCCACCAGGGCACTGGATACACTGGCCCCTGTCTTCAGAAAGCTCTAATTATTTAATTTATGTTATAATGTATGCAAAGTAGTTGCCCCGTAGGCTATGGTAGTTATTTATGATAAAGAGCAATGGGTTAAGGAATTTTAAAACACTAGCAACATTTGAGGGAAGGGGATGAGTAGTGGTGGCTGGGGATGAGGGAGCATGGGAAAGGACCCGAAAAGATCTGGAGAAGTGAGCTGAGATGAAGTTCTTCAATAGAAAAACTGGTGTCTTGATAATAAATCATTAGTGAAAACTAACTTTTGTGTAGGAAGAGTCTTCTTCAAGGCTTAGTTACAGTCACCACAGCCCTTTCGGCCTCCAAACCATCTTGATGGCAGTAAATTGTTGTCCTTATTTCCAATGAGGAAGCTGTGGCTCAGAGAGGTTAAGTGAATGCTCAAGGTCACACAGCTGGTAAGTAACAGAATTTGGACCAGCATCTGAATTTGTCCAGTGCTAAAACCTTTGCTATGAATTCCTGCGTCCCAAAACCTACTGCTCTAGCTCCTGGGAAGGGAAAGGAAGCCCTCAGACTCTGAGGAGATAGCCCATTTCCTGAGATCCACATAGCCACTGGTGACACAGAGCCCAGAGTTACTCGGAACAGCAGTCATTCTTTCAGTCATCTAACAGACATTTATCAAGTGCCAGGCACTGTTTTGGCTTTCGGGGGTACAACAGTAGAAAAACAAAAACCTCTGCCCTCATGAAACTTATATCCTAGGGGCAGAGAAACCATAGATACAATAAACAAGAAAAACATATGGTTTTTGACATAGTAATATGAGTTAGAGAGAAAGCCACAGCAGCACAGGAGATGAGGAAACCTTGAGCAGGAAGTTGCAAGTTTAGATGGGATGGCCCAAGAAGGCCTCACAGTGAAAAAAGGTGGTAATACAAACAAGCCTGTGAAGATCTAGAGGAAGACCAGGGTGATGTAAGAGGCCACCCAAGGGTGGAATTAGTCTGTGATGCCGCTTTGGCCGTGTTGGCCCAGACAAATTTAGGGTGGCCTGAGAAAACACCTCACAGACCTCAAACTTCAGGGAATGAAATTGACCAAGCGTCTCAGTGCTGGGCTCTAAAATCTCTTGCCTCGTTTGCACTGAGGCCACGCTCCCACGGGCTGCTCCCCAGCACAGCAGGGATACTAAGGCAGGCCCATGCCTGGGATACACGGGTGCCTTTGCTTCCAGGACTCACCAGCTCTGCTGAACTCTCCTTCTTCCCCTCCTTCCCTGAGGTCAGACTTTCCCTTCTCCTGTTTTATTTCACACAGGTGTTTGGCCTACTAAATCCATGTGCCTTCAATCCTGACTTGGCATCTGCTTCTTGAAAGACCCAGATTAATGCAAGAGTGGAGGCAAAAAAAGAAAGGAAGGAAGGGAGGGAGGGAGGAAAGGAGGGAGGACAGAAAGTCATAAAAGGGTCATAAAAACAAGAAAGGAAGGAAAGAAGGAAGGAAGGGAGGGAGGGAAGAAGGGAAATGGAAGGGAGAAGAGAAGAAGATATGGAAAGGGAAAGAAAAAAGAAATAGGGGTCTGATTTCTCCCTATTGCATTCCCTGACCTCACTTTGGGTCCTTTGGGGTTGAATAACCCTGCTCTGCAAAGTCACCTATCTGTAAGCTTTTATATTTTCTTTTCCTGATTTGTTTTCATCATCTACGAGTGGAGCTCCTTTTAAATACACAGCAAAGACAACAAAATCTCCAGCGCTATCTTACTAACCTAAGGGGGAAGGCGCTCATCCATGTCTCCACACACAGAAGTCTTGATGATAGAGCAAGGGGGGACCAGAGGCCAGATGTGGTGGTGGCAGCAGTCAGCCCAGTGGGACACCGAGGAAGACATTAACACTGGGGCCGTCTGAGGTGAGAAAGGGTGGATGGGGAGAGTACCTATCCCATCTGGTGGGTTGGTTTGCTGTGGGCTTTTTCCAGAGGGGGAGGAAGGACGGGCACATAAACATCCTTTTCAGGGTTCAGCAAGGTCTATCCTAGGCTCATTGACTTCAGTCTCCCTATTGGGTTTGAAGCCAAGTAAGTCGTTTCTGGCTGTTCTGCAAACATCAGCACCAATCAATAGCATCAGAATCATTTCTTTGCCCCATTTGTTTTCAACAGCCTGCCACTGGCGGTCCCTGACGCTGACTTCCTCCAGCAGCAGCTGTGCTCTCAGGGCTCCCTGTCGGTGTTCAGCAGAGATCCCCAGCCGAGCAGCAATCACAAGTTTAGGCCTTTAATCTCTTGCTCAGAGGGATAAGGCCCCAGGTTCGCCTCCCTGAGCAGATTACAGGCACTTACTGCGCAGGCAGTAGACAGCCTTCCTTCCCCTTATTCTGTCTTTGCTCTTGAGAACAGCATTTCTGGGTTAGGTGGGACCTTCCCTCACTCACAGTCTCTCGTGAGGACTTTGTCAACCTCAGCAGCTGCAGAGAAGGCGGAAGAGACCCAACCAGAAGAGGGAGGGCCAGGCTGTCTACATTCCCTCACATGAAGGCTCAGGACTCGATCTGTTCTACGATGAAGTTCTGGCCTAGCTGGACACCGTGGATGGAAAGCAGGTCACAGGAATGCTGGTCCTGTCTGCATCTGAGCAGTACCAAGAAGCTCCACGTGCATTTACCTGTCTATCGACAACTAGTCAGTAAATCTTTTTCAGCCCCTACTATATGCTGAGGCTGCTAACCAAAAGGTTGGCAGTTCAAATCCTCCAGGTGCTCCTTGGAAGCTCCTTGGAACAGTTCTACTCTGTTCATTAGGGCTGCTATGAGTTGGAATCGACTCGGTAGCACTGGGTTTGGTTTTTGGTTTTATATGCCCTGCACTGGGGACAGTGGTGGTACAGTAAGAGAATTTCCCCCTTCTGTGTAGGTGACCCGGGTTCAGTTCCTGACCAAAGGGCCTCACGTGTGGCCGCGACCCCTCTGTCAGGCTCGCGTGTTGCTGTGATACAGAGCACGTTTCAGCAGTGCTTCCAGGCTCTGAAAAGAGGCCTGGTGAACTACTTCTGAAAACCACAACAGTCCCACCCCAAACCAATCGTGGAGACGAGACAGGACCGGGTAGTATTGTGTTCCGTTGTACATGGAGTCACCACGTGTCCGGAGTTGACTCAAAGGCAGCTAACAGCTGCACAACATGCCCTGTGCTACACAACAGGGACAAGAGGCTCTGCCCCAGGGATTCTGTAGAACAACAGGAGGGAGGACTATGTTGACAGTTAACTGCCATTGCTTCTTTACTTGACCTATGAAAAGCCAAGTGCCATCGAGTCGGATCCAACTCATGGCGACCCTAGGCCTTCAAATACTGGAAAACAGCACACAGGGGACAGTGTGACTTGGGGAGGAAGTGTCGTTTGCTTTGTCCCTTATTATGCTTTCCATTAAGTATTGGCTTCTATCCAAGTCTGACCATGCCAAATAACAGATTCCAGCCATCCTGGTGAGAATTATTTTCTATGGGAGACCTCTCTCTTTCTCTCTTTCTCTTTCTCTTTCACACATATACACCAGTATCAGCCCAGGAAAAAAGTGATAAGACTAGAAACTAAATATATTAAGTGAGGGTGTGGGTGGAAGGGGGTTAATTACCCCACTAGAATATAAGCTCCATCTGGGCAGGCAATTTAGATCATCTTGTTCACTGCTGGGTTTCCAGATCCTGGTACAATGACTGGTACATAGTAAATAATAAATATTTATTGACTAAATGAATTTTAAAAGACATTGACAAACAGAAATATGATTTTAATATTAAGACCAGGGGGTATTCTTTATCATCCATTAAAAAAGAAACATTGATATACTTCTATTTGGGGCTAATAAGAATAGCCAAAGGAGGAGACACCAGAAGGAAAGTCATCAAGAGGGTGAGAAGGAGATGCCAAAAGGTGAGGAAGAAAGTGCACACAGTAATTGAGAAGCAGGTTCATGTTTCTGTCTAGCTCATCTGTGTTACCTGTTCACTGCATCCGCTCTACTGGTCAAACACTTGCCAAATTCCATCCTTACCAAGACCCAGATTATTAATATTTCTAGCCTCTAGATTCCCCCAATACTAAGGCTGCCCAGACTGGGAGATCAGTGAGTGCAGAGGAAGAGCACTAGACACTGGTGGAGTCCAAACTCAGAAGGGCTTACAAAACATTTTTATTTCCACTTTACAGATGGAGAAAACTGAAGCTCTAAGGGTTAGTTAAGGTGTCCAAAATCACACAGCTAGTAAACACTAAAACTGGAACTGTAAGCCCAGTGGTAGATTTAGCTCTGCCACTGCCCATGCAACCCTGGCCAAGCCATTTCACATGTTTGGGCCAGTTTCTCATTTGTAAAATGAAGAGCTCATGGAACCCTTACCTAGTACAATTCCCTTCAGATCTGACTTTTCATCAAGGCAGTCCTTCCACCAGTCATCCTTTCTGCTGCAGAGACATCCCACATCTCTCTGTAGCTTGGACTGCCCCCATCCACCAAACAGTGAGCCCAGCACTCCCACCACCCCTCACCTTACCTGACCCAAGATAGCCCAGCTCCTACCACCCCTGACATCAGCTTCACCCACTCTTGTTCACTGAAACTGTTTCCCTTCCCTGTGTGGCACAAATGGTTAACGTGCTCGGCTATAACCAAAAGGTTGGAGGCACCAGGTCACCCAGAGGTGCCTTGGAAAAAAAGACCTGGAAGTTTACTTACCAAAACACCAGGCATTAAAAACCTGATGGAGCACAGTTCTCCTCTGACACACGTGGGGTTCGCGAGAGTCAGAATCAAACCTACAGCAACTGATTCTCCAGCCTTTAAATTGCAGCCAACTAGTAACCACTCCTCTAACAGTACACAGCTTACAGTGAGTCAAGCATCTGCAGATAGGGTGCACCCTCCTCAGACATGCCTCCCTTCATTTGCCATCAGAGTTGTTGGCCAGACAGACAGATGTTCAATGTGTTGTTGCAAATAGTGAGAGGCAGGCAAGAAGGAACAATCTTGAAACTATAGCATGGGTCATCTATTTTTCTTTTTTCACTGCATTTCTTGTACCCTATGTCCCAGGACCCGGAGTTTGGTCTTCCGTGAAATGCAACATGGCACCATTTTCAATAAGCAGGATGGAATAGAGTGCAGACACTCACAGAGATGGTAAGACTGCGGCAAGTGGCTGGTAGAGGCGGGCAATGATTGATTGCCAGCATTGGGCACTGGCCAGTGCACCTGGGTGAATGTGTTGGCAAAACAGGTCAGTGTTTTGGCACATTTTCTCCTCCTGGGATTTGCGCTGAGTTCTGGGCTGGAAGACAAAAGCCTGCTCTGAGCACCTCTGAGGGACAGCTGCAGGGGTAGGGAGGGTGGTGGGCATTGGAGAAGCAGGCAGAGACATCTCTAGTTACCAGCCCTAGCAGAATCATAGACTGCGCTTGGCCCCAGGCAGCTGTGGCAGATAGAGCTGCACCACCAATAATGATAATGGCGATGTTTTTTATTGAGCAGTGCTCAGGGTTTATAAAGCTTTTGTACCTGGGCGCATTTGATCCAAACGATAATTCTGTAAGAAAATAGAGTATGAATGGATCTCCATTTTACAAATGAAGAAACTGAGGCCAGCTAGTGCCACTCAGACCAGGAATATCAAAATTCCGCTTGGCCCAGATACCCCTCCTCCCAGCAAGGACCCCAAAATGAAGATATGCATGAAGGAAGCCAGACCAGGGGAATGGTGATTTCTTCATAGACAACATGGTGCAGTGGTTAAGCACATGGACTCTGGAGCCAGACTTACAGAATTTGACTTCTGGCACTACAACTTACTAGCTGTGCGACCTTGAGTAGGTCATTTGCTTCCCTCCATGTGCCTCAATTACCTTCTTTCTTAGACATTCTCTTGCCATTGAGTCAATTCTGACTCACAGCAACCCTATAGGACAGAGTAGAACTGCACTATATGGTTTCCAAGAAGCACCTGATGAATTTAAACTGCTGACCTTTTGATTGGCAGCTGAGGTCTTAACCAACCACGCACCAGGGCTCCTCTCTTTTAGAAGGCAATGATAACAGCATTTATTTGATAGCGTGTCTGGAGAATTTAATGCACTTAATACTTGCAAAACACTTCACCGTACTCATATCTGGCAGGCAGTAACTACTACATTCCAGTTGTCATCAAACTGATTCTGATTCATGGTGACCCCATGAGTTCCATAGGGCTGTCAATGACTGACTATTTGGAAGGTCTTTCTTCTGAAGCACTTCTGGGCAGACTCAAACTTCCAAGCTTTTGAGGAGCAGTTGAGTGTGTTAAAGCTTTGTACCACCCAGGGATTCCAATTGCTACGTAATGTTAGCTATTATTGCCACCGCTAGCTGAGACTTCAGACTCATATTCCTGCTGGACTATGTAGGTATACTCTTTCCTTCAATAGCTTTGCACCAAAGGAGACTGTCTATTCCCATCAACATCCAAACTCAGGTCTTGAGACATGCTCCTATGTGACGCAAAGTTGCACCAAACCAAAGGAAGATTAAGAGAACAAGAGGGGTTCTGTCTCAGTGCTCAGAGTGATGTTGCTAAGCCTTCTTCCCAAGACTCTTCAGGTCTGGGAGTAACTCCAAGTCTTTTTGCATTAAGGAGAAATAAAAGAGGCAAAGAAATAATAGCATCTTCTCACAAAGACTGCTGGCAGTAGACCACAGTGCAGCTTCACCATCCGCAGTGGTGGCAGAGAAAGTGAGGTGGCCAAGATGAGATACTATTCTAGCCTTATTTGAAAAGGGGATCACCCTCACTGTCCTCTCCCTCTTCACCATACCTCCACAGTGGCCAGAGTCCCTGATTTAGCCCTTCCCAGCATGTCTCCCTCCTCTTCTCTCTTCCTTTCTTCCTTTGGGCCAGAGTGAAGGGGCATCAGCCACACAGCTAGAGAGAACAGAAGATGGTTCACACTCTCTAACTCTTGTCCCAGCAGCTAATCCTTTTCTATATGTAATCTTGGTTAGCCACTGTCCCAAGCATCTAAGCCCCTCTTCATCACTAAAAAATGAGAGTCATAACCCTAAATGTGCTCACAGGCTTGCTCAGAATTACCCTGGGAATGGTATGAAAGGCCTTTGCAAATGGTCAAGGTTATTCAGAGTAAATAAACAGCTAGCTCAGGTTCATGAGTAGTGCTTCTAGAAAGATGGGTCCTGGAGAGTAGGACCTTAGCAAAAAAAGTCCTAGAGGAAGATCCAAGGGAAATGGATTCATGTCTGGAATTGTCCCAAGATGGCCATGGTGCTGATTCTGTTCACTCCAGTCTCTAAGGAACTCCATAGATCCAGATTTATCAGCAATATAGGGAAATGATAGTTTTCCCCCAGGGCTGTAATTCTTGACCTTTCAGGAACAATGGGTCCCTTTGGAAGTACACCTAAAGCTCTAGACTCTCTTCTCAGTAGGATAGGTTGTGTATGTGTGCTCAAACATTTTGCAGATAATTTTGATGGGGTCATAGATGTCTTGGTTCTTAGAATAAAATAATGTATTGCATTGTGATTTTACCATTGGTCTCTTGTAGACTTGGTTTGATTGACATGAATCAGACATGCACGAGAAACTCAGCTCAACAGTCAGCTCAAGTGCCAAGTCTCTTAAAGACTTTACCAGGTGTCCTGAAGACTTTGCATGGAACCCTGTCCCAAAGCACCACCATATCGTTGGGTTTGGTGAGTTTATTTTAGAACAGTGAGGCTTTCCTAAGCTTCCTATACAACCTATAAATAATAATAATTTCTTACATTTATCCAGTACTTTACACTTTACAAAATGTTTGTCATTCCCTATCCTCATAATTCTTATATCCATTATATTCATGATGAAAATGAGGCTCAGTCGAGTGAAATGACTTTTGCCCAAGGTCACACAATGAATAATAATAGCTATGGTTTAACTGCAACTACTTGCCAAGCATTTTCGATATGTTAAAAATCTAATTTCTCCAACACCATAAGGTAGATTATGGTCACATAATGGACCCTTGTGATATGAAGTAAGCATTTGGTAATAACAGGCTGTTTGGGTTAACAAAGGACAGGATTAAAAAGGACACTGGAACAGTGATAATCTATTGGTGTTTCTCCAGCACAGAGCAGGAAGAAGGTGTATTTAGATACACTGAACTCATAACAGGCCACCCAGATCCTGGTCTTTCAACCAGTGTGAATCCCTCCAAACCCCACTCAACTGACCCCCAAAACAAGAAGTTTGGGGCACACCAGGTTCATTTGAGGTAAGCCTTGGGCCTCTTCAGAAGATGCTTGCTTTTGCCCCTTGATAATTTTTTAGGTCTTACTTGACCCTTGCTCTCCTGGCTTATCTCTCATGCCAACCCCCAAGTCCTCTCCTGGGATCTGATGAACTTGACTTTGTTTGAAGCCCTAACTTCACTCTTAGATGCCACTTGAGCTCCTTCTCGGCCCTTGTTCATGCCCTCCCTAGGAGCCCACGTCTCTCAGTCCTTGACACACCTAATCAAGCCTATCTGATCAGCATCCTTGGGCCAAATCTGTGCTGTATCCCCCCAAATCAGACAATAGTTCTCAGATGCTGCATTCCAGCTTAACCATTAACCTCTTGTGAAGTTAGTTTGATTGACCTGAATTGGGCATTCACCAACTAAACTCAGCTTAACTGCAGTGCTGGATGTCAGACCACCTGGTATAGCTATTGCAGTGCTCCTTCTATGTCTGCCTGAATGCTTGGTGTATGGGAGACATCCACATCTGCTGGAGTCATTCAGGCATGTATACACCTACACATGCATTTACTGAGTACCTACAGAGTGCAAGGCTCTGAGCTTTATGCCATGGCCACATAAAGGGATCTAATAGTTTTGAGTTTCTACATAGGCCAAGCTGCAGGCTAGATGGTTTTCATATTTTATATTTTCCAATGATTAATACACCATACTGATTTAAGAGATGTTTATATTTCAGAACATTCAATAACAAGACATAAAACAGAAAAGAGATTCATGGAGGAGATAAAATACACACAACAATTACAATACATAACAAACTATTCTGAGAAAACAATGCAAACATCTGGGGCCTGACAAAACAAAACAAATCTGTTGCCATTGAGATGAGTCGATTCCAACTCATGATGAGCTTATATGACACAGTATAAGTGCTCCACAGAGTTTCCAATGCTGGCACTACTTTGTGGATGCAGAGTGCCACATCTTTCTCTGATAGAGTGGCTGGTGACTTTGAACAACTGACCAGAGCAACTTGAACATCTGGGAGAAGGAGGTAATCATTTGCTGCTGGGCCGGGGGTAGTATGTACTAACCCTTCAACTTTAAATGAGCTTCTCTGTTTTCCACAGTGAATCCCTGTCTTTTCAGTCACTTATCCCTTTACTTTTCTTCTTTACCCCAAGACAGGTAAATATTTTCCCATTGCATGTCAGCAGCAATTGCACTGATACAAGCAACAGATCCAGGCAGTGAGACGGACCCAGTGCATCTTGATTTCAGTGTGGCATTTGACAAATGCTTTACCTGATGCCCTTGAGGCTGGGATGGGAAAATGAGAACTGGGTCAGAGGAGAGGAAGTGGAGTCCCAGCTGGATGAGCAACCACGGTTAAAGAATGTTGATTAGTTTTTCTGTGTCAACCCAAAGGAGGTCTCCAGTGGCGTGCCATAGAGCTCTGTCCTTGGCACTGACCTCATCGGCATTGTTACCTGTGACTCAGAAGATGATGTGCAAGGTGTTCTAATCAAGTTTGAAGCAGACACAAAGCTAGGAAGTATAGTTACCGCTACAGATGGCAGAATGGAAGTAAGGAATGACCTCAACAGGAAGGAACACGGGGCTGAAACCAACATGATGAAATGTAACAGAGTGAAATGCAAAGTCCTGCATTTAGGTTAAAAATTAATCTCATGAGTACCGGATGAGGTAGACCTGGTTTGGCAGCAGTCCAAATGAAAATGATCTATTTGCTTCTTATTCTGTAAGTCAGCCACTAACTCCGCATGGTCCAACTGTGTTATGTGGTTGATACTTGACACACAAAATGAACACAATCATAGCTACATTAAGGGAAGTAAGATGTCTCTGTCTAGATCAAAACATGGCCTCGGTGTGCTCAGAGTGGATCAGTCCTATTTGGAGCACCATATTCAACCCTAGGCGTTACAGGGTGAGAAGGACACTGAGAAGCTGAAGCACATCTAGAGAAGGACAGCCAGGTGGTACATGGGCTGAAAGTCATGCCCATAAAGAAGCCCTGAGTTAGGATACTTCAGCCCAGGATAAGGGGCAACCCCAGGAGAATGTGTGATGCTTCCAACGTGTGATTGCCTGTCATGTGCAAACTGGAGTAGATATCTTCAGTGAATATCTCTAGATCAGTCATTCCCAACCATCTTTACTTGGCTAGTACATACGTGACAAATTTCCATGATAGATTCCTAGTTTGAAACACACCCTACTCAATATTTCCAAGAAAGTAAAGAACTTAACAGTAACCTGTCATGATCACAACAATCCAAGCTCATTAGTCATGATGACTTGGCCTCCAGCAGGAGTCTAGTGGTTGATGAAATGCCACAGCTTCTCCTCCTGCTTCCCTACCCTTGGGAGGATGAGTCTCCCATAGACTACCAAGTTTGAGGATGTTGATAGGATTTTTTTCTAGGGTCAGAATCTAAGTGGAATGGGGGATAATGTATCTACATTGGGCAAACAGGCTCTTGATCTCTTGCACTCTTATTTCCATCTTGTTGCAAGTACAGCCTTTTTTCAAGCTGAACTGCTAGAAGCCAAGAATTTGGTATATACATGGCATGGAATTTTGTAGAGCAGGCCTTTTATCTAGCTTTGATTCTTCACTGTTCTCATTTTGATTAAAGAGTCCTGCAAGGGACTGAGCATGGCTCCTTGGCACTCAGCATTGGGAGCTGGGGGTCAGAATTCTGATAATAATAATGCATTCCTTTGCCTTGCCTTATTTTCTGTGTTCTTTATCTCCGGGGACATCTCAGGTAGCCGGCTTCACTTACCTGGACCCCTGACCAAGGATCATATATAACTCTCCCCAGTTATGTCCAATAGTCATGGAACAGTTAAGATCTTCTAAGATAGAGATCTGGCTGTTTAAGACTTTATTGTAATTTTTTGCTAGCTGAGTGACCTTGAGCAGGTTGCCTAACCTCTGTATCTGTTTCCTGATTTGTAAAATGCAGCTAACAATGATTCCTACCTCCAAGAATTAGTTTGGGTTAAGCAACATAATCCATGTAAAGTACTTAGCACATCACTGGTCACACAGTGAGCACTCAGTACTAGTATAATTGTTAGACCACCCTTGCTGTGCCTTGATTACTGACGTCACTGCGCAGAAATAGAACAGGACGAGTGCACGCACGCGCGCGTGTGTGTGTGTGTGTGTGTGTGCGTGCACGTGTGTGTGCAGTGCCCTTGGTCAGGCAGTAACACCATACCCTGCTTTTCTAACCAAGAAAGTATCCTGGAAGGCAAGTGAGTAAAAGGGACACTGTTCACACCTGATTTTGTAAAAATTTTATTTAAGAAGCAAATAACTTGCAAATTTAGCCATATTCAGGATATGTATTACTGGCAGCATGTGTCGCAACTGGTCATGGCATACCACCAGGCACCGTGATACCAAAACTGAGAGCACCTGCTTACGGGCCTGGTATTCACAGCTGTGGGGGCGGGGGATGGGATGCATGTATGTGTGTGAGAGAGAAAGAGATGCAAATTCCTGGACCCCCAGCTCCTAGAGATTTTGATTCAGAAAGTTTTGTGTGGCACTGAGCTCTTCTGTCATATTTTCTGGAACTTTGTGAAGCACCAGTTCCAGAAAATAGAATCAAGAGTTATTTATGGAGTTTAAGCTGCCTATAAAGGAAGGTTCAAAAAAAGAAGAGTTTTCTAAAAAGCAGAATCAAACATCAGTGAGCAAGCTTCTTTGTGGAACACTGAGCCCCTGACACAGGCAGTAGTCACAGGAGCCTCTGCAAAGAACCCATAGCTAGAGCAGTCAGCTGACACCCTGAGAGTCAGGACCAGGCTGCGCCTGCCTTCCTTTCCCACTCCTGATGGGAGAAGATTCCGGTTGAACTAGATGTGAGCCCTCACCCTATCATGGGGCACAGCTGAGATGCATAAATTTGTCCCAGCAAGTTCCCTTTCTTTGCAATGCTTCTTCCAATCTGAGTGACAGGAAGTAGGTAAAGACTCAAGTACAAACACTGTCTCTGCTAGGCTGTTCCTTCATTGCCCTGGAGAAGACTTGAAGCATCATTCCTCTTAGAGGTGCCTACATCTCAATAGCCAAGCCACGCCAAGTGCCGTCGAGTCGGATGGGGCTCTAAATACTAACAAAAGGTCCCTAGGTGGTACACATGGTTTGCAGTCAGCTGCTAACTGAAATGCTGGTGGTTTGAACCTACTCTGCAGCAACTGGGAAGAAAGCCCTGTTGACCTGCTTCTGTGAAGGTTACTGCCAAGAAAACTACAGAGCAAATTTCACTTGTAACATACAGGATCACTGTAAGCCTGAATCAGCTCAGTGGTAACAAGATTGGTTTGGCTTTTTTAAAAATATTGACCAGTCTCCACAAACTAGCAATTAGTAGCTACAGTCACTTTACTGTTGTCTTAATTATCTAGCGCTACTATTATAGAAGTACCACAAATGGAAGGCTTTAATAAACCAAAATTTGTTTTCTCACAGTTTAGGAGGCTGAAAATCTAAATTTCAGGTGCTGGCTCTAGGGGGAAGGCTTGGTCTCTCTGTTGACTCTGGAGGAAGGTGCTTGTCCCTTTGAACTCCTGCTCCGGGGTAATCCTCACGTGCTTTGGCATCTGTATTCCTCCATCTCCTTTTCTTTCACTTGCTTGTTTAATCTCTTTTATATTTCAAGAGATTGACTTAAACCGCACCCTTGCATTAATCTTACCTTATCAACATTAACAAAGAAAACACATTTCCAAATGGGATTACAACCACACTGAGCTTAGGATTAACAACACATATTTTCAGGGGTGTCTTAGGCTGAGTTCTCTAGAGGAGCAAAAACAATAAAGGGTATAGATATATACCCACAGAGAGAGATTTATACACAAGAATGGCTCACACAGTTGTTATAGGCTGTAACATCCCAGGCTTCTCCTGATTCATGTAGCCTCAGGAGCTGATGAACCCAAGATGGGCAGACAAGAGAGCTAAGCCACTGCTTACAAGCTGTGACAATCCACGAATCCCAATATTGGCAGGCAAGATTGCAGGTAAGCTGCTAGCTCAAGTCCCAAGAATCGGAGGTCAGGTGAACAGGAGCCAGCTTCAGGATCCAGAACAAGCAAAAGCTCCAGTGAGGTGAAGAGGAAGAGCCGGGGTAGAGGGCAAAGAGAAGCAGGCTCAAGGGGACAGTGAGCAATCACAAGCCCTTCCTCAGTAGTACCACCAGAGAGTCCCTTCGTGGAGGTGATCACGTGTCAGATGTCAATAGGGGAGAGACCACAACATTATAAATTTACAGCTGCCAAAACAGTGAGACCTATGGCTCAGTCAAGTTGATGCACAATTTTAACCATCACAGGGGGATGCAATTCACCTATCTTAACACAACTATTTTACCACAACTGTGCACTCCAGTATTTGTACTTCCTCACCACTGGTGACAATGAACTGAATGGTTATGAGTCAGGGTCTAATATAAATATAATCTAGCATTTTAAATTTTGCAGTAGCACATCAAAGGAAGAAGAAATAGTTGATGTTAATTTTAATCATTATTTAATTTAGTATATCTGAGATATCACCATTTTAACATGTAATCAATATAAAAAATTACTAATGAGCTATTTTTCATGTTGTCTCCCTTTTTCTCCCTCTCTCTCTCTCCCTTTTTAGTACAAAGTCTTTGAAATCCAATCCATAACTTATACTTGCAACACCTTGGTTTTGGACTGGTCATAATTTCAAGGGCTCAACTACCACATGTGGCAAGTGGCCACATTATTGAACAATGAATTTCTAAAACCTAAACTACCCTAGAAACCTCCTAGCTGTTCTACTTGCTACTACACAGGACCTCAGGCAAGCTGAGTTTCTTAAAATCACACTCTCTTCCTTTGTAAATGGTGGTGATACCAATAGTGTCTCCATTGTAGAGCTGTCAGTAAAGTTCAGAGAGTTAACATATCTAAAGCACTTAGAATAGCGGCTGGCACACAGCAGGTGCTCAGAAATCCAGCCCTGCCAGCTCTGTTAAGTAGGAAGGGCCAGAGTCGTCACTGCTTTTTATAGAAAAGACATGAACATTGATTGAGCACCTACACATATGCCAGGCTCAGATGTGGAGACTTCTTGACCGCATTAAATTCCCCAACTACTCAGAGATTGTTACCACATTTTATTGTTGAGGCTGAGAGGTCATTCCATTTGTCCAAGGCCATACACCATGTAAAGGGCAGATCAGGGATTCAGACTCAGGTCTTCTGACTCTAAAACCGTATACTTTTTAATTGAGCTATGAGGCCTGAGATGGAAAGAGTGATCACAGGTCTCAGAGCAGGTAGGCACCTGTCTCCTCTGGCACTCTTTCCCCTTCACCTAGCTGCTAAAGGCAGAATTTGTCAGACCTTCACAGGGGAAACAGACATACTGTGGAAGAAGACCTCTTCAATTACATATCTGTAGGTGGCTCCCAATGTTTGCCCACAAATCTGAGTCCTAGTCGCTAAGCTAAAGGAATAGAGAGAGTAGGGGAGATGGGAGTTATTTCAGTTAGCCAAAAACCCTTTAGGACATTAGAACTAAGTTCCTATCCTGGTTCTACCCAGCTTCTATACCTCTGAGTCCTCCACGCTTTGGAAGAAGAAAGTGGGCATCCTGGCCTGAATGCCACAGTACTCGGATGTGCACAGGGTTATCTCCCTGGCTGCCCCTTCACACTGGACACTCCAGCTACCTAACTTGCAGATGACAGATGAGCAGAGAAAAAGTGACTAAAACAAAGGCAGGAGATCCAGGAACCAGGGTCCAGTTACAGAGAGAAATAGGCAAAGAGAGGTAGTAAGAACGACCGAGGACAACAATGCAGCAAAAAGGGCTTTTAGTGATCATTAATAATTAACATTTCTAATGATGTCTTGGATACAGGAAGAGGCTGGTATAGGACTCGAGCATGATGGGGGTGACAGTGACCTCTGGGATGACCAGCATCCTGAGCCACGTTAACCTTCATCAGACCCCACAGACATGGACCTATTTACAGAAGGCCACCCCACTGTCGAGATGGTCACTTGTCATGGAGAATCCAGGAGATGGGAAGGACTGGGAGAGTTGTGAGGAATGGCCTACAGGTATGAGACTGCTCTAGGGAATTCCTTTCAAGGGCTCACAGATCCAGCTTCATGAAATCCAGGTACTTGGTTTTCTCTTGGTCAAAGTAGGCAGCCGAGAGAAGGGATGTTCAAAGATATAAAACATTCCTAGGGAACAGCAAGGTGCTACAGACCAAAGGAATGGGAGAAAGTGGTGGCAGGGAGCAAAGGCAGGCATGCCTGTGGAGTGGAAGCTGGTCCCTGGAGAGCAGAGGGAATGGTTCCACGGTTACCATGGTAATGGTCAGACTGAACGTGGCCATCAAAACACTAGTAGTATGCTCTAAGGTGGTCAGCCATCCCAGTTTGTCCAGAACCAAGGGGTTTTCCAGGTTGCAAGATATTCAGTGCTAAAACCAGGACAGTTCTGTGCAAAACCAGAATGACTGGTCACCCTCATTAGTAGCCATCAAGTCTATTCTAACTCATAGCAACCCTGAAGGACAGTGTAGAACTGTCCCATAAGGTTTCCTTGCCTGTAATCTTAATGGAAGCAGACTGCCACATCTTTTCCCATGGGGCACTTACCCACGATGCCATCAGGGTTTTTCGTATACCCTGGACTGCCAGAGAACAAGCCAATCTGCCTTGGAAGAAGTACAGCCGGAAGGCTCATTAGAAGCCAAGATGGCAAGCAAGATTTCCTCTCACATCCATTGGGCAGGTTTACTAGGAAGGGCTGATCCCTAGAGAAGGGCCATAATGCTTTGTAAAGCAGAGGATCAGTGAAAAAGAGGAACACCATCAATGAGATGAACCGACACAAGGTCCGCACCAATGGGCTGAAGCACAGCAACTGCCATGAGAACGGCAGGAATGCGCAGCAAGGTTTCACTCTGTTGTACCGCAAGGTCTCTGAGAGTCGGAACCCACTCAACAACACCTACCAACAACTCAATCGTAGTAGCTGCAGCATAACAATAGTAGTGGCTGCAATCTAATAGTTGGCTAATGTTTTATGTGATATCTGCGTTATATTTATATGCTTTATTCACTTCTAAACTGCCTCATTTTTCAAAGGATAGAGAATGATATAAGCCCTTATACACATACAGCGCTTTATGGCTGCAAAGCATTTTTGTAAACACATCTGCCCCACCAACTTGAGCCAGTAACTTTGGCTGCCAAACCCAAGCCTGGCCCATCTTACTTCAAAGGCCAGTGTGGATTCAGCCAGCTCAAGGGAATCCTCCGGCCAAAGGCCCGTTGGCCCCGGGGAGCCCTGGCTTCCTCAGTGTGTACCCAGCAGACGCCCAAGGCCCCACCCGACAGAGCTTCTAATGCCTCCGAGCCCAGTGGCACCGGGCTTCGGCAAGCTTGCTCATCTCCCCAGGGACTTCTGAGAGAGAACAGTGCTTGGAGACTATTGCTAGTTATGTTTATTTTACTTTTTGTAAATTTTTGTTTTGAAATAATGTAAAATAGACATTTCAAGAAGTACTAAAAAAAAAACAAACTCATATTCTTTTCACCGAGATTCACCAACTGTTCACATTTTGCCCATTTGCTTTATAATTTTCCCTCAGTTATTTTTACTTGAAAAGCCCTGATGGGGCAAAGGTTAATTGCTTGGTCACTAACTGAAAGTTCTGGTGCTCAAACCCACGAGTGGCTCAGTGGGAGAAAGACGTGACAGTCTGCTTCAGTAAAGATTACAGTCTTGAGAACCCTAGGGGGCAGATCTACTCTGTCCTTTGGAGTCACTAAGAGTCAGAATTGACTCAGTGGAAATGGGCTTTTTTGGAAGGGTATTTTTATGTGGAAGTGAAACAGAAATTAAGCTTTATCACTGCATATTGTATGGACTACAGGAGGACATATATAATACGTAAGCAAGTGTATAAATTTCTACTCTACCAGCTGTGTATTTCACTGCTTCCTGACAGTTATATGATTGTAACCTTTGATGACAAAGCTCAGCAGTCACCTGGAGCTCAGCTGGAGGGGGCTGACTGGGAAGGAGCATCAGAAAGCTTTTTGGAGAGATGGAAATATTCTGCATCTTGATTGTGGGAATGGTTATACAGATTTTTAAATGTGTCAAAACTCAGCTATCTAAATGCACCCTTAAAATAAACACATTTTTGGCTTATATAAAATACACTTTGATAGTTAATTTTTTTGAAGTATTTATTTCCATAATTCTTCAGCACCCCAAACAGATACTCTGTGCCCATTAAGCAATAATTCCCCTTGATCCCCTCCCCCTGGTATCCAATAACCTGCTGCCTCCTCCGTGCATTTACTTATTCTACTCGTTTCCTATAAGTGGAATCACTAAGTTTTGTCCTTTTGTGTGCCTGATTTATTTCACATAGCATAAACTTTTCACAGTTCTTCCATGTTGTAGCATGTATAAGAACTTCATCTGTATTTATGGCCCACAATTTCTGTTATGTGTAATACTGTATTTCATTTATTCAGCTATTAATGGACCCTTGGGTTGTTTCAATAAAGTTGGGTTTTTTTTAATGTAATAATTGGGGGTAAAGAGTGTAGTGGTCTCCATTTTTAAGGACCCAGAAGAAAAAAACTGATGCCCAAAGACACATGTGTTTCTTGTCCTTAATTATCACACACCATCCAAGAACCACCAAACCAACTGCCATCAAGTTAATTCTAACTCATAGCGACCCTACAGGACAGAGCAGAACTCTTTCACAGAGTTTCCCGGAAGTGTCTGGTGGATTCCAACTGCTGATCTTTTGGCCAGTTTTGGTAGCCCTTAACCACTACACCACCAGGGTTTCCATCATACACCATAGACTTATTTTAAGTGCTATTGTGGCCCTCATTTTATAGATCAGGAATAAAGGCTAGCTAGTTGCCCAAGAAGCCCTTGGGTAACTCAAATGGTCAACCCTCACGGCTGATAACCAAAAGGTTGGAGGTTCAAGTTCATCCAAAGGTGCCTTGGAAGAAAAGCCTGGCAAACTGCTCTGAAAAAATCAACCACTGTCCTATAAAGCACAGCTCTACTCTGACACACATGTGACTGTTATGAGTTGAAACTGACTCAACAGCAGTTGCCTTAGTTGTCCAAGACTGCACATCTACTAAAGTCACGGAGATAACTCTGAACCCAGGCAGGCTGGTACCAAAGCTCCTGCTCTTCAGCACCATGCTAAGTTGCTCTTTTACATGCTGGCAAAAACCCACATTGTCTCTAAACCTGGCCCACTGCCCAATGACAGGGAGCTTCTGGAGCTTCTGTGGCCAGCCAGTAGACAGAGCAAAGTCAACTGTCTACGGAGCTCCCACACCACCAGACTTTCCTCTGTCACTGGTACTCACTGGGTGTACCAGCCCTATCTCTGGGGCGCTCCAATAACCCAATTTTAGGAACCATCCAGTGGCGCCTTTCAGCCTAGAGCTGGAGACAGAGTTGGTTGTCTGAGCCACTCTGTCTGTTCCTCTGAAATATTAACAGAGAATAAATATCAGTGTGTGATTTCCTGAAGTTCTGTATTTTGGGAGCCAGGCTGGATTCCTCATGATCTACGTCCACCCTGTAAGTCAGAGCTCTGTGGGGAAATGCACACTGGGCCAGGTCTCAGGGGACGTGGTTCAAACATAGACTTTGCTACTGGCTTGGTGGATGATGTAGGACAAGGTACTTCCCTTCACTGAGCCTAGTTTTCTTACCTATAAGGGGTTGGAACAGAACATAGTGTCTTAGCCAGTGAATCCCTATGAAGTCCATGAATGGGCTTCAAATGATCATGGAATTTCCCAGGATTTGTATGCACAATCTTCTATGTACATGGGTGGGTAGAAGGGCTTATAAAGTTCATCTGATTTTCAACAAGTTTCACTGTCTCTCTAAAATTTCAGAATCACTCACCTGCCAAAGTCTGTTCTAGTTCTAAAACTCCAGAATTCCATGTCTTAATCTAAGTCTTTGTACTGCACAGCAGCCTGGAAGCTTCATTTGCAGAAAATGTCAAAGGAGACCCAGGACACCGGTCGCACCACCAAGACTTACATGAAAGTGTGTCTTGGTTCTTAATTCAGTCTTTTGCATTCAGTCTTTTGCATTCAGTCATTCGTTTACTCATTTAATACATATTCATTGTAATAAATTAATGTTACTCAATGATAGATTTTGGCGAAAAGTCCCACATGTGCCCAGAGACTCTGCAATGCCCCAGAAACCAACATCTAGCACACAGCAGCCACTCAATAAATATATGGTGAAGGAAATAGTGAACAGAAAAACTGACCGGGTGCTGGAGTGAGAATATGGGGAGAAAAGGCTGAACCCCAAATCAGAAGTCGCAAGTGTTAGCCTCAGTTTGGCTACAAAGTCTCTTTCCTTTCTGGTCTCTCTTTTCCTGTCTGTAAAATGGAGAGCTGGGCTAGCTAAGATCTAGGACCCCTTCTGGGTTTAAGATTCCAGGATGTCAAAACTCTACCTCTGGTTACTGAGATGGGATGCTGCAATAAAATCATGCCAATGTCTCCCTACCACACATTTCAAGGTGGTCTCTACCCCAGTGTCTTAATCATGTATTGCTCTATAATAAATTGCCCCCCAATTTGGCAACTTGACATGACAAATGTTATTGTCTCACATAGAGTCTGAGGGAGGGACTTAGCTAAGAGTCTCAGAGTCTCTCATAAGTTTGCAGTCAAGATGTAAGCTAGGGCTGAAGTCATCTGAAGGCTCAACCGGGGCTGGAGGTTTCCTTTCCAGGCTCCCTTGCACAACAATTGGTAGCCTCAGTTCCTTGCCACATGTCCCTATCCATTGAGCTGCTTATGACACGGTAACCTGCTTTCTCCACAGCAAGTGATCTGAGAGAGACAGAGTATCCCAGAGAACAGCTATTATGTCTTTTTACATAGGAAATGACATGCTATCACTTGTGTTGTGTTTTTTGGGTACGTAGCTCAATCCTGGCAGGGCATAGCAGAGGACTATACAAGGGGTAAATATCAGGAGGTAGGGATCCTTGGGGCTCCCATTTAGGCAGGGCCACTGTCATCACTTTTCTGGGTAGGTCTCAGTGAGTAGAACTTGCACACGAGCAGCCAGTCATCCATGGACCGTCCTGCTCGCTCATTTCCGTAGCAAGCCCAAACTCTGCAAAGCTCCTTGCTGAAGCCCCACCGCCTGGCACAGCCCTGCAAAAGCTGAAGGCAGAGCAGCACAGGATGCTCATCAGGGGCCACTCTAAATAACTCAGGAAACCTCAATGAACCAGAACAAAGCAAGCTGTGGCCCTCACTTAATCAGATTTTGTACTGTATTTTAGTACTTTACACTGATAAACACTGTGGTTGATGATAATGAGACAAATAGCAGGCAAATATTTCGCTGTTAAAGACTTAAACACCCACTTGTCTGTCAGTTTGCCATACCGTGGGGGCTTCCATGTTGCTGTGATGCCAGAAGCTAAGCCACCAGTTTTCAGATACTAGCAGGGTTAGCCGTGGTGAACAGGTTTCAGCTGAGCTTCCAGACTAGGGCAGATTAGGAAAAAGGAGTTGGCAGTCTACTTCTGAAAAGAATTAGCCAGTGAAAACCTTAAGAATAGCAGGAAAACATTGTCTGATATAGTGCTGGAGCATGAGTCCCCCCCAGATTGGAAGGCACTCAGGAGACAACTGAGGAAGAGCTGCCTCCTCAAAGCAGAGTCCACCTTAACGAGGTGGACAGAGCAAAGCTTCCGGGAGCTGCATTTGCTGATGTGGCACAACTCAAAATGAAAAGAAACAGCTGAAAACATCCATTAATGATTGGAATGTGCAATGTACAAAGTACGAATCTAAGAAAACTGGAAATCATAAAAAATGAAACGGAATCCATAAACATCATTATACTAGCTTTACTCAGCTGAAATGGACTGGTATTAGTCAGTTTGAATTGGACAATCATATGGTCTACTATTCCAGAAATGACAACTTGAAGAGAATTGCATTGCATTCATTGTCAAAAAGAATATTTTGGGATATATCTTGAAGTACAATGCTGTCAGTGTTAGGATAAATATCTATATGCCTGCAAGAAGACCAGTTTATACAACTGTTGTTCAAATTTAGCCACCAAGGCCAAAGATGAAGAAATTGAAGATTTTTATCACTTTCTGCATCTGAAATTGACCAAACATGCAGTCAGGATGCATTGATAATTACTAGTGATTGGAATGCAAAAGCTGGAAACAAAGAAGAAGGATCAGCAATTGGAAAACATAGCCTTGGTGACAGAAATGATGCTGGAGATCACATGATAGAATTTTGCAAGACCAATGACTTCTTCATTACAAATACCTTTCTTCACCTACCTAAATGGCAACTATACACCTGGACCTCACCAGATGGAATACATGGGAACCAGATCGACTATATCCATTGAAAGAGATGATGGAAAAGCTCAACATCATCAGTTGAAACAAGGCCAGGGGCTGATTGCGGCACAGACCATCAATTACTTGTGTGCAAGTTTAAACTGAAACTGAAGAAAATTAGAACAAGTCCATGGGAGCCAAAATACGACCTTGACTATATCCCACTTGAGTTCAGAGACCATCTCAAGAACATATTAGATACAATAAACACTAGTGACTGAAGACTAGATAAATTGTGAAATAACATCAAGGACATCACACATAAAGAAAGCAAGAGGTTATTAAAAAGATAGAAAGGACCAAATTGGATGCCAGAAGAGACTCTGAAGCTCTCTCTTGAATGTCGAGTAGCTAAAGCAAAAGGAAGGAATGATGAAGTAAAAAAACTGAACAGAAGATTTCAAAGGGCAGCTCAGGAAGATAAATTATTATAATAACATGTGCAAAGAGCTGGAGATAGAAAACCAAAAGGGAAGAACACACTCTGCATTTCTCAAGCTGTAAGAACTGAAGGAAAAAAATCACAACAAATTATGGATAACATTTCAGGGAATGGGAATTCTATAATGCTTAATTGTGCTCATGAGGAATCTGTGCAGGGATCAGGAGACAATCATGCAAACAGAATAAGGGGATACTGCATGATTTAAAGTCAGGAAAGATGTGTGTCAGGTTTGTATCTTTTCACTACACTTATTCTGTATGATGAACAAATAATCTGAGAAGCTGGACTATATGAAAAAGAATGCAGCATCAAGATTGTAGGAAACCCATTAACAACCTGTTATACGCAGATGGCACAACCTTGCTTGCTGAAAGTGAAGAGAACTTGAAACACCGATGAGGATCAAAGAACACAGCCCTCAGTATTAAGACTAAAATGTACCCGACCCAAGTCATGGTATTTTCAACCTCATCATATGCACTTGAAAACCAGACAATGAATAAGGAAGACAAAAGAAGAATCGACACCTTTGAATTGTGGTGTTGGAGAAGAATATTGAATACACCATGGACTGTCAAAAGAATGAACAGATCTGTCTTGGAAGAAGTACAACCAGATTGCTCTTTGGAAGCAAAGATGGCAAGACTATGTCTTATACACTATGGACGTGTTGTCAAGAGGAATCAATCCCTGGAAAAAGACATCGTGATTGGTCAAATAGGGGGTTAATGAAGAAAACGAAGACCTTCAGAGAGAAAGACTGACATGGGGGGCTGCAACAATGGGCTCAAGCATAAAAACAATTGTGGACATGGTGCAGGATCGAGCATTATTTCGTTTTGTTGTACACAGGGTCACTATAAGTTGGAACCATCTCAACAGCACTTAACAACCCTGGTTGTGTAGTAGTTAGTGCTACATTGGCTAACCAAAAGGTCAGCAGTCTGAATTCACCAGGTGCTCTTTGGAAACTCTATGGGGCAGGTCTACTGTCTTATAGGGTCACTGTGAGTTGGAATGGACTCGACAGCAGTAGTTTTGGTCTTATAGGGTGTCAAAGGTCTGTATTTATAAGTTTGCATGCCATCTGCATGCATTGTGTGATCCTGCAAGATCCAGAATTATCAATGACTGATAATACTTGGTAGGGAAGGGAAATGGAATCATACATTTGAGTGTTTTTTTTTTAATCAACATTCCTAACAAAGCAGCCTTTCTGCTGAACTTCCATCTAATTAGGAAATTAAATTAACCAGACCATTTCTGTTCCTCAGTAAATGGGATTGAATTTCTTGCAGCGACTTAAACGTTTTTTTCTATCACCCTGACATATCTGGCACTTCCCCACCTCCCACCTTCCATTCCTTCCTCAGTCTGGAATTCTTGGGGAGCCTGGAGTTGGGGTCAGAAGATATGGGTTCCAGCCTTTTTTCTGTTACTGACACCGAGTGAACTTGGCCTCTCTAAGCTCATTTTTTTCTCTTGTCATGGGTTGAATTGTGTCCCCCCAAAAATGTGTGTAGCAACTTGGCTGGGCCATGATTCCTGGCATTGTATGATGTTCCTGTGTGCTATAAACTCTACTTCTATGATGTTAGTGAGGGGAGATGGGCAGCAGTTGTGTTGGTTGGGCAGGACTCAATGTTAAGATTGTATTGTGCCTTGATACTATCTCTTGGGATAGAAAAGAAAGGGAAGCAAGCAGAGAGTTAGGGACCT
Source organism: Heterohyrax brucei (assembly GCA_028571685.1). NCBI lineage: Eukaryota > Metazoa > Chordata > Mammalia > Hyracoidea > Procaviidae > Heterohyrax > Heterohyrax brucei. The sequence goes on from CM053154.1 coordinate 34,321,314, forward strand.
CAGATCACCAAGAAAGCAGTGCCAGGAGCAGAGCACATCCTTAGGAAAGGACCTCAGTCCTTACACCTCGGAAGTTCCCAGTCCAGGGAGAGAATGATGACAAGGATCTTCCTCCAGACCAACTGAGAAATCCTTGGAGCTGCTGCCCTAAATTTGGACTTGTAACCTACTGGAGTGTGACAAAATAAATTTTATATTTTTAAAGCCATCCACTTGTATTTTTGTTATAGGAGCAGCAGATAACTGAGGAGGAGATTGAACTAAGGAGTAGATAACTTACAAAAGGAGGAGATTGAAATACATGATCCTTCAGGTCTGGTTCCTGGGACTTGAGCTAGCAGCTTACCTACAGCGTTGCCTACTAATCCTCAGATTCATCTATCTTCAAAGCCTGTGAGTAAAAGCCCTGCTCCCTGACCCGCTGAACTTGGGATTGCCAGCCCCTGTGGGATGTTTCAGCCTCTACAGCAATGTGAACACTTCCTTGATATGAGACGCTCTCTCTTTCTGTATACACACACACGCATACATATATATATGAATGAGGCTTGACAATTAAGTCTGCAAACTTAATTGTTCTAAGTGCTACATATCTCACTGCTGAATAACACTGTGGTCATCTTCAAAGTACTCCTCTTGGGAAGCAATCACTGACAACAGTACCTAGTCCGCCCTTCAAAGCAATTTTGGGACTCTGGAGTGGCCATTGCACATGGTGGCATGTTGGCAAGTTTGTGAACTTAATTGTACAGCTGTCTGTGAGGGAGTTTTTAGCCAGTAAACAACCATACTGGAACACTCTCCCTACTCACCTGATCTGGCCCCCAGTGACTTTTTTCTTTACCCAAAAATAAAGAAAATGTTGAAAGGAAGACATTTTGATGACATTCAGGACATCAAGAGTAATATGACAACAACTCTGATGGCCATTCCAGAAAAAGAGTTCCAAAATTGCTTTGAAGGGAGGACTAGGCGCTGGCGCCGGTGCATAGCTTCTCAAGGCAAGTACTTCAAAGATGACCATAGTGGTATTCAGCAGTGAGGTATGTAGCACTTTTTCTAGGATGAGTTAAAGAACTTAATTGCCAGTCCTGATGTGTGTGTGTCTGTCTATATACAGGTGTGTGTATACATATATATGTGCTTTACTGGGTTTGTTTCTCTAGAGAACCCAGCTTGAAGCAAGGCTGGTCCTGCTCATATTATATCACTTAGCACCACTCTAGCACGTAGTAGGTGCTCACATTTCTGGTTCAAAGGGTGTTCAAAGTCTTGCCATATTGCAGTGCATGGATGTACTGGCCACCCTCAGCCAGCAGGGGGAGCATATTTGCTCCTTCACAGAAGAAGCCGATTCTGAATTACTGCATTACTGGAATAGTTGGTGGATGAATTTATCTCTGATAGTGAAAGACCCAAGGGATTGGGAGGGGGGCAGGGATGAGGCAGAACCTATTATTTGTGACTATGAATTCCCTCCTTATGTTGCATCTTGGTAAACAGAATAACTTGGACAGTAACCACTCCTCATGATAAATTCTGAGCACTTCCTATTGCTAAGTCTGGGAACCTGCATGAAGTTACAACGGAGTTACACTCTTGATTAAACTTGGAGCATTAAATCTATGATAAATTGAGAGATAGGGAACTGTAGCCTCATTGCTTTTCGGGATATTTAATTACAAAATTCTGTAATGAAATCACAGCCTTATTAAAACGGTTTGTCACTGGGAGAGGGTCTCAAAAGGTGAGAGGATGCTGATAGGATAGGTGCTGTGACTTTGGGGCTTTTCTGTGCCACTGCACTCTGTTCAGAGACCAGAAAGGGGAGAAACGGTACCTGCTGTCAGAAAACAGCCCCTTGGGGAGAGTTGTCTCTCTCTCTCCCTCCATCTAAATAATCCTGCAACCACAGAGCACAGAGTTATAAGCAGCTAGAGTTCTACTAGTGAGAGACGTCTGGTAGGTAAGCCAGCTTCGATTTAAAAGGATGGACACCTGTCAGTAATGGACAGCTTATCACTCAGTCACACCTTAGTGTGAATTACACAATACACTATTTTTGTTTTCTAAGAAATGGATGGAAACCCTGTTGGTGTAAGGGATTAGTGCTAGAACTGCTAACCCAAAAGCTGGCAGTTCAAATCGGCCAGGTGCTCCTTGGAAACTTTATGGGGCAGTTCTACTCTGTCTATAGGGTCACTATGAGTTGGAATGGACTCACAGCAGTGGGTTTGGTTTTGGTTTGGGTAAGAAAGGGATAGGGAGTCTGTCCGCCTGCAGATTAGAAGAAACTATCATTCTGCAGTAGGGGATGCCCTTGGGGAAGAAGGCCACAGCAATGAGCCCTTGTGGGCGAAATAGGCAGTCAGAGAGGAAAACATGGAACAGAGGCGGCACTAACTATGCTGAGAACCATGTCTATATTTTGGAAACAAAATCCTGCCCCACCACTGGCCAATGCATCAGACTCTGTGCCCCAAATTTTTGCTCAGAAAATACGGCCCCTTGACTTACCCGGTGAGTTAACAGTTCTCCACTGCTTGTGCACAAACACATCAGTCCCGGTCGTTCAGTCTTGGAGTGCTTGTCTCAACACTCAGAGACTGAGACCCAGCTTCCTCAACCAGACAGTGTGAAGAGTCATCTTACTCCATTCTCAGGTAATAGTGTTCATAAATGCATTACTATGCCAGGAGCGTGGTGAGCCCCAACCAAAGTGGCACGGTGGTTGTCACTGTTGTTAGTGTCTGGCAAGTAAGAGGCGCTCCATACACACTGGAGGAGCGGTTACAGAATCGTTGTGTGCCCTGTCACCAGGGTCAGCCTGGGACACAGGGCCTCCCGCTCATTATTCACGCCCTCACACTAGGTCAGCTTTTCACCCATAAGCTCCCTAATTAGGAGCCAGGGTGCGGTGTTGACAGAAACTGAGAACTCTGACAACCCCAGCTGAGGCTCCCTTCGTCACCGTGTGCACGGCGGCAGCCCTCCTTGGGAACTGGGTGCTTCTTCCAGGAATGAGATCTTCTGGAGCATTGAGCAGAGGTGGCTTTCAAGTCACTGGATGCCTTATGACAAACTGGAAAGTGGAAAGTAGTTGTATTTCCAGCCCTGTCACCTTCTAGCCATCGTATGCCAGGCATGTCATGCTACCTCTTGTCTCCTCCTTACCTGCAACATGGCAACTATGCTGCTTGGGCTGTGTGAGGACTGTGACTGCACCTGGTTCAGTGTCTGATGGAGACAGGACTTCAGTTGTCATTTGCTCACCTTCCAGCCCCTTCTCCTGGCCCTCACCCCCAAGTTAAGGCCTACCTTAACATCAGAGCTGTAGGGAATCTGAAAGACCACCCAGCTCTGTCTTACTTTTCCAGATTAAGGAAGAACATACAGCAAAGTAGTGGCAGGCCCAGAGGAGAAGCCAGGTTGCTCAGCTCCTAGTCCAAAACTCAAGCCAGATACCACACCGCCACCATCTCCCAGTCACAGGGCTGTCTGTTCAGAGCCAACTTCTCCCCAGTTTCATTTAACTCAGGTTGTGGCTCTCCTTGTTCTCTGAAATGACATCAACAATGCCTTAATGACCATTAGCCACTGTGGTTTTTCCTTTCTGAGGCTGCTCACGTCTTTAGCTGTAAATGCATCTGTATGCATTCGGAACTCTGCTCATATTTTTAGCAGACCTTAGAGACTATCCCTGGGCCTGGGCCTGGGATTCTCCTGAGAAACATAGGATTCTAAATTCAAATTCACGACCCAGAGTCTGTTTTCTGGAACACATCCATATATGGGTGAGTGAGACCAGGCAGTTTATTATCCTGAGATGGTAATCTACCTTGCCAGGTTCTGAATGTGGTGGAGAAAGTAATAAAGTAGGGAGCAGAATAGGTTCCAGGCCTGAATGACCAATTAGACCTCTTTTTAAATGACCAAGAGCAATATCTTTAAGATACAGGCTAATTATAAGAATTAACAACAAGCACTACCCAAAGAATCCAGATGCTTCAATTGTATCAAACACTAAGTAGCAGAAATGCAAGCCATCAGATTGGGTCCCGTATTTTACTGCCTATTAAAGTCCCTGAAGGATGTGGTCTGCAACGTGCTGCTAACCTAAAGATTGGCAGATCACACCTATCCTGTGGCTCCCCAGAAGAAAGTCCTGTGAATGGCTTCTATAAAGATTACGGCCAAAGAAAGTCGATGGAGTTCTACTCTGTAACATACAGGGTCACCATGAGCCAGAACAGACTTCACAGCAATGGTTTCTTATAGGGCAGAACGAACCAAGCCTCAGCTCTGGCCTGAGTTCACCTCTGGCTCCTAGGTACACAGGGAAGAGACCAAAGGAAGGAAGCGGGGACAACAGAAAGTCACAGAAGGGACAAGGCCTCTGAGTTAAATGGATAAAACAGCAGTCTCAGAGCCTTCTCTCTGCTTCCACCTTCCAAGAACTAACTCAGCAAACACTGATACGGCAAACACTGTACAGACACTGTACTAGTAGCTAGTAGATAACAAATAAGCAAAAAGGAAAGATAATTTCCAAGAGTGCTAAAATCCAAGAAGTGAATACGATGATGAGATAGTGGAGCAGCTCACTTGATGTAGCGTCTTTGAAAAGGGGACCTAGAAGAGCTGCCGTCTGATTGGTTGGCAGCCTTTAGTGGGTCGATCTGAGTGAGCACCGCACGCTGAGGACCCAGCAAGTGCAAAGGCCCTGTGTGAAAATGGGTTTCTAAGAGCAAAGAGGAGGCCAGAGAAGCTGCAGCTGAGTGAGCAGGGGCTGTGAGATGAGATGGGCAAGGTAGACCGTGTCCTCACTGTGCGAGGTCTCAGGAGTTAGGATGGTGGGGTTAGGCGCTATCAAGTCCATTCCAATCCATCGCCTCCCGAGTGTGCAGAGTAGAATAGCCCCATAGGGGTCTTCTTGGCTATGATCTTTACAGAAGCAGATCAACAGGCCTTTTTCCTCTACAGCCGCTAACCCAAAAAAACCGAATGCTCTGCCGTAGAGTCAATTCTGACTCATAGTGACCCTGTAGGACAGGGTAGGACTGCCCCTCAGGGTTTCCAAGGAGTGCTTGGCAGACCTGAACTGTTGAACTTTTGGTTAACAGACATAGCACTTCACCACTCCACCACCAGGACAGAGACACCAGGTCCATTCAAATAGCCAATCTTTCAGTTACCAGATAAGTGCTTAACTGTCGTACTCCCGGGTTCTTTCTGGAGGCAAGATTAAAGCAGTTACGCAGAAACTGGGAGTCCCTGGGTGCTGCAGATGGGTAATGCACCGGGCTGCTAACCAAAGGGTTAGGGTTTACGTCCTCCTAGAGGAGCTAAGGAAGAAGAGCCCGGCAAACTACTTCCAAAAACAGTCAGCGATTGAAAATCCTGTGGAGCACAGTTCTCCTCCTAAACACATGAGCTTCCAGGAATTGGAATCAACTCAGCTTGACGGTAGCTGGGTTTTTGTTTGTTTTTAAGTAAAGACAGGCCTGAGGTCAGACAAACCTGGATTTGAATCTCAGCTTCAGGACTTGCTGGTTGCATGACCTTGAACGTGTTACTTAACCTCTGAGCCTCAGCTTCCTCACAGGGCCTCTTGACACAGTTATTGCAAGGAATGAATGAAGCAAGCCATTTTAAGCGAGGAGCAGAGCACCTGGCACACAGTCAGTAGCCAATACGTTTCAGCTTCTGCTGTTAGCGACTTCTTATGGACTCCCAAGGCCACTGCTCTCAGGTCTGGGCCCCAGCCGCTACCACCAAGAAAGCCACCAGGTGGCGGTCTTTCAAGCCTTTCTGATTTCACCGTGCCTGGTCACAACTCTTGTTTTCCTTCAAGCGGGAAGGGCGAAGACCCAATCCTCTGAATACTGGTTGGGGTACAGGGTTACTAATAGAAGGTTCCTGTATTCAGGGTATAGTTTCTGATTTAAGCAACAGAAAGAACACCAGGCTTAGAGTCAGATCCGGATTCTAGCCTCCACTTTATCTACAGACCAAGCAAGCTTGGCAATGCATTTGATCGTTGTGGGCCTCCATTTCCCCATCTACCTGTACCACGATGCCTAGCATGTGCTTAAGTGACAAGGCCAGGAGCCAGACCTGTGCTTAAAAACCAGCTTTGCATTTACTTGCTATCTATTTAGTCTAAAGGTTTTTTTCTTTAATCTCTAAAAATAATAGCACATTAACATCAAGGATTAATGCACTCTGCTGTTAACTGAAAGACAAAAGGTTTGAGTCAACCCAGAGGCAATTCAGAAAAAAGGCCTGGCAATTCAGTTTCCAAAACTGGCCACGGAAATCCCACTGGAGCACAGCTCTACTCTGCCACACACAGCCACACATCAGAGTCAACTCAATGGCAACTGTTTCCTCGTGAACAGAGTGATAAGCTTATCGGGATGATGAAAGCATTTGGACCATGCCTAGCACAGGTAAGTATGATTTAGATGTGCTCGTACCATCTGTGTTCTACTCTGTCCTGTAGGGTCGCTATGGGTTGCAGTCAATTCAACAGCAGTGGTTTTTGTGTACCGTCTGTAAAGTACCATGTAGGTAGATCAACTTATTAACCTGGGCCATGGTGGCTTTGATGGTGGTGCTTGCTGGAGTACCAGAGAGAAAGAAGAACATTTGACTAAGTGTGAGCAACGGGAAGATCTCAAATAAGAGGAGAGAGGGGAGAGTTCCCCCGGAGAGATGGAGTGTGACAGTGTCCAGTCAGAGTGTCTTGAAAACATCTCCAGCCCCACGGTCCCAGGCAGAGATCACAGGGAAAGGAAAAAGAGGCCTCAGCTGCCTGTGACATCTCCCCAGCCCTGGGTCCTATTCTCTACGTTTTTCGCATGAGTTGGGCTTCAGTTTCCTGCTGCATTGTAAGTTCCTTGAGAACAGAGACTGTCCTGTTCATCTCTGTTTCTTCTCTGCTGACCTAATACAGAGTCTACACCTAACAAGCCGGGACGGATGCTTGCTGTCGGACAATCCATGGTGGACCGCACAGAGAATTGATCATATCCCAGACGACCCTGGGCTACGCACTGAGCTGGAACATCACGCTGGCCGACCCGGGAATCACATACTGTGCCTGTGACCTGAGGGTGTTAGTTCCTCAGTACTAACGTTCCCATCTGTACACATGTCGGGGCGATGTCATCTCACAGGCTGTGCTTTGACCTGTCCCTCCTGCCAGGAAGGCTCTCAGGAGGTGGCACCTGGCAGTAAGTGCTGCCTAATTGCTTAATGGCAGGGAGTGGGCGTAAGGAGGAGCCACAGAGACAGGGGAAAGGCATCAGGCAGGGAATGGGCGTTGCGAGCAAAAAGAAACACCTGCATCCTAGTCCAGCTTTGCCACATGAGAACTCTGGGGTGGATCACATCCTCTTTCTTCATCTGTTTCCTCTCCTCTCCCGAGGGTTATTAGAAACACCCACTTCTTTGTCAAAAAGGACATAGTGCCTGGCAGAGACAATGGTCACTGAACAGCCAGGTGAAATACTGCATGAGACAATATTTGGTAAATACTAAAGCTGCCTCATTAATTTTTTTAAATCAGGTTCTCTAAAAGTAGAACAAAGGGTTATCACACCCCCACTCCAGATGTCTGGGGCCTTACCCAACAGGAGCCTGACAGGTCTTTTGAAGGCTCTAGCTTCGTCTACGTATGTGTGCATGATTTTTGCTTTCCACTCTATAACCACCATTTAAATTCATTGAAATGAAAATTGCACTTTCAGTGTTTTTACCAGTTAAATTACCTACCATCCTCCTTCATGCCCCCAGCCTTGAGGAATATTCTAGTAAAAATGGATGTTCCAGAAAGATGTGGCACTTTTATTTGGATTGTTTTGAAACCCTGGTGGCACAGTGGTTAAGTGCTACGGCTGCTAACCAGAAGACCAGCAGTTCAAATCTACCAGGCACTCCCGGGAAATTCTATGGGGTAGTTGTACTGCGTCTATAGGGTTGCTGTGAGTCAAAATCAACTCCACAGCAGTGGGTTGGATTTGGGGTTTCTTTTCTCCGACTAACACCCAAGCACCCACGTTTGGACAGCACCATGTGAGACGGCTTCTCAGGTTGGTGCTTTCGCATTTAACATCCACATCCTGCTTCGCTCCAAGACAATCTTTGCCCAGTTAACCCCTGAGGGACCAGAACGAGCTCCTTTCCTCCATGGCCATCCCTTCTCTCTGCTCCCACCTCCTACTACACCCACCTCTCCTGCCCCAGCCAGCAGGCAGGACTTGGACAGGTCAGACAATCAACAGCCTGTCTGGGGTGTCCAGTAACTTCTCAACTTCCAGTTACAGCTGTCCTTGCTGACTGACCCTCTGACCCTCTGCTTCTCTGGGGGCTGACCTCCCCCGCCTGCCCGGCCTCAGCCCTGCAGATGAAGTCTTACGTGCCTCACCCAGGTGTGCAGCCCGCTGCCTCCTGACCCCTCCTCCTGGCTGCCTGTGCCCCAGCCCCAACTGCAGGCCATCGGTCGGGGAGCAAACCGTGCTCCAGCCCTTAAAGACCTCCAGGGGAGTAGTTTCTACAACCTCCGCAGGAATCTAGTTCTAACATCTCACACCTCTCACCCAGAAGAAAGCCTTCTTTTCACAAAATCTCAACTCCTTTTCTATTGCAATGAGCATGGAGTTTTTATTCTCTGCTAGTCTGAGCTACATTTAAACAACATAATTCTTCATGAGTTCCTCCCTGCCTCCCTGTCATCGGCATGTAGAACACTGACAGTAGCTTTAGGCCAGCCCTCCTCAGCTGGCTGCGTGAGGATCTCCTGCCTCTGAGTAGGTGGCAGGCACCACAACAGAACCTTCTACCACGAGGCGGGGCTGAGTGAGGGTGGCCCTGTGCTCCCTCGGGTGCCTGGCAGTAAACTGACTGGCCTGTGCTGGGCCAGACATCAAAAATTTTTATGGGAAATATAAAACCAGGTCTCTGTCATCAATAAAGTACCATGAAACAATTACTTACTCAACTCTGTGGACAGTGGAAAAAGCACTTACTTTGGCTCAAGAGGCTTAAATTCGCATCCTGAGTCTGTCACTCATTAATTGTACCACCTCCTTGTCTTTGTCAGGCAAGCCACTTTATCGTCTCTCTACCTTGTAGGTAAGTCCCTGGGTGGCACAAACAGTTTACCCTGCATTGCTAACTGAAAGACAATTCAAACTCACTCCATGGCAGTTGGAAGAAAGGACTGGCAATCTGCTTCTGTAGAGATTAAACCAAAAACAACCAAATTCATTACCACTGAGTCAATTCCAACTCATAGTGACCCTACAGGGCAGAGTAGAACTGCCCCATAGAGTTTCCAAGGAGTGCCTGGTGGATTTGAACCATGCACCTTTTGGTTAGCAGCTGTGGCACTTAACCATTAGGCCACTGATGTTTCCTCTGTAGAGATTACAGCCAAGAAAACCCTGTGGAGATCAGTTCTACACTGTAACATATAGGGCCTCCATGAATCAGAACTGACTCTAGGGCAAGGGGTTTGGTTTGTTTTTGGTATGGGTAAAAGTCAGTGAGTTTTAAAAATTCAGTCAAGTGCTATATGAGTTAAAGAATCACCATAGGTGATGGCTGGGAGAATATGAAGACAGGTGGACCTATAGAAGTGCTATTGTCAGAATAAATGTGTGGGGTAAGGAAGGTCTGAGAGTAAAGAGAAAAGGATGAAAGTGAGTGGCACTTCAAAGGCAGGAGAAGGTGACAGGTTGGGCACAAGATTGAGGGAAGAGAAGGGCAGAAAGATAATAGTTGTCATTTATGGAACACTCAGTATGTGCCAAGTGCTCCGCTAAGTGCTTTGCATACATTATCTCATGTTTTCCTTATAAAAGCCCTGTAATGAGGTTTTACTGTCCTCATTTTACATAGATATAGGAGCCCCCTGCATCTGGCAGGTCATAACAATACCTCTGGACCTTGTCACTGAACCTGTGAGAAATCCATTCTGTCTTTAATAGAAGATGGTGCTGGGATAATGGTAGAGCTTCCGGACAAACCAGTAAAGAATCGGGAGGGACAGAGATAATCTGGGGAGAGGGGCCAGAGCTCAACAAATCACGGTTTATGAAGTCAGAATGGAGTCCAGAAATAAAGTCTCTTATAAATTTCAAGCATGAACTCCTTTTCCTAGGTGCCATTGGTTCGTGTCCACCTACACCTGTGAGCCTTCCACTTGGATCCCATCTACGCTGTGGATAGTCTATCCCCTCATTTTTCCCTCTGACATTTTCCTGTGTCCTTCATACATATCATGAGTTGGAATCGATTTGATGGCAACTGGTGATAGTGGTCACACATACGCATCCCGGGTTCAATGATTGTTTCCATCGTCTTTTGTGTCAGCACTTAATTCTTTGTTGACACTATCTTCACGCTCAGTTTAGACATTCAATACAGACTAAAATCAGTCTCCCTTCATCTTTGTCTTCCTCTCCTAACAGCCTCCTTTCCCTTTCTCTCTTTCTCGGATTCCTCCTTTTCCCACTCACCTTTCACCCATTTCTCTCTCATCCTTTCTGATAAAGTTTGGTGGCAAGCACACCCCTAGACTAGGAGCTCTCTAGCATTTGCTGTGAGTAAATTTCTGCTACCCAATGGCTAAAGATTTCTAACCACAACCATGAGTTCACGTCTGTCATAAATCTGGCTGGGATGGCGGTTGAATATGTTGGGTCGGGGGGGGGTTGGAACCTAAAGAACATTGAAGACAGAAACTAAGAACCAAGGTGACAGAGTCCTCTGAGTGCATAGGAAACTACACAATCGATCACGGACCACTATGGAATATTCTCAAGAACAGAAGAAATCTCTAATATGTCAGGAATATAGGAGATACAGTAACCATAAAATTGCACAAATTCATATCTGTTAAGCTTAAGTTCATGTCCACCCAACACTTACCTCATGCACAGAATCCAAGACAAACATTATCTCGAACATTGGCCAGGGCTGTTTTCCAGTCTGTGTCGTTGTTGCTAGCTGCTGCCGAGTGGATGCTGAATAACGGTAACCCCGTGCATGCAGAGCAGAGGTGCACTCCATGGGATCTTCAAGGCTGTCACCTTTTGGAAGCAGATCACTAGGCTTTACTTGTGAAAATTCCTTTGGGTGGACGTGAACTGCCAATATTTTGGTCTAGTTTTTAACCATCTGTACCACACTCTACTTTCTCCCTTTTCTCTAAAAGTTTCACTGTTACTAGCCTGAGATGAACCTTTCTGTTTTTTTCTGAACAGAATGGCTTCCCTGTATGCATCCAAACTAACTACTTGAATAAAACCTGTATGCTTTCATTCTTCCTGTGCTTTGATTATTTTTTTAATTTACTTTCACTGTGTTTCCAGTGAAAGTTTGCATTTTGAGTCAGTTTCTCATACACAAACTTACATACACTTTACGTGACCCCAACTACTCTTCCCACACTGGGACAGCACATTCCTTCCCTCCACCCCCTATTTGTCATATCTATTCAGTCAACTCCTTTCTGCTTCTCTCTTCTCGTCTCATCTCTAGACAGGAGCTGCCTGGCTAGTCTCCTGTATCTCCCTAAGCCAAGAAGCACACTCTTCATTTCATGTCTTATGTACCAGTTCAGTCTTTGTCTGAGAAGTTGGCTTCTGGAATGGTTTCAGTTATGGGCTAACAGTCCAGCACCACGTCTTCCAGGGACCTACCAGTCTATGAGACCATCAAGTCTGGTCTTCTTACCAGAATTTGAGTTCCGTACCTTACATTTCTTCTGCACCACTGGAGACTTTTTGTTGAGCTCCCTGTAAAGGCAGTTGTCAGCGGTAGCCGGGCACCATCTAGTTCTTCTGGTCTCATGCTGATGCAGTGTCTGGTTTTTATGGCCCTTTCTGTGCTTCAGTTATTTTAAAAGCAAGACTTGCCTACAAAGGTAAGACCAGGATCTGGGTAGGTCCTGGCAACCGGAGATGGGAGGAAGTCAGGCCACGCTGGGAGCATGGCAGAGGAAACTGACGTAAGACAGTAGGTGCAAGAAGGCAATTGGTGCCAGGAATATAAGGCAGCAGGTGGTAAAGACTCAAACAAAGGGGAAGGGGGTAGAGCATCTAGACCCCAGAATCCTAGTGTCTGAGGACCCAGGACATGGGATGGGGTACCGGCATGGCAGAATGAGACAGCTATTCAGTTACTAGAGCTGAGAGTACCTGACAGGTGGTCTCTCTCTTCTTGCCATCAGACCTAGCCAGCCCTTCAGATTACAAAAAGCCACCCTGTACAGTATAGGGAAGCTTCAGAGAATATCCTACACCTGCACAGATAAGTTCCTGGACTCACATCATTTGGACCCAGACTGACCTGATAATCAGACACCCGCCAGTATTATCACTCCCAGGTTTCCCTAGTCCCAAGAGGCTCTGGCGTCTCTAACAAGGCTTCCTTGGAAGATCTCCCTTTCCTGTGTCTGCCCTGTCTCCATCTAAAGCAGTGCCTTTGCACAAAACCCCAAAACCTGTTGCTGTGGAGTCAACTCTGACTCATGGCCACCCTGCGTTCCCACCTCAAGCCACTCTGAACTAACTCTGGCCATCTAAAACACTCCTTTCTATGTCTGTGACAGCCCTCCCCTTGAGCCTCCCCTCATGGCTTGTGGCTTCTCTAGAAGAGCTTCTGTTCAGTTTACCCCTACTTGCCTCCTGTTAAAAGTTTACACTGTAAGCTGCCACTTACTGTTAACACAAGTGCACCTACAACCCACCACCCTTTGATAAATCTGTCCTCTGTGGAAAAGGGCAGCTATGACTCAACACAGCCTGGTTTATAAAAGGATCATTATTTCCTCAAACTCTCTTAAACCCTTCACTTCTTTCACAGTTATAGTTTCCTATTTTCTTCTATTGCTTTTCCACACTCTCGCAAAATACTTATTTGTTTGGGGACAACCAAGCCTAAAATATCACTGCACAATCTCTTATCTGCAATTCCAAAATCCCCAAATCTCTGAAAATCAAATGGCTTTTACTTCTTTATGTGAAGTTTGGTGCCAAAATTCATCTGGTGACTAATCTGACCTCACCTGACCCGACTACTCCTGATCCTTCCCTTATCCCGCTTTGTGCAAACATCCATACATTTCACTGCAGATGCATCTGATTATGAGCTGCTGCCCCAGGCCCGATGGCGATGTTTGAAAACATATAGCATATATTACCTATCTGAATTCTGAAATGCCTCTGGACTGAAGAACTCTGATGAGGGCTTGAGAAACTGTACCAACCCCTCTGTTCTTTTGCAAACAGATTTGTTAAAACAGATGCATCTCTATGACCTCAGATTTTCTGTGTTTTCTCTCCATCTGGAGAGTAAGAAGATAATGACATGGATCCATGAGGGTCACATGGAACTCATAGATAGTAAATCCTCTGATTTGGAGAAAGAAGGGTTAACAAAGTCACTGGGAAATGAAAGGGCAGAGGAAGGGAGATCATCGGTGTCTAGTGCTGAGCAGGGCTTTTTTCCTGCAGTTTTTGTTCTGTTGTTGGTTTGCTGTGTGATCAAACAACTTGCATAACCTCTTGGAGCCTGGATTAAGTTAGGGGAGAACTAGTCTTGAGAGTTCCTGCTACAGAGGGCTTTAAAGATGAATAAGACAGAATGTCAAGAAATGAAGTGCCTAGTAACCTTTCTAGAATTATCTTAATTTTGAAAAGTAAATTTATTTCATCAGAACACATTAATCAGCAAACTGTGTTTATTGTGTGCTCATTTTGTGCCTGTTTCCATGCTGAGTTCTATAGGACACAAACTCTGAATCCAAAGGTGCTTACAATCCCTGGTTAAAGCATTCGGCTGCTACCTGGAAGACTGATGGTTTGAGCCCACCAGAGCACCCTGTGGGAGAAAGATGGGGCTATGGGTCAGTTCTTCTCTATGTTATAAGGTCACCATGAGTTGGAATTGACTTGAAGACAACGAGTTTGGCTTTTGTCCATTGTGTTTTGTTTTAATAATGACGGGATGGCACAAACAGTTTACCCTTGCCTACTAACTGAAAGGCTGGCAGTTTGAATCCATCCAGTGGCTGCATGGAAGAAAAATATACCTGTCAATCAACCTCCATAAGATTACAGTCATTGAAAACTCTATGGAGTATAGTTCTAATTTGACACACACAGGGTCACCATGGGTTAGAATTGATTCCATGGCAATAGGTTATATACATTTTATGCACAAGAAACAATTTGAAAGCAAACACAATGATATACATACACTGTCACGTGCCAAAAAGGCAAAGCTCACTGGCCAGAACAGTTTTGGAAGGTTGTGTGGGAAGAGGGACTTAGTTTGGGTATGAGAAGATGAGAAGACATTTTAGGTACATGTTCCAGTAAGACTGGACAAGGCCTGTTGGAAGAACAATCTGGAGAGATTCCCCTAGACCAGAGAAGGCTGGAGTCAATGTAATAGGAGGAGGCAAGACTGAACAAGATTGGCAGGGGTAAGAGAGTGCTGAAAAGGTGTACATGTGCCCTGTAGAAGCAATGTGTGGTCTGGGCAATTTGAGAGAGAAAGATGTCTCCCATGGGATAGCCAGGGGCTGGGCTGGTGCTCTGAGTGGACGCTGACATGAATTGAGATAGCCATAGAGGACACCGTTAGGACTAGGACTGCCTGGCCAGCCAGGCTCAACCTTCACAAGTTCAACTGCCAAAACCAAATTGCATTCCAAGAAGAACTTCCTAGATAGAACATCTCCATCACTTCCTGAACTTCTCTGTCATTCCCCAGCGTCTCTGGTTTGTTGTACCCATACCTGGGTAGCTGCAGAAAGTGTGAGATTATTATAGAGTTGTTTTGTGCAGAAAGCCTATTCACATCTGGATGGATAATGCCGATAATTACTGTGCTGGTTACTAGATCTGACAGGTTTAGGTGAGGTGAAGCACTACAGCTGGGTCTGCTGCTCACAGCTTTGCCAGTGGCAAGAGAGGTGAGAACAAAAGTCAAGAAAGGTGTGCTCAGATGCTTGGGATTGGGTGAGACTAGTTAATTACCAGTCATTTGTGGTCTCCCTGACTTGGAGTTTCCATCTAAGCAATGCTCATGAAGCAGATAGAACACGACAACTCACAGCTTATCTCCATCATGAGAGGGTGGAGGGGAACAAGATGCAGAGAGACAAGTGTGACCTGGCACCCTGATCACAACGCCACCCGGACAACGGGCATATGGCTCAGATGCCCGCCTCACAGGGCAGTGGCATGAGCCAGCTGGGGATCAGTCTATTTGTTGAAAGGTGATAATTCTTGACTTAGAGTCATAGACTGAGTTTTATAGATTTGTGAATCCTCAGAACTTCATGTCAACATGCTTGTGAACATGCAAATAAGGTTTTTTTCTGAGCAGCAGACATCCACCAGTTTCTCAGAAGATCCAGAAGGGTTCTATGATCCCTCCCACAAAGGAAAGCAATAAACCACTGCTCTAGAACCCTAGAGCAACAGGTTAACATTTGGCTGAGTCCCAAGACATTCAGAATCCTTAATGATGCTGAAATTATGTTTAAGAGGTGTGTGTGTGTTACCTAGAGAAAAGATTCAATAGCCTTTGACAGATTCTCAAAGGAGTCCACAGCCCTGAAGGGGTTGGGAACCCTAAGCTAAGTATTGTGAGTGGAGTCAATTCCGACTCATCGTTACCCCATGTGACAAGTAGAACAGAGTAAACTGCCCTCATAGGAATTTCTTACCTGGGTGGTGTAGTGGTTAAGTGCTACAGCTGCTAATCAGAAGGTCAACAGTTCAAGTCTACCAGGCTCTCCTTGGTAACTCCACAGGGCAGTTCTATTCTGTCTATAGAGTTGCTATGAGTCGGAATCGACTTGACAGCAGTGGGTTAATCTTTTTGGAAGCAGACTGCCAGATCTTTCCTTGCCCAAAGTCTCTGGATGGGTTCCAACCACCAACCTTTGGGATGGCAAGCCCAGTGTTTATCCCTTGTGCCTGCCACCAGGACTCCTGTCTGAGTTACATTCTCCATTGCCACTGAGTTAATTCTAACTCATAGTCACTCTACAGGACAGAGTAGAACTGTTCTATACAGTTTCCAAGGCTATAAACTAGGGAAGCTGACTGCCATCATATTTCTCCTTGAGCTGCTGCTGGATTCCAGCCGCCTGACTTTGGATTAGCAGTCTAGAGCTTAACTGGTGTGCCAATGGGCTCAAAAAACTAGACTAAATACCCATGGTTAGCTACTTGTTTCTAGAGGAAGCTCACAGAGACCTGAACACAGGGCTCAAAGTACGTTCTGCTGGTTATGCTCAAAATTTGGCCTAAACAGTCTGGCACGAGGGGGCTGGCTCGCTGGGGCCATCATGAAAGTACACACTGGAGTCATTTTAAGAGTCAAGCACCCATACGACATGTTAGCAGGTGATGGTCACTGTCATGCATTGAATTG
The DNA here is from genome assembly GCA_028571685.1 of Heterohyrax brucei. Lineage (NCBI taxonomy): Eukaryota > Metazoa > Chordata > Mammalia > Hyracoidea > Procaviidae > Heterohyrax > Heterohyrax brucei. The sequence continues at coordinate 34,337,778 of CM053154.1, forward strand.
TGTCCCCACCCCTCCAAATGTATGCATTAATTTGGCTGGGTCATGATGCCCAGTGATGTATGATTGTCCAATGTTTTGTCATTTGATGGGATTGTGTATGTGTTGTAAATTCTGTCATTGATTTAAAAAGATGGATTGGTAGCAGTTATATTGATAAGTTCTACAAGATGGGATAGTGTCTGAAGCCAATCTCGAGATATAAAAGAGGAGGGCAAGCACGGGGGACCTCTTAACACCCAGAGAGATGCACCAGGAGCCAAGAGTCTCTTTCCAACCCAAGGTTCTGCACTGAGATGCTCCGAGACCAAGGGAAGACTGTTTACAAGGGTGTTCCTCAGAGCCACAGAAGGAAAGAGAGCCTTTCCCTGAAGCTGAATTTGAACTTGTAGCCTACTGGACTGTGGAAGACCAAACTTCTCTTTCTAAAACCATCCCCTTGTGGTATTTCTGTTACACCAGCACTGATGACTGAGATAGCCACAAAGAACCAGTAGGCAGGAAAACCTGGCCTCCTCCATCTGTGATGGCATATTGCCCAGGTCTTTCTCATCCAATGCCCTGTATCCCAGGTTTCGGAAACTCAAACACCTCACTCAGGGATGTGCAAAATTCACTCAACAAATACAGTTAACTGGGAGCCTACTATGCAGAAGGCTCTGTTTCGGACATAAAATAAGAGACTTGACTTCATAGCTTGATGGACCTAAGATAGTTTCCGGCCCTGGACACGGGTATTTGGGGCCCTTAAGCCCACGAGCCTTCGTTCCAAGTTTAGTCCCCCACCCCTCCCCCTGCCCCTAGCAAGGCAAGACAGAAGTCATCCCAACCCACCGCGGCGGGCAGGGGAGGGATCCAGAAGGTGGAAAAGCAATACCTGTGAGCAGAGAGGCGAAAGAAGCGGGTAGACACGCCGGGCCAGAGCAGGTGGGTCGGGCTCTGCCGGGGCTCTGCTGGGGCGGGGGAGAGGGGGCGAAGCGGGAGAGGGTGGGGGCACTGCTTGGGAGACGCAGCCCGCAGCCGCCTCGGCCGCCGCGCTCGGCCCCCTCCCCGCCTTCTGGGGCTGTCGCGGAGCTCTGCTCTCCATACTGAGCAGTCCTGGGAAGGAGCTTGGACACGTCCCCAGGCCGGATAAAGATCTGCTCCGCGCTCACTCCGCAGAGCGAAATCTCGCCATCAGCGCGGCTCGCTCGGCCACTCTAGCCCGGCCAGCGACACGCCAGATCGCTATCTGCGGAACCGCGAAGGCAGTGACTCTGCTCCCGCCGTCCCCCTCGGCCCTGTGTGTAGGGGTGCAGCTGGGGCCCCGGGGCTTCCCGCCCTCCCCTCCCACTCGTCTGCCTTCCCGAGGGACCCCTGCTCCCGTCGCCCCGGAGTCCTGCAGCCCAACCAGGCGCCCTCTCCCCTTTGCCAGGCCCCGCTGCCTCCTGAAGGTTACGCGACGCAGCTGTGAGGCGCAAGGGGCGCCCGCCCTGGCCGCCACCCACCCTAAACCAGCAGCGCCGCGCCGCCGGGCCAGCCGGGCTGCCGGCTGCTGCCACCGCAATCCCGGCTCCTAAATCAGCGCTGGAGCACCCCTCCCCCACGCGGCTCCCCCAGCGCCCGGGTCGCGATTGGCCGCGCTGGCGCCCCCCGCCCCCCGGGCCTCGGCTCCAGACGCCGTGCCATTGGCTGCGAGCCTCCGCCAGCCTTTACATAAGCCCGCGCGCGCTCCAGTGGAGTTGTATAAAGCGAGCGAGCTGCGTCGGGGTGGCAGGCTCGAGGCCAGCCCGGGACTAGGGCTCGGGGGACAGCGGCGGCGGCAGAGGCGGCGGTGGTGAGCGCCCGCGCTCCGGCGCCCCCGGGCTGTGGGGCTGAGCGAGTTCGAAGATGGCTCCGAGGGCGGACCCTGGCGTGAGTACCAACCCTTTTGCCCCCACACCCTCAGACAAAGTTTCTCCCGCCTTCCGCGCCCCTCCCGAGCCTCCCGCAGGGGCTGTGGGGATGCCGCCCGGGATTCGGGCAGACGGGGACCGTGAAGTCGGCGGCGGCGGCTTTGCTCCCAACTTGCCAAGTGGCATTGGACTCGACTGGCGCTAAAAGCCTCCCGCGAGCTGGGGGCGAGACGGGCTGAGAGCTGGAGGTGGCCAGGGCGTGGGAGCGGAGGTGTCAGGGCGACAGCCCACAGGCGACAGGGAAGATACTGACAGCGCGCTGGAGGTCAGCTGTTTTGAGGAGGGGGCACCGAAGCTAGGAGAGAGGGGAGCAGATGAGGAAGGATGTGTCGGGAGGTATCGGGGAGTCACCCAGCTAGGCGAGCTCAGCTCCTAGCAGAGGAAGCTACTGTTCTTGGCCAGTCGGATGCCCTGGCTACCAGGCTGGGGAAGAACCCCTGGGGACTGGAGCCCTTTCCCTGGAGATGCAGAGCTTCCTGGCACAGCGCTGAGTGGCAGAGAGCTCTGGAGCCAGACCCGCGCGCTCGCGTAGCTGCTAGCAGCTTTTGCTGGACCGAGGTGTGGTCTTCTCGCTTTCCACCCGCCTCAGGCGAGCCACCTTCAGACGTTGCAGATGTACCAGGAGTTTCCCCGGGGGGAGGAGGGTGGGAAGGCATATAGAGGCTTCCTTAGGGCAATAGGCCGGCCTTGGGGTCATGCCCAGCAATGCAGTGTGCTTCTTCACAGTACTGTAGTTGCGAACATGGTTAGTCCTGCTTCTGAGAAACCAACTCAAGAATCCAAAGTCATCCCAACCTGAATGGGAGCCTCCCAGAGGGGCTCCTGGGTTTGGGGGCCTCCTCTCTCTCTGAGAATAACTAACGAATATAGCTGGGGAGGGGGCCGGCTAATGTGGCTTCTATGCTTCCCAGGAGGTGCTTCAGACTCACAGCAGAATGCATTTTTGAGTTGCACTTGAGGTGTCTTCTGGGATGGATACAGGACTTCCCAAGTGAAGCCAGGCAGAAAGGAAAGGAAGAGGAGAAAGAGGAGACAGCTAGCTCATGGTGCTGTCTTGAGTAGGGGTAGAACTCATGTGAGAAGAGAAAAGCTACTGATGGGAGATGTTAGACTGATGGCTTGGGCTGGAGATACCCAAGAGTGAATTAGAGCAAATCCAATGTCTTGCTACTTCATTCTCAGCCCTGGGGAGAGGAGGCAGAAAATAGAGAAGTGGGGACATGGTGGTTCTTCCAACACGGCACTCAAGGAGGCATTTTCTCCCTCTCGAACTTGATGAACATCCTTCTGGCAGCAGACCCTAAAGTCAATTTAAAAGACAACAAAGGAAGTGTAGGATCTTGATGCTGACATAGTGGGCCCCAAGTAGCGAACACTGTGGTTTCTCACCGGTACTGGCAGACTCTGGAGAAGGTGGAGGTTGGGGGGGTGGTTACTTTCCCTGTAGCTGTTCAGTTGGGGCTGTGTCCTTCACCTTTATCCCGTCTCTGAACATGGGTGAGTATTTTGAACTCCAAGTGTAGGTGCTTTGGCCTGGAGATCTTTCGTGGGGCTGCCACTCCATATACCCAAATCCAACTCCGTCTTGTCTGCCTGCTCTGAGCATTTTTCTGGTGCATTTCTCAAGACCTCTCTACTGGGAATTTCTGTAGCAAAATACCTGCTATTGCTCTTTCTTTCCTTCTTTCCATCTGGGCTGCACCTGGTGTTCTGAACCCTGATGTTTATTTCCTGGCACCTTGATATTTGGTTAAGAATGCACCCTGTGAATGTGTGGACCAATAGCTTGTATAATTCTAAGTGATGAAATATAGACTCAGAGAGAAGTCCATGGGCCAGGAAGGAAGATCTATTAAACAGCTTCTGCCAGCTTTCAAGCTTTCTTGACTGCCTGAGGTTTTGGTGGAAGCTTAAAGATGGAGCAGACTCCCTAGTTTCCAGGAGGGGGCGCCAAAGGCACCCAGCTCAGGACCTCTGACTTTCTCACTTTTTACCCTTCGCTTGGCCATGCATGGCAACTTTGTGCTTTCAGCCAGCTATGGCTACAGCCCCTCCCTAATCAGCGCCTTCCATATGGAAGTTCTTCTACCGTATTTCCTGGATTTCAGATAGTATTTGGACCTCAGGTGTAACGGGACAGGAGCAAACACAATTCCAAGAAAACCACTGATACACAACCCACCCTCTCTCTCTGAGGTCATCCCCTTATATTTGGTGTGGGTGTATTCTCTGAACTCATTAAGGGCTAATAGAGTCCAAAAGCATGAGAGCTAGAAGAGAGGAGGCTTGCAGAGCACTGAATCCACGCACATCCCCTACCGTTCACACACGCGTACTTTTACAGAGGCAGAAATGGAGGTCCTAGAAAGGCAAGTATCTTGCCCAAGTCACACAGCTAGCTGTCCATGTGGGATTAATTCCTGGGAAGCCTCGTTCTCTATTCAGAGCTCTTTCCAAGCCAAGAACCTGCTTCTTCTTTACTGTAGACACGGACGTGCGTTCACTACGCTGTAGGTACTCGTAACTGCCGATAACCAGACTTTGATGAATTGATAAATTTAGTAAATTAGAATAAATTTCCTTTAGATCAATTATTCAGAGCAAGGAGCAGGTGAAGTTCTTGTCCTGTGTGTACACAGGTCGGAGAAGTTCCTAGGTCCAGGCAAAAGCAATGGGATCTCCCTTTTCTGGCCGAGTGCCCAGTCCCTTGCCGTGGTCTTGTGCACCATCAACACAGGCCTGGAGTTCTTCCTTTCTTGCAGTGAGGCATTCTGGGGTGGGGTGTCTCTTTCCCGCCATCACATCGTTGCCATGGGACCTCCCAGAGTCGGATCCTGGTGAAGCAGAGAGTTTCCAGTCAGTGTTTGCCCATTTCTGCTGTCCTTGCTGCCTTCAGCTCAAGGTCACAGTGGAAGGATGTTGTTCCATTTTCACAAAATCCTTGTGTTTGGGCTTCTGCAGTGGCCCAGAAGATATCACCATTTCCATTACCTTTTCTTCAGTTCTGCAAATATGGCTGTTGACATCTAAGCTGGGTCCTCAGAGGTAGCCTGTGTGCTATCCCCCTGCGTCCCTCACCCCATCTGTTTACTTGGCACACTGCATGGAGCTCTTTGGGGTTCTCCTTGGGGCCTCAGCAGACCAGCTTGGCCCACCCTGGTAGAGGAACTGAGGAGGTGCCAAACTAGAATTCTGAAGAGACAGAATCCTTTCTGTCCCTCGAGTTCACCCAAGGGATGCTAGTTTCCAGGGAAGATGCTTGTTTCCTGGTTTCCCTCAGGCTGACAGAGAAGTTGGGTCTTCATCTTCCAGGGTAGAGGAGACTAGATAACATGGACCATCGAGGAACAAAAGCCCCCTTCTTTAAAGTGGAGTTCTCAGAGGCTGTGCTTGAGACCCTCCTCAACTCCTGGGTTTTACTGAAGAAATATGCTTGTGTTGTCAAGGCTTGGTCTAGCTCTGGATGCAGCTAGAGGAGAATAATTACACAAAATATAGCTACAGTACAGGATTGCTGGGGTTTGTTTGCATGTGGGAAGAAGCGTAGTTAGAGAAGTGACATTAGGCACTGGGAGAACAAGAAATCTTTCCATTCATGAACCCTACCAGATGGTTGACCCTTACCCTAACCTCACAGGGAAAACAGCCTAGTGTCATGGGAAGGACACAGGGTGCGAATCAAGCTGCACACTTAACTGGCCTAGGGACCTTCACCTCTGCACACCTCAGTTTCCTCCTGTGCTAAATGGTGATGCGGGCAATCCTTGATGGGGGTAGGGTAGTGAAGACAGGGCGATGCTCTTTAGTGTCTGGTGAGCTGCAGAGGGTTTCAGATGCAAGAGAAGATTGCTGGCTCACTGGGAAACATGTAGGATCTTCCTTTTGTCAGCAAGCAAGACTGAGTGTCCAGGTTGGCACATCATCCTCTGCTCACAGCCACATCTGGGCTGATGGACAAGCCTTCTTGGCAGGGCTCCCTCTTTGCCTTCTTCCCTCCCCCACCTTGAGGTTTTCATTTTGGGGTTCCGCCATGCCTAGGAAAAAGAAATTTTACAGGTCCCAGGATAATTCCGAATGTGATGGAAGGCCCTGAGCTATTGATTCCTAAGAAAGGATCTTTCTGCTGGGCAAAGGCTTCCTCGGAGCCCAGTGATTTAAGAGTGCTGACAAATCTATGCTCACCCAGCCTCCTGCATGCTGCAGATACAGGCATCCAGGCCAGCCTGGGCCCTGTGAGGGATTTCTGGGGAGCCTGGCTGGTTGCTTAGGGGACAAAAACCTGTGAACTCTCCTTAGAAGAGAGTATGAAATCAATTGGTTCATTATCACACTAAACACATCCTATAACACTTTGGGCACTGGAGAAACAGAAGTAGCAAAGGACTGGCAGATTGTGTTTGAAAAGTGTGCAGAAAGGTGAAAGGGGATTGGGAAGATAGGAAGACCTTTCCACCACAGCACTCAGGATCTTGAACTTATCGGAGTCCTTAGGCAGTGACTAGAGCAGTGGTTCTCACTTGGGGGTTAGTTTGGCCCCAGGGGACACTTTACAATGTCTAAAGAGACTTTTGATTGCTATAACTGGGGAGGAGGCTGCTATTGGCATCTAGGGGGTAGAGGCCAGGGATGCTGCTAAGCATCTACAATGCACAGAACAGCCCCATCATCTCCCCCAGCTATGAATTACCTGGTCCAAAATGTCAGTAGTGCTGGGCTTGAGAAACCCTGGACTGGGCTATTACAGCCCAGAATCACAGTGTGTTAGATATGGGAGGGATGTCAGGGCTCTTCTCGGCCACCTCTTCCATCCCACAGCTGATGACAGTGAAGTCCAGGGTGGTGAAGGACCTAGGCAGGGTCACACAGCCAACGAGGGGCAGAGCTGGGTCTAGAAGTCAGATCTGCTGTCTGCTGAGACTGACTCCCCCAGACTCCCCCAGAATAGTTGTATAGAACAAGTGAGAGCTGTGAAAACAGAAAATTATAAGAAGACTATTATTAATATTGCTAAGACTATTGCTATTAATATAATTAAGAATTTGGGAGTTTGGAAAGTTCTATTTCTGGCTTTGCCACTGACTCATTGTATAAGACTGGAAGAATCACGCCCCCGCCCCTCTGCCTCTTTGTGAGTACATATGAGGGGGGTGGTGGTATTAGCCAAAATAGGTGTATCATAATCATCATCTTTAGAGAAAAGGGGTGGTGGTATTAGCCAAAATAGGTGTATCATAATCATCATCTTTAGAGAAAAGTTCAAAGATTTGCCCTCCAAAAACCCTAGACACATTGGAAAAAAAAGAAGAAAAAAAAAATTCCTTGAAGGAAATCGTGTTGACTTCATAACAAGCAAAGCGTTTACTTCTTGGAAAAATTCCAGTACTCTGGCCCTGCAAGTTGGTTCCAGCCCAGGAAATCTGATCAACATCCGGAGGAGAAACTGATAGCTTTACAAATGACAAACGACTAGATGTGCCCCTACTCCCTCCGGGAAAGAGAGACAGCGGCTTCTCCTCCATCCTTTTCTGCGCTGCCCTCTTGGCACAGTGAAGTTCGGCAAGGAACCACAATGAGAAATGGGAAGGCGTGTCATTAATTAGTAAAACCTTGTTTACTTAACAGACATATTCTTAAAGATCTCTTCCTAGGGACATTTTGACATATTACTTTAATTAGCCACAGAAGAATCACAAATGTGGAGTGTAAAATGACCCTTCCTCTTGTTTCCAGTTACTCTTTGCTTGCACCCGACAAGTACAATGACAAGGTCACAGGATCACTGCTGGGCTCAGGCAGTGTGTGTTGTCTGCTGGAGGTGGGACTGCAGAACTTTACCATCCTTCGTGGGAGCCCTTACCTACCTGGAGAGCAGCTGCCTTGGTGGTTGGGTCCAAGATCCCTCCGTCCTCATCCCCATCCCAGCCCTGCTTTGATGAGTATCTTAAGGAGCTGCCAAGTCATGTGAACCCTGCCACGGCTCTAAGGAGTGGGGTGGGAAGAACAGGCCTGGGAGACCGAATTCCTCCTCCTAGATGGGCAGAGATGTAGGTTGGTGGGAACAGCTTTCGTGTTCAACCTGAGTTGATACTATTTGGGAATTCTGGGTGATACAGGTGTTTACACACTCGGCTACTAACTGAAAGGCCGACGATTCTAAACCACACAGAGGCACCTCAGAAGAAAGGCCTGGCAGTCTATTTCTGAAATACCACAGCCCCTGAAAACCCCACGGGGCGCAGTTCCACTCTGCACACTTGGAGTTGTTGTGAGACGGAATCGACTTAATGACAGTTAGTTTGAGTGTCTTAATCGGTGTTGTTCCTATGAGGCCCATCCCTGGTCTGGTTCTCCTGGGGCTCAGGATTGGGGGGTAGGAGGTCATTTGAAGTACCTTTCAGGTGACTGAGGTTAACTCCTCCCCTCCTAAGCATGAGAGGGCATCATTACATAGATTCTCATCCCTGGTCCTGCCAGGAACCTCCTGCATATCCCGAAGCGGGTCCCTTAGGCTCTGGAGGCCTCTGTGTTAGTCTCTGTGACCAGAGGACTTGGACAGACAGGCCCTTTCTAGTGCCAGCAGCCTCTTTGTCTATGTGATATAATATTTCTTTCCACCCTGGTGGAAATCATAATCATAATCATGCACCTTTCATCTGGGAAGTTATGTATATCCAAAGAGGATTTTTCAGTCAGGGAAATAGAATCCCTAAGATGGAGAAACCTTGCCTTGTAAGCTGTGTGGGAGAAGGCACTGTATCTTTTGTTTTTAACCATATGTTCAACGCCTAGCACGATGCTTAGGAGCCCTGGTGGTGCAATGGTTAAGAGCTGTGGCTGCTAACCAAAAGGTTGGCAGTTCAAATCCAGCAGCTAATCCTTGGAACCCCTGTGGGGCAGTTCTACAATGTCCTATGAGGTCACTATGAGTTGGACTTCACTTAATGGCAGTGGGTAGCACAATGCTTGCTCAGCAGGTGCTCGGTGAGTGAACAGATGATTAGGTGACTGCAGGTGGCCCTTCTGGGCAGAGACAACCATGGTATGGATGGAGCAAACAGTTAAGCCATTCAACTACTAGCCAAAAGGTTGATGATTTGTACCCACCTAGAGGCACCTCTGAAACCCTGGTGGCTTAGTGAATAAGTGGTACGGCTGCCTACCAAATTCAGAAGGTTGAATCCACCAGGCACTCCTTGGAAACTCTATGGAGCAATTCTCCTCTGTCCTATAGGGTTGCTGTGAGTTGGAATCGACAGCAGTGGGTTTTTGGGGGTAGAGACACCTTGGAAGACAAGTGGCGATCTGCTTCCAAAAGGTCACAGCTTTGAAAAACTTCTGTAACACACATGTGTTGCCTGGAGTAGAAACTGACTCAGTGGCAACTAACAACAACACACAGAATTAAAAATACAGAAGAATAAAGTGCATCTCCCAACAGGTCTCTGTTAATGAGGCCAGGTTTCCTTCTAGCTCCTTCTTCCCAGAGCCAGCACTTGGTAGCACCAGGGCTGTGTGAACCTCCACACTGATTAAGCAAGGCTTGAGGCCCCGAGGCAGGACCTGCCCCATGAGAGCTAGCCAGCTCTGAGCCTTGAGCAAGGCCAAGCTTGTCCCCATCATCACCTTCTGACTGCTCCTCACTCCACTCTCCTCCCCTTCCCATTGGTTGATGCCGGAAGCTTGGTGCAGGTATATCTTGTTTAAACTGGTAGAATATACGAGCATTTGAATTTCTGAACTAAGGAGTGAATCATTCTTTCACAAAAAAGATTCCCCGGAGGATGCTTTTAAGTAGCAAGGTGCGCTAATGCATTTAAAGTAACTTAGAGGGAAAAAACCTGAGCTATAGACGCATGGGCCTGGAAAAGAATTTAGGAAATCATCTAATGCCCCACCACACCCCATTCCAGATGTTCAGACCTCTATGATACTCTCCTTCCTGCACTTTGCTGCCCAGACAAGCTTCTAGAATGCATGTCTAATCATGATTTTAAAACCTTTGCAACACTGAGGCTCCGTGCTGTTTCCCTTGGCTTTGCAGGCCCTGGCTGCTGCTTCCGTGCAAGACAGCATCTCCAGCCTTCTCTGCCCCGCTTCTCTCTCCTTGCACCCTAGACCGCAGACCCTGCACTCCAGCAGCAACAGCACCAAGCTGTTTGACGTCTATAGCTTTGATCGTAGAACTGTGCCACCTGAAATGTCACTCCCATTGGAGTGCCATTACCATTTTAACTCTGAATCACGTGCCCGCCCTTCCCATGCACCTCATAAGTCTGTCCCTCCCTCCTTTGGGATCCATCTGGACTTTGTACCTGTTGCTTTCCTGAAATTATCCCATTCTACCGAGTCTCACCGCTGAAGACTGTGAACTCCTTGAAGGCAGGGACTGTGCTTTCGTCATTATTTCTAACGTGGCCCATGAGCATCTACTCAGTGTTTAAAAAATGAGTGTGTATATTAAGATACACCGGGGAGTTCTGCATTTGGGAAGCCATATTTCAGGCATCAAAAGACCACCACCAGCGTTCCCAGACCAATTAGTAAGAAAAGCAACCAAAATCCTCCAGGTCTTAGAGTTCATCACTTTCCGTTGAGCACTTGGCAGTTACTCCTGGATGGGGACTGCCTTCTGAGGTGTGGGAGTGCATTCCGCAGTTACTGGCAGCAGCAGTAGCGCTGTGGTTGGTGCCTCACTTACCGTTTGCTTTCCACGTGCGCTGTGCGGAACCCTTCACTTGCGCCGCCTCATCTCATCCTCCCGGCAACCCGGGCAGTCAGTTTCCATTTTGCAGTCGGAGCAGTGGAGGATATTTACTAAGGACCTCTGGTGCCCTGCACCTAAGGCTGGGAGACTCCTCATCCTCTGACTTTTGCACCCACCATTTCATTAGCCCCCCTCTCCGATCTCTGGGCACCTCCTAGCCTGGGTCCCCCTGAGTTTGCGCCTGCCTTCTTTTCAAAGGAAGAGTGCAGCTGTAGGCGCGGACTCAAGCCCTCTCCAGCTAGTAGGAAGGAGGAGGAAACCTTGTATTTCTTGGTGCTGAGGAAGATCCATAGGACTTGGCAACTTTGGGGGTGTGGGGAGGGCCAGTGTAGGAGGCCTGAAGTTTGTCTAGAGGAACAGGACAGGAGATGGGGTGGAGAAACAGAGATAACTGAAGCATTAGGATGTGAGCTCTGTGAGGGCAAGGACTTTGCCTGTTCTGTTCTCAGCTACTTTCCCAGTGCCCAGAATGGTGTCCACCGTAAAGTAGGCACGTAAGAAATATCGAATGAAGGAATGGCAGCCTCCAGCGTCCTCTCTCCCGGGGCCACAACATTCGCCTCTTCTTTGGCCCCCTGCTCCCAGCCCCGCCCACCCGGCGCCTCCTCCGTAGCGCTCAATGGCAGGTTCTTGCTAACACACCCCTCCCGCCTCGTCATTCCCGGCCCCATTGCTCAAGAAACCCTCCATGGTCTTCTCCAGGCTCATGTAGCATCACCCTCCCGCTTCCAGCACCTGTGACAGGGTAGCATCCCTTGGACAGGGACAGAAGAAGGACTCTGTTACCTTCGTTACTGAAACAGCTGCTGGAAGCCAGGTCCTCTTCCTGTGCTCCCATGTGTTGATCCTCACCCCCCTATTCAAACCTGCCCTCCCCTTTGTCTCAGCTTGCACATGAATCCCCTCAGACAAGAGCATTCTGCACTTTGTCTCTGGTCAGCTCACCATTACCTCTTCCCTTTAGGCCTTCCCCAGCTTACCAGGCGGAGGTGGCAGCTCCTACTCACTTATACTCCCCTGTAATGACTGAAGCTAGTTGGTGTAGTGTCTGAGAACACCAGTGTCTAAGAACATCATTTCTGGGGACAGTTTCTTAAGGGTGGATCCTGGCTCCACCATGCACAAGCTGTGGACCTTAGACAAGTTGCTTAACCTCTCTGTGCCTTACTTTTTTCCAGTCTAAAGTAGGGATATAGCAGTGGTAACTGCCTCACCCAGAGTCAGCCCGTGAAAACCCCATGGATCATAACGGTCCATCACACAGATGCTGCAAGACTGGGCAATGTTTTCTTTTGTGCACTGGGTTGCCAGGAGTCAGGCTGACTCAACAACAGCTAACAGCAACGACCTCGCAGGGTCATTGTGAGGGTGAAATTAGATAATCTACGTGAAGATTAGAATAGTGCCTGGCCCCTTGTCAGTCCTAGGTCAGTGTCCACTGCTAGTTCCTGTATCTCATCTAGCACTTCGCTAAGCAAGTGAAATTGCAGTTACGTGCTTCTCTGTTTGCTGCCTGTCCATGGCTCCAGAAGTGGTGAGACGCCGAAGAGTGATGTGATCGGCTTTGAGACTTAGAATGGGAGCTCTGACAACTGTGTGGGGTAAGAGGATGAGAGAAAAAGGCAGTTAGTGACTATTGCTGCTGCTGGGGGGAAGGAATGAGGGGACAGCTCCCTGGCAGTGAGGATGGGAAACTGAGCAGCTTCAAGAATGCTTCATGAGATAAAATTGACCAGAGATCCAGTCATTGTGAAGAGTGAGGAAGGCGCAGAAACCAAGGATGGTACTGGGTTTCCAGCCCCTGTGACAGGGTAGCATCCCCCAGACAGAGGTGGAGAAGGGGCTCAGGCCCGTGGGGATCAACGCTGGCTACTTTTGTCACGGAAACAGCTGGTGGGAAGACGGGCTCAGGTGAGCGAGCCCTGGGGCCTGCAAAGGCAGATGTTCTGCTCCACATGCAGGCCTGCTCTGGCTGGGAGCAGGGCTGAGCTAGCCCGGTCATGTTCACAGAGCAGAGTCTCAGGCCTCTACAGGGGACAGGTACCAAGGAGATGGCCCAGAGAGGGCTCTCTATGCCCAGTTCTTCCAAACCAAACAGTGAAGGAGGGAGTGAAGGAAGACAGGAATCCAGGACTTCTGTCTCAGCACCACGGACACTTTACCCCCAATAATTCTTTCTCGCGGGGAAGGGCAACTCCCCAATAAGCAAGGAAGGCACAGGCTTACCTGTGCTTGTTTACCACTCACAGTGAACAGTTTCACAGGAGTTTCACTGCATCCCTGTCAGAGATTGTAAATTTGAAAAGGGGCTTTGATGCTGTAGGAAGGTGCTGTGGGGTTGGGAGAGAGACAGATGCCAGCCTTATCTAGAAGCAGAATCCTCAAATTGGTGGCAAATGTGAAATTGCTCGCTACACATGACCTGGTATCCAATAGACTTACCTTGCCTGTACTGGATAACCTGTCCCTGGTTGGCTGCCTGAGGCATTGTGGGATGTTTAGCAGAATCCTTGGCCTCTACCCATTAGATGCCAGTATCAGTGTCCTCCCCAGCTGTGACAACCAAAGTCTCTTGGCATTGCCAAATGGTCCCTGGGAAGAAAGAGTGCCCCTGCATTGAGAACCACTGCTGTAGGCTAACTGGAAAATTCTCCCAATGGAAATGTGAGAATTGAACTCTACCTGAGACTGAGCCCGGGGAGCAGGACATAAATGGAAGGTTCTAGAAGGACAGATTGGGTTGAAAACAAAGTCCCCTGACCTTTGTCAATGCCTGTCCTCTTTTTCTGTTGCTCTGCTCTTCCTGTGTCTCCATGCTGCTAACTTCTTGGTATCCTCCAAAGTTCAGCTAAGGAGCCTTACCTCCAGGAAGCATTCCCTAACTCCGCATCTCTCTGCTACTGACCGGGTTCCTTCCTCCACACCACCCTTCACCCTATACAGCCAGTGTTGAATAGCTTTGTCCCTGTGGCCTCATGAGGCAGAACACACCCAAGCACCTAACGTGATTCCAGGCTCACGGTGGGTCTGCGGGAAGTGGCACTGTGGGTGAAGTTTCCAGGACAGTTTCTGCCAGCTCTTCTTCACCTTGCTTTAGTGCCAGCGGCTCTTCTGTAGGTCATGTGTAGATACAGTGGCCCAGCCCATGTGGAGCAGAGTGTTCCTGCAGCTGCCTCTCTCTTGTATCTTTGCTGTCCCTCAAAGTGTCTGTGCTGTCAACGTGGAAGCATGTGAGGTCTTGCCTTTGTTAGAGCTTGGGTGATGCCCTTGGCTCTTACAGTAATTGCTGAAGAACTTCGTGCCCTGAAAATTGCCCTGGAAGCCTTTCCCCACAGCTGCCTGACCCCACATTGCAGAATCCAGGTTGCTTAGTTACCAGTTTTCAGACCCAATTCAGGAAAGTCCTGAGGCCGCAGAAAGCTGAGTTTGGCTGCAGGTGACCTACAGCCAGTGTCTGAAGACTAACCTAAGTGCTGGTCTTTGTGAAAGGAAGGACAGTGATCAGGGAGCTGCCGGCTGCCAGGCCTGGTGAGAGGTGCTCATCGTAGCTGTTTAACCTTTGCAACTTCAGCAGGTCATGTTATCCCCATGTTGCAGACTAGGACACTGAAGACAGCAAGGTTAAGGAGCATGTCCAAGGCCAGCAGCTAGTGTAAGGTGGAGGTGAGCTCCAAAGCCAGGCCCCTGAGTCTAAGCTTTGGGTTTTAGTGTTGTTTTTCCTTTTCCCTATGTTGCTGAGGACTGTTCAAAAAGTTCACTTATAGAGCGTTAAGAAATTATTATTGCCAAACAATTCTTCCCACTGTCTGAAACACAAGCACGACTACCTCCCGCCTTTGTTAAGCTCTGTCTTTGACCCCACTCTCTGTAGGAGTAGCTCACATTCTTCCTTACTGAGGACCTGGCACTCTGGTCCTGTGCTCCTCTGCCCCTGCCCACCTTTAATAATCAGTCTAGTTGACAGTGTGCTGCTCTGGCCCTGGATACCGTGCCTTTGCACTTCCGTGAGTGTTACACCTTCTTTGACTACCTGGTTGTTTTCCTTCCTGATGGGAGAATTCCTTGGGGGAAGGACCAGCTTTTATTCTTATTCTTTTCTCTTCTTAGAGAGCACTACATCTCTTGTACATACTTGTACATACTACTCCAGTACTACTCTTGTCTATGCGTACCTCTCCTAGTACTTTGGTTTAGTAGGTACTCCATGTATGAGTAATCAGGAAAACAAAAAGTTTAGTTCCACAAACTTTTTCGTTCTATTTTTGACTTTTCTACATATTCTCTCTAAGGATTCTGGTGTTCCCTGTCGTGCGACAGGAGTTCTCCCTAGCCAGCCACGTGCAATTGCTAGGTCACTCTGCAGCCTGCTGACCTTCTGATTCAGGCACGATCAGCCTGCTCTACTTTCTTCTTCAAACTTCATATCTCTCCTTCTTTGACCCTCTCTGGCCAAATAGACTTTCTTCATATACTCCAACAAGCTGGTGGTGAATTTCAGTAGCAGAAACATTTTTCACTTAAAATCAAATTGCACTTTATGCTCCCATCTGGGAACCAGGAGTCTGGGGTGATAGTTCTCAACCTAGACTGCCATTACAATCATGCAGGTGCTTCTAAAAATACAGAGCACTGAGGCCCCACCCATGACCAATTTAAGTCAGAAATTGGGAGCTGGGCTTGAGCAGCAGTAGGGTCCTAAAAATTCCCCTCAGTGATTTTTCTGGGCAGCTAGGGTTTAGAGACTTATTTCTAGAAGTGCAGAAACCGGGGTGGTGTAGTGGTTAAGTGCTACAGCCGCTAGTCAAAAAGGTCAGCAGTTTGAATCTACGGGGACTCCTTGGAAACTCTATGGGGCAGTTCTACTCTGTCCCATACAGTTGCTATGAGTGGGAAGCGACTTGATGGCATTGAGTCAACTGGGAGCTCGTCAGAAATGTGAATCTCAGGTCTTACCCCAGATCTATTGAATCAGAGTCTGCATTTTTAACAAGATTTCCAGGTCACTTATAAGCATAATGCAGTTTGGGGAACTTTGCTTTAGACAAAGAATGGTTTTAAACTGTGTGACAAGTTTCAAGCACCTTCTGCTGATTCACATTATCGTTTGGACATATTCTTTCATTGATTCATTCACCAAATTTACCGACTTCTACTAGGTACCAGGTCTGGCTACCATGATGGTTTCTGAAAACACATTGGCTTGCATCTCTACCTCAGCCATAAGCATCCTCCCCATGCCCTGCTCTCTCTATCTGCCTTCCTGTGGTACTTACCTCCTGTGTCCTTGACCTGACCGTCCTCCGCCTCTAGCCCTTCCCTGCTTTTTAGTTCTTGGCGAATGCTACAGTCAAAATCTGTTTGTCACCCTGTCAATTATGATCATTGGACCTTGAGCCAAAGAAGACAAGCCTTCTAAGTGTATAATGCTAAACTGAGCCCTAAAAAGCCCTGAGGATTGCATAGTCCCAGGCTTGAGCTCAGAGCCCTGCTGGTGCTGTGGTTCAGCACTTGAGTCCTAACCAAAAAGCTAGCCATCAAACCTGCTCAGGGATTCTGCGAGAGCAAGACCTGGTGGTCTGCTCCTATAGAGATTACAGCCAAGTAAGCCCTGTGGGGCAGTTCTCCTCTGCCACGTGGGGCTGCCAAGAGTAGAAATCAACTCGGTGACACCCAACTACAACAGCAGAACTGATCTGAGCCCCTTATATCTGGAGGAGGAAGAGGAAGTTCTTGAGTCAGTCTTACACATTCACTCTGCAGCCTGGTTCCACAACCCGAGGAGACCTGGCTAGAACCTTGCTATTCAGTGCATAGTTTATGAACCCATAGCAGCTGCACACCAGGGAGCTTGTTAAGAATATTGAGTCATGGGCCCCACCACAGATCTAGTGAATCAGAATCTGCATTTTAACAAGACCCGCAAGTGATTCATACACATTAAAGTTTGAGAGGCACAGAAACACTGGTATAGAGAAGTGTTTCTCAAATGTTGCAATGTATTAGAATCACTTGGAGAGCTTTTAAAAATCCAGTGCCCAGACTACATCCTGTGCCAATTAGATCAGAGTATCTGGGATGAGAACCAGGCATCAGTATTTTTTTAAAACCTCTAGTGATTCCAGGTCCCTGGGTGGCACAAATGGTTTGCACTTGACTAAGAGCCCTGGGGGTGCAGTAGTTAAGAACTTGGCTGCTACCAATAGGTTGGCAGTTCAAATCCACCAGCTGCTGCTTGGAAACCCTATAGGGCAACTCTGCTGTGTCCTATTGGGTTGCTATGAGTTGGAATTGATTTGATGGCAGTGGATTTGGTTTGGTTTTAATTAACCTAAAGGTTGGCAAAACAAACGCATCCAGCAGTGCCACAGGTCTGTTTCTGTCAAGATTCCATCCAAGAAAACCTTATGGAACAGTTCTACTCTGTAACACATGGGGTCATCATGAGTCAAAATCAGTGGACAAGTTTCAGGCATAGCTAGTGTACTCAAATTTGAACAATGGCTCTCCAACTTTAGTGTGCCTTCAAATCACCTCCTGAAATTTTGCTAAAATGTGCATTGTGCTTTATTAGGTCTGAGTAGAGCCTTAGCATCTGCACATCTCCCAGATGATGCTGATGCCCCCCAGACACAAGCAAAAGGGAACACCAATATAAGGGGGCCCCCAGATGAAATGCAGAATGACATTCTAAGGTGTCACAAATATGAAAGGCCCCTCACTGAGGCAGCCCCCAAAAAAGAGGAAAAGTGAAGGCAATTCTGCTGGCTGATCAACCTCTATTCATCTTGAAATTGGGGGGATGGTGCAATTTAGAGATGGTCCCTGGGAACTACTACCGTCCCTCCACCTATGCCTGTGCCCATGTTAGGTGGCTTCAGGATCTACACCAGTGGTGCCATTTCCTGCCTGACAGTGGCCTTGCAAACTACTGTAAAACTCTGCTAAAAAGCCGTTTTGTTCCAAGTGTGTTTAATATGCTCAGAAAGGAAAACTACACAGGTTAGTCTGGAGTTTATAGAAGCAGCTGGGGAAAATAAAACTGCTGAAGGTTTACTTCTTAAAAAAAAATCCTTTAATCCATCATAGAATTTTAGAGCTGGAAAGAACCTTGAGAGATCTACTCTCAGTCCCTCATTTTAGAGAAGAAAGATGGGACCCAAGGAGATTGTGGCTTGTTCAAGGTCACCAAGCAAAATAGAAGTCAGATAGTAGGTGCATTATTTCTTTTTCATTTTGCTTTACTTTATTTATCTGGAAGTGGGTAACACAGCGTAGCTAGCTATATCTTTCATATGTCTGCTTTAATTAAAAGTTCTACTTTTCAGAGAAAAAAAAGAACTCGACAGGCTGGGTCAGGGTTCTCACTCTTTGAGGCCTTCGTTAAAAAATTTCTACTAGTTAGACACTTACTACCCTAATAGAACCTACCTCCCTGGTGGCAGTGACCCAAATTACAGGCCTGGTGCCTAGAAGGAACTAACTAGCTTCTAGAGGACATGTCCAGCACCACTCTTCTCTTCCACGTCCGCTGCCGGCATTGTAGGCTGATCATAGCACTCTTTCCAGTCACTGCCAATCAATTGGATTTGTCTCTCAAGTTGAAATTCATTCACTGTCCCTAGGTTGTGCCTTAAAGATTCATCCCTTTTGACCTAGAGGTCTGGTGACCTTCAGATCTGTGCTACATTCAGCATGTCCACACTGGTTATTAAATCCTCTTCAGCTTCCCGCTTCTCCCCAGCCGCTCGTCTTCCAGTTGTGAGTTCCCTTTATCCAGTATAACTTCCTGCCAGTTGCAGTGCTCTCATAGTGATGCATTTGTCTTTAGTGACTAAGACCACCCCTTAGGAGGTGCTGTCTTGTTCAGATGTCTCCATCTTCACAATGACCTCACTGTGAGACTGTGATATCCAACAAGTGCCCTGTGAACATGCTGCAGGAGCCTCCTTCCCGGAGATGGCTCTCGATCCTTCGTTTCTGCCTGACAGTTGGTGCCCTGCCTCTGCATCTATCCTTAGAAAACCAGCTGCCTCTCCAGCAGGGCATCAGGGAGACTTGGGGATCATGTTTGGCACCCAAGGCGGTGACAAAGCTTTCCATTTTGGCCTCCGGGTACTTGAACTGGAGCAGGCTCGTTTGCTGGCAAGAATGTGTGTCTCTGTATGGGAGACAGTCTTTGCATCTTCCTTGCTCTTCCCTTCATTAAGACATCAGTCTCACTCTGCCTTGCTCTTGACTGCCAGATGCACTGGCAAGCCAGCAGGAACATTTCCATTAAGAAGAGATTTGCTGCTTTCTGAAGGCAAGAAGGCGCCGCTTTCCCTGCTGGGACTGAGCCCAGGTGGCCCTATGGGACTCATTCCAGCAGAGCCTCTAGAATGCTCTGGGAGTTCCAACGCCTGGTGCTGTGGGCCAGTCTCAGGGTGGTGCCATTTGTAGTGTTCTCAGTGTCTCCCTCCGAGGGAGTGGAGGCCTTCTGTCTCCTTGGACATTCTCTTCTATTTGTTGGGCATGTGCCACCAGCTTCCGTGGCCCCAGGCTGGTTGGCAACACCCTGAATTATGTTAGAGACATAATAATGAATTATACAATGGATTATACATAATTAATTTATAATAAAACACGCACTCAATGGTTTAATTTCTCCAAGTGAATGATGCACTGCTCGCCAGATCCTGCTGGAATGCAGCCCCAAACTGACTGCTTCCTGGTCGGGAGGTTGTGCCTGGCTGCTCTGGTGAGGGACGTTGGCTCAAGGAACCTGACTGCTCCTAACTGGAGGTGATGTCTAGCTGCCCCCGGGACATTCGCTCACAGAAACTACCACACTACGGATTCCCTCTTGTGGCTCAAGACCTGTCTGTTCATGGAGTCTAGTCCCCACCCCTGGATGTGTGGAGACCTGCTAGTTTCTTCTTTCTACCCAAGTATGAGAGGGACCTCCTTTTTCTTGGCTTGTGATGTGGAAAATGCCTCAAGTCTATTATTTCCCATTCTGGGGGTTAACAAGACATTTATTTACTGGGACTTACAAGAATGGTGACAGGTCTTAGCTTGTACATTATTTCAAGAAACACTTGACTGTGACCTTGTCCCCTGTAACTTAGTAATTATGGTCTACATTCATGTGAAGACTGAAAATCTCTTGGGTGTTCAGTAGGTTGCTTTTCCATTAATAATAACAGTTTTTATTTACTGAGCATCTACTATGTGCCAAGCACTTTACTTAGATTACCTTAGCCCATGTGATAGCCCTACAAAGTATGTATTTCCCAAACTGGCAGCTGAAGATGCTGAGAAACATGAAATGCTTCATTAGAGTGGCTATAATTCTTTCCGAGGTTTGTCTGGCTTCAGTGCCTGTGTATTATTTATATTCCACCTTTCCTCCCCTCAGTTACTAAATATGTATTCAATGCCTTTTATGTACCAGATGCTGTTCTTGGCTTGGTGTCCATCAGTGAACAAAATAGACAAAGATTCTTGCCCTCATGGTGCTTACAACCTAGCAGAGGGAAACACAGACTATAAATAGTAAATGTAATGAATGAGAAAATTAAGCAGTGTGTTACAAGGTTATAGGTGAAAATGCAGATGAGAATAAGGGTGAGTGGGCATGAGGGGAACAGGCTGAAGTTGGAAAGGGGGTGGTCGAGGCAGGTATTGTGGAAAAGGGGAAGGCTAGGTCCTTGGGTGTTGCAAGGGTTTGCGCTTGCCTACTAACCGAAAACCCACCCAGTGGTGCTGCAGAAGAAAGTCCTAGAGATCCCCTTCTGTCAGTTTACAGCCATTGAAAATCCTCTGGGGCGTAGTGCTACCGTGAGGCACACTGGGTCACTAGGGGTTAGAATCAGCTCTGTGGGAAACGGGCATGGGTTTGGTTTAGGAATCGCTAAGCCCTCTGTGAATAGAGGAGGGACGTACCTTGGGACTGGCCAGGGTTAGATTTTCCTGGATTGTTTGGCCATGGGACCTTCCAGTAACAGTTACAACTTTGGGTTTCAGATGTTGAGGATGTTACTGTTCCTGCTGCTGCTGTGGCTTTTGCCCCCCACCGAGGGATCCCAGCGGGCTGAACCCATGTTCACTGCAGTCACCAACTCTGTTCTGCCCCCCGACTATGACAGCAACCCCACCCAGCTCAACTATGGTGTGGCAGTTACTGATGTGGACCATGACGGGGACTTTGAGATCGTTGTGGCAGGGTAAGTGCCTCCTACCCTGAGTTGGACAGATGTATTAGTCAGCTTTTGCTACAGCAAGACTGTTTAACAAATGACTCCAAAACCCACGGACTCATGACCGCACACCTTTAGTTCGCAGTCACAGATCCGTGGCCATCTGTGGCTCAGATGCAACACGGCTAGGCTCGGCTAGGGTTCTGGCCTTCTTTATATTGCCTTTTGCTAAAGCAGCCACTTGGGATGGAAGGCAGTTTGGAGGAAGGATGATTGACCCATAGGCTTTGCAGGCAGAAATTTTGAATGCTGTGCCTCAAGGCACTTTCTTCTCTTCACATTTAAGCCTTCTTAGTTATGTAAGGGGAAACCCTGTAGCTTAGTGGTTAAGTGCTGCTTCTGCTAACCAAAAGGTCAGTAGTTTGAATCTGCCAAGAGCTCCTTGGAAACTCTGTTGTGCGTTTCTACTGTGACCTCTGTATAGGGCTGCTATGAGTCGGAATTGGCCCCGATGTCTGCGGGTTTCGTTTGGGGTTTAGTAATATAAGGAAACCCTGGTGGTGTAGTGGTTAGGAGCCACAGTTCCTCGGGACCCCTGTGTGTTTTAGTCAGCTGGTGCTGCTCTAACAGAGATACCACAAAGTGGATGGCTTTGGCAAAGAAAAGTTCATTTTTACACAGTCCAGTAGACTCAAATCCAAATTCAGGATGTCCACTCCAGGCGAAGGCTTTTCCTCAGTCAGCACTGGAGAAAGTCCTTGTGTTCTATCAGTCTTTGGTTGGGGAGCATCTTGGCACAGGGATGTCAGGTCTGAAGGATGCACTGAACTCCTGATGCTGCTTTCTTGATAGTGTGAGGTTCCCAGTTCTCTGCTTGCTTCCCTTTCCTTTTATCCGTGTAGGATAAAAGTGGTGCAAGCCGTACGACAGGGAAACTCTTTGCAATGGAGCAGGGAGGTGACCTGCAGAAGGATTTCCAGTCCCAACCTAACCCTCTCTAACATAATCCACTCTGTTAACCACAGGCAGGGGTTAGGGCTCACAGCAACAGGAAATCACAAAGTGGAGGGCAATCACAGAATACAGGGAATCCGGGCGCAGCCGAATTACTACACATATTCGAGGGGGACACAATTCAATCCCTGGCACAATGGGACAATTCTCCTCTGTCCTATAGGGTTGCTGTGAGTGTGAATCGACTCAGTGGTGATGGGGTGGTTACATAAGCTTCACTGTGAATTGGAATCGACTGGACGGCAGTGGATTTTTGGTTTTTTCTGTTTTTTTTTTTTTCTCTTTTTGGTTTACTTAAGTAAATACTACCTCTTACTTGGCTTTGGCTTGGCTACATAATCAAAAAAAACCCACTGCTGTTGAGCTGATTCTGACTCATTGTGACCCTATAGGACAAAATAGAACTGCCCCATTGAGTTTCCAAGGAACACCTGGCAGATTTGAACTGCTGACCTTTCGGTTAGCAGACGTAGCACTTAACCACTACACCACCAGGGTTTCCAATCATGGTAGAAGGGGTGCTCAAAGCTATATTCACATAGCGTTTTATGTAAGACTAGAAAACATTACTTGTCCTTTTTAAAGGTGGAAGGTGAAAGTTAAGAGGGAGGGCTAAACTAAACAGTGTCTTGGTGCCCCCACTGTTCCATTCTCTGCTAAAAAGCAACATTGCATAGCAAAAAAACAAAAACATATGACTTGGGGTCCAATCCTTGAGTTCGTGCCTTAGCTGTACAACTTTCCGGGTACATAACCTTGAGCAGGTCGCTTACTTGCTGAGAGTCAGTTATATCCTCTGTGCAAAGGGGTATAGTTAATACTCCATTGTCCTGAAGCCTCTGTAGGCATTGCACGTGACAATGCATTGTCAATTATGCTATTAACTATTGATAATTCTTACCACTGGGCACTCAGCTGGAGCCCTGGTTGCACAGTGGTTAACAGCTACAGTTGCTAACCAAAAGGTCCATAGTTTGAATCCACCAGCTACTCCTTGGAAACCTCTATGAGGCAGTTACACACTGTCTGTTAGGGTTGCTATGAGTTGGAATTGACTCAGCAGCAATGGATTATTTAAGTATGTGCCAGAGTTTTGATCCTCTTTCAACATATATATACATACGTAGTTTTTTTCTTTTAATTTTATTTATTTTATTGTTGTCGTAGAGGATATATACAGCCAAGCATACACTGATTCAACAGTTTCTGTGTGTGTTCTTTAGTGACACTGATTACAGTCTTCAAGTTTTGTAGCCGTTCCCACCCATGTTTAATCTTGCTGAAAACATTTGGAAGTATAGTATCATCCCCATTTACAGGAAATTGGGATTCAGAGATGCTAAGTGACTTGCCCACTGTCGAGTACATAGCAGGTGAATGAGTCCAGATCAAATCTCAAGATTGCCTAACTCTCGAGTTTCTGCCAAATTACACTGTACAAAGTTCAGTGATCACTGCAATACCAATCAATAAATAAAAACACCATAGGGGTCAGTCACCTCATTCTGGGAGGCCTGGTTTTTATAGGAGCACTGAACAAAGTAATGACAGGTGTCGTGGATTAAATTGTGTTCTCCCTCCACCCCCCCCCCCACAAGTGTGTGTCAGTTTGGCTGGGCACTGATTCCCAGTAGTGTGTGATTTTTCCCAAGTGCTGTAAATCCTGCCTCTATGATGTTAAGGAGGTAGGATGAGTGGCATTTAGTTGTGTTAGTGACACGGGACTCAATCTACAAGCTTGTATTGTGTTTTGAGGCAATCTCTTGGGAGATCATAGGAAAGGGAAACAAGCAGAGAGTTGGGGACCTTATACCACCAGGCAAGACCCTAAGCCTTTGAGCTCTGGGTCCCTGTACTTGAGAAGCTCACAGTCCAGGAGCAGGTTGATAATAGGGACCTCCCTCCAGAGCTGACAGAGAAAGATCTCCCCTGGAGCTGATGCCCTAAATTGGGACTTTTAGTCTACTTTTCTATGGGAAAATAAATTTCTCTTTGTTAAAGGCATCTACTCGTGGTATTTCTCTTTTCAACAGTGCTGAATTACTAAAACAGCAAGTAACATTATCTGGAAGTTGCAAGTAACAGTAGAAATCATTTGGTACTTGGAATTTGAAAGATCTAGTTTTAATATACCCCACCCAAAATTTGTGAACCGTGTTCATTCAACTATGCAGACCCAGATTCTGCACAGACAGTCTCTTACAGCTTAGTTGATGCTTTTTATTAACATTTTGCCTGTTTCCCTGGCATCACTCTAAGGTGTGCTGAAATGGCAGTTACAGGCTACATCACCCTCCTCATGGCTCAGTTTTCAGCTGCAAAGATCAGAGCTGAGAGAGGAAGTCTTGTCCCCAGGACTGGTCCTGACCTGTGACTGTTCAGGAATAGACTAAATTGTGCTTAATAGTAGAATTTTCCAAGTCTTCCTGTCCTTTCCAGGTCAAAGGGCGTGACTGGTAGCGCAGATAGACCTATTGTCTAGGGTCAGTTGTATGGGCATGGTATCTAAACACGGACAGGATGGGTCTCCATCCCACCCATACTTTGATGTCAGGGAATTATCACTTTTCTCCCTGAGAGCTGAACATTTGCCTTATCTTCCTTTTCAATGAAATTCTTTTTCTCTGTCTTCCAGAGGATTCAAGACATTCGCTCTTGTGTCCTCTAGGATAGGGAATCTAGGTGAAATAGGCGTGTACATCCTCTTTGTAGTCATCTTATAGAAGGTGTGTACAACTTGTCTGACTTGCTGCTTACTGAGGATCCTGCAAGACTCTGGAATCATTCTTTGGAAACAAGGATCACACTGTCCGAGATCTTGACCCTGGATTAACCATTTGGAAAGACCCTCTTTCTCTTCCCTGAGGGCAGAGCTGAACCAAGTAGCCTCTGTCTGAAAAATGTTTGGGCTGCATCTTCTGACGGATGCTAGTGCCCGCTCTCAGCAAAGAGTGGGAGTTGCACAGAGGCCAGGGTGGCCCAGCTGGGCAGCCTCCCAGCTCCAGGTCAGGCTTTGTGGCTGTTGGGAAGCATTGTGAATTCTGAGAGCGTCACAAAGTCACGTTCTAATTTAAGTGCCGAAATGCATTCCAAAGGCAAATATAACTTTTTATTATCTTCAGCTTAGGATGATTTGTCACTGTCTTTGGAAACCCTGGTGGCATAGTGGTTAAATGCTATGGCTGCTCCCCAGAAGGTCAGAAGCACAAATCTGCCAGGTGCTCCTTGGAAACTCTATGGGGCAGTTCTCCTCTGTCTATAGATTTGCTGTGAGTCAGAATTGACTGGATGGCAGTGGGTTTGGGTTTTTTTGGTTTTCCCCCCTTAGGCTGGATAACCAAGAATTGACTATACAGACACATTGAAATCAGGAGCTTGGGAGGTGACTTGGCCCATCCTTGCCTGGAAAGCGACCACACCTATACATCTGGGGAGCTGTGGTGGTGAGGTGGTTACAAGCTACATATACCAACCAAAAGATCAGTAGTTCAAATCCACAAGCTACTTGTGTAAACCTGTGGGATACTTCTCTGTTCTGTCTGGTCACTATGAATTGGAACTGATTTGATAACAATAGGTTATTTTTGTTGTTGTTGTTATACTTTGTGGAGGTTTCATTTATTTAGAACCTTCCAAAGGAATGTGTGCAGTCTTCTTGTAGTCTAGCTCAGGGGTTACTTATATGAATAAGCTATTTAATTACTTGAATGCTCTGTGTTAGAGCTTGATATCCCCCTTTTTTTTAGCCTTTGATATTATGAACTAGGGTGTTACTATCCTTCCCACTAATGGCAGCTAGGATGGCTGTCCCATCTTTCATCCCATGTGAACACCTTGTCACCGTTTCTGGTTTTGACTTTTACTCTATTTCAGCCCTCCTACACCCATCATGGAGTCCTGGGGTAGCCCGGGTGGTTAAGCTTACTAGCTGAAAGGTTGGCAATTTGAAACCACCCAGAAATGCCTCGGAAGATAGTCCTGGTGATCTGCTTCTGAAAGGTCATAGCCTCGAAAATCCTATAGAGCATTTCTTTTCTGCATACATGACGTCACTGTGAATTGTAATTAACTCAGAGGCAGTTAACACCACCACCACCACCTGTTGTATTTACCTCTGTTTCATTCTCTGATTGTTGACTCTGTTTCAGAATCATGAAGTAGGGGTTGAATTTTTTTAAATTGAATTTGAATGTCTTTAGGTGGTACACCAATGGCCCTTCCTGTCATCTCATAGACCTTTCTACCGTCTTACCTGTGAGGAGGTTTACACTTATAGTCCCTGGTTTAATGCCAGCTCTTGTGTTTATAAGGTGCCCTGTACTTGAACTTGTCTTTAGATTTGTTGACCTTGTACTGTGTCTGACTCTAGCCCTGTTGCTTTGCGTATTTACTCTTTGAATAGGTTTGTTTTGTTTTGCTTTTTTTGGTATCCTCGTTCTGGGTATTGACGGCATTGATTTTGAGCATGTTACAGGTGAGTTTGTGTTGCGTTTCAGAGTCTTGAGTTAATTGTGATGGAAGGCATGTGCACGCATCCGACTGGGAGGAGAGGTAAATGACCGCCCTTTGTTCTCGGGGTGTGGGGGAGGGAACAGGCGGGCTAGCGCCTCTGTGCCTCTGCATTTGGAGGGTTTATCTGTTAACCGGCAGGTGCCTGATTGTGGTCTGCCCACAGCCTCCTCCCTGCAGGGTGAGGGGAAGATTTGATCACTCCTGGAGATGTCTGCGCACGCACAGACCGTTGAGGTCTTGAGAACCAGTTCCCTGGGTAAACAGAAAGCCCTGTGGCTTCCCCTTTTCTCAGTGGAACTAAACACCCAATCTTCAGTCTCACATAGTCTGGAAAGGGATTCTTGTTGCTGTCAGTTTTGTATAATTCCTTAAGAGTAGCTTTTGTTTCCTAGGATATCCCCAGAGGCCTGAGATAACCCCACTACCCTCTCAGTCTCCAACAGGAGATGTGCTCAGATGGAAAGATGGTAGTGGTTTTAAAGTTTAAATCCATGATTTTAGATCAGTTTTTCTACACAGAGAGCATTCATGTAGAAACCTTAACACCTTCTCCACACTTGGAAGGGTTTCATTTAAAGGGGTGCCGTATATGGTAAAGTAGTGGTTTCTTTTTTTCTTAATTTTGCAACTGTATTGGGACACTTTTTTAAATTTACTAAAGTTAATTGAATTATTTAAAAGGCAAACCGTGTTCAATAACTAGATTAATCATGATCGTATAAGAGATGGTTTTGCCTTTGTAAATAATAACAGTGGTAAAGAATGAGACATTTATCTATGGTTAACCAAAGCAGCATTTATGCATTTTAGTGTGACTATGGACACATGTAGTATATAGATACACACTGTATGTACAGGAAGATGTAAGCACCCTAGGTGGCAGTTTGTGCTCATTTCCAGTGATACTGTGGAAGAGAAGACCTGATGAGCTGCTTCTGTTAAAATTATAGCCAGGAAAACCCTGTGTAGCATCTCTACTCTGTGACACATGACATTACCATGAATCAGAATCATATATATATAAATATTTTTAAATACATGTGGTATATATAATTATGTATGTGTATACGAGGTCTGACAGTTAAGTTCACAAACTTAATTGTTCTAAGTGCTACATACCTCATTGCTGACTATCACTACAGTCCTTGGAAGTACTCCCCTTGGGAGGCTGTGCACCGATGCCAGCACCTACTCTACCCTTCCAAGCCATTTTGGAATTCTTTCTGGGATGCCCATAGTGTACAATGGCACAGTGGCAATTTCATGTATAGCTCCCTCTGTGAGGGAGGTTTTAGCCAGTAAACGAATAACTGTATTGGAATACCCTCCCTACTCACCTGATCTGGCCCCCATTGATTTTTTTCTTCACTCAAAGATAAAGGAAATATTGAAAGGAGGACATTTTGGTAACATTCGGGACATCAAGGGTAATACAACGACAGTTCTGATGGCCATTCCAGAAAAAGAGTCCTAAAATTGCTTTGAAAGGTGGACTAGGCACTCGTATCAGTGCATAGCTTCCCAAGGGGAGTACTTTGAAGGTGACCGAAGTGATTTTCAGAAATGGGGTATGTAGCATTTTTCTAGGATGAGTTAGCACATTTGACAGTCTTCGTATATACTTGTATGTTTTTTAAAAATAGGAATATTTTTGAACTTTCAGTAGTAACTTTTGCTTTCTAAAATACATTTAATAGATCTAATCATTGATTTTGACATTAAAGTGTTAAATTACTCCCTTCAGTTTCTAGCACTCTTGTTTTTACCAAAAAAAGCATTTTACTTTAAATTACACTTAAATTTCTGTTGCAAAAAGATTTATGCAATATAGATTAGGTTAACATCTGTCTTTACCAACTTTCTACCTCTAGTTTAAGCCCATCTCACTCCACTCCCAGAGCACATACACAAACACACATGTGTTGTTATTGTTGCATGCTGTCAAGTTGGTTTCAACTCATAGTGATCCTACGTACAACAGAACAAAACCCTGCCCAGTCCTGGGCCATGCTTCTATGTGTGTGAGGAGGGGTGTTCTATAAACTCACTGCTGTCGAGTTGGTGCTGATTCATTGTGACCCTATTGGACAGAGTAGAAACTGCCCCATGGAGTTTCTAAGGAGCAGCTGGTAGATTTGAACTGTAGACCTTTTGGTTAGCAGCCAAGGTCTTAAGCACCGCACCACCAGGCTTCCATATGTATGTGTGTATGTATGTGTTTATGTATGCATACATATATGTGTATGTATATATGTGAGTATATATGTATACATGTGTATATGTATTCATGGCGACCCTAGGGGCCAGGGTCAGATCCGACTCGACGGCACTTGGCTCGGCTGTATATGTATGCATACACATATACACATTTATGTACATATATTCACATATTTATGTGTACATATATGTGTGTGAAACCCTGGTGGCATAGTAGTTAAGTGCAATGGCTGCTAACCAAAAGGTCGGCAGTTCAAATCTGAAGGCCCTCCTTGGAAATTTCCAAGGTCATCCTTGGAAATTCCATGGGGCAGTTCTACTCTCACTTGTAGGGTCACGGTGAGTCAGAATCAACTTGATGACAGTGGGTTTTGTTTTTTAATGTGTGTGTATGTATGTATATGTGTCTCTGTGTGTATACATATATATACATATATGTTACTACTAGGTATTGTCAACTCAGTTCCAGCTCACAAAGACCTCGTGTACAACAGAATGAAACCCTGCCCAGGCCTGCACCACCCTCACAGTCACATGCTTGAACCTGTTATTGAAGCTGCTGTGTCAGTCCGTCTCATTCAGGGTCTTCCCCTTCTCACTGATCCTCTACTTTACCAAGCATGATGTCCTTCTCCAGGGACTGGTCCCTCCTGATAACAGATCCAAAGTAGGTGAGATGAAGTCTTGCCATCTTTGTTTCTAAGAAGCACTGTGGCTCTATTGTTTTCCTTCTGGCGGTCTGTAGTTTATTTCCTGTTCTTTAGCAACACCATAATTTGAAGGCATCAACTCTTCAGTCTTCCTTTTTCATTGTCAAGCTTTATTATGCATATGAGGCAAATATACATATAATACACATATATTTATTTTGTAAATAAATAACTATATGTGTATATATAAATATTTATTTACAAAATACAATTTTTGAGGCCTCAAACAGATGCATGTTGTTCTGAATCTTGCCTTTTTTGCTTACTAACATGTTCATTGCTTATTTTTTTTTAAAGTTGCATAGTATAGATGCACCATATCCATCTAGACATTCCTCAGGATTTAATCTGTTTCTAATCTCTGGCCATTACAAACAAGAGTTTACCAAACATCCTTGTATACATATGCAAATATTTCTCTAGGATAAACAGCAGGAAGCAGAGATGCTTGGTCAAGGATGTGCACATTTGAAATCTTAGTAGATGTTGCTAAATTGTCTCTCCTCTCAATCTTCTACTTGCGTGTAGCTTAGAAATAAAAGCTGGCTTTGTGATTATTCTATTCAGCAGATCTTTGAGCACCTACTACCTGTACAGCCGTATGTGCTCCAGGGCTGATGTTTATCAGTTTATATTTAACAATTCCAAGACAGCAATTGTTCTTATTCTTCATCTGTAAAAGATGCCTCTGCTGTTAAAAACTGAATTGAGGAACTTCAGTTCCTTCTGATTCAAACTGCTAAAAGATTTCCTCTAAAGCCTCCACTGCAAACTATATATATATATATCTATATCCTAAATATATATATGTTTCTTATAGATCACCCTTAACCTTGAGATTCACAGTCATTGGTATTACGGAAGAATGATTGTGGGGTGCCAGCTTTTCTGCTGTGGTTTAAGCAGGGCCTGCCCGTGAATCGAATACTAGTAAGACCTGAGTTGGCGCAGGAGCTGGGACTTTAAACTCATTCTTATAGCTTCTCTGAAAAGGTTGCTCAGGCATTTGGCAATGCATGACAGGCTCTCCAGAGGTGTCCTGTAAGCCCATAGGTGCATCTGTTTCTCCTTCTCCACAGTCCTATGCAGCCATATACATGGGCAAACCCTACCCTAGCCCCCAAATCAAGACCCTCCTGACCCATTTAGAGGTGATTACTCCAGTCTCTCTCTCTCTTTCTCTCTCTCACACACACACACACACATCCCAAGGCTGTCAGTAGGTGTAGTAGGCAGAATAATGTCCCCCAAAGATGTCCACATCATAATTTCCGGAACCCAAGAGTATGTTACCTTACATGGCAAAAGAGACTTTGCGTTTGTGATTAAGTTATGGACCTTCAGATGGGGCAGTCGATCCTGGATTACCCAGATGGGTCCAGTGTTAATTACAAGGGTTCTTGAAAGTACAAAGAAGGAGGCAGAAGAGGAGGCCAGAATGATGTAATCTGAGAAGGGACCCAACCGTAGTTACTGGCTTTGAAGACAGAGACGGGGGGCTTTGAGCCAACGACGGCAGGCATCCTCTAGAAAGTTGAAAAGTAAAGAAACAGATTCGACCCTGGAGCCTGTAGGAGGCGATACACCCCTGCCAACACCTTGATTTTAAGCCAGAGAGATCAATGTCAGACTTTTACATAACTGTAAGATAATAAATCTGTTTCCTTTAGTCTACTAAGTTTGTGGTAATTTGTTACACCAGTAACAGGAAACTAATATAGTACAACACACGTATCATTTTTCAGAGAGGTGATAGCCATCACCTCAGAGATTTTTAACAGCATTATTTTTATAATTTCACAACAATAAATACACCAACAGCAAAAGTATTGTTTAAAAGAATATACTAAAAATAAATACACTATCAGCTGAAGTATTATTTTTAATCACTATCAGTCCCTGTCACCGGAACATGTACAGTTTGGAAACAATCCCTAAAAGCATGCTTCGCTCCTTGGTGGCCACCCAAATTAATTCAGACTGCACTGTACTGCTTGCTACTCCATGCTGTGGGGTGGTTGGAGGGGGTTGGAATTCGAAGCTTTTAGAGATCGTAGTGTCCTTGGTGGGGACATACATACCCAAATTGTCTAAGGGTCAGCATCCCCAGCCAAGCCAGCCAGCCAAGTGCCGTCGAGTCGGATCTGACTCATGGCGACCCCAGGGAAAAGATTATTCTAGGAGGTTGGAGTACATCTGGTTGGCTCTCACAGAGACTTGGGAGTTGGCATTTACCTTGTACATGGAGAGGTAGGAGGCGAACCTCCTTTTAACAAGTGGGCAAAAGCTCTCCAAGTCAAAGATAGCTTTCAGCTTATTTGAATTTTGTTATTTGTTTTTTATTTTTTCTTAAAGCATTTTAACAAAAAGATGATTTTCTCAAAGTAGTGGAAAGTATTTATAAAAAGGCATTTGAAAATAGTAATATAATTAAGACACTAAAATTGTCTCTGCTGAAAAAGGCAAAGCTGCTTTTAGTAGCTTGAATTTTTCATCCATTCAGAAGTAGATGTACGCCTTATCTGTAGTTTTTTCCTTCCTTAAGTCTCTCTTTTAAGCAGCGAGCTGGCTGGAAGGCCCTCATTCCTGCTCTCCTGGAGGCCCGGGCACATGGCCAGCTGAGCTGAGGCCAGCCCTTCCCTACCCTGCTAGCACCCAGGCCTTTCTCCTCTAGAAGCATCTGAGCCAAAAGACTGGCCCTTGCCCCTCTCTCTGGGAACCTGTGTTTCTCTGCTTCCAGAATCTCTTGTGCCCTAGGGGGAGATCTGACCCAGCCCTTCCCGCTCCCTGTCCCCAGCATTTTTCCTCACTCCTTCCTTCTCCTCCCCACCCCTACTGATTTGGTGAGCTGAATGGTTTCATCATGTTCTTACAAGGATACTATGGTTCAGACTTAATTTTTCCTCTGATGAAGAAGAAGAAGTTGCTATGGTGGTGCAAGTGTTTAGAAAAACACACAAGAGTGTGAAGAGCTGAGAACAAATACTGGCTATCTCAGGGCATTTGTGATCACCCCACCCCCACCCCCAGGTCTTCTTATACCTGTTTGCAGACTAGAGTTAGCAAAGGGTGGGAAGTGGAAGCTGAGTGTGTCTCTTATTTTACTTACCATTTCATTCTAACTGCAACTGCAGTCCATATATTTTGTTTTTGATTCTAAGTTCTATATTTTAAAAAATATTTTTATGTCCATAAAATATAGATGGAACTTAGGAGGAGTGCCAGTTAGGTTCACAAACTCACCCGAGCAAAACTGCTACATACCTCATTGTTGAGTATCACTGTGGTCACTTTTGAAGTACTCCCCTTCAGAAGCTATGCACTGATGCCAGTGCCTAGTTCACCCTTCAAAGCAATTTTGGACTACTTTCTCTGGAATGGCCATGAGAGCTGTCATCATATTATCCTTGATGTCCTGAATGTCAGCAAAATGTTTTCCTTTCAATAATTCTGTTATTTTGGGGTAAAGAAAAAAAGTCACTGGGGGCCAGGTCAGGTGAGCAGGGAGGATGCTCCAGTACTGTTATTTGTTTACTGGTTAAAAACTCCCTCACGGACAACTCTACAATGAAGTTTGTGAACTTGCCACCACGCACAATGACCATTCCAGAAAGTGTTGTCCATTGCTTTGAAGGGTAAACTACTTGCTGGCATTCATGCATAGCTTCCCGAGGGGAGTACTGCAGAAGTAACCATGGTGATATTCAGCAATGAGGTAGGTAGCACTTAATTAAGTTTGTGGACTCAATTGTCAGACCTTGTATCTTTGGCATCTTGTATTTAATCGCAAGTTTTTTTTACTTTCTTAGTGATATGTAAAATAATTGTATGTCTTATCACCAGTGACACCTTAGAATTGATGGAAACACTACAGGTAGTATTGTACCTGTTTTTCGGATGAGAAAGCTGAGGCCGAAGAATCTGCTTAAGGTCATAGGGATAGTAAAAGGTGGAAGTGTTTATTCTACCCACGTCCACTAGGTTAGACTTGTTAATTGGATGGCTCAAATCATAATCGTTTGTAATTTTCATGTTTAGTCTATTAATGACTGAGAGGCTTGTTTTGAAATTTTCTGTGGTAGTGGGTTTGTCCATTTCTTCCTGTGAATCTTTCAATAGTCATTTATATATATTTAGGCTAGTTTGTTAGATGTAACTTTAAAATTCTTATATCTTCTGGTAAGTGGAGCCATTATCATTATGAAATGACATTTTCCATCCCTAGTCATACAGTTGGCCTGATATTATTACAGCTATTCCAAATTTCTTTTAGTTGGTGTTTGCCAGATACATGCTTTCACTCTGAAAGTTTCATGTGTCTTATATGCAGCATGTACACAGCTGAAGTTTTCCCAGCTGTCTGATTGTATTGTCCTTTTCCTGATGAGTTTAGTCCACTGAATTCAATGGGAACATTAATATGCTGAAATTTGTTTGTATTATTTTTTCAACTTTTGACAGCACTTGGCTGGCTTTATATTTTTAATGTTTCTTTTTTTCTCTCTTTTTTAAATTGAGGGTTTGGGGAGATGGAAGGGAGGAAACTTTCTTAGTTATAAATCCCATTTTGGGGCCTCTATTAATTTGGGTCAAAAAAAAATATGCCAAGCCAAGTGCCATCAAGTCGGATCCGACTACAGGCCTCTGTTAATTTGGGGGAAACCCTGGTGGCGTAATGGTTAAGTGCTATGGTGACTAACCAAAAGGTCAGCAGCTCAAATGCACCAAATGCTCCTTGGAAAATCGACAGGGAAGTTCTACTCTGTCATATAGGGTGGCTGTGAGACAGAATTGACTCAACAGCAGTGGATTTGGTTTTGGTTTTATTCATTTGGAATTTATTCCCTCTATTTCTCTTCTTTTAGAGCCCTAGTGGTGTAGTGGTTAAAAGCTATGGTTGCTAACCAAAAGATCAGCAGTTCAAATCCATGAGCTGCCTCTTGGAATTCCTGTGAGGCAGTTCTACTATGTCCTACAGGATGACTGTGAGTTGGAATTGATTTGATGGCAATGGGTATTTCTGTAATTCTAGTGGTTTCTTTGGAAATTTTATGATATGTTTTTAACTTAACAAACTCTGGAATTATCTTAACCTTCCCCAGTTTTCTTGAGGTCCCAAGCTTCTATTTCTATCTGTACAAAAAGATTAGATCCTCTAAAGGACCCTTCTACTATGAAACAGGTAGATCCCAGGTAAAACATGTTTTTAATGCATTACTGGGCTCACAAACTTCAGGGAAATCTCCAGAAACCATCCTCTCTGGCTCCCAGAAGAGTGAACTAAAACTTGACCTGGAAGTAGTGAAGAGTGAACGATGGGCTGGGAAGAGTATTAGTAACCCTTGAGCTAGCAGCAAGGTCAGGATTCTCAGCCCTAGAATCTTACGTTAACCTGGACCGTTGTAGAGAGCTTCAGTTTTCCCAGGTCAGCTGGACTCCCTGGCCCTCAGAAGAGGTAGATGCAAATCTTGTCTGTTACAAAGCAGCTGCAGTTTAGGTCTACAGGATTCCCACTTTTTAAGATCAAGCAAATATGATAAGGAGTTAAACCACCTTGGATAAAAGACAAAAAAAAATTGCTAAGAACACATGTCAAGTCCCAAAGTCTTCAGGTATTAGAATTGTCAAACACAATATATATCTATGTATAAAACATTTAAAGAATGAAAAGACAGACTGACAAAAAATGAGTAAGCAGCAACACACTATTAGAAATTACTAGAGATATCTGAAAAGGGACCAAATGAAGTGCCTAGAAATGAAAACAATTTTTGGAATAAAAACTCAGCAGCTTAGACAGAACTGAAGAAAGAGTTAGTGAATTGGAAGATAGACCTGGACAATTACCCAGAATACAGCAGCACAGAGAAACAAGAGATGAAATAATATCAGAAAGATTAAGAGATTAGAGACTAAAATGAGAAAATCTGATGTATCTGAGTAGAGCTCCAGAAGGAGAGAATGGAGAGAAGATGCTATTTAAAAGGAAGGTAGGCAGTTCAAATCTGCCAGGCGCTCCTTGGAAACTCTATGGGGTAGTTCTACTCTGTCTTTAGGGTCGCTACAGGTCAGAATTGACTCGACGGCAACAGGTTTGGTTTGGTTTGACTGTTAACCTTTCACAACATGATGAGAGACATGAATTATCTATACAAATAGTGGTCAAGGAGATGCTGGTAGCATAGTGGTTAAGAGCTATGGCTGCTAAACAAGAGGTTGGCATTTCAAATCCATCAGGCAGCTCCTTGAAAACTCAGTGGGACAGTTCTACCCTGTCTTACAGGGTTGCCATGAATCAGAATTCACTCAATGGCGGTGTATTGGGTTTTATAGTAGTGTAGCTACTGAGCTCCAAGGATGGAAGAGACAGAGACAAGAGATGGATCACCTACAAAAGAATGACGTTTAGACTGATGGTAGGCGTCTCAACAGCAACAATAACAGCTGGAAGACAGAGGAGGAATTCCTGTCATTTGGGAATTTTGAATGCAGAAAAATAATCTTTCAGGAAGAACGATACAACAAAGATATTTTCAGATAAGCAAAACCTGAATTTACCAGTATCTGGTAATGTCTAAAGGAAGCATAACAGGAAGATGAAAAATGATCCCAGATGTTCTTTCTGAAATGAAGAAAGAAAGATGAGCAAATAAAATGGTAAAAATGTATGCAAATAAAAACATAGTCTTTATATAGTTATCTGTAACTAGTAGGATTAATAAAGGACAAGATTAAAATGCTGAACAAACAGCATGTACCTCAAGAATGGTATTCATTGATGACAATAATGTTTTATCCTGGATCTACTTGTTCTGTGCTGGGAGGGTCCTTCAGAAGCTCTAGTCTGTCATACACATGAACAAAGAAGTCTGGAGCTTTCCATAGACCAAGAATCTGCAGGTCTCCAAATCTTACGTTCTTTCTGCTATCAGGAAGATGTGGGAGGACAGCTGCACCTAAAGGAAGTAGTGCTTAAGAGCTTCTCTCTTTTTCTTAGCTGTTCAGGGATGCTTACATTCCCTTCTTGCAAAATAGAGTTCTACAACATGGGAGATTTGGACACAGGGTAGAGAGGCAAAGGAGTGTGTGTGTGTGTGTGTGTGTGTGTGTGTGTGTGTGTGTGTGTGTGTGTAGAAGCATGTGCAGTAAGCCATGTGCACTTGAATAGCCAGGACAGACCCTTGGACTTTGCCTCTCTAGAGGAGCATCAGAAAAAATCAAGATTAGAGTCTGTTGTCAGCATCCATGATACCATCCAAGGTCACCAGCATTTGGCAATGCCAACCAAGGAATCACATGACTGTGCACTTTAAAAAAGGACTCCCTCCTCCTTCGCAGCTGCCTTTCCATGTTGTCTATAGAATAGTCACAGCCATATGCAGTCAAGGTCAGCTGCCTAGCATCTTTTGACATCTGCTAGTATTGAGTCATTCTGTATGCTGGCTGTGAGTGGGCAATTCAGAGATAAGTAGGTTAATGAGGATTCTCTCAGTGCACAGATAGACTGACATCATCATTGACCCTCCAGTCCTGGTAATTCCTAGTTGCTAGTACTTTGGAGAGGCAGTGAAATTCCCCTAAATGCACCACTAACCAGAGGCTCTACCTAACTCTAGAGTGCATCATTGCTTTGGTGGGGTCCTCAGCACAGGACAGGATAACAAAATCTGCTGTTTGGACCTACACAACATCTTTACTACTCCTTCTTTAGAGAGGTATATTTCTTCTCCTTCGGAGAACTGTTCTTCTAATCTCAGGGTCCTATAGGGCTACCAAAGTACCTCTTTGGCCAGTAGCGATTAGTCTGAGGGAGTATCACTATGGTTACCTTCGAAGTACTCCCTTTGGGAAGCTATGCACCAATGCCAGAGCCTAGTCTACCCTTCAAAGCAATTTTGGAACTTGAAACTCTTTCTGGAGTGGCCATTGAACATGGTAGCATAGTGTGGCAAGTTCGCAGACTTAATTGCATAGTTGTCTGAGAGCCAGTAAACAAATCACTGTATTGGAACATGCTCTCTACTCCCTTGATCTGGCCCCCAGTGACTTTTTCTTTGCTTGAAGATAAAAGAAATATTTAAAGGCAAATATTTGGATGACATGCAGGACATCAAGGGTAATACAACAACAGCTCTGGTGGCCATTCCAGAAAAACAGTTCCACAGTTGCTTTGAAGGGTGGACTAGGTGCTGGCATTTGTGCATAGCTTCCCAAGGAGTGTACTTTGAAGGTGACCATAGTGATATTCAGCAGTGTAGTATGTGGCACTTTCTCTAGGATGAGTTCACAAACTTAATTGTGTGTTATTGTAGACATCTGGGAAACCTTCCTCTACCCTCTTTTGCCTAGAGCTACTGTCTCATCTGATACCAAAATAAATGGCTTGTAAATCAGAAGAACGAAGTCCCTTTTCAAGCCAGTGCAAGCACCCTGTCTGGTGCTGAGCTGCAGACCAGGGCACAACTGTTTCTAGGAGATACTGAGGCTGTCTCGTCAGAAGGAAGATTCTTAAGAATACAGAAGAGCAACAGATGATCTGCTATCAATATTAGCCTGTGTTTCTGTGGGAAGTTTTGCTAGCCAGATCAGAAAAAGAAACTTGAAGCAAAGAGTTATCACAATACTATCTAATTAAATGGTACATGTTTTATAGACACGTTTTGATTCATAATTGTTTTTTAAATGGTCTGACTGAGACTGGAGGGACCCTGGAAGATGTGGCTCTGTCCTTTCCATTAGCTCAGAACTGAAACCATTCCCAAAGCCAACTCTAAAGACCAAGACTATACCGGACTGTAAGGCATATAATGATACTGGTGAAACGTGTGCTTCTTGGCTCAAGTGTTGTGTTGTTAGGTGCCATCAAGTTGGTTCTGACTTCTAGCGACCCAGTGCACAACAGAACAAAACACTGCCTGGTCTTGCACCATGTCTATAACAGTTTTTATGCTTAAACCCATTGTTGCGGCCACTGTGTCAATCCATCTCATCGAGGGTCCTC
Organism: Heterohyrax brucei; assembly: GCA_028571685.1. Classification (NCBI taxonomy): domain Eukaryota; kingdom Metazoa; phylum Chordata; class Mammalia; order Hyracoidea; family Procaviidae; genus Heterohyrax; species Heterohyrax brucei. The sequence goes on from CM053154.1 coordinate 34,376,105, forward strand.
CTCTTTTTAGCTGACCCTCTGCTCTACCAAGCATGATATCCTTCTCCAGGGACTGATCCTTCCTGACAGCATTTCGAAAGTATATAAGATGCAGTCTTGCCATCTTCGCTTCCAAGAAGCACTCTGTTTGGACTTCTTCCAGGACATACCTGCTTATTCTTTTGGTGGTCCATGGTAGATTCAACATTCTTCTCCAACACCGCAATTCAAAGACATCAATTCTTCTGTCTTCTTAGTTCATTGTCCAGCTTTCGCATGCATATGATGTGACTGAAAATACCATGGGTTGGGTCAGGTGCACTTTAGTCTTCACAGTGACATCGTTACTTGTCAATACTTTAAAGAGATCCTTTGAAGCAGTTTCTCCCAGAGCCATGCATCTTTTGATGTCTTGACTGCTGCTTCCACGGGCATTGATTGTGGACCCAAGTAATGTGAAATCCTTGACAGCCTCAATCGTTTCTCCATTTATGATGATGTTGCTTACCGGCCCAGTTGTGAGGATTTTTGTTTTCTTGCTGTGATGCAATCCATACTGAAGGCTCTGGTCCTTGCTCTTCTTCAGTAAATGTTTCAAATCTTCTTCACTTCCAGCTAGTAAGGTTGTGTTGTCTGCATAACTCAGGTTATTAATGAGTCGTCCTCCAATCCTGATGCCTTGTTCCTCTTCGTACAATCCAGCTTCTCAGGTTATTTGTTTGGCATACAGATTGAAACGGTATGGTAAAAGGATACAACCCTGATGCACACCTGTCTTGACTGTAAACCATGCATTATCCCCTTGTTCTGTTGGCTCAAGTAGCTACATGAAACTCAGTGGGGAACTTATATCCGGAGGCACAATGAGTAGCTACAGGGGACATACGCTGATTAAATGCACATGGAAAACTTGGGGTGGAAAGGAGTGTGCTGTCACATAACAAAGACAACAACTGGGGTTACATAATAATGTGAATATAAGTTTTTGTATGAGAAACTAACTTGAACTGTAAACTTTCACTTAAAGTATAATTAAAGAAGTTATCATTGTGATAAAAAACATTATTTAAATTCCTCCTCTCACATTAGCTGACATACTTCTAATGACAGAAACTTTATCTTTTCATCTGTATATTAACAGTGCATAGCACATAGTTGATGTTCAGTGAACATGAAATGGGCAGGGGTCTGGTGAAGAGGGAGAGGATATTAGGTAAGGGAGTTAATAAAAATAATAAACATGTATTTTCAGAAGTGACTGATCTGAGCACCTTAGCTTGATAGCAACAATTCTCAACTCAATAGTTTCTACATGCTTACCTATTGTGTGTTTATGCTTACCTACTGTGTGTTTATGCTTACCTATTGTGTGTTTAGTTATGTGCTCAATACTTTGGTGCATGCAAGTGTATGGCACCTTTGTTCAAGTGATCTTAGTCGTAAGAGAGACGCAGCATATAGGCAATAGTAATCAAAAGTATCACATGTGCAGTAGACGCTCACTCCATGATCAACGCACTTACTGGGTTCATTTCCCCTGCGGGTCCCTCAGTTTCTTATAAACACTCAGTTTCACCTGAGGTTGTGGTAATACAGCTTTTTACTCTCTGTGGAATTTCCCTGTGATGTCACAGTGTTTGATCCTCTCTTGCTTGTTACAGCCAACGTCCCTATGTTCATTTCCCTTTCATTAACCATAATAATTGTTGGCTGAAGAGTCCTGAGACTCCAGCCCTGGTTACTCCTGGTTATTAACAGTTCAGAGAGCAGTGAAGTCTCTAAAATGCACCACTAACCAGTTGTACAAAAGCCAGCTTATTAAAAAAAAAAAAAAAAAAAAGTAAATTTTCGCATCACAGACCAGCCCTCCGTTTCCTTTTCTCCAATCTAAGGCAGACTACAGAAAAATGAGAGAAAAAGCAGTCACTTCCCTCAAAATCCCCCAAAACAAACCCACTGCCATCGAGTTGATTCTGACTCATAGCGACGCTATAGGGCAGAGTAGAACTGCTCAACAGAGTTTCCAAGAAGCATTTTGCAGATTCAAACTGCCTACCTTTTGGTTAGCAGATGTAGCACTTAGCCACTGTGCGACCAGTCCCCTCCAAAGAAGATGGTTCCAGTTTCTTCAGCATCTTCCAAAGTTGCTCCACTAGCTGGTGAAGCTACAGGTGCACTGGGCTGTGTAGCTGGGTCTGCACACACCCACACCCTACTCCCACCCGCCGCCGCTCCACCTGGCTGACCTGAGACAGGCTGGATTAAAGCCACCAAGATCTTTCAGGTTCCTGGACAGCACCAGGGCCATGGAACCAGCCCAGAAACGGAACCTCGTCCCTATCTTATATTCTCACGTACAAACCATTTTGGTTTCATAAGTTAGGGAGACTCTGAAATGTACGGCAAGTGTCATTATAAAAGTTTCCTTTTCAGATAATTCATTAGTGTCAGAAAGCAGGAGCTAAGTCAGTCTTTCAAATATATCTAACATTTCATATAAAAATAAATCTTTCATTTAAAAAACTAGGAAATCAAAAGAAGACAAGTTCATTCTTGGTTCAAAAAGCTGGAAAGCTAAAGAAATTTTCAAGGGACACTGGTAACTTTCTGATGCTATTAGATAATAGCACCTCCTAGGTTGTGTTGAAGACAGATGAGATAAGACGTGTGTATTCCTTAGGATTGTATTTGGCTCAAATGTTAGGCAGTGTTGGGAGGAGGATTATTGTGGTCATCTAATGCCTAATATATAAGAGCAGTTTACTCAAATCAACTCTAATCTCAGGAGCTGTTCTCTTCCTCACTCTCATTCTCTCTCTCTCCTTCCCATCTATGGGACACATGACACTGTGGAACATTTCTTTGTTTTTTTAATTAAGACTCTCCTGTGTTGTTACCTTTTAAAACAGCCATTTAAACGTTTTTGTATTGTGTCGTCTTCAGACTTACAGTCCTAAGAATAAGTTGTCTCTAAATCAATGTACCACCTGGGAGAAAGTTTATTTACCCATTATGTTAGTCAGATCTTATTCATTCATTCTACAGTGGGTTTTTATGAAACTACCATGTGCCAGGCACCTTGCTGAGCCCTGGAGGTTAATGGTGAACGAAAGCAGCTCCTGCCTTCTTTGAGCTCAGAGTGAATCAATATGCCTGGCAAATTAAAGAAATTCATACTTCAGAAATCATTTCAGCTTCCTCTAACCAAATCTTTTATCACAATTCATAACTGGTACCCAGAATCATTTCTCATTCCCACTGTCCATTCTTGCTTCAAGATGCTAATAAGAAACGGAATGATAAAACAATACGGGAATAGAAAAGAGAAGGACATGACTTGGGCAGTGAATAAATTAATCAGCCCCTGAATAATCAAGAGGTAATATATAAAATGTAAGTATCATAGTTCATGCCTTCTTAAATAATTGAGCATGTTAAAGGAGGGACAAAAAGACCACATTTCAGAAGAAATTAGTAGCCTCAAGGCAGAGGGTGAGCAAGAAAAAGCTCTAGAGGAGCATTTTTAAGTTTTTTCTGCATTGTGACTAAGCAGGCTGGTAGCAGGAAGAGGGAGGGTTATATGGATTCTCCCACATATTCAAAGTAGTAGTGGCCTACTGAGGGGTCACAGAGTTATTAAAGGCAGCTGAGAATCCATCTGTGCATGGGCATTTGATCAATAGATGCTCAACTACAGCTACTACTGTAGGGAGATTTTTTTTAACCTTAAAAAAGTAGCTTGATACTTGAAAAGAATTGAAAAACTTGGCCTTAAAATATGTGCTCATCTACTGTCATGGAATTGGAGCTAAAAAGAACAAATAAATAGTCACTTAAAGGAAAAGAGAATGAGAAAATTTTACAAAGAGGCTAAGGAAGGGAGAGAGAATACAGGAGTGTGAAAAGAAGACAAAAGAAGAGAGAAGAAATACAAATATAGCAGGAAAATTACGGAGACAGGCAAACTTGCGTTTAAACTCCAGCTCCTTCTCTGTCTAGCTGTGACCTCGGAACAAACTCCACGACTTTTGGTTTCCTCCTCTATAAGGCAGAGGTAATGACACCTGATAATGTCCATTTCGGAAACCTTGGTGGCAGTTTGAATCCAGCAGGTGCTCCTTGGAAATTCCATAGGGCAGTTCTACTCTGTCCTATAGGGTTCCTGTAAGTCAGAATTGACTTGATGGCATTGGGTTTGGTTTGGGTTGTTAGTGCCCATTTCATAGCCTGTTTCATAACTCTGTAATCCCATTACTGTCCAGTTAATTCCAATTCCTAGTGACCCTATAGGACAGAGTAGAGCTGCCCTGTTGGGTTTCCAAGGAGCACTTGGTGGACTCGAACTGCCAACATATTGGTCAGTGACATAGCACTTAACCACTACACCACCAGGGTTTCCTTAGAGCTCTGTGGTAGGGGTTAAATGAGACAATGCACACAACATGTAGTCCTGGGTCTGATACATGGTAAGCAGGCAGATATTAGCCACATCACCACCGTTACCACTGCCACCATCATCATCATCATTTCTTAACACCCCACCTTGTACCTACCCCGTGAGATCTTTCAGAGTCTTACCTGTGAGCAAGTACCTGGGTATGAAATCCAAACCAAACCTATTGCCACTCAGTTGATTCTAACCCATAGCAACTCTTTAGGACACAGTAGACCTGCCCCATAGCATTTCTGAGGAGCGCCCAGTGGATCTGAACTGCCAATCTTTTGGTTTGCAACCAACTCTTAACCAGTATGCCACCAGAGTTTCCACCCGGGCACTAGTCTGTGATAATTCTCCAGTGAACAGGATTCATCAAAATTTCTTTGTGTTTTAAACACTAACCCTTGATAACACACACCACCTCACTCCCCATTGAAAAAGAGGATCTATTGGAGGCATCCTGGGGTAACTCACATAACCCAGAGAAAATCTAATCAGCTGAGCCCCGAGAAAGCAGGCACAGGGCAGCACGGGGACGTCAGGACTGAAAGGAACGGAAAATCAGACACAGCCAGGGGCTCTCTCCCTGTCTGTCTGTCTGCCTCTCATTCCTGTGTCTGTGCCTTGGCCTGCTAGCTTAATTATTTCAGAGCATCTTTCTCTGTGGCTCTGGAACTAAAACTTCTGGGCGTGTAGCCTCCTAGCCTCACCATCTGAGGGAAAGTTCCAGTTGCAAGAAGAGGATTCTGGGTGGCCATACCAATCTCTGTGGCCTCGAGAGGCCTACTGGAAAGAAAGAAAGATTGGTCTTCCCAGTAAAGGGAGTCTGTTCCTAGATCCGGTGGAGTCCCTGGATAGCGCAGTTAAGCACTGGGCTACTAACTGAAAGGTGAGCAGTTCCAACACACCTTGGAAGAGATGCCTGGCAATCTACTTCCAAAAGGTCAAAGCCTTGAAAACCTGTGGAGTCAAGCTCTACTCTGACACGCATAGGGTCACCATGGGTCAAAACTGACTTGATGGTAACTGGTGATCTAAGAAGGAAGAATGCTGATTAGATGAACAATAGCATGATGCAGTCACTTATTCAGCAAACTGTCATTGAGCACCTACTGTGTGCCAACCCTGCACTGGGCACTAGAGATGCCGAGAAGAACAAGATGAAGGTAGTCTCTGCTTTTATGGAGCTGTTGTTCTAATGAGCAAGACAAGCAAAAACAAACAGGGATTTTTTGAATCTCTGTAGGAAAGCAAGGCACACACAGACACATGCCTGTGCATGCACGCACACACCTCTTGGGAAACCTCATAGACCCTAGTGCTGACATGCCATCATCAGTGTCCCCTGAGGATTCCTGCACAGGCCTCTCCCCCCCATTACCCTGCAGTCTCCCACTTAAGTGGTGCTCTTCAGCACCCATTTATCTCCCCTTGTAACCCTCAATTTTAGTCCTTTTGAAACCTATTGAGATCCAGTGATGCAAAGAACATACCAGCTAGATTTCCAAGAAAATCTGAGTGCTCCAAATTAGGAACTAAAAGGCAGGGCGGTCTGGAGAAATGTTCCAGATGAACTCCAGTCAGGGAGAGAGAACAAAAGAGAAGAAAGATGACGAAAATCCACGTCTCGGGTGTGATCAGCTATGAGAAGCGTGGCTTCAGAGGGAGTTAACCAGGATTCACAGGGCGCTGAGGGGCTAGTGGGTCCTGGCCTCACTCTTAAATGAGAGCTTCAGGTGGCTATGTATGCAGCATTGTATTTGTGTGTGGATGTGTTTCACATCTTTTTTATAAAGTGAGTATTTTTTAATTATGTGAATAATTTTGGCAACCCTGTTTTAACATGTTCTCATGTTTTAATGTACCGGGAGTCTCTAAAGCTGTAAGTGATCCAAACTTCTCTCAAACTCTGAGAGGCTGTGGCCTTAGCCTTTAATGAGAATGTTCTGTGAACTTTGGTGGCAAAGTTGGTTAAGTGCTACGGCAGCTAACCAGGTTGGCGGTTCAGATCCACCAGGTGCCCCTCAGAAACCCCATGAGGCAGTTCTAACCTATCCTGTAGGGTTGCTGTGAGTCAGAATTGACTTGATGGCAATGGACTTGGTTTGGGTTTGGTGTACCAAGTTCTGTGTCGCACCCTAGATGCACATTCTCATCCATGAAGGAGGTGCTGGTTTCCAACGTACACAGGAGGGAAGCTGGGCTGAGCTGGCAGGTCTTCTGCTCAAGGACACTGCAGTTAGCCAGGGCACAGCAGGGAGAAGACGATGGTCTCTGTGGCTCCCAGCTCCAGGCTCCTTTCTTCCCGGTCCCCAGTTCCCAACTGCTGGTCTCTGGGCTAAGTCAACATGGGAGGAAGTCATTTTAACTGTGTAGCAAAATGTACTAAATAACCAAACCCAAAAGCCATTGTCATGGAGTCAATTCCAATTCATGGCTGCCCTATAGACAGAGCAGAACTGCCCCCAAAGAGTTTCCAAGGAACGCCTGGTGGATTCAAACTGCCGACCTTTTGGTCAGCAGCAGAATTCCTAATTGTTACATCACCAGAGTTTCCTCACTAAATAACGATGAAGTAACTTTTTCACAAAGTTAAATAGACCCCATTTTAAAGCACTGCCTTTTAAATTCTAAACTTACGTTTCACTGCTTTTATTTTGCTGTTAAACTTTTATTTCTGTGTGATGATCATAGATGGTAGTTTTGTGGGGTTTGGGTTTTTTTTTTTTAATATCTTTAGTTGGCAAAATAAAACATTGGCAATCCTGTGTGAGTGCTCCAAAGTTTGTGTTCTGAAATTTTATTGTGCCATGAAATCTCAGAGCCTGGAAAGCACTGCTCTACATAAATGTTGGCATCTCAGAAAGGAAAAGAGCTGCCCTTCCTACCATGCATGAATATGGGGCTGGACGGTTTCCGTGCTTTGTTTCTGATAGATCGAATAGATCAAACCCCTAAAAAGAGGTGTTACCATGGTTTTGCAGATTAGAAAACAGACTTAGAGATGTTAGAGTGTTTGCTGAGGGTCCCTGGGTCAAGCCCTCCACGGCTACTCACCCGCACTCTCCCTAGTCCGTGGCTGACTGCCCTCAGGGCATTTCACGCCCAAGCAGCCCTCTTTTCACTTCCAGGGATCATCTGAGACAGTAGTCCCCAGCTGAGGTTACAGCCTCTTCTTCCCTTCCTATTTCCTCGCTCCCACAGTCTATCCTGTACGTCACACACTGAAGCCTTGATGGCCTACAGAGCCCCCATCCACAGCCTTACAGAAGTCTGAGGCAAGCTTTTGTGATCTTCTCACATTGTGGCTTGCTAGAACTTTCTGGAGAGCCTCTGCAGAGAGGTAGTGAGCTGTCTGCTTCTGTCTCTTTCTGGCCAAAGGCAATGAAGTCAAATGGGCTCCGCAGAACTCTTGGTGGCTTATGAGGAGGTCTCTTCTGTCTGTGCAGGGCAGGCTGGATGGATGGGTCAGCTGTAGCCTGGACTCTGCCTTGGGTATTAACAGAGGTCCTGGTGCACGCACACAGCCTTCCCCTGTGTGCTGGGGTTGGAGGTGGTTTTCCCTCAGGATAAGCTGATAGCTCCTTTTTTGGAGTGTACATGATTTTTTTTTTTAATCACAGGGACCTTTGTACTTTGTGGGAGCAAGTGCTCCCCTGAGCCAAGCAAAGGGTGTTCTCACTCAAGCCCCAGCTCATCCACAGTGACAGCTGGGCAGCATGGTCTCTGCGTGGCTGCCAGATGTGGCTTGTGGCAGACAGGCCTGCAGACAGTAAGAGCACCTGCTCTCTTCAGTAAGCACAGAACTTGTGCCCCAGACTCATGGGCACTGGGAGGGAGAGAATCAGGATCTGGCTCTGCAGGGGGAAGATGGAGCAGACCACAAGTTAATATCCTTTTAGGAGATAAAAGATAAAGAGGAAAGCTGTCATCAGTTTTTGGAACTGGCAGTGTCTAATGAGGGCAACATAATTTCCAAAGTGAGAAAAATGTTGATAAATAGGATAAAACTTAATTATTACACATAGCACCACATAGCAGTAGTAACAATCATAGTAGAACTTAGTTGTGGTACATTATCTGGCATTCTTTGGTATGTGACATGCACTCCCTCTTCCTAAAAACACCTTTCTTTCTTTGTGAGCAATTGCTTCTTCCCTTCTGTAGGCAGTTTTGGATAAGTGGTAATCAAGGAATACTGTCCTCACTCGACAAAACCCAAAGAATCCCTGGAAGGTCTTTGACCAGATGCCAAGAAGCAGCGCCATGGCCTAGGCATGAGTCCTAAGCAGGTCTCACCTGGGGCTTTCATTTTCGGGGAGAGCAATGTCAGGATGGAAGAAACATTTGGAATGGAGTCATTTTTAGCTGCTGCACCTGAGCTAAGCTGTTGGAGGCTTCTGGCTCCTTCTGGAGCTTTCTGTTCCAAGTCTGGTCGTTTGGCCTTCCCTTTGAACTGGCAAGCTCTCCTATAACTTGTCAATCAAGTTCATCTCGTTTAAGTTAGGCAGAGTCAGTTTCTGTTTGCTTACAACCAAAACAACTCCACTGAGCACCCCCCAGCCCAAACTGGAGTTGGCCTCTGTTATGGATTGAATTGTGTGCCCCCAAATATGTGATGTAAATCCTGTGGTTATAATCCCATTTGGGAAGGGGTTGTCTTTGTTATGTTAATGAGACACAATTAGTATAGGGTGTGCTTACAGTCAGTCTCTTTGGAGATACAAAAGAGATTAAGTAGCAAGTGAATGAAGCAGAGATGGGGGAGGAGAGATGCCAAGACCTATGAAGACTGCCCAGGAACAAAAGTTTTCAGAAGAGACAAGGGCCCTTCTCCAGAAGTAACAGAGAGAGAAAACCTTCCCTTAGAGCTAGCACGCCGACTGGGGGCACTTTTAGCCCCTAAAATGCAAGAAAATAAATTTCTGTTTGTTAAAACCATCCACCTGCAGTAATTCTGTTACAGCAGCACTAGATGACTGGGACATCCTTGTAAGGGTGGTCTAACTAGAAGGTTGTATACGTGGTCCAGTGGTGCTGCCATTGCTCAGACAGTGCTGGGCCTCCACGTTGGAAATGACCTTGAAAGTCTGTTTCCATGCCACACAAGAACATGAGACTTTATAACCATGTCTCAGTTTGGACCCAAAACAATATTACAAGCTCAATCAGCTGGTTATTCACTGGACTTGGCTACAAATGCCAAAAAAGCCTCTAGACTGCTTCCAAAAATAAAATTCGGCCTCACAGGATGGTATCTACCACCATTGTGTTTATTCCAAATAATGTGGCACAGGTTTGAATAAAATTCTCAAGGGAGTCCCTAAGGGTCAGGAACAATAGTGGTGGCCTTGGAATAAATATCTGGCATTTCTAGATGACTGTTCAAAAAGGAAAGGGATACTTGTTTGGATGGATGCATTCTGGTGTAGTTTTTAAACAGCCTGTCTCATTGTCTAAAAGTCACAGTCCATGGTGGTGACATGTTTCCAAGCCTCAGAATTAGATTCTTTGGAAAAATCTCCTACATGTGGCACGAAACCCCCGGACCTGGCCATGTAGCAATTTTCCCCTTCACATAGGAAGCAGATGCAATTTAATAAAGTGGCTATTGTCTGTTGTTCTTAAACAGGATCTGTGCTTTCTGTCCGAGAATGGGCTGCAAATCTAAAACAAGAGAACACATAACATCTCTCTACAAACCCCTGCCTGAGCCCTTGCTTAGGGATCATGCTTTCCTGAGTTTTAAATTCCTCTTCGATTATGGAAACGCTTGCCCTTAAGTTTTCTCAAACAATGTGTGTGTGTGTACACAAATCTTTGGATGTCACTCCATGGGAGCTGAGATTTCAAACAGTAGAGTAGATGAGAACACTCTTTACCTCCCGCTTCCCCATCGTGATACAGTCACTGGCTGTGCCCACAGGCAGGTGAGAAGAGTGAATAAATTCTCTGTCATCTACTCCCAGGTCGCTGTCAGGTTCTGGCTCGTGGGCCATTCAGACAACTGAAGAAACCCACGTTCAGGCAGGGGTCAGGAGAAATGTGGTGGTTCTTGATGTTTCTTTTTGATAGGGAAAAAAGGAAGAGTCAAACTTTTAGAATTGACTTCTGTCTCTTGGCCTCTTGGAATTTCCATCTCTTTGTGATCAAAAGATCACAGACCAATGTAGGGAGGGAGAGAAACTCACCTTTTGGCAGGCTGTAAGACAGTCCTGGATTATTTATTTGTTCTGTAACTCATTTCTGTCAAACATTCTTTTTCTGTCTCTTGTCATAAAAAATTGAAATGCTAGTTTTTCAGTGGATGTCTTGACTTTAACTATCTGGCTGACCTTGAACAAATTACTTAACCTCCTTGGACCTGTTCTCTTGAGTGTGAGCACAGTGCTTGACCCAACATAGGTGCTCGATGAGCATCTGAGAGTGGGTGAGATGTCTGTTAGGTCCTTAGAGCTCTGACTCTCTGTGGCTTCCTTGTCACTGAGGAGAATCTAACAGTGAACTCTGTCTCCATAGTGGATGCCACCACTGTGCCTTGCATACTTCTTATTCACTTTGTACTTATTTTCAAAAACAGTGCTTGCCATTCTAAGCATGCCCGGTCACCACAATAGGCAGTAGGATTATCTCAGGAATCAGAATTGAAGGTTCACATGGCTTAGCCAGTGGAATTGCTGTTGACTGCCCATTGCTCAGTGTTCCTGGTTTTCGCTTGTCAAAAGTTGTTTGTTTACTCTTTGTATTTGAAAAATTTTTCATAAGTAACAACTTCTCAGCTTCCTTCAACTCTTAGCCAAGTGCTGTCGAGTTGGTAATATATCTTGTCATCCCTTCACAAATGAGCTAAACCATAAATTTTGTTGAAATGTTATAATGCTCTTTGAATCCCTATTTCTTAATTGGCCAGTGCCTGAATTTGCACCTTTGAGGTGTTTCTGGTGTTAATATTGCTCTTTTGGGAGGCTGATTTACCAAGTGTGTCCCCTAGAGGCTCACCCTTAATCTGAATTGTCAACTGGGGACTTCTTGAGATTGATGATGGGGGCTTATGATTGTCTACGTGTTGTGCTTTCATCCAATTTTCTAATGTGTTTTGGTAATGATGTTGACAGTTGTGTGAAGATCTGTTACTGAAATTAAAGCAGCAGCAGCAGCATTTTTGAGCTTGATGATTAGATTTGATTAGATCAGAGTGGGTTTTACTCCTGCCTCAGAGTCAGCAGAGATTTACTGTCCACCAACTGATTTAACTTCATGCTGGAAGATGGTTAGTGACATAACTTACCATCAGAAAAAGAAATGTCAAGGAGTGTTAGAACAAAATCCCAACTTTGTTTGACTTTACTGTTGACCTTGAAGGGGCTGAAAGTGTACACATTATCAAAGATTTCTACCTGTAGAGCATTATAAATAAAATAAATGTTGACATATTTTGGTGGACATTTGTATTGATGAGTGTCTTCCAGCGTTAGCCATCATTTGAGAGAGTCAGAGGCTTTCATGAAATCAGATAAGGGAAAAAAGAATAGGATTATGGTTTCTGAATTTTTCTTGCCACTGGCGAGAGGTGGAAGTAACCAATGATGAGTCTATATCACTGAAAGCCACAGGGAGATTCTGGAAGGAGACAGCTGCAGAGTGGTCCTACGTGGGGTAAGTTTACTCTGGATATGGCCTCTTAAAGTGATCATAACAATAAAATTCCACAAAAGAAGAGACACAAACAGCCAACATGAAGGAAAAAAGAAAAAATACAACTTCTCTAAGAACTTGAAGGTGTGGCGTAAAATTAGACTCCAGCTTTCAGTTAGAAGACTGGCAAAAATCTAGACAAACTATGTTACCCAGTGCTGGCAAAGGTGGAGTAAGATGGATATTTTTCTGTAATACTAGTGGGAGTGCACTGCCACTTGTTTGTCAGCTTATGTTTTTCTGTGGGGACTTGTATGTTGCTGCGATGCTGGAAGCTATGTCCCCAGTTTCCAGAGACCAGCAGGGTCAGCCAAGGTGGACAGGTTTCAGCTGAGCTTCCAGACTGAGACAGACCAGGAAGAAGGACCTGGAGGTCTACTTCTGAAAAGAGTTAGCCAGTTGAAAACCTTGTGAATAGCAGTGGAAGACTGTCTGGTAGAGTTCTGGAAGATGAGCCCCCCAAATTGAAAGGCTCTCAAAATACCCGGTGGTGGCGGCAACAGTGGACTCTACTCTAACAACTGTGAGGGTGGCACAGGACCGGGACGTGTCACCTTCTGTTGCTCACAGGGTCGCTGTAAGTTGGAACCAATCTGATGCCACTTAACAACAAACGTGAGAGCACATACGTCTGGGAAGGGAATTTATCAAAAAGTGCTGAGAGCCTTAGAAATATGCATGCCTGGTGACCATAATTCTACTTCTATAACTCTGTCCTAGGGAAATAATCAGAAATATGGTCAAAAATTATATGTAGGTTATTTTTTTTGCAGCTTTTTATAATAGCAAGAAACTAGACGCAGTTTTACTGTCTATTAAATAACAAAATGGTTAAGTAAATTATGGAACACCAACACGATGAAAAATTCTGTGGTCATTAAAAACTCCCTTCAAAGAATATTTAAAGGCATGAGGGAAATATTCATGATATCATAACTCAGTGAAAGAAGCAGAATATAAAACTTGATACAGTATGGTCCTAATTTTATAAAATATTTAAATATGTGCAGAAAAGGAACTAGAAGGAAATATGCCAAAGCATTAACACTTATTCCAGGTGGATGATAAAGGGGTGAATTTTATTTTCTTCCTTATGCCTTTCTGAGTTTTCTAAGTTTTGTCAGATTTGCACAAAGCACATTATTTATCAGCAGGAAAAAAAATTAATAATCATAGTCACAGCATTCACAGAGGTCACCCAAGAATTTTTTCAGCATCTCAGCCTCTTAGAATAAAAGTAGAGCAATTATGCCCTTCTCTGTACCTAATTTCAAAAATTTTAGCAGAAATTCTGTTGGCTCCAGATACCTTGTTTTTAATTCCAGCCACTTGATGGTTTTCTGCACCTTGTCAAAAATCAGAGGAATTCTGCAGGTTCTTTTGTCTGATGTTGCATGATAGATTGAAAATGGGCTCCTCAATAATTGTCTTAACTGTGAAGGTTTCTGAAATGCTCTTTCCAGAGCTTAGTGATAGCTCCATTCTTATTGAACATCTCTCTATCCAGGAATGACAACGGAGCCAGCAACTACTACGTGGGGGGCAGAGGGGGGGTGGACACTTAAAACTCTATGTGTTATGAAATGTTAGAAGATTACTAAACACCCTTCATGATATCATTTTCCCACCTCTTCCACATGCCAGGCTTCTGTGAGCCTCTGCCCTGGTATACAGATGCCTCTATTTCTCTCCCTCTAAGTTGGTGTCAGTGTGCTGGAAGTTAAAAGCTTTCTACCTCCTCACTGAGACATAAAGAGGTTGGATTACATGATCTAAGGTATCTTTTAACTCCGACCTGGTTTGCTTCTGTGACACCTAGAGTCAGTCACTTTCTCTAGCCTCTCATTATTCTTAAGAACATTTGCAACCTTTTGTGGAAGTGAATCTTGGGATTTCCCTACAGGCAATACTGCTGGTGGATTAAAGCGTGTCTTTCATTCAGCACATTATGGAGTTCTCAGAATGAAGAATACAGTATTGGAGGTTCCATAGGCTTAAAAGAAAATGGTAGTTACTGAACTGTTTAATCAAAGAGTCCATAGAAGAATTTTGACCAAAAGGGTGTAAACATAGAACAGAATTTCAAGTTTTCATGGACTCTAGAGTATCTGCAGCCATGGAGGGTGAGTGAACCCCTAAAATCATCTGCCTGAGATAATCTGTGAATTGTAAACCAAAAAATCCCCTGAGATCCTTTTTTTCATTGTTTAAGTGAAAGTTTACAATTTGAACCAGTTTCTCATACAAAAACCTACACACATATTGTTATATAACTCTAGTTGCTCTCCCCATACTGAGAGCACACTCCTCCCCTCCACTCTCTATTTCCCATGTCCATTCAGTCAGTTCTTGTCTCCTTCTGTCTTCTCATCTCACCTCCAGACAGGAGCTGCCCAGTTAATTTCCTGTATCTACTTAAGCCAAGAAGCACACTCTTCGCCAGTATCATTTCATGTCTTTGTAGATCAGTTCAGTCTTTGTCTGAGGGGCTGGTTTCCAGAATGGTTTTAATTCTGGGCTAACCGAGAGTCCAGGGCCCATGTCTTCTGGGGACCCTCCAGACTGTCAGACTATCAAGTCTGGTGTTTCTACCAGAGTTCAAGTTCTGCACCCCACATTTCTCTTGCTCCATCAGGGACTCTTTGTTGAGTTCCCTGTTAGGGTAGACACTGGTGGTAGCCGGGCACTGTCTAGTTCTTCCAGTCTCCTGCTGATCTAGTCTCTGGTTTATGTAACCCGTTTTGTCTCTTGGAATCATATTTTCTGTATGTCCCTGATGCTCTTCCTTCTCCTTTGCTTCAGGTGGGTTGGGACCAATTGATGCTTCTTAGATTGCTGCTGAATCAACTCACTGGCAGTGGGTTTTTGGTTTAGATGGCCACTTGCTAGCTTTTAAGACTTCAAACACCACTCACCAGTGTGGGAGGCAGAACATTTTCTTAATAAGCTTTGTTATGCCAGTTGACCTAGATGTTCCCTGAAACCATGGTCTCCGGACCCCTGCCCCTGGTACTCTGTCCTTTGAAGTGTTTGATTGTATTTGGGAAACAGCTTTTGGTTTAGTCCAGTTGATAAGGTCTTCTTAAAACTGAACAATAGTTTAGCTTAGTTGGTAAAAACAAATGTGATCTTTCTTAAGCATTATGCTGTTTCAAGAACTATTTGGGACAATTAAGTGACAACAGCAACTTGAGAGACTGGATGGGAACTTTAGGGAGCAGTAGGTTTACATTAATGAGAGAGGCACAATTCAAAGAGGAGCGCAAGAATGGTTACACTTAGTCTGGTGGGTGCTGTGATTGTTGTGGTCCCTTAATCCTTTGGACTAATCTTTCCCCTAAGTCTTTGGTTTTCTTCATTGTCCCTTGAGGAGCTGTCTCTTTAACAAAAAGCCCAGGTGATTCTCAAAGCCTGTAATCAGTGTCACTAAAGATATATGTGGAACCTGTTGAACTGGTATGCATTGCTGTGTATATTCCCAACAACAACAAAATAAATTAAATTTAAAGAAAAAATAAAAAGCAAATGGCAGACATGGTCTCTTATTCAAAGGGGAGGCAGGACCCAAATATTTGCTTAAGTTCAAAATAAAAGCAAATGCATTGCTAGTAGTTTCCCAGAGCTCACCTTATAAGAGGATCAGGTTGGCAAGTAACTCTCGCTGAGCACCTACTGTGTGCCTGGTATTGTGTTAAGCACTTTATGTGAGTCTTCTCATTTATTCTTCAACAGTCCTCTGAGATAGATACTATTATCCCTCCCATTTTACGGATGCGGAAACTGAGGCTTAGGAAATTTTTTTGAGGTCAGTTTAAGTTGCAAAGCTAGAACTTAATCCTATCTGACTATTTTGCCCCAAGTTTGCTGGAAGAAATCACCTGGGGTCTTTGTTAAAGAGACAGCTCCTCAAGGGACAATGAAGAAAACCAAAGACTTAAGAGAAAGATTAGTCCAAAGGACTAATGGACCACAACTATCACAGCATCCACCAGACTGAGTGCAACACAACTAGATGGTGCCCAGCTATCACCACTGGCTGCTCTGGCAGAGATCATAATACAGGGCTCAAGACAGAGCTGAATGAAAATGTAGGACAGAATCCTAATTCACAGAAAAAGACCAGACTTACTGGCCTGGGAGAGACTGGAAAAACCTGGAGAGTGTGGCCCCTAGACATGCTTTTAGCTCAGTAATGAAGTCACTCCTGAGGTTCACCCTTCAGCCAAAGATTAGATAGATAGGCCCATAAAACAAAATGAAACTGAAAGAGTACACAGCCCAGGGGCAAGGACTAGAAGGCAGGAAGGCATAGGAAAGCTGGTGATTGAGAACCCAAGGTGGAGAAGGGAGAGTGTTGACACGTTATGGAGTTGGTAACCAATGCCACAAAACAGTATGTATACTAATTGTTTCATGAGAAGCTAATTTGTTCTGTAAACCTTCACCTAAAGTGTAGCTTAAAAAAATTATACCCTCCCCCTAAGAAAGACAGCTCCCCAGACTGGTGGAACTTCCCTGATGGGGTGGTCTGGGAAGGGACTTAGGGATGGACAGTTTCAACAAGTGCCTGTCTCCAGGCTTCTTATCACCAGGCAAGCTCGGGAGGGACAATGTTTCACAAAACTGCAGTGGTTCTCACCCCAACTCACAAGTTAGAATCGTCCAAGGAAGTGTAAAACAAAAAGTACTGGTGCCTGCCTCCACCCGAGGGCATTCTGACTTAGTGGGACTAGGGCCGAGGGCCCAGGCTTCAGTATCTTAAAGCGCTTCAGGTGAGTCTAACGTGCAGCCAGGGTTAAGAACCACCGCTCTGCTGCCTCGGTTGATTAAAATTAAGTCAGCCTGACTCAGCGCTAAAATAACACTAGTAAAAGAAGAATCATTTGGTGCCAGCCAACTGTCTCTAACTTCAAGCTCAGCAGTCAGAGTCATAAATGCTGAAGAAAGAACAGCAAACTAACCAGCAGAGTGTGACATCAGTCCTCATTCATTCATTCTGCAGCTCCGAATTAAACACTAAATCTGATGGCATTTGGTGCTTCATAGGCCAGAGCGCAAAGAGCAGATTCCTCTTATTCCTTTACCACTGTGATTCTCAATTGTCAGCATTTATTAGAATCCCCTGAAAACCAAAAAAAGAAAATCTCTTGCTATCTAGTTGATTCTGACTCCTAATGACTCCATAGGACAGAGCAGAACTCCCCACGGAGTTTCCAAGGAGCACCTAGTGGAATCCCCTGAAGGGCTTCTGAAAACAGATCACTAGGCCATATCCCCACAGTATCTGATCCAGTAGATCCAGGGTGCAGCCTGAGAATTTGCATTTCTGACAGTTGCCCAGGTGGTGCTGATGCTGCTGGTCAGCAGACCACGCTTTGGGGACCGCTGCTTCAGCATTTTGCTTGTCACTGAACTCACATGTCACATGAGCATAAGTACGAGCCCAGTCCTGCTTCCTGGCTGATGCAAAACTGGGTTTTGGATCAAAAGTTTTTTTATCAGGGAAGCATGCAAACAAATGAGTCAAAAACCATCCCACCATCGTGGGTCCTCACACTCTTCTGTACATAAATGTTAGTTCATCAGACATTACTTAATGCCTACCAAATGCCTGGCAGTGCTCTCCTAATTAGAAGGATGGTAGGCAAGTCAGACCAGGTTCTTACTTTCATAGAGCACATATTCTTGTAGGGAACCATCAGCCAAATAAAACATGAACAAGACCATTTCAGAGAGGTGAGTGACGTGAAGAAAGTGAGGCAGGGTGATACACTAGAAAGTCGAGGCTTTAGATAGAGAGGAGCAGGAAGGGCGTTTGGGTAGGTAGAGATTTCAGCTGGGGATGAACTGATGAAAGAACCCAGTTATACAAAGACCTGGGGAATAGCCCCTTTATGAAGAATTTCACAGCTGAGTTCATGCAAAAATAATGAAGAGTTTACCTATTGCTGCTGAATCACTTCCTACTCATAGCAACCCTATAGGACAGAACAGAACTGCCACATAGAGTTTCCAAGGGGTGGCTGGTGGATTTGAACTGCCACCCTTTGGGTTAACAGCCAAGCTGCTAACCACTGCACCACCAGGGTTCCTAATAAAGGGAGAGAGGAAGTGATTGACTCCAACACAGGGATTATCTTGGTCCATTTGAAGACTAGAAAGCAAGCGGAGATTAGTATGCATACAATCATCACTTGCACTTACCTGGGACTATAAAGTTCTTTAGATCTCTGGGTGGTGCAAATAGTTTGTGCTCAATTCTAACTGAAAGACTGGCTGTTCAAATCCACCCAGCAGCACCCTGGAAGAAAGACCTGGCAATCTACTTCTGCAAAGATTACAGCCAAGAAAACCTTATGGAATAGTTCTAGTCTGTAACATGGGAGGTTGCCTTGAGTCAGAATCTACCTGATGGCAACAGGTTTTGGTTTTTGCTTTTGGTATAAAGTTCTTTACATCATTGTCTTATTGGAACCTCATAACATCGCTATGACAGGAGAGGAAAGGGAATATTTATTATGCCCATTTTTTGTATGAGAAAACTGAGCTAGAGAAAGGGATACTCCCAAGGTGACAATAGAGCTCAATTTGGTGCTTTTCAAATTCTGATATACACACAAACCACCTGGGACCTTGTTAAAGTGCAGATTCTCTTTCGGTAGGTCTGGGGTGGGGCCTGAGATTCTGCACTTAGGACACAGTTCCAGGTGATGCTGCTGCTTCGGGTTCAAGGAGCACACCTTGAGTGACAAAGCTGTAGATCATAATTAATGTCAATATGGCTATTTGGTCAGAACTGAGGCATGAAAGTGAGGATTCTATCATATTCTGGCTATTTAATCAGGCAGACTCCTTTACCTTCCCCTCACTACCCAGTAATGTAATAACACAAGTGGAGGTCCTTTGAGATGCTGGTGTAAAAGCCTAACAAGAGGCAGTGCAGACTGCCCCTCCTCCTAGAAGCAAGAAAGGCTGGAACGCCGGTATAAAATCCCTGCTTTGTCTTAGGCTCAACCCCAGGTCAGGCCATACATACTGATGATCACAGCATATTGGTTCCCTGCCACTTTGATTTACACTCACGAGGTGCTCATCAATTCTGATAGAGAACTTGTTGAGTTGTTTTAGGTTTTCAATCTTGATAGCAAAAGCCAACTCCATAAAGCCAATATTTCTCCTCTTGGTTATGTTTCCAAGGATGGCGTCGCTACCTTCAAGTTCTCCAATTGCCTGGCTCACTAGCTCTTCTTCCTTTCTGGGCCTCAGAGCTACTTGAAATTCCGTCTACCCTTCCCCAGGGTTCTCCAGTCTCAAGTCTGGACTGGTACCCTGGAGAGTCACCATTAAGATTAATCCCAGAAAAAAAATTTAGCCTAGATGCTAAACAGCTGGCTTTCTCTTTAACAGCAAGAATGTCATTGCACTAGCCACTATTACCCAGAGAGGGAAAAATCTGACAAGACTTCATTTGGGGGACCTTTCACAGCACGCTGACCCATTGGGTGAGCAGAGCAGCCCTAAAAAAAGACCATGAGCTGCAATTACGGCTCCTGAGCCTTGTTCTGTCTCACTCCTGGAGTCACGCTTCTCCTCCCAACCACGGCATTCCAGACATAACAATTCAGCTCTTGTCATGATGAGTGCTTGCCAAAGGACTTACAGAAGCTGTCACAGAAGATGCCTGAGTGGAAGAGGCCCCTTTATCAATTACCCTGGGCCCTCTTGGCAGCCAGGGGCCCACCTGGCCCAGCTATTCGGAACTTACCCATAAATTCTAGGCAGAGCTCCTATTAATTTGGCAGTAAACTGCATGTGAGTACCAGCTGCTTGGAAATGCTTAGCAAACACCCCCGCCCTTCCTGTGAAATCTTGAGGGTCCAGCAAAGACCCTGAGTATCTGGTCTGTACCTTTCACTGACATGATCTCGAGGCCCAAATGAACAGAAAATAACTGGGCTGGGCTGTATTTGTCTGCATTTTATTCAACAGAACAAACACTTACTGAGCTGTGTGAAGGAACTTGGCTGATCACTTGGGGAAAATAAAGTTGTCTAAGGTGCAGTCCCTTCTATCGAGAAGGTTGTCACCCGTTATCATCGAGCCCATAGATGTATCCACACATACCTGCCATGCGAAACGGAACGTGAGCAACTCTTCAGCAGAGGCAGGAACGTAGTGTGGTGGGAGCTGAGCGAGCGAGGATGTTGATTCTAACTGGAGAAATCTGGGAAGATTTTGTGGCAGTGTTGGCAATTGAATTGGCTTGCTGGTGGAAGAGACAGAATTTCAAGCAGGGGACATGCATTTGAGCAAAAAGAACAGTCACTATCATTCGTTCTTACCATATATGCATTCTCTGAGCACCTTACATGTGTTCGCTCCTTTGGTGTAATTAGTTCCAGAAGTGTTACAGGTGAGATAGGGGATGCTCAGCAAGGTCAGGTAACCTACCTCAGGCCAAAGGCTAGTAAGTGAGGAACTGGGATTTGAACGCCAGAAGTCTGAAGCCAGTACCCACACTGGTAACTACTAATCTCTGTGGTCTCTGTGTGTAAGACATTTCATTTGCTTTCTTATCACCTTCCTTTCTAAATTGCTAATCACTTCTGTTGAGTTTTGTTAGAAGCGGAATAAGCGTGGAGGACCTACTGAAGATGTTTGTTTATTTACTCGCTCCGGGCTTTGCAGCCACCTAATCAGCGAGGCCCTCAAGGAGAGTAGGCCGCAGCCACCTGTGTCTCTGAACTCGAGAAAGCTAAGAGTGGCTCTCCAGTCGGCAGCCCCCCTTCCCCTCCACACCCGGTATCTTTACAGGCTTCAGAAGCCAGCTAAGCCTTACTCTGGTCCTCTGGGGCTGTCAACTCTGCATTCGTGGTCCTTTAGGGACTCTATGTGAGGTGTAGGGTGGGGGAGATATTTACACTTCCTTCAGTGGCTTCATGACTTGTGACTGTTCGTGGCCCCAAGAGGCGATAGAAGCTGGTTCCTCGCCGATCAAGCTCGGGAATAAGGTCTCCCAGGTAGGGGAGGCTCTTGGCAGGAGGGGAAGTCGAGTTTAAGCAGTCTCTGCCTGCAGGTGTGCCCTCAGTAGGACATAGGGGAAGGAGCACGTAGATGAGTGGCAGAAATCCAGAGGTGCTCTACCCCCTAGCCCTGCCCACTGGGTGAGACTATGTGGGCCTGGAGGAAGGGGTACCTTTTGTCATCTGCCCAAAGGGTCCGCCTAGGACTGTGCAGAAGTGGTGGGGCCAACAGTGTAACGGAAATGGTGCCACCTGGCAGCAACCCCACCTTCTGAGGGGGAAGAAATGGGGCTTCCTCCTGACCTGGGCCAAAGTACCGACGAGGTTAATGCTCTCTCTTCTCCTTGATGCCGAGGGATGTACAATTCTTTCAGATCTCTCCCCCTCCCCGCCCCAAGCCAAGGAAGAAAAAGAGGTCTGCAGCTCCCACCCCACTCTTTCAGCCAGGAATGCCTGACATCTCTGTACACTGTCGCTGGGGGGTCTGGAAAGCCAGTAGGCGGGTCACAGAGGAGCCGCCCACCTCCCCAGTCCTACTCCTTCGCCGAGGGGGAGAGGCGAGCTGAATCCATCATCCAGGACCCAGGTCCCTCTCCGCCCTGGGATTGGTCCACGAGCATTTTGTGTTAAATGCCGGCATATAAATTTGTAGACGAACCTAGGGAGCAAATTGGATTCCTTCACACAACCTTTAAGCGCTGCCATTTAACAGATTTAACAGATTTCGCCCCACCCCCACCCCGCCTCCCTTGCCCTCTCTCCCAGGCTGACCCTCCACCGCCACCGCGGAGTGGTCCCAGGCCATTGCGCGCTCGCCCGGCGCTCGCTGCACGCACAGCCCGCGCTGCCCGCTGCCCACTGTCCGCCCGCTTGGCCTCCTTCCCGCCGCCAGTCGCCTCGTCTCTCCCGCTCCTCTGCTCGCCTCGCTTCCCGCTCCCGCACGCCACTGCCTTCTCTCTTCCCCTCCATCCTCTCCCTCCTCCTGTCTGCGCCGTGGCAGCTGCTTCCAATGCAGCGAGATGCACCAATTCATTCAGCCTCGAAGACTCTTTAAGGTCGTTACTAAATATATCAAGCAGAAGAAAAGGGTCTTTTTTTCCTCTCTCTGAGCAGGGAGCATAAATGCTACTGGCCTTAGGATTCAAGCTTGTCCTCTCTGATCCCCAAAGGGAGGCCATCCAGAGCCAGTCCGGGGACCTCAGACCACCCCTCCCATGCAGCTACCCACCGAGGCGGGGAGGGTCACATTGGGGAGGGAAGGAGAAAGTGCGGTGGGGGGGGGTGCCAGGGTAGGTCGGAGAATTGGAACTGAAATCCGTTTTATATCTGCAGGGAGTTAAACAGTTCTGGAGAGACTCGGAGGAGAAAAAAAACAGTCCCCATGAAAACCTTTCTCCCCTTTTAATTAATTATTTTTATTTATTTCTTTTGGGAAATTGGAAAGTGTTGAAAGGGGCTGACTTGACAGTCTGAAACGGAATCCTATTGCAATGCTCTGAACACTGTTGTCTCCGATTTGTTTCCTAAATTGTAAAATTGTAAGCAGATTGGCCTTGCTGCTGAGCAGGGACTGGTGCTGTCCAAGCTCACGGGAGGCGCCAGACTCCAGCGTTGTAGTTAGACATAACGCACAACAAAGTTGGGGCGGACGCCTGCCGGTTCTCGCGGGACGCAGCCCTCCCCACTGCATACCCTCCCCCCTTCCCTGAGAAGCTCTGGGACTTTTCCCCTGTCTTCTGTGTAGGCAGAGCTGTAATTTAAAAGAAACCCTTCTCCCCAAGCAGAAATATCTCCTGGACACAACGTTCGGTGCCCATCCACTAGAAGGTGAAGAGGGGGGATAAAATATAAGTAATTATTTTATCTTGAAATAAAAAAAATAGATGAGGTCACTCAGGGAGGAGAAGGGTGACCATGGACTCTTTTATGAGGCAAGTGCTGTTACCACCACCCCCCTAAAATGTGCACACTCCCACAATTATGGAAGTCTGCATACCATTTTGGGAGGTCCATGAACCCCTAGAGCCTGCCCACAGACTGAAAAAAGTGAAAACTAAGGGACCAACAAACAGAAACAGGAGCTTTTTGGTGACTGTGCACAAAGATCCAGTGACAGGCCAGGGAAGAGATGTTAGATGGAGAAGACACTCCTAGAAAAGTGAGGAGGACAGCATTCACAGGCCAAGAGGGGTTCAAGGTATAGGATGTAGTCCCAACCAGGTAAGGAATGAAAGGCCTCCTTAGAATTACAGACTGGCAAGTTGATTGATGACAGTGACCTTGAACAAAAGTTTCAATGGGGAGCAGGAAGCAATTGACCTTGAGCCAGTTCAGATCATGGGAACTCCACGGTGACTCCACGTGTGTCAGTGTGGAAATGTGCTCCTCAGGGTTTACAATGGCTGCTTTTCTGGAAGAAGGTCACCAGGCCTTTCTTCCAAGGTACCTCTGAGGGCTACCCCCACACTTCCAGTCTTTCAGTTAGCAGCCGTGCATGTTAACCATTTGTACCACATGGGGACATGGGGAGTGGAGAGTAAATAGCACATTTTCCAGGTGTGGCTCAGAGGCCAGATGGTGGGACTGGAAAGGTAGACCCCCCCTTTTCTGGCAGCTTGGGGAAGAAGTGGCATCAACTGCTTTGGAAACACGAGGTTCACCCTTTCTTGATGAGTTATCAGGAAGAGTTCACAGAGGAGCTGATTTTTGAGATGGGTCGAAAGAAAAAAAAATGCCATCAAGTCAATTACAACTCATAGTGACCATACAGGGCAAAGTAGAACTGCTCCCTAGAGTTTGACTTGAACTGCCCACCTTGTGGTTAGCAGACATAACACTCAACCTCTCCACCACCAGGGTTTCTGTAGAGGTGGGTCAATGGAAACTAACTAGAAGTTGCAAGGCAGAAACGGCCAGGAGGCAGGGGAGGGCTTTTCAGACAGAAGACCGTTCACCCAGAGATGGAGGCATGGAAGACTACGTCATGCTAGGAGTGTGTAGGGTAAACCTGGTGGTGCAATGGTTAAATACTTGCTGCTAACTGATAGTTGGTGGTTTGAATCCCCCAGCCATTCTGGAAGAAAGACCAGGTAGTTTGTTCCTGTAAAGATTAAAATAAAAACCAAACCTGTTGCCAACTCTCTTGTAGGACAGGGTCGAACTGCTGTCATCTTCAGCCTAGAAAACCCCATGGGGCAGCTCCACTCTGTCACACTGGACCTCTGTGAGTTGAGACCTACTTGACAGCCCCTAGCAACAACAGAGTGAGGGACAGGGCAGGAGGACAGCCAGAGGGCATGGGGGAGAGAGTTTGTGCTTGTCCTGCTGGGTGAGCAACAGCCACTGAGGAGGTATTCTTAACATACTTTTTTTTTTTCTGATTCTAAAAATAATACAAGCTCATTATAGACTTTTTTTCTTTAAATATGGAAAAATATAAAGCAAAACATGCACATAATTACTGTTAACATTTTGACATCACTTTTAAGTCTTCTTGTCATGAAATGTAAGGCACTGGCACTTAAGAGCACACAGTGACTGCAGGTGCCTCTAAGAATGGACAGTTACACTTGACATGATGCTTCTTTTCTGAGCAAGTGAGACATATCCCCTTTCAGAGAGGTGAAAGTATAAAAAAAAAAAAACCTGTGTCTTCGAATCAATGAAATACTGCTATGTATTTTTTTTTCAAACTGAATTCTGTTCCTGTTTCCAATTTTGTATCTTGCTTCTTTACTCAAAATTATACAAAAGAATTTTTCAAGTTGTATAGTATTTGTAAAGGCATTTTTAGTGACTGCATAATATTCCATAATATGGATAATTTGCAATTTTCATGACTGTCTAGATATCCCTGGGTGGTGTGGACAATTGATGTGCTCGGTGGCTAACTGATTATACCCAAAGGTGCCTCAGACGAAAGACCTGGCAACTTTCCCCAATATCAGTCACTGAAACTCCTAGGGAACCTAGTTCTACTGACATGCGTGGGGTCACTGGGATTGATTTGATGGCAACTCATTACTAGTTCCTTATCCATAGATAATAGAGTACCACCTGTGAAAGCCAGAACCTGTATAAGGCAGAAACCTATTAGAGAAGGAGAATTCAAATATTTTCCACTAAAAGGAGATGCAAGGAGCCCTGATGACACGGTGGTTAAGTGCTTAGCTGCTGACCGAAAAGCTGGCGGTTCACACTCACCAGCCGTTGTGTGAGAAAAAGATGTGGCAGCCTGCCTCCATAACGATTACAGCCTTGGAGATCTATGGGGAAGTGTTACCTATAGGTTTGTCCTGATGACACAGTGGTTGAAAGCTTGATTGCTAACCAAAAGACTGGCAGTTTGAATCCACCAGCCACTCCTTGGAACCATAATGGGCAGTTCTGCTCTGTACCCTAGGGTCACTATGAGTCCAAATTGACACAACGGCAAGGAGTGTATATACTTACATGAAAAATAAAGTGTGTGTTCTCTCTTTGTAGAATAGATTCCTAATCGTGGATCAAAAAGGTATGAAAAAACTTCAATCCCTTGACATGTATTGCCAAATTGCTTTCCAAAAAGTTTATACAAATTTATACTCTCACCATCTGTGTACAAGTGTGCATCTCAGCATTGGATATTATTATTCGGTTTATTTTTTGTTACTCTGATAAGAAAAATAACAGTCACTGTTTTCATTTGCATTTCTTTCAGCATTCCTAATGAAGATGAACTTGTAAAATCTTCATTAGCCCTGTCTATGTCCTCTTCTGTAAATTGTCTTTTTATGTCGTCTGATCATTTTCCTATTAAAGATGTAGTATTTTACTTATTACTTTATACAGCCAAGCCAAACGAACCCATTGCCATCAGTCAGTTCTGACTCATAGCAACCCTATAGGACAGAGTAGAATTTCTCCATAAGGCTTCCAAGGAGCAGCTGGTATGCTTCTGACAGTTGATGTTTCATTCAAACAATCACACATATTCTTGGAGTACCTCAGGGACTGTCTAGATATTGGAAGCTACTGATGTGAGCCATCAGACAAAACTCCATGCCCTCAGGGACTGTACATCTTAGTGACGGAGGAAGGCATTAAACAAGATGAATAAGTAAAATATATGTTAAACAGATTAACCAACTAGTTGCTGTCAAATTGATCCCAAATCACAGAGACCTCGTGTCATGTGTGTCAGAACACAACTGTACTACTCCATCGGGTTTTCCAATGACTGATTTTTTGGAGGTGGATTGCCAGGCCTTCCTTCTGTGGCACCTCCAAGTGTTCAGTTAGCCATGAATTACATTAACCATTTACACCATCCGGGGATTCCATATAATATGTTAGGTAGTAGTAATGATGGTTAAGAGCTACGGCTGCTCACCAAAAGGCTGGCAGTTCAAATCCTCCAGGTGCTCCTTGGAAACTATATGGGGCAATTCCACTCTGTGATATAGGATAACTGTGAGTCAGAATCAACTAGACTGCCATGGGTTTAGTTTGGTAAGTGCTAAGGAGAAAGAAGGCAGGAAGTGATGGGGCCAGTGAGGGGAAGGCCACCCTAGGGAGCTAAATCAAAACCCTGAGGGAGATGAGGAAGTGAGCCATGTGGTTATCTGGGGAAGAGTGTCCCGGGCAAAAGGTACAGTGTGTATAAATACTCTTAGGGAGGGACAGCAGGGAGCCATCCCACTACTGGAGAAGAATGAGAAAGATGAGAGAAGTGGGAAATAAGGTCTCCAGGTGGTCAGCAGCAGAGCAATGCCAGCTCTGAGAGTTGGTTGCTCTGTCTTTGGCCTTGTTCTCTGGCGAGCTGAAGGCCATTACAAAAGGGATTTTGAGCAGAACGGTGATGTGATCTGTCTCGTACTGTAAAAGGATCACTCTGATTTCTGTGTTGAGAACAGACCAAAGGAAGGAAAGGAAGGAAGCCGAGAGAACTGTTGGGAAGTCTTGGAGTAATCCGGATGAAAGATGGTGAGGTTAGCAGAAGTGTGAGACATCACCAGATTCTGTGTATATTTTAAGGCAGAGCTGAGAGGAGTTGCTAATGAATTGGATGTGGGTGTGAAAGGAGTCAAGCAAGACTTCAAGGTTTTGGTCCGAGAACCTGGAATTCTGGAGTCGAGAAAGGAAAGATAGCAGGAGTGGGCTGAGAGGAGTGATTGGGAGCTTCTTTTTTGACAGTTAAGTTTGAAATGTCTATTAAACATTCAAGAGCAATGTCAAGTAGGCAGTTGGATATACGAGTGTGGAGTTCAGGGAAGAGGTCTAGGGTGGAGATATAAATTTAAGAGTTGTCAGCGTAGAGATGGTGTGTAAAGCCTGGTACTCTATGAGATCACCAAGAGAGTGAGAATGGATAGAAGTCAGAGGAGAGGCTCCAAGACTGCACATGGTGTCTCTAATGTCAAGAGGCAAACCTTGGTGGTATAGTGGGTTAGGTGCTATGTCTGTTAACCAAAAGGTCAGCAGTTCAAATCCACCAGGAATTCCTGGGAAATTCTATGGGGCAGTTGTACTCTGACCTGCAGGGTCGTTATGAGTCAGACCCAACTCGGTGACAGTGGGTTTATGGGTTTTAATGTCAAGAGAGATTTTGACCTTTTGGCATGGTTTTGGCACCCTGCAGGTTACCAGGCTGGGTGTGGGCAGAAATGGGGTAGAAGACATGATCAGATCTGCATTTTGGATTGATGCCTCTGTAGGGTGACCTGTGGTTTATTCCATCTTTGATGAACATGGAGTGAATCTGAGAGCTTCCCATCAGAGTTCTCCATCAGGCAGTGGTTAATGTCTCAGATTGCCATGGTTACTTTTGACCAAAGATCAGCAAACTCTTTAATCTTGAGAGTTATCATCTACAGGGAGAAGCATACTAGCAGCCCTTTGATATTGACAGGGGAAAATGCAAGCTTAGGAGAAAGAGAAAGGAAAGGTAAGGGGCCCAAAAGGAGGCCTCAGGCTCTGTCCCTTTCTGCCAGCTTCTTCTTTAAAGTAGTGATTCTTAAGAGACTCTGAGCTGGGGACATGAGAAGACCTGGTAAGCTTTATCAACCTTTTTTTCTATGACCCACAAAGCCCCTGACCCCAGGAGATTCTAGAACCCTTTCATGCTCCTACATGAACCTGTCCCCATTCCCAACTGAAAGCCTTCATTCTGGATGGTGAATATACTCTCAGATTGGAGCTGGGGTGGAAGGCAATGCTTGGCTGAGAAGAACATTCTGCAGATACATGACTCCTTCCCTGCAGTTCAGGGACACATCAATGTTAAGTGGACTGACCATATATATGATTTGTTGCCCAGACCAGAGCACTTTGACAATGGAAGGGTGGAGGGCAGAACTGTTAATGATTACCAGAACAAGTATAAGCTAGGACTGTCCTAGGCAGACTCTGGTTTTGAGACCACTAGCGTAGCTCCAAATGTTGTTTAGAAATAGCAGTATCACATCACCTAGGGGAGATTATTTTAAAAATAAAACCCTAAGCCAGTATCCAGACATACAAATCGCAGTCTAAGGGGTAGGGGCTCCTGGTCTGCATTTTCATGAGGACCTCTGATGGAGGAAGTCTTTCTTGTCCTTCATCTCCTTTCTTTTCCTTGAGAGGTCTTACTAGACCACTAGACCAGGCTTTGGGAGGAAATACAAACTGCTAGTTGAGAAGGGATTCCTCTTTCCTGTAGTAGGATGACCATCCTAAAATTGGGGTAGCACTGCCTTTCTGGGAAGCTCAGCCCTGTTCATGTGCTCAGAGCAATCAATTCCTTGTAGCTTTCTCTTGAGTTCTCAGCTGTCCCATTTTCCCCAACTAGCTCCTCAGACATAGTGGGAAAACATAAAGACTGTGCACACCCAGGGCTCTCAAAAGGACAGCAGGATTAACTCCTTAAATGTCAATCCCCTGGAAAGTGTCCCTCCCATGAGCTAGCATCATTCCCCTTTTGTAATCTATTCTGACTCTGTCATCCGTGAATTTAAAACCTTTCTTGAGCCTCATTTATATTTTAAACTTGTTTTTCCTTCTTTGGGTTGTGAATGCCATAAATTTCCTACCTGTTAAATAGTGTTTCCTTTATTTGTCCTAAATGCAAGGCTGAAACAGTAGCTCTTTCTCCTTGCCCAGATCTTAGAGTTCTGAAGCTAGAAGACAATAAATCCTCCTGGGAAGCCACATATACCCTCTCCTCACATAGCATGTCTGTTCCAACAATCATAAAGCTAGAAGGGACCTTGAACAGAGTCAATTTGAACTTACTTTTCAAATTCCACCCACCAAATCACTGCTTTCCTTGTGGCTGCACTGTCTGCTTGAATCAAGGCTTTGAACTGGCTCAGACCAGTTCTGTCATAGCTGATGAACAGACCTGAATTTCTACAGTTGGGGTGATCTGGAACAATAACCAGAATGCAAAGTTACAGTTCGAAGCCCAGAAACGGGAGACTTGCAAGAGGACTTTCAGGAGCCTGATGAGTGAGCCTGGATTATTGGCAGAGCTGTGGAAAGTAGTTTCCATGCAGAGTGGCACAGTCAGCCACCATCTCTGAGCAGGACATTGCTGTTTCTGACTGTCCTCAGAATCCAACGGGCAGACATTTGGTTGCTATGCCCTTGTTTTCAAAGAGGGAGATTAGGTTTCTAAGAGGTTTCAACCTATAGCTTTTCCCATTCTGGTTATTTTCCAGTTCACCCAAATTAGAAAAAAACATTGTTTCATTTTAGCTTCCTCTGCACCCTGGTGGTGTAGTGGGTTAAGTGCTACCACTGCTAACCACAAGGTCGGCAGTTCAAATCCACCAGGCGCTCCTTGAATACTCTAGAGGGCAGTTCTACTCTGGCCTCTCAGGTCGCCATGAGTCGGATCCGACTCAGCGACACTTGGCTTTTGGCTGCCAGTGTTAAACCAGGAAGAGCCAATTCAAAGCCGTGGCTTGAGTATTCTCAGTAGTACCACACTCACTACCTTGACAGGCAAACAGCTCCAAGTTTACAGATTTTTTGTGTGTGTGTGTTTAAGTGAAAGTATACAATCCAAATCAGTTTTGCATGCTGGCCTATCTACAGCTCATCTGTTCTCCTTGCCCCCTGACAGCACACTCCTCCTTTTCACTTCATAATTGTTATATCCTCTTAGCAGACTCCTGCCCTCTCCTGTCCACCCTCTTCTCTCCCATCTAGAAAGAGACCAGTAGGACGGCATCCTATAAATACATAGAACCATAATGTACACGCACCATATGGTCACAGTGTGTCCCTGAGTCTAGTCCATTTTTGTCTGGAGTTGACCTCAGTTAGTGATTTTTAGACAGGGGCAGCAGCAGGTCTAGGGGCCATGCTCCCAGGGGATCCCCCAGGGAATCAGGGCATCAATTGTGATCTTTAGCAGAGTTCTTGAGGTACACCCCTATTTCTCTTATGTTGCCACAGGAACTCAACACTGTGTCCCCATCAAGGATGTTGGTGGTAGTGGCTGGGCACCATCTGCTTCTTCTGGTCACATGTTGATACAGTCTCCTATTTACGTGGGTTCTTCTGTCTCCTGGGCTCTTGTTTCCTCATGGCATTGGTGTTCTTGGTAATCATCTATTCTCGCTGAGTTGGGACCATTTGGTGTACCTCAGATGGCAGCTTGCTAGCTTTTAAAACCCCTGGCACCACTCACCCATATGGAGTGCAGAAGACTCTCTTAGCAGTAGGCTAGTTATGGCAGTTGACCTTGATGCCCTACAGAGCATAGTCCCCAGACTAGTCCCCATAGTCCCCATAGTCCCCAGACCCCTCCCCTGCTACTCTAACCTTGCAATCTTGGGTTGAGATTAGAAGAGCTTTCAGTTTATGGTGAAGTCCAGTTAAGTTGATCTACTCTCTACTGTTTGCTGTCACTGCTTTCACCTGAACAAATTTCTATCAACTATCTAATCTACGACCAACCCTCACCCCACCCTCTGACCCTTGTAGCTGTCAAAGAGTCTTTTTTGCTGTACATAAGTCTATTTTAAATCCTTATAGCAGGAGTCTCATACAATATTTGTCCTTTTGCTGCTGACTGATTTCACTCAGCAGGTCTTCTGTTTGAAACAAGGTTATGAGATGTTTCCTAAAATCATCATTGTTTTTTCACCATTGCATAGTGTTCCATTGAGTATATATACCATAGTTCATTTACCCATTCATCTGTTGATGGGCATCTAGGTTGGTTGCATCTTTTTGCTATTGTGGACTATGCTGCAATAAACATTTTGTGTGCATGTGTCTGTTCGTGTGACAGCCATTGTTTCTGTAGGGTAAATTCTGAGCAGTGGAATTACGGGATCAAATAATACATCTATTTTCAGCTTTTTAAGGATGTGCCAGCTTGCTGTCCAAAGAGGTTGTACCATTTTGCAATCCTACCAGCAGTATAGGAGAGTTCCAGTGTCTTCACAGCCTCTCCAGCATTTGTTGTTTTGTGTTTTGGGGATTGTGGCCAACCTTGATGGGGTGAGATGGTATGTCATTGTAGTTTTGATCTGGATTTCTCTGATAGCTAATGATCATGAGCATTTCCTCATGTGTCTTTTGGCAGCCTGGATGTCCTCTCTGGCGAAGTGTCTGCCATCTCCTTTGCTCATTGCTTAATTGGATATTTTACCTTTTTCTTGTTGATATTTTACAGTACCTTGTAGTTTATGGAGATCAGACATTGATCCAACATGTAGTTGCCAAATATTTTTTCCCATTCTGTAGGTGGTCTTTGAAATCTTTTGATAAAGTCTTTGGGTGAGCAAAGTGTTCGATTCCGAATCGTTCCCATTTATCTATTTTCTGTTGATCGTGCTTTGTCTGTCAGATTTTGAAGTCTGTCCAAGCTGTGTCTTAGAACTTCCATTGTTGCCTCTATTGTTTATTGCACGAGCTTTACCGTTTCAGGTTTGATATTTAGGTCTTTGATCCATTTTGAGTTAGTTTTTGTGTAAGGTGTGAGATGTGGGTCTTGTTTCAGTTTTTTGCAGATGGATATCCAATTTTGCCAGCACCATTTGCTAAAGAGATTGTTTTGACCCCAGTTCACAATCTTAAGGCCTTTGTCAAATACCAACTGTTCATAAGAGGATGGTGGCATCTCTGGGGTCTCAACTCTGTTCCCTTGGTCTATGAGACTGTTTTTGTACCAGTATCAGGCTGTCGTCATAGTACTTTTTAAGTCGTTTACAATTCACTTTTGCCTAGGGATATAGTGAATCCATATGGTAATGAATTAGAGTTGGGTACGTTAGTTAGTGTGAACCCATGCTTAGCTTTTATAGTTATAGATGGCTACAGATAAAAATAATCATCCAAACCCACTGCCACTGAGTTGGGTCTGACTCATAGCGACCCTAGAGATCAGAGTAGAACTGCCCCATAGAGCTTCCAAGAAGCACCTGGCAGATTTAAACTGCCAGGTGAGTAGATGTAGCAATTAACAACTATGCCACCAGGGTTTCCAAAATAATCATAGATACACACACACACACACGCATGCAAAGAGTTAGTATAGAGAAACAAACAATAAAAACTACCACTGAGTAATTTCCAACTCACAGCAGTGCTATAGGACAGAGTAGAACTGTCCCATAGAATTTGCAAGGCACACCTGGTGGATTCAACTGCCAATCTTTGGATTAGACGTAGCAGTTAAACACTATGCCACCAGGGTCTCCTGGGTTAGTTTATACACATACATACCTTTGCTCTACCAGCTGAGAGGACCTAAGAGCAGCTGACACCCCAGTACCAGTGAGCACACTTAAAGTTCAGATCTTGATTTCCTTTCAAGAAAAGGAACCAGCACTCCTTGGAGAAGTGGTTGATTCTAGGACTGTGGCAGGAAATATTCAAGATAAGCTTGGGGCATCTTATCAGAAAGTAAGGAGGTGTTTAGACAGAACCACAGTGGAAGGGCTCTACCAAAGAGGCACAAGAGACAACTGAAAGAGATCCCAATGGCCATAGCTGGAGCAGCTTTGCCAACAACATAAAGAAATATTGGCTTATAACACAAAGTATAATAAACATCAGTGAGTGCATACTGATAGGAATATATAATTGAATAAATAGATGAGGTAGGATAGACAAATACTCCATGTGGAAGAATTCCAAACAAATTTAGAAATACTCACACTTAAGGAGGTGTAGCATGATAGCTCCCTGGTACTTCTGTGTGGTCAGTGATTACTGAGTGTCTTCTACAGAGTTCAGTCTGGAAAGGAAAGTAGTTCTCAGAGGAGAAACCTAACAAATACTACCTCAGCCCGGTGATCAAAGCCACCATCCCCAGTGAAAAGCCATGTTGATAGCATGTACCCTTAATATGGGAATGGTCGTCGTCCTCCCTAAAATATATAATCCCAATCTATTTGTGAGAAGAACGTCAGACAAATCCCAGCGGAAGGGTGTTCTACAGAATACCTGGCCAGTACTCTTCAGAACTATCAAGGTCGTCAAAAACCAAGGAAAGTCTGACGAAGTCACAGCCAAGAGTGGCCTAAAGAGACACGATGACTAAATGTAATGTGGAATCTTGGATGGGATCCTGGAACAGAAAAAGGACATTAGGTAAAAACTAGGAAAATCTGAGCAAAGAGTGGACTTGAGTTAATAATAATGTGTTGACATGGAGAACCCTGGTGGCACACGGAAAGGCCAGCTACTCCAACCACCAAGCTACTCCATGGGGAAAAGATGTGGCAGTCTGCTTCTCTAAAGACTTACAGGCTTCAAAACACTATCAGGAGTTCTGTCATATGGGGTTGCTATGAGTCAGAATCGACTCCATGGCAGTGGGTTTGGTTTGATTTACTGACACTGGTTCATAATTATAACGTATGTACTATATGCTACATGGAAACTCTGGTGGTGTAGTGGTTAGGTATTACAGCTGCTTACCAAAAGATCAGCAGTTCAAATCTACCCCAGGTGCCCCTTGGAAACTCTGTGGGGCAGTTCTACTCTGTCCTGTAGGGTTACTGTGATTAGAAATGGACTCCACAGCCATGGGGCTTTTTGTTGGTTTGTTTTGGCATATGTTGTATATGTAAGATGTTAACAATAGTAGAAGTTGAATGTAGGGTATATAGGAACTCTGGCAATTTTTCTGTAAATCTGAAACTATTGTAATTAAAACATTTATTTAAAAAAGGAAATCAATCCTCCCTGACTACCTGCTGGCCTTTGCTCCATCAACAGCTTCAGTCAAGTCAATGATGACTTAGAACAGGTCAAACCGAGATCCTTCAGGGCATTCTGTGACAGTAGCCGTCAGACTCTCTCCCTGCCCCATCTGTTTCTGCCCTTCTAAGTCATTTGGCTCAATTTCCTTCATCATATCCTCCAGATCCTGGTTTCAGTATCTTACTAATCAGATTTTCCAGACACAATTCAGCTTGACAACTGCCTGCCCAAGTTTGTTCAGATGCCCAGAACTGGAGAGAACACTTAGTGTGTCTGCACACCCAGAAAAGAGTAGGTCTCTGACTTCTTTAGTTCATGCCCTGTATCTCTATTAATGTAGCCCATGGGGACTTCAGTGACTCACTGGGGAATCTGCCTCACACTAATGTCTGCAATTCAACTGCCCAATTTTTTCCCCCAAACCATTTAACTACCATCAACATAAGAAATAACTTTCCACGAAGGCAAAGCTTATAAACAAACAAACAAAAAAGAAAACTGACTTTGGAGTTAATGAGTGCTCTCTTGTTGACAGGATTCAAGTACACTTCATAGCGACAAAGGAAGGGGATATTTGGTGGATGGAATGGAAAAAGGACGTTCAGTGTACAGTCCCCTGGGCAAGTTACTGAAGAGTTTTTGCCCTAGTTGCCACATCTTTAAAATGAAGTTAAAAATAGAAGCTCATACAGTGTTGAAGAGTAGATGACTTGATAGGTATAGAGGATGGAGCAGTTCCCGGCACACACGCAAAGACCAGATCTGTTGCCATCAAGTCATGGCGACCCGTGTGTTGCAGGCTAGAACTCAGCTCCATAGAGTTTTCTTGGCTGGTGTCTCTATGGAATCAGATACCTAGACTTTCTTCCATGTGCAGCTGAGTGAGTGGTCTAAGTGCAAACCATTTGCACCACCCAGGGACCTTTCTGACAGACTGTGAGCACTATAAAAGTGTTTACTATATTTTAAGTTACCGTTTAATATTTGTTTTGAAGGTGGCAATAGTCTACGTGTAAGATTTTCCAGCATCTCTTAGCAAATATCTCCTGACTCACAGGTCCCTTTTGGATCCTGGCTCTGACACTAGCACCTTGGCTTCCTCTCCCAGCTTTATATCATCTACCCATTTGATCAACAGGCCCACGAGTGTCCCCTCCCAATTCATTTGTGTGAACACTGAATAGAGGGCCAAGCCTGTGGTGAGTGTGATGGGTTGATAAAGCCAGGTCTCCTACCAGCTGGGCTGCTGCTACATCAATAGAATGAAATACTCTCCATCTCTGGGCGCCAGATCCATCTTACCACAAATCACAAGGAGCGCCTTACTCATGCTAATGACCAACTTCCTTTGGTTTTAAAGACCAATCATTTCGGGAACATCAGGGTAAATGATGGGCTCCGTAGCTATCTGAAAAGAAGTTAGAGGTGCTGGCATCTGAACTTAATTAGACTGCTGTGCTCTTTATACAGCCTGATAAGGTCAGGCAAATACATTCAGCGTTAATAACGTTATCAGCACTGCCTGGTCAGCGAGCCTTGCCAAAGTCGATACGTCAAGTTTTTGTGGCTTGGAACATGTGTCTTCTCTTCGCACTCAAGCTTGTTTCTTACGTGCCAACAGCTGGTGTTACATCTGGAAAGGCTGTTTCTGCTGTGGGTTCTTTTTTCCTATGAGTGTTTTATGGGACACCCCACCCTACCTCAATCCTTTTCAGGGAAAACAAGTTTAGTCATTCATTTTTCTGGTCGCCTGTCAAGTGACAGTCTGTCCTTGTGCATTTGCTGGGGGTGGAGGGGAGGAATGTGAATAAGGCAAGCTTGAGCTCCAGGGCAGTGGTCCCCAGACTTCCGAGTGCAGAATAATTGTGGTGGGTGGGCTGTTTATAAAAGAGGCATTTCCAGGTCTTACTCCAAGTCCACTGTCTTAGGATTGGAGAGGTGGGTCATTTCTCACAAGCTCCCCAAGGGATTCTAATGCAGGAGGCCTAAGGACCACACTTTAGGAAATAAGGATATAGGGTTTGTTGTTGTTGTTTTACTGGTCCCTGGTGTAGTTAAGTACTATGGCTGCTAATCAAAAGGTCGACAGGTTTGAACCCACCAGGCACTCCTTGGAAACTCTATGGGGCAGTTCTGTTCTGTTCTGTCCCATAGGGTCACTATGAGTCGGGATTGATTTGATAGCAAGGAGTTCAGTGTTTTTTAATAAGGCACCTAAGGAGCCTTGGTGGTGCAATGGTTATGAGCTTGGCTGTTAACTGAAAGATTGTTGGTTCAGACCCACCAACCACTCTCCAGGAGAAGAATGTGGCACTCGCCTGCTTCTGTAAAGATTACAGTCTTGGAAACCCAATAGGGCAGTTCCAATCTGTCCTACAGTGTTGCTGGGAGTGGGTGTCAGCTCAGCGGCAGTGTTTTGGTTTCTAAGACCCCCACTGTAACACACTGGCACATTACTACAATTAGCACATAGTTTGTTCTGTCATGTATAAGGGCCAGATGAGACATCACAGAGGCTATGGCCATTTTACCCCTACACATGTCACTTTATTGTACTGTGGCCCCCTGTGTGTTGCTGTGACGCTGAGCTATGCCTCCAATATTCAAATACCAGCAGGATCGCCCATGGTGGACAGGCTTCAGTTGAGTTTCCAGACCAAGACTAGGAAGACTGTGTCTCACGTACTTTGGACCTGTTGTCAGGAGGGATTAGTCCTTGGAGGAGGATGTCATGCTTGGTAAGGGAAAAAGAGGAAGACCCTTGACAGGATGGACTGGCACAGTGACTGCAATGATGGGCTCAAGCATAGCAACAATTGTGTCGATGGCACAGGACTGGGCAGTGCTTTGTTCTGCTGTGCACAGGGTCGCTATGAGTCAGAACCGACTTGATGGCACCTAACAACAACAATGGCACTTTAGTTGGGCATTAGATGATGGAAGCTCTCCAGGTAGAAGAGGCCAAGGTGTGCCAGAAAGAGGGAACAGCACAAGTAAAGGCCCAGAGACCTGAGAGCATGCGCTAATATAGACAGGAGATCCAGGTTTGATTCTTAAGGGAATTATATTTAAGGCTCAGGACTTGGCTACCTGTATGTTCTTAGGCAAGCTGCACAGCCTCTCTGAGCTTCAATTTCCTCATCTATAAAAGGCAGCCACCTACCTCTAAGTCTCCAGGCTGAGAGGGAAAAAAACAAAAAGAATAAACATGATACATGGTGTTTACCAAAGAGCCTAGAGTGATATTGGTACTCCATAAATGATAGCCATTAATAAAAATAGTACTAACAAGAATTAACAACCAGATAAATACTATTCTGTCTTTCTGAGGAGATGGAACTTTATATTTCATAGGCCATGAATAGCCATCAAACTTTTAAAAGCAGGAGTAGTATTTCACTTAGTCCATCAGTATTTGTTGTGCACCTACTGCGAGCTGGGCTGTGCCGGGCACTGATGCTGATTAGGTTTCTGCTTTAGAAAGCTGGCACTGGTGGCAGGGTAGGGGACAGGAGACCATTAAAATCTGTTGCTATAGACCAAGCTGGTGTTACTCAGACTCTAACCTGTATTAGAATTCCCTGGAGGACTTGTTAAAACATAGATGGCTGAGCCTCAGAGTTTCTGATTCAGGACAGGTAGGGTGAGGCCTGAGAAATTTGCATTTTTAACAAGCTCCCAAGCGATGCTGCTGGTGAGGGGAACAATATTTTGAGAATTCCTGGCCCAAGCTAAAGAAGAGGAGGACATAAAGATGTACAGAAGACACAAGCACTGACTAGGGACAGTGGATGGAGCCCTGGTAGTGCACTGGTTAAGCATTCAGCTGCTACCCAAAAGGTTGGCTGTTCAAATCCACCAACTGCTCCTTGGGAAAAAGATGTGGCAGTCTGCTTCCATAAAGATGTCAGCCCTGAAACTCCATGGGGCAGTCCTCCTCTGTCCTTATAGACTCCATTGGAATCTATTTGACAGCAGCAGATTTGGTTTTGGAGAGATGGTGGGGGCACTGGCTCTAAGGGAGGTTGGAGGGGTGAGCACGAGGGAACCGGGGACACAGGGCTGCCTCTCGATCTAGCCTCAGGGATGCTTATCTCGGATTTTCTCTGTACTTTTTGGGTCCTTAGCTCCTTTAGCTTCAGGACCAAAGAGGAGCTACCATTAGGTAGGTCTGGTTCATGTCTCAGGAACATGTGGTCCTGTTGACCTAGCTCGAGTTTTCTGGTGTGCTCTTTGCTTTTATCTCTATCTATGTTCAGAGAAGAGGCTTTTTTGCTTTTCTATTTCTCCCAGGATGTTGTTGCTGCCGAGGTGTGAGGGTACAGTTCCGCAAGAGTGCCCAAGGTGTGTATTGAATTTCGGTCCTGGATCATTTAATGCGTGGTGACAGAAGAAGCGGATGTTGTTTGGATTCATGGGGAACTCTCCACCTTTTCTATTTTTTGTACTAAAAGGCTGCAGAGCTTTGCTCACCAGCCGGTGCCTGCACTCCCCGCCTGTAAGAACCGCGTGCTGCCGAAAGCCTCCGGTCCCCACGGCATTGCCAAAGCACCTTGTGAAACCCAGTGGAAAAGTGGGAACATTTGTGCAGCAACCGTTTCATTTAAAGCTTTCCACAACTCAAGTTGTTACTGAATTAAACATCGAAACTAACAACAATCAATAGCTTAATAATATTTTGTTCTGAAATGTGTTCTTTAATAATGATTGTGAAACTCTCCAAGGATGGAGTGGGTGTGTATGTGTGCATCAGACAGTGATCTGCGTTAATTCCTTTAC
Organism: Heterohyrax brucei; assembly: GCA_028571685.1. Lineage (NCBI taxonomy): Eukaryota > Metazoa > Chordata > Mammalia > Hyracoidea > Procaviidae > Heterohyrax > Heterohyrax brucei. The sequence goes on from CM053154.1 coordinate 34,415,204, forward strand.
AGCCACTAGCTTTGATAAATGGGGTGGGGCATTTCTTACTGATGCAGAGTGTCCTGTTTTCCTTGGATCAGAAACTTCTAGGTAGCTGGCTGAGATCCCACCCGTCTCAGTCTTGCTCGAGACGTCTGCTTCTGACTCTCGCACCTTCTCTCCCCATCTCCTTGCCTGGAGTGTTGACTGAGAAGCTGAACAAAGAGACCTGGTCCCAGCCCTGGTGACACGTGGCCCATCTACAGATGGGAAAGCATGAAGAAGAGAAACAGAAGGTGTGGAGGTGACATATGCGGGAACAGGGACTGGCTTGGTTCTTGAGCACAGTGATGCTCTGGGGTTTCCTGAAAATAAGCTCAAGGCTTGGAAACTGCCTTCTGGGATCTTGTGTTCTAAAAAAGACACCATCAAAGAGGGTAGACACGAAGAAGAAACAAGCACTGAGTACATATGGAAATGAACCAGTTACCGTTAAAATTAGGTACAAGCCTCAGGCAGGTGCTTGTTGTCGGGAAAGGCATGGGATTGATACCCAGGAGCATTGGGGTGCTCATGTTTAAATGGAGTTAGAAGTCTCTCTGTACCCATTGCCACCCAGAGCGGAGGAAGAACTAGGAGAGAGTGCATGTTTGCTATGGGGTTTAGGTAAGGGCCCTAGAGAAGTAAACAGAGGGCTTTGTTATCATCTAGTGCTGCTACAACAGAAATACCACAAGTGAATGGCTTTAACAAAGAGAAATTTATTCTCTCACAGTCTAGTAGGCTGAAAGTCCAGATTCACAGTGCCAGCTCCAGTAGAATCCCTTCGGTCTTTATCAGCTTTAAGGGAAGGTCCTTGCCATCAAGTTTTCTGTGACCTAGGAGGTTCTCTGAGCCAGAACCTCAAGTCTAAAGAATGCAGTTTGCTCCTGATGTTGCTTTCTTGGTGGTATAAGGCCCTCATATCTCTCTGCTGGCTTTTCTTTCTTATGTCTCTAAAGAGATTGGCTTAAGACACTGTCTGATCTTGTAAATCTCATCAGTATAACTGGCACTAATCCATCTCATTTACATCATAGTGGTAGGATTCACAACACACAGGGAAATCGTATCAGATGACAAAATGGTAGACAGTCATAGAATACTGGGAATCATGACCAAGCTAAGTTAACAGATTGGCGGGGGGGAAGTGGGGGGGAATACATTTCAACCCATGACAAGGGCGGTGGTGGTTCAGTGGTAGAATTCTCACCTTCCGTGAGGGAGACCTGGGTTCAATTTCTGGTCAGTACATTCCATGCACAGCCAGCCCCATCTCTAAGTGGTGGATTGTGTGTTTCTATGATGGCAAATAGGTTTCAACAGAACTTCTAGACTAACACAGACTGGGAAGAAGGGCCTGGAAATCTGCTTCCAAAAATCAGCCAATGAAAACCTTATGGATCGCAGCAATCCGATCTACAGCCAAGCTAGGGATGGTGAAAGCCTGGGCAGCATTTCATTCCACTGCGCTACAGTTACCATGAGTCAGGGGTGGGCTTGATGACCGCTAACAAGAGAAGTTAATCATTTCTCTAAGACCACTGAGTCCCTCTCCACCTGTCCCTCTGCCCCAAGACCCAGACTGATAACTAACGTCTTCTGATACCGTTAACATTTATTTTGATTTTTGAAAAAAAAAATCAAACAATTTTAAACATATACAAAGATCAGCAGAATACTATATCTTGATAAGAGTGGCTCACTTTGCCAAAACTGTTGATACAAACAACGTAGTTTATGCTGAGCACCTGCTTCCCTTCCAGGAGTCTGGAATTCTGATAGCATGCTGTGCTTACATGACCAGCCCCAGTGAAAACTGTGGGCACTGGGTCTCAGATGAACTTCCCCAGTAGCCAGCATTTCACACACACTGTTACAACTCATTCTGGAGGAACTAAGTGCATTTTGTGTGGTGTCAGTGGGTAAGAATTCTTAGAAGCTCGTGCTTGGTTTCCTTTGGATTTCACTCCGTAAGTCTTTTTTCCCTCTGCTGCTTTTCCTTTGTAGCCTTTTGCTGTAATAAATCTTAGCCACAAGTGTAACTAGATGCTGAGTCCTGTGAGTCTTCCTAGTGAATCATCAAACCTGGAGGTTGTCTGGGAACCCCCGAGCTGTAGCCGTTGATGTTCATTTTATCACATCATTCCATAACAGTCCTACACTTACCTACACTGGTAACTCATAGATTTAGGACTTGAACCCAGGTCTAATCCAAAGGCTTACTTGTTCCATGGAGTCACATGCTTGGTACTACTATACTCACTGGTTATATAAGCCTTGAGAGGGTCCTGCTGTTCCTGTACGTCCAGACAGAGGCCCCACTCACATCTCAGCATCATCTGGGGTGAGAGTAAACCCCTGAAGCAGTGGGGTCAGAAGGCCCCTATTTTTCAGGACCCGTGGAATGTATTCCTATTAGTTTCCTCCTGCACTCTTTTTGCTTCTCTTTTGTGTTGTCTGCCTCCTGGGGAACAAGGTGGTTGTGTTTTCTGGCAAACAAGGTATGAGCGGGAGGGCGCACCAGGTGTTGGGGGCCGCTCTCAGCCGTGGTCTTGTCCCACTGGGTGTCCATGAGCCAATCACCCGTCCCTTTTCTGTCAAATAAAAAAGGACACGCTTTAGCTCTTCAAGCACGGTTCAGGGTAAAGATCAGAGCAGCAAGAGATTACTGCTTTCTTAAAAGGGTGACTAATTTCTAACATTCCCTACTGCTGTCTCCATTAACTGCACTGAAACATTTTTGAGAAAGAAGAAATTGTCTTCTTTCTCTTGCCGACTGGCATGTGATGCACCTATCTACTTTCCAGTCTGAGAAGGCATGTAAGTCTGGATTCTTCACCTAAGCTGTCCTGGAGCTGAGGGGGTCAGATTTTTATCATGAAATGACCATTTTTCTTCGGGTATCTTGTTTCCAGGAGCCCCCCTTTATTTCTAGGGCTGCACCAAGGCTATTGCAGGAGTTAAGAGTGGCAAAGAAGGAAGACACGTCCTCCTGTGCAACCTTAGAGGGTGATACAGGGACAGGAGGGAGGCAGCAAAGATATAGATCAGCCCCGGCCCCTTCATCCCTACCCACAACCCTGCTAAATTTAAGCCCATTTCTGATTGACACAGGAAGTGGTGCCATCATCTTTGCACAAAGGTTACAAGACACATTAACAGCTGTCATTGCCACTTCCTGTTTATAAACCCCAGCCCCCGTCCAGGCACCATCACCTCCCACCACTTGGTGTGCCAGTGACATCTCACACATTTTCAGTCCAGCCTCCTAGGTGAGGAGCTTCCACTGCATCCTGATATAATACATAGACAATGCCAGGGGACATGTGCCAAAAAGGTTACATATCTTCAGAAGACTGAGTGCAAGGAAACAGCCAGGTAAAAGGGAAAAGAATGCTGTGTAAGGACAAAAAGCTGTAGGATCCCATAGACCAGGTTTCTGTCACTTTCCAACTGTGCAACCTCAGGCAAATTGTTTAACCTTGCTGAACCTCAGTCTCCTCATCAGTGAAATGGGTGTAATAATATTTCCTACCATATAGAGTTAGTGTGAAAATTAAACGAGATAATTCAGGTGAAGTACACACAGTACTGCTGCTACTGCTCTTGTTAATGTTGTTGCTGCTGCTGGGAACAAGCCCACCTTCCCACAGTGGCAATAAAAACATCCTCCTTTTGTTAATTGCTATGTCTGCTAACCAAAAAGTTGGCAGTTCGAGTCTGCCAGGAGCTCCTTGAAAACTCTATGGAGCAATTCTGTTCTGTTCTATAGGGTCACCATGAGTCAGAATCAATTCGATGGCAGCCGGTATGGCTTAGTTTTTACCATCACTCACTCCCTTTCTCTATCACCCCCTCTGTGCCTCGTTCTGTTAGCACCCCCTCCTCTTTCTAAGCAGCCAGCCGTCAGAAGCCAGCTCCAGCTGGATGCACCGCAGTGGCCTGGTCTTTTCAGAGCACTGTCTTCCTGAAGTGCCCCTTCTCTTACAGTCCATGTCGCACTTTCACGTGCACTTCCCCAAGCGCTCTCCCTGCCCCTGCTCCCTCTACCCAGCAGCATTTTTGTCCCCCTGTCACCCAACTCTGCCCCCAGGGAAACAGTCTAAGTCTTTGTGAGCCTTTTGTTGTTGTTGTTCATTTGGAGAGCCTGTAGTCACAGATTTCTGCAATTTAGAGGAGAATCAGGCCCAAAGCAATACTTTGTCTTTGTTCATTTGTTTGGGTCTGGGTGCTAAGCTTTTGTTTTTGTTTTTTTTTTTTTTTTGTGTGTGTGTGTGTGTGTGTGTGTGTGTGATTTTGTTGCACAATTACTAACTGCTACTGAATATAATGTTTATTTTTAATAAGGACAGGATCCTGTAAAAAATAAAGAGGCACAAAGTAGCAAGAGCACTGACCCTAGAGCTGGACTCTGTGCTAGGTTCCTAAACCCCTGTCAGACCACGCAGTGCCGCTTTACATCTGAGGGGCCTTCAGCTTTCGCTGGACCTCCTAAGCCTCAATCTCCTTACCTCTAAAGAGGGATGGTAGGCTTATTCTATGCATATGAAGTTCTCAGTCCAGTGCCTGGCATGCAGAGAGCAGGCAACAAATGCTAGGCTGTCACTAGGATGCCTTCTAAAATCCACTCTGCCCCTAAGGTGGAAGCCGCTGTTCTGGAATGGGTTACAGAGGTTGGTATCAGCTGACACTGCTCCTGGAACTAACCTGTTTTATACATCCAGGAAGCAGATGTAATCGTTGGCTCTTCACCGAGGTAGGCCATGGCTCTGGCAATAAGCATAAGCTTCGCTATGCCACTTAGATGGCCCCTGTGGGCAAACTGTGCTGGCCACTGAGCCATCAGTTGCCTAAGTCATCCAGAGCTCCACAGATGTCGGTAGATAGATGCTATTGTTATTAAAGATGTCAAGAAGGTCCAGCACCTCCCAGTGTGACCTAGCCCTGATGACATAATTATCACAGGCTCTTTGGCAGTGAAGACTGCCTTGAGTTTGTCCCCGTGTGCAGGGCATGGACCCCTCATGCACAGAGCGGCTGGCAGTGCTCTCCTTCATGAGCCGGGAGACCTGGCGTGGGATGTCAGGGCCCTGACTGCCCGCCAGCACAGAACCCAGCTGACCTCAGCCCTGTCCTCTTCAAGTTCTAGTGAGGGAGAAACAGCCTCACCCACCTGTCCTGGATAAAAACCTACTCTAAGAGGTCCTGCAGTGAATATCAAGGGGACTGATCAGTAGAGAAATTCAAAATCCGGTGAAGATCCCAATGAAAATAATAGCTATTCTTGATTGAGTGCTTTTTAAGCTCTCTGTTGAATTATCTCATTTAATTCTGACCGTAATCTTTTGAGGCAGATACTATTGTTACCATTGCACAAGTGAGGAGCTTGGTGCTCAGAGAGAATAGGTAACTTGCCCAAGGACACAGAACAAGTGAAGTGTGGAGACAACATTCAAGTAGATGCTTGATTTGGCTCTTCTGGACCTGGGTGGCTATAAGGCAGCCAAGTACAGAGCTGTGACTTTCCAAAAATGTTTTCATTTTCTCTCTGTAACCCTTTGGAACAACAGCCAAAACCATACATGGCACCTTAACAGATAAAACGGATCAGCATGGATCCTCTGTGGTTGAACTGCTCTGGTCCCCAGCTCCCTACTTTTCTTCCCCCGACCCCTGGAATCCCTGAGGACCCTCGGGGGAACACTTTGGCTCCACAGGACACAGACCAAAGACCTCTGGTGAGGCTGAGGAAGGCTGGGCTTCAGAACATGTGTCTTTCTTTAAGAAAGGGAAGGCAAATATTGGTCTAACAGACTTGTTGGGCAGATTAACTAAACTTGTAAAGCACCTCGTACAGTCCCCTGGTACTATGGGAGCCCTGATGGCAGAGCCAGTAAGCCTTCAGCTCCTAATCAAAAAGTTGTGGGTCTGCGGAGGTAGACCTGGCAACCTGCTTCCATGAGTAGGAATCAACTTCATGGCACCTAACAACAACACCTTTTATGGGAAAATAGTGTTAATCTAGAGGGATGTATAGTGGATTAAATGGTGTTCCTTTAAAGATATGTCCATGCCTTAATCCCCAGAACCTGGGAGAGTTCCCTTATATAGCAAAAAGATGTGATTAAGTTAAGGGTCTTGAGAGGAAGAGCTTGTCCAGTATTAAAAAGGTGGGCCCCAAATGCAGTCACCTATATCCTTAAAAGAGAGGCAGAGTTTTGAGAGAGAAGACTAGCCACAGAAGCAGCCACAAACCAAGGAATCTCTGCAGCCACCAGAAGCTGGAAGAGGCAAGGAACATTCCTCTGTGAGCTTCGGGAGCCTGAGCCTGGCTGTCACCTTGATTTCAGACTTTGGATCTCCAGAATCAAAAGAGAATAAATTTCTGTTGTTTTAAGCCACACAATAGGTGGTAATTTGTTACAAAACCCTAGAGGACTAACACAGCTCCGTTGCGTCAGCATGGCACGTGCTAGAATCCTTAGCATAACGTATCAGAGCTGCTCACCTTGTTCTTGGATATAGCCAAGCAGGCTTTGCCGGGAACCTGTCTCCTCTTTCAAGACCCCATGAAGGGCAGAGCCTCCTGCTCCCTGCAGATCCCTGCTTAGGCCTCTACATTTCTCCTAAACCTCGCCTCCAGCAAGTGCTATGTCACACCAGTTACTCGTAGTACCTAGACTGTCATTTCTGACAACAGGTCTGCATTTATCGTGGAGTCTAATGATCATGTGGACAGGAGCCTTATTGGTGCTGTCACCATCCTGCTCTGTCACCATCTACATCCGCCCATGGGGGACACTCCAGATGAACGATAATGCCTCCTAGATGCTGCTGTTGCTACATTTCCTCTTCCTTTGCTTCACTTTAATAATTAGCATCTCCCAGGGAAGAGGAGCTGAGCCAAGTTAGGTTTGTGTGCCACAGAGTAGCCACAGGACTTGAGTGGCGTGGGGTCCATCATGGCACTGCCATGTCCCTCACCTGCAGACACCTTCCTTCCAGAGTGACTCCACAGCAGCAGAGCTGTAGAGACTCCTCCTTGAGAGCCATCTGGCATTGATCTTTCAGCTCTACTCCCGAGAATTGGCTACAGCCACAGAGTAAAAGAAACGGTAACTCCTTTTTTGGCCACCGCACCTGCTGAGGGGTGCCATATGCCAGACCAGCACCCGCTAGTATAATGCAGCGAGGGCTTTGCCAGAAGGAATCCCTGGTCTAGTTAAAATAATACGTTAGTTCAAAAATGGGAGAAAAACAAGGCACTACGGTTGGGTAGGTAGTCGCTGGGTGACTCAGACACTTAATGTACTCTGCTGCTAACTGAAAGGCTAGAAGTTCAAGACCAAAGGTGCCTCAGAAGAAAGGCCTGGTGATTACATCCAAAAGGTTGCACACTGAAAAGCTTGAGGATCACAGTTCTCCTCTGACATGCCTAGAGTTGCCATGGGTCGGTATCTACTGGCCAGCAACTAGTCTTTTTTCTTTGATTTTTCGTTCACGGTGGGGAAAAAAGAAACTAAAATTTGAAGTCAGAGGACCTAAATCCGAAGCTCAGCCCTGGCGCTTCCCATTTGTGTGACTTGGACACGTTAATAACCTCTGGCCTACATTTCTCATTTAAATTAGGAGAAGAAGGATGAATAATTCCCCATCCTGGGTCACTGAGAGCCTTAAATAATGAATGTGAGTACATCCTCAAGTACTATGCAAATCTATAGGCTAACAGCAAGGACAAGAGAACTGACACGAATATTTGGTTCTGCTTTGGTTCTGTACTTCGAGTCCCAAGGTTTAGGACAGGTTAGCCCCCTGGAAGGATCATTGTGGAGGTCCGGCTGGCCTCCCACCTATACTTGAAGTCTTCAAATCTACAGAGCCCTCTAGCTGCACTCCTGACGCACATTGCCACATTTCTGCTTGTTGTACTTTCAGTTTCAAAAGATGCTGGCTGCTTTCTGACCTCTGAAAGAGTGTGATGGTTCACACATCGAAAGAAAGAGAAGCTCCATCCCAAAGGATGGAGCGCTGCAGATGCTCACAGTTGATCTGACCTCACTTCTGACCTGTGTGTTGGGAACTGGACTTGAGCAGAGCTGCCGTGGGGTGGTCCTACCAGCCGGGGAGGGGGGCAGTAAGCATCAGCAGGAAGGCGATGGTTTGTAAGAAAAGACTAGTGAAATTAATTGCTGGTTTCCTTTCTGCTCTGAGCAGGGAGCCACAGTGGTTGAGCCATGGGCTGGGCTCTGCCTGGTAGCTGGAGAGAACAAGTGCTTCCTTGGAGTGGGTGTCTACTGCACTCCAGAGGAGAGTGGGAGGACAGAGTGTTCTTCTACACTTTGGGGGAACATGTATATTCACAAATGTGGAAGGGAGACTTGAATGCATTATGAATTAGTCAATAAGATCCTTCTAGGTATTTAGACCACAGCTGGTTCTCTGCATGTTCGACTGTAGCAATGTTCTTATAAACCCCTAAATGGCAGAGATAAGATTCATCCACAGCCTTTGAAACTGGACTCGGAACTCAGCTCAGCAACTGGTCTCTAATGGGTCTTGATGAGATTAGAAGGAATAGGTGGGCCTTCCCCTTTGGTGAACACAAGAACCACCTGGGAGTTTGTTGAAAATACTGATTCCTTGATCCGCTGTGTAGAGATTCCTGTCCCAGAGGTCTGGATAGGACTCGGGAATGTACGTTATTAACAAGCTCCTCAGCTGTTTCCCAAGCAAGTGGTCTACATGGCCCCCTGAGATAGGCTCATCCAGACAGGGCTTTTCACACTTTAAAGCACACGTGAATCCCCTGGGCATCTTGTTACAAGACAGATTCTAATCCTAAATCTGGGGTGAGCCCTGAGATCTTACATTTTTTTAACCTGCTGCACCCCACCCCATGGAGTGTCAAGAATCTGCTTGCTATGTTTTTCCTGCAATCAGATGCACCGACCTCAGGGGGACTTGGATCTCCATGGATGGTTCTGACTGTAACGTGTCTGCTTCACCCAGCTTCTTAAATTGTAGTCATGCACCTTGTGCTTATTAACAGCCGTGACCGTGGCCTCAGACAGACGATGCTCATGATGACGGCACAGGACCAGACAGAATTGCGTTCTGTTGTGTGTACGTTCTCCGTGATTTGGAGTTCACTCCGTGGCACTAACAACCACTATTACCACCTTTTATTTGTCATATAAAATAACTTTTTAGTTGAATTATCAGTCAAGTGGTTAACTTGTTATACAACAAGCACTTTAAAGAAAAAAATACATAGGTAGAATTTGGTGCTTTCTCATGAATACTTAACATGCATTTTCTATCCCTCAACTTGCATGCACGTGTACTCCCATCGCCAGATCCTGATTTGTGTTACGGAGTGGCTCAGGGAATCCAAGCCGGCTTGGCAACCAAGACCCCTCCCAATGCCTTTTGTAGTTGACAGCTTTATATTTTTTTAAAGAGCAAGAGTCTCTTCTAGAACTATTTCCTTCAAATCAAAATGAAGAATTTAATTCATCAGTGAACACTCCATAGCAACTGGAAGGCTTTGTGCTGCTTTCACCAACCATTATTTCTCAAGACACAGCCAGGCATATCCCCATTAGCTTCAGCGTAAGAGGGAAAAGTGGAGGAACTTGATTTTTCCACTGGGATGGGGTAGGTGGGGAGAGTAGAAGGTCAAGTCCAGCAAGCAGGACAGCATGCCCACAGGATATGGGGCCATGTGAAGACCCAGGCAAGCAAAGGGAGTCAGGGTCCCACACAGTGTGGCACATGGATCCTTCCAGGTGCAGGGACTCCCACAGCAATGTGTATGAGAAATGCCAAGCTAACAAGCCAATCATCGCACAGAGTGGCCATCCATGCAGCTAGAGGTCTGGGCAAGGACTGCAGTTGGACAGAATCCAGAGCTAGAAGGATGGGCTCTAATATGAAGATGGCTGTGTCCCCTCCCCATCAGCTGTGACCAACAAGAGACCACCTGGTCCTTGTCTTCATACGACAGCCTGACTTTGACAGCTAAGAGCTGTGAATTTTGCTCTCTGCCCCTCACTAGGGCCTGTGACACATTTCTCATGACCTGTGTCTCCTCACATATCCAACCCAGACATCAGCCCGGCTATTTCACAGTGGCCTCTCGTATACTTCAGTCTGCAGGGCCCTGCCTGGGGCTTCCTCCCTGCTGGAGAAAACCACAGCCACCTGCTGACCGGGCGTTCAATAGATTCCTGTCATCTCACTTTAACAGGGTGTGCCTGCTGCTCAGTGGGCTTATCACTCAGCTCCTGTCGACGGGTGAAAGAGCTAGGGTTCCCCAGGGGGGCTCAGTCTGCTGCCTCTGCTGCAGACAACAGCCATATACTGTGGGTGTGTGCACATGTGTGCATGCGTGCACATGTTATGTAAAGTTTACGGCTGTGTTATGGTTTACAGGGTCACCCTTGACCTTGAGGTAGAGCAAATATTATTAGCCCCACTTTATAGATGAGGAAACTGAATTCTAATGAATATATGCATCTGCCTTTATCCAATGCTGTGAGAGAGGATAGAAGAATAAAATATAGTCCTGTGCTCTGTGGAGCTCACACTCTGCTGTGCTCAAGGCTACACAGGTAATAATAATAATAATTCATTCTTTCAAAAATGTTTACCAAGTCCTCATTATGTGTCAGGCACTGAGGGTACACAGGGGAAGGCAACAGACAGACTAACCTGTGTTTATTGAGCTTTCGTTCTGGGCCAGACACTGCGTTAGCTCTTGTACAGGTATTAGCATAATCCTCAGCACAACTCGATGGCATGGGTGCAGATGTCAGCGCCCTTACTTCACACAGGAGGAAACTGAGGCTTGGAAGGAGCAGGCAACGTGTCTCAGGCCGTTGTAGCACAGCAATCTACCCTTCGGTGGTCTGACTCCAGGGCCAAGAGCCTCCCCACTGAGCTATACTGCTTCTCAACCTCAGTCTTCCCACCCTCAAGGCCATTGCATTTTCTGCAGCCCTGTGTTGTCCCCACAGAACTCCCTCACTCCACAGAGCACATACTCCCCAGGGCTGAGGGCAGACAGTTCCAATCCCAGATTCTAAGACCCAGCAGGCCTGCCCCAGGTTCTGCAGGGTCGGCCTCACCTTACCCGCCCTGAGCATGGTTCCCTAGGACTGCCCTGTCTGGGCCTGGAGCTTGACCTCCCCGCCTGTGCCTGCTGTCCTGGTTGACTCCCTGGGCTTTGCTTCACCTACCTGCTCAGATTCTTCCACCCATGGAGCACAACTTGTTCTCTGCGTAGACTGACCCCACCTCACCACTGCCCTCAGCATTTCAGTCCCCTCCCAGTGTCCAGACTTCACCCTCTGAGGTCACTGACCCGGCACTCCATTTCCTGTAGTAATCATATAAGCCACATAAGCCTCCCAGTTGCTATTCCATCTACTTTTTTCTTCCTTAGGCCATGGTTTCCACACCCCTTATTTATTTACACAAAGATCAGGGTCTCTGGACATTGTCCTTCTAGTCACTTCTTTCCACCTCATCCTTTCTTCTGGCCCATTCTAGCTTCCTTTCACCTTTCGCTGCAGCCCTAACCATCTGCTGGTGCCTTAGGCCTTGTCCCGCCCTCCTCCTACACACTTGCCCAGGTACACTTTGAATCCCCTACCTCTCTTGGTCTTTTCCTCTTGCTCTAGAATATGCACATGCCTCAGAAGTTGGGAAAACCTTCACTTCATCCATGACCCCTGGCCAATATCCGGATGTTTCTGAAAGCTTTTTGCCCTCCATATGCTGCTGCCCCCAACCAGTCCCTGTGCCTCTCTCCACCTCAGCTCTCTAAGGAAACAGCTTCCATGAAGGTCTGTGGCTTCCCACTTGGTAGTCTCTTTTTCCAGTCCTCAGCCTTCTGTTTGTTTGCTTATGCAACTGAGGTGAAATTCACCTAACATAACATTAACCATTTTAAAGTGAACAGCCACTACCTCTGTTCAGTTCTAGAACATCCTTATCACCCCAAAATAGAACCTATTTCCATTAAGCAATTATTCCCATTTCTCCTGTCACCCACTCCTGGTTATTGTTAGGCACCATCTAGTTGGTTCCAACTTCAAGTGACTATATGCGCAGAAGAAAAAAAACACTGTCCAGTCCTGTGCCATGCCCAAAATCATTGTTATGCTTGAGGCCACAGTTGCAGTCACTGTGTCAATCCACCTCATTAAGAATCTTCCACTTTTTTGCTGACCCTGTACTTTACCTTCTCCGGGGACTGATCCCTCCTGAGAACATGTCCAAAGTATGTGAGACATAGTCTTGCCATTCTTGCTTCCAAGCAGCACTCTGATTATACTTCTTCCAGGACAGATCTGTTTATTCTTTTGGCAGTCCATGGACTAGTCAACATTCCTCTCCAACACCGCAATTCAAAGGTGTCAATTCTTCTCCTATCTTATTCATTGTCCAATTTTTGCACGCATGTGATGCAACTGGAAATACTATGGCTTGGGTCAAGTGCGCCTCAGTGTTGAAGGTAACATCTTTCCTTTTCAACACTTTAAAGAAGTCTTTAGCAGCAGATTTCCCCGATGCAATACATCTTTGGATTTCTTGACTACTGCTTCCATGGGCAGTGACCATAAATCCAAGTAAAATGAAATCCTTGACAACTTCAGTCTTTTTCCTGTTTATCATGAGTGACGTTGCTTATTGGTCCAGTTGTGAGGATTTTTGTTTTCTTTGTTTTGAGGTGTAATCCATACCGAGGCTATGGTCTTTGATCTTTATCAGTAAATCTTTCAAGTCCTCTTCACTTTCAGCAGGAAAGGTTATGTTATCTGCATAGCGCAGACTGTTAATGAGTCTTCCTCCAATCCTGATGCCTGGTTCCACTTCATATGTAGTCCAGCTTCTTGAATTATTTGCTCAGCATACAGATTGGATAGGTATGGTAAAAGGATACAACTGTGATGTACATCTTTCTTGACTCTAAGCCACATAGTGTCACTTGTTCTGTATGAACAACTGCTCGTTGACCCATGTACAGATTCCTTATGAACAGAGCCCTGGTGGTGTAGTGCTTAAGGGCTCGGCTGCTACCCAAAAGATACAGTCTGCTCCTTGGAAACCCTATGGGGCAGTTCTACTCTGTCCTATAGGGTTGCCTGTAAGTCAGAACTAACTTAGCAACACTTAACAACACTGTATCACCCACCCCCTGGCAACCACTAATCTTCTTTGTGTTTATGCATTTGCCTATTCTAGGTATTTCATATAGTATTTGTCCTTTGGAGTCTGGCTGCTTTCACTTAGTATAATGCTGTCAAGGTTTATTCATGTTGTAACATGTATGGGAACTTCACTTTTCTTTATGACTGAATAATAATCCAGTGTATGTATATACCACATTTTATTTATCCATTCATCTATTGATGAGCTGTTGTGAGTTGTTTCCACCTTTTAGCTGTAATAAACATTCTGTTATGAATATTCGTGTATAGATGTTTGCTTGAGTCCTTGTTTTCAGTTCTTTGGGGTCTCTGTCTAGTGTGTAACGGTTAAGTCATACGGTTTAACTGAGTCATATGTGTCGCTTTTTTGAGGAAACGCCCTTGGCTTTCTTGATTTCTTGAAAACATTTAGCACTGGTGGCCGCGCTTCTCTTTTTGTTGGCTACTCATTGCTGTCCTCCGTTTTGTGCTGTCTTCACTCGATGGCACTTGGCTGGCTTGGCTCACTCTGTGCTGCATATGAAGCTATTTGCTTGCAAGGGACAGAGCCTGGTTCAAGTTAGTTCAAACAGAAGAAATTTTTTTGGAATAATTCAGGAGAATCTCATGGAACCCAATTTTAATGATTCTGCCTTTTGTTTCAGTTCTCTGCCCTTTCAGTCTTCACACACCCTGCAGCAGGCGATACTCCCTGCAACTGCCTGCTTCACTATAATGGTACACTGTGCTCAGAATCCTTCAGTGGTTCCCCATTGACTATCAGATACAACTTAAATTCTTAGTTTACCTGCCACATCTTCCAAAATATCACATGCCATGTACTTTCCCAGCTTTGCCACTATTTTCCAACATAAACATCTGCGTCATCCAGCTAGTCTAGTCTGTGTTCCTCAGTGTGTTTTTCTGTTCCCTAATCTGCTTTTTAGGTCATACTGTTTCTTGTGTAAACACCCAATATTTCTCCTATTAAAATGCTATCCATCTTTCAAATTCTGAAGCCTTGAGCCCAGCAGAAATGACCTCTCCCTCCTCTGGAAGCTTGGGAATCAGGGCCATGCCACATTTGCCATACTAGACTGGAGCTTCTCTGAGCAGACGATGTATATCATGCACTATCTAGCCATTCATCATGGTACCCAGCAGTGTTCCTGGCCTAGTAGTAAGGTGTAGAAGGGTAAAATGAACTAATTGGTTGGAAAATTGACTTTTTTACTCTTGAAGAAGAATGAAGCACCCATTTGACTACTTACCCCTTCATATCACCCCTAAATTGGTCCACCTCTTCAACTGAAAGAGTTACCAAAAAAAAAGACCAAGCTTGTTAGCTAGAAGCTTCTACATAGTTACGACATGGGAAAAAAAAGTTGAAGCAGAGATTAAAAATATTTTGTGACCAAGCAGTTGAGTGATATGCCTGAATCCCTAGCAAGTTGGTCACCGAGTGGGGTCAGAGCTCACCTCTTGTTCCTCATACCTCACACTGGTCCTATTGCTGCCAACGCTCAGTACCCCTGCCTCCCTGAAGCCAGGCTCTGCCATCCAAAACGCCAGCCCTAGGAACAGACAGGAGTATAAGAACTAGACCCATTTCTAGGACATAAGAATTCAAATAATTGTACCACTTTCTGTTTACCTCTCTGTGAGAAGAGTGGGAGGACCTTGAGTTGTGTTTGGAGGACGAAGGGATTCAGCAGTGCCAGAGAAGCACTGATTTCCATCAGTAGGCCTTGGCAAATCTCTCTTCAGAAAGCCCAGACCCAGATGAGTCACTGTCTAAACAAAGGCTCATCCTTCATCCTTCCTGGCACTCCTTTTCCTGAAAATATATGACTCCTGAGATGCTGCTGTCATTCAGTGAGGTATTGGTTGAAGGCTGTTGATCAGACTGCTAGCTCCTGGTTCTGGAAATGGTCACATGACCTAACTAGACCAATCAGAGCCCTTCCCTGGAGTTTTTCACATTTGACTGAAGAAAGACAGCATCTTCTACTCTGGTGCTGAAGCTGAGAAGCGAGACTAAAAGGGCTTCACAGTTCAAATCTTGTGAGCGATGGTGTGAGAGAATAAAGCCACCAGACAGAGTAAAGAGGAAGAGGCAAAGGGAAACAAAGTTCTGGCAACTTCCTGATTCATAGTCCTGGGTCCAGTCCTCCCTACAGCCTAGCTGTACCCTTGCTGTTCCTGCCAAGTTTGGACATATGAGTCAATAAACTCCTTCCATTAGTTCAGGTTGAGTATTTGTCACTTTCAACCAAAGAATCCTATTTAGCACAGCTTCCATCTGTCATCTGAATCCCTTCTCTGACAGTTTATAGAATTTTTTCCTCCCTGCTTTCTTCTTTTCCTGGGGTCATTGTGAAATGGACTTACAGTCCTCCTCCTCATCAACAACAGCAGCATCGTGATCATCTTCATCACTGTCATCAGCAACGTCATTATCATCATCATTAACAACAACATCAACAAGCATGACTGAGCACCTATGCTTTCTTGGGATTGTCCTAGGTATGGTGAGGAATACAGTGGCATATGATAGTCTCTGCCTTCTGGGTGCTTCTGTGCTTATCAAAACTTAAGAAATTCCAAGGGCACAGAGCACATGCCAGGTACAGATCTTTTCTCGCACAAGGCATAAATCAATCAATCTGCATGGAGTTTGTACAGAACACAGAGGCTCATTACTGCAGATTTTTCTGACCTTTTGGTACTAAACATCCCTTTCTTGAAAATCATCCACTCCTTAGGGCAAAAGGTCTTTTCCTTCATCCTAGAATTACCTTCTCTGATAGAATACTATGCGAAATTTTCTTCACCCTTGTTACCTCCTAATTCAAGATCAAATCTGGTTGTTGTTTTTTTTCTGGAATGTTCTTTCTAACTTTATCCAGCTTATTTTCCCTGGATGTCCTCTTCCCAGATTTGTCATCAGGTCCAGAACCCTCGTATTACTAAAGTCTCCATTCCTTTAAACTCGTTCCTGGCCTCTGGATACACACTGTGGATCTCCTGTTTGAATACCTTTCCATGCCTTTTTTGATCCTATTTAACTGCAGTGACTCTCCAAGAATTAAATATGTAATGAAAAAGAACATTACACATATTTCCAATGAAATAATCTATGCTCAGTGTCATGGATTCAAAATGGAAAGCATTTAGATATAGCTAGAAAGAAAAGAATGAGGAGGAAAAAAGCAGGGATTTCTGGAATCTCTGTATTCCTTCTTGACCTTCTGCCCTCAGACTTCATGCCAGCCCCCATGATATCCTGAGATCCAGGTACCAACTCAGCTGGATTCAGGCCTTCCTTGAGGAGTCCCTTTACTATGAATTCAAATGACTGTCTGTGGTACAGTGAATTAATATGACTCTTCTCCCCGTAGTCTTTGGAACTGTACAAATAAGGTGCATGGCACCCTTGTGGAGGTTGGACCATGAAAATAAGGTTATGGAACTCTAACAAAGGGATTGATCAGTTTCTCATCCCACTAGGCTTAAAATGAATCTCATTAGCTAAAAAGAAGAGCTAGGAATGCAGGACATCCTTTGGACCTGGGATTCCTGTGCCGAGAACCTCCTAGGCCCAAGAGACAGAATTGTGATGCTGGAGATGAGAGACAGAAAGAAGCAGTGGCAGAGAAATGGCAGCAACAGAGGTAGGAGAACCAAGAGATCCACAGGAGATGGCGTGGGAGGCTCCCCAGCCCAAAGAATTAGAGATTTGTGTGCCTCAGGCGGCAGACTTGCTGGCATTGGGGGGTGTGCCTCCAAGTACTTGTAGGTGGAGCTATGCGTGCTAATACAGAAAGCAAGAGATCTAAGCACCTATGGACTGACACTTACTGGTGAAGTAGGGTGCCTCTGGGCACTTATTGGTGGATTAAAGACCTTTGCAACACTTGCCTAAGCAAGGCAGAGGACAAAGTGGCCTTAGAGGCCTGAGGAGCCAAGGGACAAGAGGTTGAGTGTCAGGGAGAGAACTGACTCTGGCTACAGTGTGGGGAGTTAGACCAGAGGGGGGCAAGTAGGTAAGCAAAGGAAGGAGGTTCTCCAGAGATGGCAGCAGTTAGGAAAGAAAGAAGAGAAAGAGTTTGAAATATGTTGAGAGGTAGAAATAATAGGATTGGCTGATAAATGTGAGGAGAAGGGGGAGGAAGACCCAAGGCTGGTGCCAGGGTGCTGGATTCAGTACAAGGTGTCCACTGACGGGGAGGACAGGGGATCAGGCAATCAGTAGTTCCATTTTGGACATGTGCCACCTGAGATGACTGTAAGATATGCAGAGGGAGATGTCAAGTATGCATCTGAGTTCAGCTGGGGATTTGGGTTAGAAAAATAAACTTGGAGTTGTCAGTCATGAGTATTATCCCCTAGTAAAAGAAGGAAGAGAAAGGACCCAGGACCAGACCTGAGGACTGTAACATTTAAGAGGGCTGGGAGAGGGGGAGAACTTGCAAAGGCAACAAGCAGGGAGAGCCAGAGAGATCAAGAAGGAAAATCAGCGGGGCGTGGTTCCCTAAGATCCCAGAAAGGAAAAGTGTTTTCTCCTAGTTTCAAGGATAAATTCCTCTTCCCTTTAGGTCTGAGATGATATACCATCCTTGTCTACTTCCTTTTCTGAAAAATTAGTGGCTTAAGAAAAATCATAATTTCCCACAATTCTGTGGGTCATAAATCTGGGCAGGGTTCAGCTAGGTGGTTCTCCTGCTCCATGTGACGTCAGTTGGTGACTTGACTATACTCAGCTTTTCGCTGAGCTGGGCTGCAAAGTCCAAGAATGTGTGATAAGGAGTCTGAGTTTCATTCTGATAGAATGAGAAGCCACCAGTGAGGAAAGCAGTGATTCCAGGAAACACTAACAGACAACTGTGCCAAATGCAGCTGAGAGACCAAAGGAGATGAAGCCAGGAAGGCATTCCTAGATGTGGCCGCAAGAAAGCTGTCAGTGACAGGGACAAGAAAGGTTTTGTAGAACTGAGAAGCAGAAGATGGACTGAGTCGGGTAGATGGGTGGTAAGAAAGTTGAGACAGTTTGTGAAGACACCTGTGCTGAGAATGTTGGTTATAAAAGGGAATAAAGAAGATAAGAGGTCAAGGGTTGGATTGCAGAGGGAGGCGGTTAAGAAATACCCGAACGTGTTTGAAAACTATCAAAAATGATCTGTGCAAAGTGAGAAATTGTTCCTCAATGTTTTGGGGTTTTTTAAATAATGATGAGAACTTATAATTGTGTAACTCTTCGCAGTTTACCAAGTGCTGTCAGACACACTCTTTCAGCTAATTCTCACAGCCATCCTGTGAGATATGCAGCTACCCTAGTTACTGATGAGGAAACTGAAGCCTAAAGGAATTAAGCAACAAGCTCAAGGTCAGAGTCAGGAAATGGAAGGCCAGGAGGTCCTCCTGCCAGTCTGCTCTCAGCTTAAACACCAGGCCTCCTTCCTGTCTGCAACAGTCCTGTACTAGCAGATTGCCACACAACCTTGCCAGTACTGAGACATGTGTCACTGTGATAGAAAGTAGACAGGAACCATCTCTGTATCCTCGATAGTGTCTCTCAGGCAGGTTTTACAATGGCCTCCAAGCCAATCACCTCTGGCCACTGGCCTATCCTTTAATATTATGAAGTCATAGCTGCTTTTCAGAGATATGGAATCCTGCCCCACATTCTGGCTATATCTAACTGAGCGTCACAGAATTCTTCTATTCCTGAATTTCTAAAAGTGTCCAGCAATCTCTGGCATGTGTCTGAGAGAGGGAATATGTAACCCCCTGGAACTCACATCCAGCTCCCCAGGACATCTGTGTGCCTAGGACTGAACATAGAGTGGCCATAGGTAAGTCTCCTAGGCTCTCTGCACCTCAATCTCCACATCAATAAAATGGGGATGTTAATAGGACCTACATCCTAGGATGAAATAACAAGTGGAAAGTGCTTAGAGTAGTGCTTAGCACATAATGAGTGCTCTATTGATGTTACTCAGGACCCTGTTTCCACCACCCACCTGTGAGTCTGTCATACTATGGTAGCTTGTGTGTTGCTCGGATGCTAGAAGCTACGCTGCTGGTATTTCAGATACCAGTGCCGTTACTCGTGGTGGAGCAGTTTTAGTGGTGTTTCCAGTTAAAACAAACTGGGAAGAAAAGCTGATAATCTACTTCCAAAAATCAGCCAACGAAAACGTTATGGCTCACCACAGAATATTGTCTGATGTAGTGCTGAGGGATGATCCCCCGTGGCTGGAAGGCACTGCTCAGTGGAGCCAGACATACAAACGATCACGAAGGTGGCGCAGAACCGGGCCACACTGTGTTATGCTATACACAGTGTCTCTCTGAGTTGGAAGCACCTCATGGCAACTAATGACAGCAACATGATTCTTTGTATTCATTCATTTATTCACTCATTCTTATATTAGATGTAAGTGTTGGTTGAGCACCAGCTGTATCCCAAGCATCACTGTAGGCTTAGCAAATATGAAGATCCGTCTACATGTTTCCTGGGCCTAAGAAGCATATGTTTTAATGAGGAAAGTGACATTGGGACATAAACAACTCTGCCCTCGGCCGAAGGAAGAGAGGTGGCATTCAGAGAGAGGTCACATTCAGTGGGCAGTCACAGCAGGCTTTGTGGGTAGCAGAAAGGTGGTTACAGGCTGAGACTACAAGTGGGAAGAGCCTTCCCCAGGGGCAGGGACAACTGCATCTGAGCAAAGTCACAGAAGCCCAAAAGGGCAAGGCATAGTCAAAGGGACCCAACGAGGGTGTCAGCTCCAGCGGGGAGAGAGACAAGGGTAAGGCTGGCTTTCCTGGGGAAAGATGTAAGAAGTGCTGAATGTCAACCCACAAATCCTGCAAAGGGCAGCATGGTGGAGGGGAGGGCGGTGGTCCTGTACACTGCTCCTGGACCTCTAACCCTTGGTCTTACACTACAGGTTGTTAAGAGCTCTGATATAGGAGTACCTAGGGGAAGAGGCAACAGGTTCAGCATTCATCCAGGTTTACATGTAGGTTTTGGGGACCCCCTATGGGACTACCCACTCTAAGACAGATGGTAGAATTTGGCCTAGTCTAGGAACCTCACTCCATAGTCCACTTAGGGGAACCCTGGAGCTGGTACCCCTTAGTTCTTCAAAGAGTTGGTGCTCCAGGGCTTTCTGGTACCCTAGGGCCACCACCCTGGGAATAGGGACCTTGTGTGCACCGCCCTATGGGTCTAGGGTAAATAAACAGGTTTAGGGGGCAAGGACTGGCCTTTAAAATATAGGGAGACCATGACTCCTCATCTTCCACCAGGAGCCACGTCTAGGGGATGTTACAGACTTTCCAGGAGTTCCAAGGGGTAGGGGAAAGTACCCAGTGCTAGATTTTATATGGTGGCTCCTTAGCTATGGGGAAGGAGATGCCTATTCTGTCCATCTCATAAGGTCAGAGTTAGAATCATAGGCTGAGAAAGAGAGAGCAAGAGGGGCTGTCAGAGAGCTGCTAGTCTAGTGGCTCTGGAACCCCTAATGCAGATGCTTTGTGGAATGTTATGCATCAAATAAAACACATCAATGTAGATATGCTACAGTTGAAACTGGGGGCTTAGAGGCCTGCGCCCATGACCACACCTTGTCCACACATTTGCAACTCTCTGATTTGGTCCTACTGTCCCATTTTACAGAAGAGAAACAGTACCTAGAAAAAGGAATTGACTTACCTTGGTCATATAACTAACTACTGATGGAGCCCAAACCTGTGAAAAACAACTAAGATCAAGGATGGGAAAGTGCTCTATAAACTGGAAAGTGCTGTGGACAGGTAGGGTTAACATTATCTCCGCCATTTATGTGAAGTTTTCAGACTTTTCTCACAGTGGCCGCCAAGGGGAAGGCTGCTAGACACTAAGGCATAGGACTAAGAGGCTGCTGGCTGTCATGGGCTGAATTGTGTCCCCCCAAAAATACGTGTAGCCATGTGGCTGGGCCATGATTCCCAATATTTTGTGATTGTCCTTCATTTTGTGATTTTCTTACACTGTATGTTAAAGGAGTAGGGTGGGAATATAAATCCCTTCATAGGATCACCTCCATGCTCGTCTGTAAAGGGAGTTGCCCTGGAGTGTGGCCTGCACCACCCTTTATCCTTTCATCCTGCAAGAAATAAAAGGAAAAGGAAACAAGCAGAGAACCGGGAACCTACCACCATCCAGAAAACAGCACCAGGAGAAGAGCGTGTCCTTCAGACCTGAGGGGTTCCTGTGCCAAGATGCTCCCTGGACAAAGACTGATGCAACACAAGGACTTTCCTCCAGAGCTGACAGTGGGGAAAGCCTTCCTCTGGAGTGGACACCCTGAATTCGGACTTGTAGCCTACTGGACTGTGTGAGAATAAACTTTGCTTTGTTAAACCCATCTGCTCGTGGTATTTCTGTTAGAGCAGCACTAACTGACTAACACACTGGGATCCTAGGCCATGGGGAAAAACTGCAGAGTTTGGATCCCAGTGATGTGCTAAGAGACCCAGAGCACCATTTCTGCGCTTTGTGACCTTGAACAGCTTACTTTGCCTCTCTGATCCTCAGTTTCCTTTTCTGCACAAACTGCCTGACTTACCTTCTCTCTAGGATTATGTGGGGTTCACGTGAGACAATGTACAAAAAAGTGCTTTTAATATGGCAGCACAGTAGATGAATATAGGATCTAGACCCAGTCTTATTAGAGTGCTCCAGAAGACCTGGAGAACTGCAGGACTAGTGTTGGGTACTCAGAGGCACTTCCTGTCTCTGAGGGCTGGAGCTAGCTGCTGACAGTGCTGAACCCAGGTCTTCTGCCTCTACTTCCTCTACAAGTCTCCATGGGTCATGCCGCACCCACAACACCCAGCTCTCAGACATTCTTGGTCAAGGTGTCTAAAGTGTGACCCTCCATCACCAGATGGCTGACTCGGCTTTGGTAATCATCCATCTCCCCTTACATACTGTGGGTGCCAGGAGGCACTCGGCCAGTTGCTCAGCATCCCTTAAACCTCACTGGCTCTGCATCTTGGTGACAAAGGAGAGGTCCAACTGGGATTTATTTCAAGACAGCAAGAAATGATTTCTCTCAAAGACCTTGGAGAGCTCTTCCCAGCCTTCCCTGAGTGTTCTCAGCTGGGCGCCCAGAGGCCAGCAGCAGAACATTGGTAGGGATGTTCACACCCAGGTCAAGTTCAGGGTCAGGGGCTGTGGACTCAGTGAAGGGGGTTTGGCAGGGTTCCTTGGAGAGCATAGCAGGCAGTTAGACCTAAGAGAGGAAAGAGGCCTTCAGATATTCAGGCTGTGCTGTTGGGGGTGACCTTGGGCACTTGGCTTTCCTGTCAGCCCCTCAGGGTGGGAAAGATAGTGGAAAGAAATGGACAGTGGTTCATCTAAGCCTCTCAGACTTGGACGTGACCTCTGAGGTTTCATTCATCCAGTCATTCAGCAAGTATTTGTTGAGTACCTGGTGTGTGCAGGCACTGTTCTGGGCAGTGGGAAACAGACAGACAAAAGATGCTGCCCTTGCAGAACCTGGCATTCTAGTGGCATCAGACAATGAACCGAGAACACAGAGAGCTGAACGGTGGTGGGGAAAGCTGCAGAGAGGCAACAGCAATGATGGATACGTGTGCAGGGTGGTGGCGGTGGTGGCTGTTGCCATCGAGTCGGCTCCAACTCAAGGTGACCCCGTGTATGACAGAACAAAGCACTGCCTGCTCCTGCGCCATCTTCACCATCACTGGTGTGCTCAAGTCCATTGTGGTGGCCACTGTGAATAATATTTTGAGTGCCCTCCAACCTAGAGGGCCTCTCTTCCTACTCTACACCAGGCAGTATTCTCTTGTGACACAGAGGGTTTTCACTGTCAAATTTTCGGAAGTAGATCACCAGGCCTTTCTTGCTAGTCTGTCTGAGTCTGGAAGGTCTGCTGAAACCTGTCCACCACGGATAGAGCTTAAATACCCGAGGCATAGATAGCTTCCAGCATCACAGCAACATGCAAGCCACCTCAGGATAACAAACTCACAAACAGGTAGTAGCAGGCAGGGTGGCGGCAGTTGCCAATTTGGGGAGGGAGGAGGAGTGATTGAGCAGAGACTAAAGGTCTGGCAAAGCATCCTGAGCACCAGGAACAGCAAGCACCAAGTCTCAGAGATCAGAGCAGATCCCAAGGCTTCAGTGGGGCAAGGAGGCTGCTGTGGCTGGCGGGGCAAGAGATGAGGAGAGTGGTAGATGAGAGCACTGGGGAGCACTTCAGTCTTTTCTTTTCAGCATCTCAGAGAGAAGAGGCCAAAAAACTCCTGTAGGTCTGCTTGATAATTAGGTATGTTCATATTCTTCTACCTGAAATCCTAATTTCATGCAATCGATTAAATTCTGGGACTTTCTGTCAGGAGTCCTTCCAAACTTCAGTAACTAAACCTTGCGTTCCTCCAAGGCTCCTTCATGCAGTCCCTTGGGAGAGTGAAAAGGGTCTGGGGTTCAAGTCCCAGCACCTGACACTTACATTTATGACCTAGGGAAGAGCACTTAACCTCTCTGAGCCCATTATCTTGATCAAGCTCATCAGTTGCTGCATCTGTAAAATGGGTTGATGATAATACTATCTCCCACACCTACCTCATTTGGTTGTTAAGTTAAAACGAATGATATTATGATGAGTAAGATAGACACAGGGGAGGTTTTTGCTTTTTTCACTGAAGTCTGTGTAGGGCAGTTGTCCCTGGATGCCAGTCACCTCTGCTACCTGCTCCTTACAGTGTGTCTCATGTGACCCCATTGACTTTCACTTTGCCTGGCCTGAATCTGATTCAGGGGCACCTATCATACACCCAGGGAGTCCCAAGGCAAGGCAGGCAAGTGTCCGGGGAAAAGTCTGGGGCTGAATTTCCCACGGTAAGTGCAGGAGCACTCAGAGCTCATTGCTCTTGTTGGGTGGACAAGGGGTTAGTCCCAGCTACTCCTCCCCAACGTCCCCTCCTGCTTCCTCCTCCAGGTACAACGGCCCCAACCTGGTTCTGAAGTATGACCGGGCCCAGAAGCGGCTGGTGAACATTGCTGTGGATGAGCGCAGCTCACCCTACTATGCACTGCGGGACCGGCAGGGGAATGCCATCGGAGTCACAGCCTGCGACATTGACGGGGACGGCAGAGAGGAGATCTACTTCCTCAATACCAACAATGCTTTCTCGGGTAAGGCCCGGGCCTCAGGTCCTGTTCCCCCGGCTTTCCCTCCTCCCTCCCCCAGCCACTGAAGGCAGGGCCTAGAGAACCTGGTTCCCCAGACAGAGTGCCTGCTGCCTCCAGGCCCTCCCTGGGCCCCAGCAGATGAGCCCTTTCTTCTCCTATGCATGAAGCTGCAGCTGTCATCTCCCAGGCCCTGAGCCTGGAGATGAAGGCCATGGACAGAGGAGACCATTCTCCCCTTAGACTGTGTGTCCTCTTAGCCCCCAGTCCTGCTAACCCCAGCCCCCCTCTCCATCCACCTGCTCCTGCCCTGGTTAAAGCACTCACCACCTTCCCCCTGGGTCACCACCGTAGCCCACAGACAACCCCGTGATTACCTTCCATGCTGCTTCTAGGGGTGCCTTTCTCACATGCATGGAAATCATCAGTGGCCTTCATGCTGACATCATTTCACCCAAGCTCCTGAGCTGAGCCCATTATTCAGTTCACAAACTCTTGCTGCATACCTGCTCTACACCAGACGATGGGTGAGGTGCCAGGGAGGCATCCTAGACGAAGACAGACCTTGAGTTCATGGGGTCTTCCCTAGGCGGTGCCTCTCAAACTGACGTGTGCCTAGCTGTCACTTGGAGGTCTTGGATAAATGCAGAGTCTGACTCAGTAGGTCTGGGAGGAGCCTGAGAACCTGCATTTCTGCAAAGCTCCCTGGCTATGATGATGATGGCTAGGAACCATGCTTTGAGTAGCAAGGCCCTACACACTAGGGAAGGGGTGAGGGAAATGATACTCAGAAGGCTAGATTATAGCAACAATAATGATAATCGCTAATATTCAAGTAGCACCTACTATGTGCCAGGGCCTGATCTAAACACTGTAAATTTCACAACAGTGCTATTAGGCTTCTACTAGTGTGTCCTCCTTACAGTTAAGGGAACTGAGGCACAAAGAGGTTAAGTAGTTTGCCCAAGGCCACATAGCTCCTCTGTCCCAGTATCCAGACCCAACACGTCATTCCAGACCCCTCATTTTAATCAAGACACTCTATGACCTTTTCAGTTTGGTGTCCGCAGGGCTCATAAAGAGCCTGGCACCAAGAAGGAACTCGATGGTTCACAAGTCAGGGTGCTGTGTTCTTGGGGCTGCAGATGGAGGTGTAAACCTATCTTGATACTTCCTGTGCTTTCAGGCCTGGTGATGGCCCACTAGAATGAAGCCTGTTTGGGGGGGCCTTAATATCTCTGGGGAACTCCCAGGTCATGGCCTCCGCCTAGAGGCTGCAGTGTCTCATGTCTCTGTGGGACCAGATTGGACGTGCTCTGGACTCCTTCAGATGGCAGCAGCCTCTTGGGTTGGCCCTGGATGAGATGCTATGGCTCAGACCTGTGCATTTGTTTTCCTGGGCCCTCTCGGCTTCCTGAAGGCAGGTGGTCGCCCCGCTATGGGAACCACCCTCCGTGCCCTACCCCTGCTCCCATGCACTAGCTCTCCCCTGGGCCTGTAATGTTGCCCTTGCTGATTGTCAGGCCCAAGCCAGGACCTCGCACCTGGGCTGTCCCTGCCAGTTGCATGGATGGGAGGGGAAGAGGTTGGGGCCAGTGCCAGGGGCAGGAGAGGGTGGTGCTGACTGGCTGGCTGCCAGCCTCGTGCAGCCAAGAAACAATGAGCCACAGCCCTGAGTGATGTTTTATGGGTTTTCATCTCATCTTGCCACCAAGTGAGGCCTGAGAGATAGTAATTATCCCTACACAAATATCAGGGCATGATTACCCAGCTGGATTTACTGCCCTCTCCAACCAAGCCAAGATTGGACTGGGAGACAATTAATTGATGGGCTGATCAACTCTTTAACGTGGGACAAGGTCAGGAAAGGAGCAGCATCGAGAGATGGCTGTGGACGGGGTGAGCCCCAAGAAAGATGCCGGGGAGTAGGCAAGCAGAAGTAGGGAGAACTAGGGCAAGGACCTGTTCAAGGTGGGCTCGGCAACAAGGTGTCAGAGGAAAGGGACAGCTACCCCGCCCCGGCTCATCAGGCACAGAACACTTGAGATGGCGCCAGTCAGGTGTCTCTGAAGTAGCAGGCCCACCACACTCCTGGAGTAGAATGTTCCATTTGAGTCCAGAGCAGGGGTTTCAGCTCAGTCTGCACATGAGAGTCACCTGGGGAGCTTTGAACAATCACAATTCCTGCCCAGCTCAATCCAAGCAGAACATCTGGAGACAGGTGCCAGTCATCAGATTTGAAAGCCCCCAGGGGATTCCCATGAATAGTCAAAGTTGAGGGTCACTGCCACAGAGTATTTTAGATCCATGGTCAATGTGACTACAGACCCACTCATTGGACTAATACAGAACGACTACTATGTACCAGGTGGAAACTGGTGGCGTTGCATAGTGGTTAAGCCCTACGGCTAGTAACTAGAAGGTAGCAGTTCAAATCCACCAGGAGCTCGTTGGAAACTCGATGGCGCAGTTCTGCTCTGTCCAGAGGGTCACTATGAATCCAAATTGACTTGATGGCAGTAGTTGTTTTTGTTTCTTTTGGTTTGTGTACCAGACACTGTTCTAAGCACTGAGGATAGCTCCATGAATTAAAGACGAAAATCTTGCCCTCGTGAAGCTTACATTCTATCTTAATCACAGCCTTGTATTTCTCCAAGCATCTGGCTTCTCATCCCCTGTGCTGTAAGCTCCTTATGGGCAGCATTCCTGCATTGGCCATTTTTGCCTCCTCAGAACCTTGGCAGCATCGTGGTTAACAGCTGTGGCTGCTAACCAAAGCTCAGCAGTTCAAATTCAGTAGGTGCTCCTTGGAAACCCTATAGGACAGTTGTACTCTGTCCTAAAAGGTGGTATTAGTCTGAACTGACTCACTGGCAATGGTTTTGTTGTTGGTTGGCCCTAGCCAGATCTTGAACCTGCCAAGAACTCTTAGAACTTGCTAAATCAATCCCAGAAGAGCCATCGGGCCTGAGGTAAGGTTTACCAAATGGGAGAAGACAGGGGAAGCAGGCAAACGGAGCCCCCGGCAGGGACTGGGCTTGCTGGAGTGGAGGGCTGAGTGATCACCTGAGAGAAGGGACTAGGGTGAGAACAACACGCCGGCAGCCTTGGCCTCAGGCCTGCAGCTCCCAGTGACCTTCTGTGGGCCTGAGGAATGTCTGCAGGTCTGAGTTAATTTTTCAGCCGAGTGATTCAATTGATTCATTGACAGTGGACGGGGTGTAGAGCCGAGACGGTTGCGCCATGTCAGCACTTCCTGTGGGCCTAGCTGGTACAGCATTGCCACCCTGCCCACCTTGGGGAACTTCAGTGTGTCTCTAGGAGCGGCCAGCCAGCCCAGGCCTGCCTGTGACATTTGGCTGGGGCTCCTTTCGCCTGTGCTGGAGTACTGGATTTATGGAAAGGTGGCCTTTCTTCTCTCCCAGCCAGCCTTTGGAACATCAGCACTGGCATCCCTGGAAGGGGGCTGGGACCCTGCATCCTGGAACAGATTACCCAATAAGCCAGGTACACAGAGGGTTAATTGTGCTCAATCTGTAGTGTAAATTTCACCTGGTTTTTACCACATTAAAGATGTGGCGAAACCCATCTGAAGTTAGGCACTAAGGATTAGTAAATCAACACAAGCCTGTGCATTCTGTGCTTCTTGTTTAATCCACCCCTGCCCGCGTGCCCACGGTGTCCTGTGAGAGCCAGCTTGTGAAATTCTGAGATCCACCCCTTACTTAGGTGACCTTGGGCAAGATCCTTGACCTTTCTCAATTTCAACTCCCTCATCAGTAGAACAGTGACAACCATATCAACATCGTAAGTGGCTCCTTAGGTGATGTCCCGTTTTCCCTTGCCTGTAGCCCTCTTCCCGATGTGACCAGCCTGCCCTTCTGACCTTGTTTCCTTCTCTCTTCCTCTTGTATGCTATATTCCTACTGGGGCCTTCGTATTTGCTGTTTCCTCGGCCTGAAATGCTTTCCCACTGATGTTCTCGGGGCTCGTGCCTTCCCTGTATTCAGGCCCCTCTTCATATTAGATCGCCACTGAATGCCTTATCTAAAAGTGAACCCCGTTGCCCCCATGCCCGCAACTCGCTTGATTTTTCTTCATAGTACTTGCTGCTGTTGGGCAGTATCTTATATGTTGATTGGCTTGCTCTTCCTCCTTTTTACTAGAATCTAAGCTCCATGAGGCTCAAACTTTGCCTTGATTCACAGCCATACGTCCAGGACCCATAGCACTGCTTGTCACTGAGGAAGCATTTAATAAATACATGTCAGAATCAACAACTGAGATCATGGATGAAAAATTACTTTTTTATGATATCCGGGACATAAGAAGCACTCGCTAAATGATAGCTGTTGTCATTCGGTGGCTAAGAAGAAAGACAGAGCCTTTAGGGTCCTGGGCAGAGGGGACACAGGCCTCCTCCCAGCTCATGAAAGAGTCGCTAGGAGCAGAAAGAGAAAAGGATAAACAGCAACAAAAACAAAATAGTGGCACCCAGATGAGGGTGCTCATCAGGTGTGGGCCAGGTGTTCAGAACTCATTATTGTTACGTGCCATTGAGCTGGCACCAACTTGGGATGACCTTACGTAGATAGAACAAGTGTTGCCCAGTCCCACGCCATCTTCATCGTCACTAGTGTGTTTGGGTCTGTTGCGGGGTGCCTTCCAAACTAGGGGCTCATCTCCCTGCACTGTGTGAGGCAGTCTTTTGTTGTGATCCATAAGGTTCTAGTTGGTTAATTTTTGGAATTAGCTCACCAGGTCTGATTTAGTCTGTGTTAGTCTGGAAGTCCCCTGAAACCTGTCCAGCATGGGTGACCCTGCTGGCATTTGAAATACACATGCCATAGGTTCCAGCATCACAGCCAACACACAAGTCACCATAATATAGCTAACTGACAGATGAGTGGTGGGTTGAGAATTAAAAAGTAGGTAAGAGAGGAAAAGGAGGAAGATTTAAGAAGAACTAGACCAGGGAGCCAGCTGATAGCTTAAGGGGCCTGGAGAAACACAAGCCAGTGTGTGTCACGCTGCTCAGTGAAAACCAGGCAGGACAGTGTGCCAGGCCAAGGGCAGTGGGAGGCAGTCCCCGCACCTCCCTCCACATCCAGGAACCAGGACGAGCTGCAGCTCCTGGGCAGAGCGCATCCCCCAAGGGTCCTTCTCTGGTCCGCCCCTCCTGCTGTGCAGCATGGCCCTGAGCTCTCCTGTCCATGCAGCCTGGTCTGGAAGTACCAGGAGCATGCACACCAGATGGGTCAGCATGACTGGAAGCCCCACCGTTGCTCTTACTTTTATTTCATTCAATTCTACAAAATGGTCATTGAAGATCAGTATGTACAGGGCCCTGTTCTAAGAATGCATATACCTCCCTCCCCCTCTACAAACAGTAGCATACTCTACTCATGACTGAGCTCCATGCTTTTTTCTTTCAACCATGAATTTTGGATAAAATTTCATAGTAGTACATAAAGAGCTTCTGTTATTCTTTTTAGGACTCTATAATACTCCATTGTATAAATTTTCCATTAATTTAATTGGTTCCCTACTGGTGAACATTTAGATGCTTGAAATCATTTGATATCATAAACTGCCACCTTTATACCTTTTATACCTGTATACCATGTGTCATCTTTCACAATCATGGATTTAGCTGTGGGATAAGTTCACAGAAGTGGAATTGCTGCATCAAAAGAGTCTAAATGGGTGGGAATGGGACAGCCACCATAGAAAAGAGTTTGGTAGTTCCTCAAAAGGTTAAATGTAGAAATATGTTATCACCAAGCAATTTAGCTCCTAGGATATACCCAAAAGAACTGAAAGCAGAGACTCAAACAAATTCCTGTACAAAAATGTTCCTTGCAGCCTCATTCACAATAACCAAAAAGTACTAGTAACCCATCAGCATATGAATGGATAGAGAAAACATAGTATATACATACAATGGAGTATTATTTGGCCATAAAGAGAAATACATGTCTGGGGTACATACTACAACATGGATGAACCCTGAAAACATCATGCTGAATGAAGTCAGTCGGTTACAAAGGACGAGCATTGTGTAACCAGGTACTATATCCGCAATAGGTAAAAGCATCCAAACCAGAGTTTATTAGTAGCTACTAGAGGGGCTTGGGAGGTGGGGGGCTATTGCTTAAAGGGTACAAAGATGTTGTGAAAGGAGATGAAAAAAGTTGGAAATGGGTTGTGGTGGTTGTTGTACAATATGATGGGTGTGATTAATGTCACTGGATTGTACACATAAAAGTGGTTGAAATGTTTTGTTACCTATTTCACCACTGATAAAAAAAATTTTTAAAGTGTTGATAAACTAGAATAAAAGACTATACATGTGTAGGATTTTGTTTGTTTGTTTTGGGTTTTTTTTATATTTTGATTAAGCACTGTATAGTTTTGATAAGCATTACCAAATTGCCTTCATGGGGATTGTACTAATTACACATTCCGCCAGCCACGTACACAAGGGAGGCTTTCCCAGCACTCCACCGAACACAATCAATCATCAATTCTTTTTGTAACATTTGCCAATCGAATAGGTTAAAAAAAAAATTGGCTCCTAAGTATGGTTTTCATTTTCATTTGTTTATAATGAGCAAGCCTGGGCATATTTTTATGTATTTGAGTCTCTTGTCTGTTCATAGCCTTTGTCCATTTTTTTTCCCATTGATTATTGGTCTTTTTCTTATTGATTTGTAACACCTCTTTATAAATTTGGGAAATTAGCCCTTTGTCTGTAATACAAGCTGCAAATAGTTTTCCCTTGTTTGTTATTTTTCTTTCTTCTTTGGCAACTGGGATGCAGACAATTTTTAATTGTTATGAATCTGAATGTATCAGTGTTTTTCCTTAAGCTTCTAGGCTCAGCCTCGCTCGTTATACACAGGGACTTGTGTAGCCTCTCAGAGAGGAGGTCCAGTCCTGTGCTGGAAACGACAGAGGGTCAGAGTGCTCGCCCTCCAGCCCCCTCTGCACACACAGAGGATGAGCCATCTGCTCTTGAGACCAGCACCCTTCATCCAACAGCACCTCCACCCAGGCCCAGACCAACTGCACCTAGATACTCTAGACCTTGCCACTCAAGGCATGATCTGCAGACCACAGCTTCGGCATCAGCTGGGAGCTTAAAACGCACAATCTGAGGCCCAGCCCCAGATCTTCTGGCCCCAGATCTGCATTTTAACAGGACTTCCAGGAATATACCCTGTCCATCAAGACTGCCATAAGTCTTGACCCTGTTTCCTGGGTCCCCTAGACCCTAAAGTATATGCTAGGATCTCCTGATCTCTCAACTCTGTTTCCCTTGGATGCAAAATTTTCAACTCACCTGGTATGGCTCCATCTGGGAAGATGAGCTCAAGAATTCCTCAGGCCCCTGGGCCCTCATGAACAGCAAGGATGGGACAAGGCTGCCAAAGTGTGTAGGACCCCAGAGGCCATTTCCTCCATCCTAACACAGAATGAGGGGCAGTGTGGTTCAATGGTAGAATTCTCACCTTTCACACAGAAGACTTCACTTGGGTTCCTGGCACTGGCACCGCTGACACACCAGTCATCCGTCACTGGAAGCTAGCGTGTTGCTGTGATATGAATAGGTTTCAGCTAAGCCTCCAGACTAAGACAGGCCAGGAAGAAAGGCCTGACAATCTACTTCTAAAACTCAGCTAGTGAAAACTCTATAGATCGCAAGTGTCCCATCCACAACACATCAGGGGGATGGTGCAGAACTGGGCAGTGTTTTCTTCTGTCGTGCACAGGGTTACTATTTGTCAGAGGTCAACTCAATGGCACCTAACAACAAGGAACAACGGTCCTTGGGAGCCCAGGACCACCCCTCACTGGCCTCTGCATCTGCTTTTTAATGGGGCAAAAGTAGGCTTTGCAGTCAGACTGACCTCAGTTTAAAGCTCAGCTTTTCTTCTTCACAGCCTTGCAACCTTAGGGAAATGATTAACCCTCTGAGCTCTGACTTCTCTATAAAAACAAAGTATCTATCCTCCTAACAAGACCAGGGAGAGGACTAAATGAGCTAATGTGTATGCAACACCAGGCAGATATAAATGGAATGCCCTCTCCAGCCTGGGGTGGAGGAAGGCAGGCTGGGGGCAGGAAGCTGGGGGCACAGGGCCAGGGTTCATTCTTTTTAAAAATGTCCTTTGCCAGAACTAGTTCTTTTTTCCCCTGGGATCATCACTGCTTGCTGGTTTTGCACAAGCTAAGTCTTGTAAAGCATTTCATACTTAATGTCACAGCTGCCTCC
Organism: Heterohyrax brucei; assembly: GCA_028571685.1. Taxonomy (NCBI): domain Eukaryota; kingdom Metazoa; phylum Chordata; class Mammalia; order Hyracoidea; family Procaviidae; genus Heterohyrax; species Heterohyrax brucei. Next base: position 34,447,896 of record CM053154.1, read on the forward strand.
TGGGACGTACCTCTCTGAGGACCTGTGGCCTTGCTCTTGTAATTCCCTGTCTGCTGCTGCTGCTGGTGATGATGTTGTTATTTATTGAGCTTATTATGTGCCAGGTATTGTCTTAAGCAGCATATATCCATTATGTACATACATGTAATCATCACAGCAATCCAGTGGATAAGTGTCTATTCTCATTATCCCATTTTACAGATAAGAACAAGAAAGGTTCATGACTTGCCCGGGACCCTGACAAGAGGAAGGGCTGTTGCTGGCTGCCTCTGCACCGTGCTGCTTGGCAGTAACCTCCTTGCCTTAGGAGTGAGGTGGAGGTGGGCCCTCCGCTCCACCTCACACCTGTTCACCCTTGCCTTTGCCACCAATTCAGGACCACAAGTCAGGTGACACCCGGGGATGGAGCTAGCCCTGGAAGAGGAGGCACTGAGTCCAGGGACCCTGAGGAGGAGCCCTTTACAACCCAAACTGGCTCTCCCAGTGGCTCGCAGGCCCCTCTGGAGGCACAGCCAGTGTGGAGGGGCTGATGAGATGGCTAATTGAGGATCAAATGGTTAACTCTGTTAGCTGACAGATACCCCAGGGGTATCTCAGAAGAAAGGCCTGGCACTCCAAAAAAATCAGCCATTGAAAGCCCTGTGGAACACAGTTCCACGGTGACACATGTGGGGTCTCCATGCACCAGAGTCAACTTAGCAGCAACTGGTGGCACTCGATTGATGCTTCGCCCTCAAAGCCCTACTCTCCCCTGGCTCGGAAGCTTCCCACTTTCTGTTCCTCAGGTGATTCCTCTTTCCCTCCTCCTTCTCCCTCCTACACTCCAAATATGGCTGCTCCCCATGCTCTGGTCCTTCTCCTCCCTCCCCTCTACAGCCATCCCGGCTCTGCAAGCTGCCACTGTGCGTGGCCACTAATCTCGCAGACATGCTGTCTTGGCCACCTGTAACTGCCTCAGATGGAAACTGCTGAGGCCAAGCTCCTGTTGCCTGCTCCCAGCCAGCCCACTACCCTACTTTGGTCAATGACCCCAGATTGTGGATGCCGGCTTGCTCGGACCAACACCCCCCCACTGCCAGGCCCCCCCCCCCGCCCTTCCTGCAGCAGCGTCTTACACCACTCCCCTCACTCCCCACCCCTTGCCACCCTCCATCAAGCCTGAGCTACTCCAACAGGGGCCACCCACTCCACTGTCTAACCCACTCCACTGTTAACCCATCCCTCACTCCACTGCCGTTCATCTTCTGGAAACTTCTTCCCTCCCATCATTCTCCATCAGAACCCACCAATGGCAGCCTCACCCCTAGTCCTGGAATTCCGCTGTCTCTCCAGGCGGACCCTACTCCCTGCCACTCCATGTTGCTCCTCCTTCACCTACACAAACCTTCCTCTAGGCAAACATTGCTGCCTCTGTGCCTCTGGCTATGCAGCAGCCCCTCCTCTCTGCTGGGATAGACCTAGGGCTCTAAGTCACAAAGACTTAGATTTGACTGTTTCCTGTTCAGACACCTTGAGCAATTGACTTAACCTCTCTGACCCTCAGTTTCTCTATCTGTAAAATGGGACTACATCTCCAGTAGCAACAAGGCAAATTCCCAAGATGATGGTTATAAAAGTAGAGCTTCACGTAGAGCTTGGCCATGGTAAATGCTCTATAGAGAGGAGTTGTTGCTATGGTTACTCTGAACCTTCAAGCCCAGGTTCAGGTGCCTCCTCCTTCATGAAGGTTTCCCTGATGACTGCAGTCTCTGTGTGCTTTTCCATCCTGATTTCAAGGCATTTCCTGGATGTAACCACCCTGCCCTGCCCTGCTGAGCTCTGAATGCTGTGGGATCTTAGACCAGTCCTTTTATCTCTTGTCCCTTAGACGACTATCTGGAAGAGAGGCATGAAGATAGTACCCACACTGTGGCGTTGTGGCGAGGACTAATGAGTGACTGTACGTGAAGCGCCTGGCACGTGGAAAATGCTATACAAGTGTTAGCTGTAGTAATTTTACTGCTGGCCCATGCCATTTCCTCTACCTGTGGGGTGCTGACAAATGGAGTATTTGCTCCTTGCTTCCCTGTGGCCTCCCACAGCACCTGGCTCAGTGCCCGGCACCCAGCAGGGGCATGGAGTGCACTGGAGCCTCATACACTGAGCCTTCCATCCTGGCTGCAGCCAGCAGTTCCATTGGGCTCTGACACTTGTGAGCCTCAAGTTACGTCAAGATTAAACCATCATCTCAAGGTTCACCCCACAGCCATCCTGTAGTCCCATTTTACAGATGGATAAATTGAGGGTCAGAGAAGCTAAGTCAATTGCTCAAGGTTACTGACCTAACAAGTGATGGAGACAGATTCACACCCAGAAATGAGAATCCCCCGACATGACTGTCATGGGGATGGTGACCTCCAGAGCCCCCATCTGCCCTTGACCTCCTTCCCTCCTGTTCCTACCAGGACTCTGCCCTCTCAGAGTCTCCTGCAGGGACTCAGCCTCTCTTCTTGCTCCTCACAGCCTCCTCTCTCCCAGCAGCTCTCCCTAACTCAGTGATGGGCCCCAGGGCAGAATGCAGCTACAGGGAGCCAGAAGGTGGGATTAGGAAGTGACATGGGCCGGGGGCCAGTGCTGGGTGTTTATTGCCTGTGCCATCGACCCACACAGCTCACTGTTTATCTGTCTTCCTGACACACCTAATTACCCAGGTTGCAGCTGCCAGAACGTTTGCTCTTCCTAAATCACGAACTCCCATCCCTCCTGTCGCCCAGGCCTCTAGGCCTCTGCCTGCAGAAGGGCTGCCATTGATTTTGCTGTTCCCATTTATGATCTACAAGGCTCTGCAGCACTGTTGCACATTTTACCTTAATTAGTTTATTCTTCTAGGCAGCCTGGTCAGCTGGAAGCCTGGAGGCTGGAGGCCTGGAGAGCCCCACAGCATGCCACACCCTAACCCCTGGAGCAGCAAAACTCAGAACCAGATAGGACCTGCCTACCCCAGGACAGTGCTAGTTCTACAGGATGCTAATAGGTGATCTGGAAAGCCTGGTGGCTTCCTAGTTCAGTGCTACATCTGCTGACCAAAAGATCAGCAGTTTGAATCCTCCAGGTGCTCCCTGGAAACTACTCTATGGGGTAGTTCTACTCTGTCCCCCAGGGTCTCCATGAGTCGGATTTGACACTGTGGCAGTGGGTGTGGTTTCTTTGGGGACAGGTGATCTGCAAAATGGGTCCCATGGCCAAGTAAGTTTGAAAAAGGCTAGGCTAAATGAAATTGTTGTTATTTAGGTGATTCTGACTCATGATGACCCGTGTGTTCAAAACCCCAGAGTTTTCAAGGCTGTGATCATTCAGAAGCAGATCACCAGCCCTATCTTACAAGGTGCTTCTGGGTTGTTTCAAACCACCAGCCTGTTAGCTAATCTCTGAGTGTTTAACCATGTACATTACCCAGGGCCTAAAAACATTTAAACCCCATAAAGAATCGATAGCCACCGAATCGATTCTGACTCGTAACAACCCTATAGGACAGAGTAGAACTGTGCCATAGGGTTTCCAAGGAGCAAATGGTGGATTTGAACTGCTGACCTTTTGGTTAGCTGCCAAGCTCTTAACCACTGTGCCACGAGGGCTCCAAATAAAATTATGCAAGTAATTTATTGCAAGACATTTCGAAGCTTTAAATAGTCTGATATCCATTGAGAACATCCAAGAAGGAGAAAGTGTGTGTGTGTGTGGTCTTACCCTAACTCAGAAGACAGTGAAGTCCCTTCTCCAGGCAGCTTGCAGAGAGCAGGGTTCCCCAGAGCGCCTTCAGGAAATGCTGTCCTAGGGGAGTGGGAGGAATTGGAGGTGATGAGGTGAACAGAGGGGGCATCGAGTCCCCTGGGCCCATCTTCTCCCCTTGGCTAGTTGAAGCAGACACTCAGGGACTTGAGAAATCTCCCCTACGGAGTCCAAAGGGGCCGCCAGGGAAGGCAGCTACTTTCCTGACCCGGCCCGAGCCTCGGTGTTTAGCTGAGGTGAATCAGGCAGGGATTGGGTCAGCCAGCAGTGCAGAAGCTAACGGAGCCCTAGCTTGACAGAGAAGGGCCAGGAGGCTGGAGATCTAGAAGTATCTGGGGGCCGAGGGTGCCCTCGGAGACCCTGCAGGCTCCAGAAAACAATGACATGGCTGCCCGTGCCTCACAAGCCTGGCGACCACCTAAAACAGCAGTGATGACGGCGGTCTCTTCTCCACAGCCCTGAAATCTAAAAGGCCTCAAGTGCTTTTGTGTAAGTTTGTGGGAAAGTCAGTTGGTAGCAAAGCCTGTCCTGAGCTGAGGTGAGCTATTTATAGGCCTTGTTTATACCACTTTGTGTGAATATTCATGCTTCACAGCAGAAATATTAACGTGTTTAATTACAGGGTGCTACCCCCAGTCCCTGCTGGGGTATTATGTAATAAATGGTGTGTGCACAGTGTCACCCTTCTAAACTATGAAGGGGAAAAGTTTTAATTTCCAAACACATCTGGCCCCAAGGGAATCAGATGAGGGCTGGGGGTGGGGTGGGGTGGGGTGGAACAGCGGGCAGCTCCCCCGAGGGCAGGCCTGGCCTGTGGCCAACTTCATGCTCCTCTTCTCGTTCAGCTCCCATACGACATTGGACATCAGAGCACAGCTGTTGCTCTCTGCTTTCAGATGAGGAAACCAAGGCTGAGGATAAGTGCTAGTGGAGGCCGCAAGGTCAGCTAAGAATCAGATCTGAGTGGACACCCTGCTGTGATACAGGGAGCCTTTTTCTCAGGCGCTCCAGGGTCCTGGAGCCACAGCAGCTCAGGGAAGATGCTTCACTTCTCATGAGTCTGAGCGCAAACCCACACACAGAGATGCCCTTTGGTCCTTCTGGTCTCTTGGAAGGCCTTTCCATCCTGGCCAAGACCTCTGTCCCCCAGAGCCCAGGGAGAGACAGGATCTGACAAGCATCCCTGGGCCAACAGCAGACACCCAGGTGACACCCCTGCCCTGGGGCATCCCGATCTCAGGAGGTCCTGGCATGATCAAGGTCAACAGGGGCCCTCTGTCCTCTCCCAGGGGGAGCCATCCGAGGGATTGCTGTCCACTGCCCTAAGCTCCACACTCTGTCACACACACACACTCGTTCACGTGCTCACATCCTCACCCTTACTTTCCCTCACATGCACTTTCAGTCACATACTAACACACATACTCTCATTTGCACACACTGAAGCACACTATCACAGTCACTCACTTTGCTCACACACTTCACACTTGCATTCACACTAATGTACTCTCATTCTTTTCACCTGCTGTTGTTCACACCTTGTCACGCATTCAGACACACACACACACTCACACATACTCTGAAGCATTCATTCATGTGTACACACACACTTGCTCTCCTCACACACTCATTCACACATTCAAGTACACTCACACACTATCACACACACACATACACACAATCAGTGACATTCACCAAACGTCTGTGGTACAGATCTGATATCTCTAAAAGGACCTTAACCAGCATCTCACCTATGCAATGAGAATAATCAATTTTATCTAATAATAGTTGCCACTTTTGCAGCTTTAGTGTTCTGCTAGCCCTTTAAAGTACATCATCTCATTTGTCTCTCACAGTCAGTTTGAATGTGGTTATTGTTGTCACTCCCATTTTACAGACAGGAAAACTGATGCTCAGAGAGGCTAAGCAGTTTGTCCCAAATCAAACACCTAGATCCCAGCACCAGAATCTAGAGAGAAGTTGAGTTGGGACTTGGGCTAGTTTTGCTCTGAACTCTGTGCCCTTTAACCGTGTTGTCCTGCTGTCTTCGTTCAACCTAAGCCCACAGCGTCTCCCCTGGTCCAGTGCAGCATCAGGTTCAAGGGTCCTGTCCCCTCCAAGTTCACCCTCCTCTCCATTTGTTTCTTCTGGGCCCTGATGGTAGGCCTCTCCTCAGATAGAATGCTGTGGATCTCTAGTCAACAAGAAGTGAGCTAAGGGTGAGGACAGAGAGAATGCTCTGCCGGAGTGGTCATTAGGAAGGACTTGAACCCAGCCACCAGTCATGCTTTCTTATGTCCCCAGAACAAGGTGTCTTAGCCTTGAATGAGTCCCAGAAGGCTCCAGACCTCCTGAAGTTACATTTGACATGTTATATGGTACACATGTGCCTCTTCCTGGGCCAAAGCGTCCTTAGCCTCCATCCCATCCTCAAAGAGTCAGTAATCCAAAAGAGGTAGAGACCCCTTCACTCTCCTGAGAGCAGAAGAACCCCATCCCCAGTGCTGCCTGAACCCCTCATCATGCTCCAGGTAAAACAACCCCTCATTCCACCTGAGGGCTGACCCTGCTGCCCTCCCATTCCCCTCGGGGGGAAGCTAACAGACCTACTGGAGCCCAACATGCAGCCCTTTCCTTGATCTGGACATAGAGACTGTACCCACCAATGATGACCATTTCTTCTAAGACTGATTTCAAGCCCTGTGGTGCAGCAGAGAGTTTTAGAGGGGAGCTGTGTGGGGAAATAGGCATTCTGGGCTGAAATATTGATAATCCCAGGATTCTTAGGATTGTTTGATTTTGAATTCCAGCTGCTGGGGGTCATTCTAGACATGACGGTAATAGCATCTTCCCCTAGTTCCTGAGGCCGGGACTGACCAGTGTCCTAAACCTCAGAGTCTCTTCTCAGCTGAAAACATTTCAGTGTCCCCAGAGAGAAGTCTTACCTGGTCTTGAGTCTTTCTGCAGCAGTCGAACCATCCATTCTCTGGCTGCAGCCAGCCACCTCACAGCAGGCAGCATCGGGCGTAGCCGGAGGTCAGACGTGTGCCCCGGCCCCCGACCCACCAGCCGCCCTTCCTCTTCTCTCCAGGAGTGGCCACGTACTCTGACAAGCTGTTCAAATTCCGCAATAACCGGTGGGAAGACATCCTGAGTGACGAGGTCAACGTGGCCCGTGGTGTGGCCAGCCTCTTTGCCGGACGCTCTGTGGCCTGTGTGGACAGGACGGTGAGTGCAGGGGGGCACTTGGAAGCCTGGGGAGAAGTGGAGGGCACGCAGAGACATGCGAGCCGGGAGAGGAGCCCCTGACAGAGCTGAGGCTCTCCAAGCCAGAGCCGAGGCTCTCCAAGCCAGAGCTGGAGCCTGCGTTGCCTCGGCAGCCCTCACGATGTCTTGCACATAAAACAAAACCAAATCCGCTGTCTTTGGGTTGGTTCTGACTCACAGTAACCCTATAGGGCAGAGCAGAACTGCTCCATAGTGTTCCTAAAGCTGTACATCTTCACAGAAGCAAACTTTCGTATCTTTCTCCAGAGAAGCCAGTGGGCATGAGCCACCAGCTTTCTGGTTAGCGATTGAGTGCTTTAGCCACTGCATCACCGGGACTCCTCATCTTGCAGATAGTAGGTGCTAAATCCTAACAACTAGAACTTGCAGGGTGACTCACAGTGTACCAAGCCCTTTCACATTTTTCCTTCCATGTGATCCTCCCAGAAACTAGGGAGGCTGCAGACTAGACGTTGTCATCATTGCTTCGGGGGACTGAGGCCCAGCTTGGAGCAGTGACTTCCCTGAGGACCTCAAATGGACTAGTTGTGTGCCTAGGATATGAACGAGAATCTTCTAGCACTGAACACTATGCTTATTCATTCACTTGTTCAACTAACATTCATTAAGTATAAGGTCTGACAATTAAGTTTGTGAACTTAATTGTTCTAAGTGCTACATACCTCCGTGCTGAATATCACCATGGTCGCCTGTGAAGTCCTCCCCTTGGGAAGCTATGCTCCAGTGCCAGTGCCTAGTCCACCCTTCAAAGCAATTTTGGAACTCTTTCTGGAATGACCATTGCACATGGTGGCACAGTGGCAAGTTTGCAAACTTAATTGTATAGTTTCTGTGAGGAAGTTTTTAGCCAGTAAACAAATAACTGTATTGGGACACCCTTCCAACTCACCTAATCTGGCTCCAATGACTTTTTTCTTTACCTGAAGACAAAGGAAATATGAAAAGAAGATATTTTGATGACATTCAGGACAACAGCTCTGATGGCCATTCCAGAAGGATTTCCAAAATAGCTTTGAAGGGTGGACTAGGCGCTGGCACCGGTGCATAGCTTCCCAAGAGGAGTACTTCAGAGGTGACCATAGTGATATTCAGCAATGAGATACGTAGCACTTTTTCTAGGATGAGTTCACGAACTTAATTGTCACTCCTTGTGCTTAGTGTGTTTTAGGAAACACTGACAGCATAGTAGGTAAGAGCTATGGCTGCTAACCAACCAAAAGGTCTGTAGTAGGAATCCACCAGATGCTCCTTGGAAACTCCATAGAACAGTTCTACTCTGTCCTATAGGGTCATTATGAGTGGGAACCCACTCAACAGCCCTGGGTTTGACTTGGTTTGGGTTTGACTTGGTTTGGGTTTACTGTGTTCTAGGCATTGAGTCGGGGGGCACGTGGGTAGGTGGGGAGAGGGTGGCCACAGCATACAAGTGCTTTAGCCCATCAATAACCTCATCAATGTTTTCGTGCCCTACAAGGCTACCCTACGCAAAAATGGCCAGCTAAAGTAAAGGGAAAGGAAGGGCAGGAAAAGGTGGGGTGGTGTGAGAGCAGCTGCAGCCATCTGCCTGAGGGACCACCGCCCGGGCTCCATCTCAGCAGGCCCAGCCAGAGCCAGGGAGGCTTGCTGGGGAGGTGATTTATCCCTCCTGTCACCTGCTTCCCTGCCACCCACCTCCTTGGCTTTATAAACCGTCACCACTAAATCAGGGACCCAGCTGCTGCCCAGCTTCCAAGGGAGCATCTGTGGGCCCCATTCTGGGGGCAGGGGCAAAGGGGCTGGCTCACTTTGGATTGAGATGGCTCTGAGGGGATTGAGGATTCAGCGTGAATCTTCACAACAGGGGCCTCCAGGCATTTGGAGAGGCAGGTGCCAGGTATAAATATTTATTTCTTAACAAGCTGGTGCTGGGAAGAGAAGCCAAGCTGGGCTGTGAAGCCACATTTAGCCCTGACCTGAATCTGGGCCACCTGGACTCTTGCCTGGTAGGAAGGGATGGGGGGTGGCTGTGAACCACCCCAGAAGTGGGATGGTCTGGGGGAGCCAGGCTGAGGTCATGGCTGAGGGCATCTCTCTGTCTCCTTCCAAATTCCTGTCTCACTTGTTTAGGATCAAGTCATCCCATGCTGGCTCAGGTGGGAACTTCTCTGAGAAGGTGATGGGAGGTGCATGAAGGTTAATCAAAAGGAGATCCGCTCTTTATCCTAGCAAGGTCATCTGCACACCCACACATTTAACCACAGGACAAAGGCACCATGTGAAATGCAAAAAAAAAAAGGCACTTTGGCATTACAGCACTATAAGCGGGTACTTAGCAGCTTGCCATCTCCTGGCCATCCCAGACCTCAGTCTCCCAAGCCTCAGGGAACAGAGGACCTGCAGTCCGTCTGCCACCAGGGGATGGCTTGCTTTCCGAGCCCCCACTGGCACCCCTCCCCAGATTTGTCAAGGGAAGGGTGATACGAGAGTCGGAGTCGGGGAGGTCCAGACCAGTCCTGAGTTGAGAGATAGGGATGCGCGGTAGTGATCGGAGCAACAGTAACCAATGGTAACGGTGAAGAGCTAACACTTTTTGAACAATATGTCAAGCGCAGTGCTGGGTATGGTTTACATGGGTTATTTTACTGAATTATTAATTACCTCATAATAGGTATATGAAGTAGCTGTTATCATGTGCCCACTTTTACAGATATGGAAATTAAAGCTTTGAGCAGTTGGTCATGCTGTAGGTAGCAGGCAAACCCAGGTGATCCCAGCCTGCCAGAAAACGAAGCAGATGTTTTTATCCCTCTGCTACCCTGTGTCTAGGTGAAACAGTATCAGACAGACACAAATTTCTAACAATTTCTACCAAGTGTTCACTGTACCAGTCCTCAGCCTCACAGATCCTACTTGGGGCCTTTCAGTCCATCTGGTAGGTGGTTCTCAAAGTGTGGTCCGCAGACCAGAAAGCATTGGTGTTAGAAATGCAAATTCTCAGACCCCATTCTGGACCCAGTGAGTGAGAAACTTGGGGTGTGGGGGCGGGCAATCTGCTTTTCAGCAAGCTCTGCAGGTGCTTCTGATGCACCTTAAGTTTGAGAGCCGTTGCCCCAGGTAGATGTCTGCACCCCACCCCTGGCCATGTGCCGTTCTCGCCGTGCTCCCTTCCAGCCATTCATTCTCCATCCCAGCCCTGCACCACCTGCCTGCCCTTTATCTTCAGCTGCCTCATCACTCACCCACCTTTCTGGATCCAGCTCAAAGCTGATCTCTTACAAGAAGCGTTCCCTGATCGATAATGATTATACCTCATATTTATATAGCATTTTTATCTCTTCAAAGACCTTTCAGATATGCTGTTTCATTTCGTCTTCTCAACAACGCTACCGGGAAACAGGGGGAACATGATCCCCATTTAACATGTGAGGAGAGACAGCCTGGAAAGGCTAGAAACCTGTCCAAGGACAGAGCCAGGTAGGGGCAGAGCCTGGCCTGGCACTCCCGCTAATGCCCCTAGATCAGAGGTGCTGAAGGCATGGTCGTTCGGCCAGCAGCATCGGCATCACCTGGTTAATGGTTCTCCGGGCCCACCCTAGACCTACTCATGCAGAAACTCGAGGAGTAGGGCCCAGCGTCTGTGTCCCAGCAAGCCCTCCAGCTGGTTTGGAAACCCTGGTGGTGTAGTGGTTAACTGCTACCTACAACCGCTAACCAGAAGTTCAGTGGTTCAAATCTGCCAGGTGCTCCTTGGAAACTCTATGGGGCAGTTCTGCCTTGACCTGTAAGGTCACTATGAGTCAGATTGACTTCATGACAGTGACTTTATTTATTTTGTGTGTCCAGGTGATTCCAATGTGCATTAAGGTGTAAGAGCTACTCCCCTGGACCCAAAGCTACAGAAACATCTTTCTTCTCCTGGAATTATCTTACCCTTCCAGAATTATTGCAGTCCATATCACATGTGAATATCTGCAATCCTCCAGAATTATAACACACTATGTGTGTCAGTTTTATCATCCCATTAAATTGAAGTAAGGAACTAGGTATGATGGAATTTTATAATATCCTAATTTCTAGCAGAGTGCACTTTAGTCTGTTTGGGTAATTGCCCATTTGTTGATGAAATTGCTAACAGCTGGTAGGGTCAGGCATGGTTACAGTGACAGCGCACCTTCCCCTTTGGCCCCGTTCATTTGCTCATCATCCAATCATTCCACAGACATATACTAAGCTTCTGTGGTGGGCAAGAACCTTGCAAAGTTCTCCACTAATTGAGAAGCCATGCTGTAAGACAGTGCTTCTCAAACTTTAGTTTTGCAGAACATCACCCGGGGGGAGCTGCTTATTAAAATGCACTCTGATTCAGTGGATTCAGGGTGGAGGCCTGAGATTCTGGATTTCTAACACACTCCCGGGTGACACCAATGCTGCTGGTCCAGGAGCCCCTTTGAGTAAAGCAAGGTTCTCAAGTAGCAGGACAGAGTCTCATAACCAAAGACGAAGAGGTGTAGAACAGGGCTTTAAACCAGTTTGACCTGGTTCGGCCACAGCTGACAAAGCAAAACTGGAAGAGATCTGAGGTTTTACAATTTGGGTGATCTGCAACCATAACCGGAATGGGGAAAATTATGGGCTGAAGCCCTGAAATGGGAGACATGGAAGAGGGATAGTGAGCCCTCTCCATAGCCTGATGTATGCGATGGGATGGCTGGCAAGACTGTGGAGAGGAACACATTCAAAGAAGCACAGTCAGCCACCGTCTTTGAGAGAAGAAACTGCAGTTTCTGAGCCTGCACAAAATCCTGTGGTCAAGAGACGTGGTTGCTATGTAATGCATATGCTGCCCTTGTTTTCTAAGACAGAGATGAAGTTTCTGGCGGGGCTTTCCCCCACAATTTTTCCCATTCTGATTGTGGTTCTTGTTCAGCCCAGTCTTTAAAATTCAATTCTGTTCCAGTGTTGCTTCTTTGGCCAGAATTGCACTGAGGACTGCTTCAAAGCTCTGGTACAGAAGTCTTTAAGAAACAGCTTTCCTGCCTCCTTCATCTTCATCCCGTAACCCTTCCTGCCTTACACTTGACCTTCTAGCAACATTGAATGAATCACCTGGGGTTTCCCTGTTGTCAGTGTCACTGCTGTTGTTAGCTGCCATCAAGTTGGCCACTGACTCATGCAATCCCATGCACAATGGGACTGGATCACTGTGAGCCATAAGGTTTTCACCGGCTGATATGGGGAAGCAAATCACCAAGCCTTTCTTCCTAGTCCTCCCAGTCTGTCTTAGTCTGGAAGCTCTGCTGAAACCTGTTCATCATCAGCAACACCGAACCTCCACTGACAGACGGATGCTGGCCGAACATGGGGGACACTGGCTGGAAATCGAAGCTGGATCTGCATGTGAGGCAGGAGTTTTACCATTTCACCACCACTACCCGCATACACCGTTCTGTTTCTCATTTTCGCTGAAGTGATTTATCCCCTGTGCTTCACCTGCCTGGGAGTCCTCTTGGAAAACCGTTCCTGAATTTGCCCTGGTTAGAAGCCTGTCTTCTGTGCCATGTTATTGGAAGGTTGCTGATGTGTCTGCATCCTGCAGGAAACCCTGAGTTCCTTCTTCCTTGACCTTATCCACCAGACAGGCTTAAAAAACAAACCAAATCCATTGCTGGCAAGTTGATTCCCATTCATAGCAACCCTGTAGGACAGAGTGCAGCTGCCCCATAGAGGCTCCAAAGCTGTAGCCTTTATGGAAGCTGACTCCACATCTTACTCCCATGGAGCAGCTGGTGGATTTGAACTGCTGATGACCTTTAAGTTAGCAGCTGAGCACTTACCCACTGTGCCACTGCCCACTAGGACTCCTTTGACCAACTGCGGTGACTCTTAATCAGCTTCCCCCAGAAAGAATGGCCCCAAAGAATGTATAATAAAGTCAGTGGCAAGTGGATGGGATGAGGACTCTGCTCATGGGGCCACTGAATAAGAAACAGAAGCAAACAAAGAAAGGCAATAAGAAGGGGTTAGGGACCATGATGGAGCTCACAGTGTTGAGTCCCAGTGGCAACGCTAGAAAAAAAGGAGTGCACCCTAAGAACTCCACTAAAAGACCACAATTGATGGTCCAAAGGCCTAGGGATTCTCCTGGGAGCATGGCCCCTAGACCTGATGCTGCCCCTGAACATAAATCATTGCTGAGGTCAACTCTTTGGACAGGAATGGATTGGACTTGGAGATACACAGTGACCATATCGTGTGTGCAATTTATAGTTCCGTGCATCTATAGGATGCCTTCCTACTGGCCTCTTACTAGAGGGGAGTGGAGAGGGTGAAGAGAAGGGGGCAGGAGATTGTTAAGAGGTTATGACATGTATAGAACAGAAAGACGGAGTGTGCTGTCACCAGGCAAGGAGCACAGAGGGAGCTGCAGATAGGTGGGCATGCAAAGTTAAATTGGATTGTACACTTTCACTCAATCACAATAAAGAAAAGGGGGGTTGGCTAGGGAGCACACTTGGATTGAACTCAACAGTTTATCTTTCATTGTGTTGCATTTATGGCTTGCCTGTCACACGAGACTGTAAGCAACCTGAAGATAGGGAGTCAGTCCTAAGTGCATTTACAACAGAGTGCTGTGCACATAGTCAGAGCTTAAGAAATATTTACCATCTGCTTAATGGGAAGGAAGTGAGTAAAAGGAAGTGAAGAGAGCGAGACAACTGATTTAGAAATGGAGTGAATCTCCTGGGGAAGAGAAGGCATCCTCTGAAGAAATAACACCATTATGATAACAGGCAGAAAAGAATCTTTCATCAGCAGTGTTGTGGACTCAAGAGGAGCTAGTGCCCAGGGCCTCTCTCAGATGCAAACGGAAAAAGAAAAATACTTGAAACAGTGCTATAAAGGCAGGAGCAATAGGATATGTCTTTCTAGGGATAAAGGGGAAAAAAAGAACGGAAGGGGGAAGGAGAACCCCTGTGAACCTGGGCCTGTGGTGCTTCCAAAGTAAGGGAATGAGGTGTAGAATGGGGAGGAGGGGGTGGCTCAGGATTTTGCATGTCATCTTGGCTGGAGTGAGCTTGAATGGAAGACAGAGAGTCTGAGAATAATGGGAATTGGTAGATCAATCAATCAGCAAATATTTATTGAGCAGCTACCCTGGCTGGCAGCTGGAGAGAGCTCAGCTGGAGGGAGGCACATTAGAAAATTGTCTATAAAAGGATGGTGATGGGGGAGAGGGAGGGATGTGTTCTTCTGGAACAGGATGGAAGGAGAAGCAGGCCTGCTTTGTTGTACAATTCCAGGGAGCATCATTCACTCTGTAGTCTTTGTAAAATCACCTCTGCGGTTAAGCCTAGGAGAAGCACCCAGTCCCACGAAAGAACTCTGGTCCTGAGACAGGAGGGGGAGGGCCAGGCTGGACCATTGAGGAGCCCGCTCACCCCCCTCTTTCCCCACCTCCTCAGGGGTCCGGACGCTACTCTATCTACATTGCCAATTACGCCTACGGTAACGTGGGGCCTGATGCTCTCATCGAAATGGACCCTGAGGCCAGTGACCTTTCCCGGGGCATTCTGGCACTCAGAGATGTGGCTGCTGAGGCTGGGGTCAGCAAATACACAGGTAAGTGTAGTGACCTTGGAGGCTGTGAGCCGGAGGGGCCAGGGGCTGGGACCCTGCAAGTCCAAGTCTAATCCATCAGAGGCTGCAAGGAGAGGATTGCTGGTGTCTCCAGGAAAGGGAAGAGGAAGGTGTTATTCCATTCCATCACCCACAGGAAGCTTCTCCAATGCAGCCTCTCCAAGGTTTTGCAGGCGTGGCCTTGAGGGACCCAGTAGAGACCCTAGGACATAGAGGCCTGCTGGAAAATTGGGTTCCATCTTCTCCCTGGAACCTCTTACCTCCTTCCCTGCTGTAACCCAAATGATGGGTGAATGGGTTCTGTAGGAGAAAACTGACAAGTCACAAAAGCTGAGATTTAAAGCTTGCTTTATTGCCAAACAGCAGATGAAATTATTTACTTACACATAAGCAGCCAGGAATTGAGTGCTAAATCCCTAAGCTTCAGCTGGGCCCCGTCTTGGATAACTGGGCTCAAAGAATTGTGTTCCTGTTCCAAAATCTCTCCAGTACTTTTTTGGAAGGCACGCTCCTTACAGCCCCCACTTCATATCTTTCTGGGTGGGGAACTTATTGTCAGAGTCTCTGACGGGGAGATCTTTCTAAGGAAGGCTGTTTTTCTAATTCCAGCAAGGCTGCTGACTAAACTCTGATAATCTGCCAATAGACTGCTGATGGCAGAGCAATTCGGCTTCTGTTTTGGGTGCCAAAAACCAGGAAGCGGGAGCAGTACACAGCAACTTCTCAGGTGAACGTGAGCCTAACTCATGACCAACCTGCGCTTGGAACAGATCAGTTTTCTTGTAGGCTGACCTGCCCAGTGTGTCCATCTCAACTTGTACTGCAGATTCCTAAAGGGGCAGCCAGACCTTCGAGCTGGGATGACACTTGAAGGGTCATCTGAGCCATCCCCCTGCCTCCAGACACCTGGGTGGTAGCACATCCTCCAAGTCCTACCCACCAACAGTTGTCACTGCCACCACTGAGTTTATGATGCTGTTCTCGATCCACCTCGGTGAAAGGTGGAGATTAATGCTGGCCTGTCGGACAAACTTTGTGGGGACAAATGACTAGACGATAAAATAGTTTGCACAGCTCAAGCCCCATCAAAGTGCTCGAGAGCCTGGCGCGTGAATGTGCAGCCGAAAGGCTGAGCGTTAGTAATAAACCTGTTTCCCAGGGAAGAGAAATAAACATGCAGGAGCTTCAGCCTAGATTTGTACAGTCAATTTTTCTGAATAGTTCCCAGTCCTGTGCACGGGGCTGGCTTGGCAATTAAGTGCCTTGATCTGCAGGAAAAGGGGGATGGGGTGGGGGTGGAGGGGACGGAGCACTTGCAAAAGATGAGATGGAAGGGAGGCAGGGTCTGGAGAGAGGGTTAGCCATGGGATGAAATAATTCAGAGGGTTGCGGTTGGGTTTGAGCATGAAGGGGGCATTGTTCACGCTGGCTGCCTGGCAGAGGGGCTGGCACAGGACTGACAGGACCGAGAGGAGACAGCTGAGGAGCACCAATGGGCATGGGAGCACCAGCCAACTGGGCTGGGCTGTACTAGAAGGATGGGGCACCTCAGGAAAGGGACAGCAGTTTCTGTGGAGGTATGGAGAGTGGCCGGGGCAGCTGGCATGCCCAGAGGACACGTTAGAGCAGCTTTGCAGGCTTCCAGAGCCGTTTGGCTGACAAGAACCCATTTGGCCCACCAAGTTTACTGTTCTGACAGCCCACCTTCTCCAGCCCACCCTTTCCCCACCACCAAGCCTCTCAATACTGCCCTGCAGCGCCTCCCTTACCACTCAATTAACAATAGACACATGGACATCTGGCTGGAAAATGAGCCCAGAGGCCCCGCTGAGCCCCAGGATTGGACCCTAAGTGTAAGAGCTGCCACACTGAGCCCAGTCTGATTGCTGAGGCTCTGGGCGCATGGCCAGTGATCAGTGCCCGGCCAGTGCAACGGGGCCTGGGAACAGGGAAGGGATACAGGCAGGGTAAGCTGGGCCCAGAACAGGTTAGGAAGAAGCAAGCCATAGCCCATTGTACAGTCAGGGTGCCACAGGTCCCTAGGACCCAGCCACCCACCTGCTGGACCACTGTGAGACTACAAAGAACAGGTAGTCTTTATGTAAGGCAAGCCTCCCGTGTTACAGGAGAACAAACGCAGGTCTGGAGAGAAAGGACTTGCCCAAGGTCATACAGAAGGTTTGTAGAAAAACTAGCACTTGGAACCCCATCTCCTGACACCTAAACTGCCACAACCAGCTGACCTTTCTGGTGACCTCCAGCTTGAGAATCCTGCTCTGCATTGCTCTGTAAGACAGGCAGGGGCTGTTGAAGGAGGAAGGGACACACTGGACGTGGCTCCACAAATTTGCACCAGGGCTTTAATTGCAGCCCCAGACTTTGTGGCTGAAGCAGCTGCCTGGCCCAGGGTGGTCAGGGCAGCAGGGGCGGCCCTGGTGGCAGCTGAGCAATGGCGCTGGCCTCCATACAAGCTGTCCAGCTCTGCAGAAGGGGGAAGGGAGGCCGCTTCTCTAGACACTATTGATTCTAGTGGCGGCAGCTGCTCTGCTGGGTCACAGTGCCATCTAGCGACCAGTGTGCCTGCTCTCGGGGGAAAAAGAGCCCTGGACGTGTCAGAGCCTCTGGCACTGAGTTGAAGTGCTGGGAAAACCATTTCCCATCCCAAGCTGTACCTTTTCCAGCTGCCCCTCAGCATCTGGGAGGCAGGGCAGCAAAGGGAGCAGCCTTGCCTGGGAGTCCTAAGAACTGGGTTCTCCAGGTACAGAGGGTCTGGCATGGAACCAGGGAGGGGGAATGTGGGCACCAATAGGTCTACAGTGCCTCTGTGGACCCGGTGGCTTGGGCACATCCATCCACCTCTCTGAGCTCCTTGAAGTAGCCATCCAGCAGAGCAGCCAAGAGTACAGTTTTGGAGCTAGACTGTGGAGTACCACTCCCACCTCCACCAAGCCCGCTAATCCATAAAAAAAAACCCACTGTCATTGAATCAATTCTTGAATCATGGTGACCTAATGTGTGTCAGAGTAGAACTATGCTCCCTAGGGTTTACAATAGCTGTGAGCTTATGGAAATAGATTGCCAGGACTTTCTTCATGGCACCAGTTAGTGGATTTGAACCACCAGCCTATAGGTTAGCAGCCAAGCACAAACCATTTGCACCACCTAAGGACCTTTGGTCTGTGCAGCAGTGGGCAGTCTCTTACCCTCTTTCAACCTCAGTTTTCTCACCTTTAAAATGGGATTATTTTGGAAATGAGATAAACATGTGACATACCTGGCATAGGGCCTGGCATACAGGAAGTGTCCACTGGTGTGGCAAATATCAACATCCTCCTCCTCTGAGACTCTGACAGAGGCTGTGGGACCCTCTGCTGGGCATCTCCTGGGTGCAAGAACACCACGCTGGGCACAGGAAGAAGCCCAAGGCAAGCAGAGCCAGCTGTGCCCTGAGGCCTGTCCACATCCCCACATGGAACCCATCTCTCTTCCCTCCTGCTGCCTGACTCTGCCTCTACCCGTCCCCAGGAACTCTGCATTTGGACCTCACCATTTTAGGGAGCATCTGTCCAGGCTGCAAGGCGGTGATTAAAGAAGCCCTAAAAGAAATTCAGAAAGAAAATGAAGGTGGATTTATGATGTCAGGTGGGGAGTTTTGCTGTTGGCTGGGAGCAGTGTGGAACAGAGCGGAGGGCAGATCTGATTTATAGGAAGTCATTATCAGAGGAGACGGAGACGCCGAAAACCCAGCTGAGGCCTTCTGGCATTCGCCACCAGCTGGCTCAGGAGTGGTGACCAGGGGGTGCAGAGAGGGCTGTGGAGCCTCCCAGGGCTCGAGGGAGCTCTGGTCTTTTGGTGGAAGAACAGCCAGGTCTGGCAGCTGGGGAGACTGGAGTGACAGGCCCTTCAGCCAGAGGCCTGGGACCCTGAGGGAGTGCTTCTATGGCCCTGCCAGGGTCCCCAAAGCCCCAGAACAAACAGTGGCAGTCTCCTGGGGTGTCAGATGCATTAGATGATTTTCAGGAAGGCATACCATTTTCTGTTAAAATCAACACAGATACATTACAGCATAGCATTGCAATCCTCGTGTGCATATTTTTTCATTAAGACAAGAGCTTTTAAAGAAATCTGAAGGCTGTGGCTGACTACTCTGTGCCACACCCAGCCTCTGCCAATAAGAAGCACTGGTGGAAATGTGGAACAGTGCACTCTGGTGACGGTCGTGGCCCTGGTGCATTGTGACTCCCATTGCCTGCTGGCGGGGATTGCTCTCCCACGGCCTCAGTTTCCTCACCTATGAAGTATTGGTGACAAGACATTTTAAGAGTGATCAGGGGAGTGAAATGAGAAGACACACAGATAATACCCGGTGCACAGGACAGAACAGTTGTTAACCAGAGACTCACTCCTGCCACTGCTTTACCTGCCCCCTTTCCTAAAACAGCTTCTTCCAGCCCCTTGCTGCTGGATCCAGGTGGGCTTTTAAGGGACATCTTCCTTCTTGCACACCTGTCAGGTGGCCCCATTTGGAAATCTCCCATCCAGTGAGCAGTGGTGGAGCCTGTCCTCCTGCTTGTCTCCCTGCGCTCGACACCCCGCAGGCAGAAGTCAAGAAGGACTAGGGCAGGGTGGCGCAGGAGCGGCCTTGTCTAATACTTACCATCCGGGCAATCAGAATCCTGCCCAACATCTAGACAGCACCCAGAGGGCTTGGGGGTGGCAACACCAGTACCAACACAATGTGATTCTGTTTTAGACTCTTCTGGATATTTAGAAAGAGAAACTGTGTCACCAGCCTGTCCTTTATCTTCAGAAGCCCCTTCTCCAACACGCATGTGTATATACTCACAAACATGCACACACACACACACACATACACAGCCTGCTCCTCCAGCCCTGTGCTTTCTAGCACCTTGGCTCTCCTCTTATACAATACCTTGGATGTCCTTGGCAGCCTGTAGCCCTTGGCATCCACCAGAATCCTGCTTCTCTCAAGGTCTCAGCAGACCTATGGGCAGGGTCAAGCTCCTTTGTGGCTGATGGATCTCACCTCAGAGGCTTCTTTGGCTCCCACACACACTTATCCTGTAGTCACCTGAAGGATGCATTGAAAAGTACAGCTAGAAGGAGCCTTGGAGAGCTTCTCATTCTCCTACCCATTTTAGAGGAAAGGAGACTGAGGCCTGAGCAGACCATCTCCAATTTCCTGCAGCCAGAGAGGGGCCAGGCAGGAACCTAAAGGTTTTTCTTTAGCACCACGAGTCCCTGTGCTCTTTGTCCTGCAACCCTTGGTTTGGGGCAGTTCGGCACTATAACTTCCCCTCAACCACTCTGTCCCTTCTCTCCTTTCCTGCCTCCATCTCCTCCCCGCCAAGGGTTTGCCTAGACTTGGCCTGAGAGTTGGTGCCTGTACCCAGACTGCACTGCTGAGTAGCTGGGGTTCTGAGGTCTACAGGTACAGTTCCGAAGGGCACAAGAGGCTGCCCCACGGGACTGGGCCACATGGGCAGAGAACCCTGAGACTAGGCAGTTTGTAAAGTGGAGTGCTGGAATGTGGCAGGAGGAAGTTTGGACCCCAGTGGGGAAGGAGGAAGGGGCACTTTTCCCTGTAACTGCACCTTCCCACCAGTCTGGTAGGCAGAATGAGCCATCCAGGACAGGCTGAGAGCCAGCAATCATACCCCAACAACAGAACAAGGAGGCCTTTGAAGCTTGAAAGGGCTGGGGAAAATAAAGGGATATTCACTCAGCAGGTGGTAAATAGTCCCAGCTAATGAGTATGTGGCACCTGACATTTTTGCCAGGTACCTTCCAAAACCTAGCTCACTTAGTATTTACAACAGCCCTGGCAAAGGAAATACTGTTATTACCAGTCCCATGCAATAGGTGAGCAAGGAGAAGCCCAGAAAGGTTTGGTGATGAACCCAAGGTCACACAGCTCCAACATGGGCATTCAGCTCCCTAGGCCTGTGGCCATCTCCATCCCTGGGGCTGCCCCTCCAGCCTCAACTGGGGAACTGTTCACCCCAAAGAGGAAGTGCTGGCCCCAACTAGAAAAGAATTGAGTGATACACAGTGGAGTTAATCCCGTTAGGACACCCTTCTCCAAGGCTGCATACATCCCTACATCCCTAGCTGCACCCTCCTGTGCCAATATGGTTGGCGTTGCTGGACACTGAGTCTGTTGTGACTCCTAATGAGCCCCTGTGCACGACAGAACAGCCCATAGTGTTTTCTTGACTGTGATCTTTACAGAAGCAGATGGCCAGGGCTTTCCCCTGCAGAGCTGTTAGGTCGATTTGGTTAGTAGCCGAGTGCTTCACTGTTGCGCCACCAGGGCCCCTTATGACGTGTTCTAAACCCTTAGGAGAGGATAGACGTGATGGAGGACTGGAAGGAAGTTGAGGAGCAGGAGGAAGAGGGGACAACATCTTGTGGAGGGTCCTTGATGAACAGGGGGCCTCTGTCATTGACTGCGCAGGCTGTGCGTGTCAGGGTACACTCACCATGGATGGATTTTATTGATTTCAAGAGGACTTACATGTTCCACCTGGGAGCAGACTGTCCCATGTGGTATCAGTGAAGGGTGCGGACACCTGGCCGTCTGTCTTAGACCCTAAGGTAGCCCCCACATCCTGAGGCTTCAGGGACCCGAGCTCAAGAGGCCAGCTCCCCAACTGTCAGCATGTCTGCTCCCCGACTGTGTAGCGAACTTGCCAAGAAGGAGTTGTGGGTAACATCTCTGTTATGGTCCGGTTGCCATGGCAATAAATTGTCACTAATTAGTAGTGTGGTTACCATGGCAATTTTCTAGTAATTACAGGTTACAAATGGTGCAAGGCTTCAACCCAACCCAATTAGTTAATTAGAAAGATTTAGAAATTTGTCCAAAAGGGAAATAACCTGCTTTGTAGAAAATGAAGGGAATGTGTCACAGCTTGGGGGCCAGAGGCAGAAAGGAAAATGGAAGATGCCAGAGTTGGGGAAAAAGGATGGAGTTGAGTGGCGGCAAGTGTCTGAGCCCCACATGGGATTTCCGGAGGCCCGGGCCAGACTGAGGGCTCCTCACCAAGTCCGGCTCCTGGGCTTCGGTCTGGCAGGACCAGGCAGGGACTTAACGACTCCTTTTCTAATAGGCAGAGGCAGTACCCAGGTTGTGGCCCCAGCACCCTTCCCTGCTGGCTTTAGGAGCAGCATCTGCAAGGCACCCTGTGACTCTCCTAATGAAAAGCGGATGCTGTGTCTTGGATAACACTCCCCAGGAACCATGAGGATTTAGGGGCTTCATTTTCATGTGGCCTAGACTCTCCTTTAGAGCTAATTTGGTTGTCCACGTAATCCGGGAGGCACAGGGCAGAATGTGTTAACGGGGAGCTCAACCTGGAGAGCAAGGAGGGTGGCAATGTCACCTGCCTGCGCTCTGTCCCCCTGGCCCTAAATGCCAGCTTTGGTGAGTAGACTGCATTTGCATGGGTGAGAAAGGCCCCAAGATCTCCTCCAGGGCATCCTCAGACCTTTATCTAGAAGAGCCTGGCAATTGCAAGAGCCTCTTTCTGAAATTAGTAGAGTTGCTTTGGGGAAACTTTGTCCCACCCAGGAAGCCTTGGCCCATTACCACTCAGTTTGCAGGCTGCCTGACCTCTCATTTAAAAAATAAAGTTCTTCTGGGGTGCTCTGATAACTACTCTCATTACACTGAACAGTGCATTAGAGTAATCCTTTTCAGACTTGATGTGCATACAAACCACTCAGGAGCCTTCTTATAGTGCAGGCTCTGCTTCAGGAGGGACCCGAGGGCCTCCGTTTCTCACAGCTCCTGTATTTGGCCCACATGGACCTAATTTTGAGTAGCAAGGCTGTAGTATTCACCTTTTACCTCATTGTTCCTCTCAAAAACTTCAGCATAGAAAAGACGGGTTTGATTATGCCCATTGTGCAGATGAGAAAACTGAGGCTCAGAAGGATTAACAGAAATTGCCCAAGTACACAGAGATTGTAAGAAGCCAAGCTCAGATGAGAGTGTGTGTCCCGGGCCTAGTCAGGCTGTTTGCTGCACTGTATTTCCAACGTTTGGGGCTGTGTGTTGGGAAAGATTTCATGCAAGTTTGTTTTCATGGCAGTGGGAGGTAGGACCTAGCAAGCAGAGAGGCTTTATTTGAAATGCAGTGGTCGGAGGTGGTTTGTTCAAGACATCTGAAGGTGGGACTTGTTGACATGGGTAGCTCAAATTTGATCTTGGAGACTTCAAGCCCTAGTGGAGAGCTGGCATAATTTGCTTCTTTCTTTTTTAAATATATACTTTATTGTTTTTTTCCTTTTGAGCTACAGAAGCAGTTCTTGTTGCAACCAGCCAAATAAATGGAAAGACATTCAAAGAAAAGGCCAACCACCACCCCTTCTTCCCGCCCCAAATCCTACCCGTCAAGGTAGCCAGTGTTCACGGCGGGGGCGGGGGCTGTCGCACTTTTCTCCACGCTCATGCTCCTGGGAGCTTGCATAAATATGTGTATTCAGAAATATCTTGTCTTTTTCTATTTTTTTTCTAATAAAAATAGGATTACATAAGGTTATTACTCGGTGAATTGTTTTTTCATTGAGCTGCATGTCCTGGGTACTCCTCCCAGTCAATACCTATGGATCTGTGCAGTCTTTTTAGTAGCTGCACTAGGCTCCATCACACGCGTGTACTGTGATCCGTGCACCAGCCCGCCAATGATGGACATGCAGGATGTTCCTCGTTGTTTACGACATCAAACAAAGCTAAGTCAGCATCCCTGGACTGAGGACGGTGCCTTTACTCCTACCACAAGTCTTTAAAACAGGAACATACCCAACTGCTTTTGACCAGCGTTGTGTGTGACTGGCACGGAGAAGGGGGTGTCGGGGAATCTGTGATGTGAACCAAATGGTATAGGGTGGGATTTGGGTTACCGTAAACCCGCCACTTTTTTAGGAGAGGGAAGGCATCCAGGCGACACCTTCTAAGCTCTCAGCCTTCCTTCGTGCAGGGAGTTGTGGAAGCGTTCCTTGGCTGCTCCTCATTTGCCTCATCCTTGGTATCAGCACCCTACACACAGGTTTATGGAGACTGTGGGCCCAGACTGAGCCCCAGGGAGGTGTCAGGAAGGTTGAATTTCTCCCTGGAGCTCTTTGGAAATATCTCCAGGGCAGCCTCACCCAGGCCTCAGGGCCAGCTCCATCCTCCTAACAGTCAGAGTTTTTCTTCTGCCCTCACAGTGTGTCTATGTCCTCTTCTAGGGGGCCGGGGAGTCAGCGTGGGCCCCATCCTTAGCAGCAGCGCCTCGGATATCTTCTGTGACAACGAGAATGGGCCCAACTTCCTCTTCCACAATCGAGGTGATGGCACCTTCGTGGATGCTGCAGCCAGTGCTGGTGAGTGAGTGAACCCAGCCCTGCTCTGTGCCCCCCACGGAGGTTGCCCCTAGCCCACCCGCAGCATAGTCACTCAGGTCTCAAGTCATTACCTGCACCACACTCTGGCTGGACCACAGGAGATGTTCACTGCCGGCTGCCAGAGAGCAGACCATTACCTATTGTCCAGCAACTAAAACTGGCCCATATTCCTCTGAGTCCTGCCTACTATGGTCTCTCAGCATCAATTTCTCTTCCAAGTTGCCTTGTCCCACCTTGGCCCCCTCCCACAAACTAAACAAAAACTTCACTTGAACCCACTGGCTGTTTATTGAATCCCTGCTAAGTGCCAGACTGTTGTTTGGAGCTGAGGAAGCTGACCTGAATAAGGCCAAGACCCCACACATAAGGCTCTGGCATTCTGGAAGGGGAAACATATATAAACAAACAGCTATAATACAAATTAGGATAAAATCCTTGCAAGTTAGTACCCCCAGGCTCCCCATTCTGCCTCTCTTTGTGCTCATCCCTTATCGCCTCAGGGCCTTTGCACCTGCTATTCCCTCTGCCTGCTCTACCTGCAAAACTTCTGTCTACCCTTCATCACTCAGCTCACAGGTCACCTCTATGTAGTCTTTCCTGATCCAGCCTCTGTACTGCCTGGCCGAGCTTAGACTTCTCCTCTTAGTTCCCTATACCCCTTGACATATCTTTCACTCAAGCCTCTACGTAGACATAATAACTTTCCTGTGAGCTCTACATGGCCTAAAGCATTATTCTGTTCATGCATGGCAGACAGTGTTCACCCAGTCATTCTGCTATGTATTCTTAAAATGTGTAAATGTAATCAAACTACTAATCAGGCTGTCCCCCAAACACTTCTTCCTACCCATTTCCTTCCCATCTTGTCAGTGACTAGAAGGTTTTATTTCACCTCTTTAGAGGCATTAGGAGGCCCTGTTGGCACAGTGGTTAAGAGCTACAGCTGATAGTCAAAAGGTCAGCAGTTCAAATCTACTAGATGCTACTTGGAAACTCCAGAGGGCAGTTCTACTCTGTCCTGTAGAGTCATTACCTGTTGGAATAGACTCGACAGCAATGGGTTAGAGGCACTGGGAGGAGAGCTGAGATCCAGAGGAAGAGGCAGGTGGGGAGCTAGATACATAAAGTCCTAGAGCTCATGCTGACAGGTAGCATCAAATCCCTAAGCATATGCCCATTCGATCTCTTTGACATAAGATTACTTAACCCCTCCAGCTTTCTGCTTGAAAGTCCCCATTTGGGGGAACTCCTGTTCAGGACCCCCAGCTTGTTGCCAGCCAGACCCTGATGGTTTCCTTACCCTCATCCCCTTCCCTGGCAAAGCTCCAGCTCCCTGTTTGTCCTCCCACCCAACTCACCTCCTACTGCTCTACTCTCATTGCTGAAAAATCATAAAGCAAGGAGCAGGGTAGGAAACCTAGAGGATTTGGTGAGGTGTTAAAAAGAGATGGGAGCAGAGGCGAGTGAACAAGTTGGAGCGGGAGAAGGTACCAGGCAGGAGGAGAGAGGAAAGGTGCTAGGCCCGTAATTGAAAGTCAGAATGATTGCAGGGGTTTAACAAGACGTGTCAAGAGGGCATTCATCACCCAAACAGATGCTGCTGTGAAATGCAGCCTGGCACCGATTATTCCCGCGAAAGGGAACCAGCTCCTTGTCAAGGTGCCTCATAGACAGGAGAGAAATGGGCCAACACAGAAGGCCACCGACATTTGGGCTGGCGGATGTTGCCCAGAAGGCATGGGGTATTAACCCTGGGGGTTCGAGGCTGCCCCACTGCTTTGCAAACTCTGCCACTGAATCCTGGATCTCACTGTATCCTCTCTGCTGGGCCCCCCTAGATGGTTTCTTCTCCCTAGGGGATGCTGAGGCCCTGAGGTTCTTACAGATCACAGCCCCACCTTCTCCCAGCTCATGCCCCCTCAGGATACTTTGCAGCTGGAGAGAGCCCTCTGTCCCCTGGTGTCTGTAATACCAACTCTCAATATATTGTCCTATCACTCATCAGCTCTGAGAGCCTGGCAACCAGCAGTGGTTGTCCTCAGGAAGTCAGTGAGGAGTGAGTGGATTCATAGCCTCTCAGCTCTGTGCTTGGCCTGAGGGAGCATGTCTACCTGTGGTAGCCAGGGACACAGGCCATCACTCTACACAGAGCTATCCCCATGTCCCCCAGGATCAGTGAAAGCCTGGGGACACTGGCGGGTGCAGGGTGATATAAGCATGTTACATGGGTCACACCAGCTTCCTCCTGGAGCTCTGGAGGCACGCTGCTAGTTTCTCTGTCACAGCTGCACTGTTGCCTCTGCCACCAACGTCCCCAGTTCACTTCTGTCAAATTACTTGTGTCTGTTCATTCCTTCAGCAAGTATTTAGTGGGAACTGCAAGGTGACAGCAGCCCCTGAGACAAAAGCTGAGTGCATGTGGGTGAACAAAATAACCAGCCCTGACCCCAAGGAGGGTAAGGTCTGGTGGGGAAATTGAGCTCCAAACAGGCAAACCACAGAAGAAGATAGTTGCCTATCAGAATAAAGGTGATGAAAGAAAAGAAGAGGAGGCTGTCAGGGTGGTGTGGTGTGGGACTGTGTGGTGTGGGACTGTTTGCTGTGGGAAAGGCTTCCCGGGGGGAGGCATTCTAGCTGAGAGCAGAAGAACTCAGAACCATGTAACCAGGAGCTGGGGAGGAGCACTGCAGGTGGAGGGAGACCTGCATGATGGGGGGAAGAGCTTGGTTCATTTGAGGAAAGAAAGGGACATGGGGTAACCAGGACATGGTGAATAAGAGGGAAGGCCACTGGGTAAGACGGTGAGGTGGGCAGGAGTGCCGCCAGACAGGGCCCGTGATCCCTAGTCAGGAGTTGGAACTTGCCCCAAGAGCACGGGGGAGCCGCTGGTCAATGTAAGCTCAAGAGTGGCACCATCCTATTAATATCTCCCCAGGGCCAGATGGGAAACCCTGGTGATGTAGTGGGTTAAGTGCTATGTCTGCTAACCAAAAGGTTGGCAGTTCAAATCTGCCAGACACACCTTTGGAACTCTGTGGGGCAGTTCTACTCTGACCTCTAGGGTCGCTGTGACTTGACAGCAGTGGTTTTTTGGATTTAGTGGCAGATGAGGGTGGCTGAAAAGGGCTTTATAAACCAAAACCAACCCACTGCCATCAATTCCAACTCATAGCAACCCTATAGGACAGAGCAGAACTGCCCCATAGGGTTTCCAAGGAGCACCTGGTCAATTCGAACTGCCAGCCTTTTGGTTAGCAGCCAAGCTCTTAACCACTGCACCACCGGGGCTCTGAAAGGGCTGTAACCCTCCCGAATTTCCACCAGTGTCTTTCCCTTCACCCTAACCCATGCTTCCCCAAAACCTAGTGAAAACAGTGTGCCTGCTGGACAAACATACCTTGACGACAGTCTCTGGTCCCCTTTGCAGCCAGATGGCCACTCCCCCTTCCACCCTGTGGGGAAATTCTGAGACCCTGGCTGCATCTCCCTCACCTACTCCCAGTAGGGCAGGGACAGCAGAAGGTCACCCACCACTGTTGCTCCTCATGGAGCTTGAGCAAGGTGACTGTTGGTGGAATGTACAAGGGACAGTGACCTGAGGGCTCCTGCTGTTCCCCCTGCAGGTGTGGACGACCCGCACCAGCACGGGCGAGGTGTGGCCCTGGCTGACTTCAACCGGGACGGCAAGGTAGACATTGTCTATGGCAACTGGAACGGCCCCCATCGCCTCTACCTGCAGATGAGTGCGCACGGGAAGGTCCGCTTCCGGGTAAGAAGGAGTCTCGTCCTTCCTTCCCTCCGCAGACCCAGCCGCTCTGCTCTCAGCCCTGTGCCTCCCACCAGGCTAAGGGGGGCCTGTGCCTTTCCAGGGCCCCCACAGAGAGGTAGAGGACATGTGACAATGGAGGTAACCTCATGGGACGTGGCCGACTTCAGCCTGGTCTACTGTAAAGACTCTAGGACTTGGGGCAGAAAGAGCCCATGGACAGAGCAGGGAGACCCTCAACCCCCATGGCCAGGGGCAGGGCAGAGGAGCTGACAAGGGCCCTGTGAGGCCTGGGCCTCATCCTCTGGGTCAAGGAACATCATTCTTAGTGGCTCCCGAAATTCCTCCTCTGTAGTCCTTGGCCTGAGCTTGCCAAACTGAGGATTCAAGCCAAGGCCATGGGGGGAAGAGTGAGTAGGAGCGGGGAGCAAGGGAACTTAAGGCTGCAGAGCTCCCAGCAGCTGTCTTTAAGGCCAAACAGATGGTGGGCAGGGGGCTTTCATTTCCAGCCCCCCTCAACATCTCCTCCTTGAGCTGTCAGTGGGCTGTGATGCCAAGAATCCTGCAGGGCTGTCTGGTGGCAGTAGCAGAGGTGCCACCAGCATGGTAAGCTTGAGTTTAGGCTTTCTCAGTGGAGGGCAACGCAGGGCCTGCGGCCTTTGCACCTGACCTCAGGGGGTCAAGTTGCTCTGGAGGTACCTGGGTCTTGCCAAAACCCCAAGGGAGTAAGAAAGCTTTTGCTCTTTGGCCTCTGTAACCATGGAGAGGCCACCACTGTGAGCTCTCTCCCCACTAGTCGGCCACTTTGGGTTGCTTAGGCCCAGCACCCCCTCCTCATCTTTGGAGGGGGAGGGGCGTCTGAGCTCAGAGCATGATTTTCCTGGATGATTTTCCTTTTCATGTGCCTTTTTATTTTAACCCCATAGTTCTCAGCCAGGGGCAATTTTGCACACACCCTACCAGGGGTATTTGATAATGTCTGGAGACATTTCTGGTTGTCACACAGGGAAATCTACTGACATCTCATGGGTAGAGGCCAGAGATGTGCTAAACACCCTACAGTGCACAAGCTAGCCCCCCACAACACAGACTTATCCAGCCCAAAACATCAATAGGGCCGAGGTCAAGGAACCCTGTTAACCCCCTGCTGGCCTGCCCCAGAGCTCACAGGAGCAATAACCATAACCATAAACGCCCCATTTGTCAAGTGCCTTCTGTGTGCCAGGAACCGTGCTAAGTGCTGTGCATTTATTATCTGGGAAGCCCAGGCATCCAGTGGGGTGACCCCAGGGGGCTCTGTAGGTTTCCATTTTCATAGGATCAATAAAATAATAATGAGCTAAAGATCCTTGAGGTCTCTTTGTTCCCCAGCTCTTAAGGCTTTGCTTAGTGTGGCCAACTGGCCAGGCTCTTAATCAGCCTCATTACTGCGCTGATGGGGACAACCTCTCCCTGGCTGCCCCAGAACAGGCACCTTGCCAGTTGTCCAGGGCCAGCCCATTCCTGAAACACAAGGCCCAGTGTAGGGAAGCCCACCTACCCAGAAACACCGACTGTGCCCTTCTCAGCCATCCCAAGGGGTCCACAGGATGTGGAAAGTCTCCCAGGGTCTCAGAGGGACAAGCCCACCTATACCCACTAAAAAACCAAACCCACTGCCTTCAAGTCGATTCCAACTGATAGAAACCCTATAGGGTAGGATTTAGGCTTTCTCAGAGTAGAACTGTCCTACAGAGTTTCCAAGGAGTGCCTGGTGGATTCACATTGCAAACTTTTGGGTTAGCAGCCGTAGTACTTCACCACTATACTACGAGGGTTTCCAGGACACCTATCGGGGATATGTTCAGAAAGCACTGCTGTCCTTTCATTTTAAAGATGAACCCCACACCTGGGGCCCTTTCCCAGATCTGCCCAAAGTCCTGAAAGCACTTTGGGGCCCCAACTGGGCTATTTGGGGTCCCAGGTGTATCTCGTACTCCAACTTCCCAAAGCAAGTATCTCAAAAAAAAAAAAAGTGGCAGGAGGAGCTCCTTAAAACTTAACACAGGCAGCACAAACCACAGCTAAAGGCAGTCCCCACGGTGTCTGGATTGCCAGATTGCTCAGGTTGCAGTAGTGAGCTGTTTAGCTTCCGTCAGTGCCAAGAGTTTTACATACATCACCCCATGTAGTCCTCACAGCCTATTATTATCTCTGTGTTACTGATGAGGAAAGTGAGATTCGAGGGGCTGAGCAACTGGCCTCAGATTACACAGCCAGCCAGCTGAAGGGCCCGGATTCAAATGCACAGCACCTGTGCCCCACCTGGCTTCCTGCTGTCACGGTCCTGCTCATTAGCCGTGACTATGGACAATCCGTCTCCCTCTCTAGGACTCAGTGACCTCACCTGTAAAATGGAAACACTAAATGTCTGCCCTGCCTCACAAGACAGACAGAAGGGTTAAGTGCTCAGAACTAAATGATGGGTAAAGAGCTTCACTTTGCTGCTGTGCCTTGTGACAGTTAAACTTGCTTAGTTCTATAAGCAGCCCAAGGTCCATGTGGTCCTAAACACATGGCCTCTTGTCAGGAAGTTGACAGAGGAGGTGTTGGGCAGGCTCTGTTGTATCTCTGCGCAGCCCCCTGTTCCCATTAGAAGAGAACAGACCACTGGCTCATGCCACTTGTCCTCCATGTCCGTCCGCTGACCAGCAGCCCTCTCTCCTGCCAGGACATTGCCTCGCCCAAGTTCTCCATGCCGTCTCCTGTGCGCACGGTCATCGCTGCCGACTTCGACAACGACCAGGAGCTGGAGATCTTCTTCAACAACATCGCCTACCGCAGCTCTGCTGCCAACCGCCTCTTCCGGTAGTGGCTTCAGCCTGGCTCCTGCCATTACCTCTGGCAGCCGGGCGAGGACTGCAAGGAAGGTTTAGGAACCAGACAGAGAGGGCTCCCAGGGCTGGGGAATCAGTGACGAGGTTGAAGGAGGTCCCCTGATGGAGGAACAGAAAGAAAGGGGAGAAGCAGAGATTGAGCAAGGCCTGCAGGGGGCTGGAGGGAGTCCTGGGCAAGGAGCGGGCCTCTTGCGGGTGCGGGGAAACATGGTCCAAAGCGTGCCCAGAAGCCGAGATCCACAGGACAGAAACCCACATTACCGCAAGCAGGGTTACAGTGTCAAATCTGTTTGGTAAACCAAAGTTAAACAACGGGTTTATTTACTCTGCGACTTCTCAGAGCCTTTAAAATGCCCGTGAGTATTTTTACCTTCCAAAAGGAGGATAGAGTATGGCAAACAGATTGAATCACAGACACTTCTTTCAAAGAATGTCTCTTGGGGTTAGTATTTTGCAAAATATCCTTTGGGGGAGGCTGGCTGTGACAGTGCAACAATAGACAAAGAAAGGCAATGCAGACATATAGAAGGAAGCTGTAAGCAAGTGCCGTGTCCAGGGTGCAAAGTCTGGGTTTTGTGAGGCGACACTGCCAGCAGAATCACCGGAGCACTTATGCCAAACGCAGAGTCTCAGGGCCCACCTGGGATCTCCTGAACCCAACTCTCGGGGCTAGGGCCAGGAATCGGTGATTTTCACAGGTGCAACTAGGCACCAGGTGGTTTTTTTTCTCACTTGTCTGAGAAGCACTTTTAGGGAACCAACTTCAGGGCCCTTGTGACTTAAGACTTTCCTGGCTGTGGCCTGCAACATGCTGATGGGAGGGTTCAGGACCAGGTGGGGAGAGGAGGTGGGGCAAGCACTTTGGGTCCAGGAAATGGGCCTCCTCACCTGCCAGGCGCCCCAAGGCCCCCACCCCTCTTAGAAAACGGCAAGAGCTGTGACTGAAAGTATTTTAAAATATAATTATTAAAGCATCAATCATGACTGGATGTAATCACCCCCCGAAGGCACCAGATTTACTAATTAGGTGCCTTGCAAAAAGCTTATTCACAACTTCCAGATTAATTGCAGAAGATCAATTGCTCGTTAACAGAGACGCTGCTTTCCTTCTCTGGTTGATAAAGTGTCACTCTCCGGGACCCCAAACACCAAGGAGTCTAGTGCTCGCACTTCTGCAGCAATCCCCAGGCACTGCCCTGGCCTCCTGCTACTCAGACAGCACCCACTGTCCATGGAGCAGGCCTGTGTATAACCGTGGGCCACCCAGTGTAGGCTGGAAGGAGGACAGGTTCTCCATGGGGTTAGTGTGTTGACTTACACAGAGCAGTGCAGAAGCCACTTCCCAGGTATGTGGCTGTGCCCCAAGTCCCCGTGGCAGATGGCTGGGTCCTGAGCAGGCACTGGAAAGTCAGAGAGGGACCATAGCTTGAGCTGCCACTCTGCTGCGGGTCGGGAAGCTGCAACCCCACCTGCGCCACTTGGCAAGGGCTTTGCACCTGTCACTGAACAGAACATCTTGGACTCCTTGTCCTGGTGCTCCCTGGGACACACCCAACACCAGGGACTCAAAATCTCTGTGTGTTTGCATCTCTAAGTCTTTTGGCGACACCTAGGGAAA
Organism: Heterohyrax brucei; assembly: GCA_028571685.1. NCBI lineage: Eukaryota > Metazoa > Chordata > Mammalia > Hyracoidea > Procaviidae > Heterohyrax > Heterohyrax brucei. The sequence continues at coordinate 34,480,240 of CM053154.1, forward strand.
TGTGCAAGTCCCAGGATGGTGTAAACAGTTAACACACTCAGCTCTTCACCCCAAGTTGGGAGTTTCAAGTCCATCCAGAGGCACTTAAGAAGAACCAATGATCTACTTTTGAAAAATCAGCCTTAAAACCCCTGGGAAGCACAGTTCCACTCTGACACCCTCGGAGTCACCATGAGTTGCTGTCAACTGAATGGCAACCAGTTAGGGTAACCAGGAATTCATCACCCATACCAGGACACTTAGGAAAGGGAAAAGGGGCCAACAGACATGAATGGATACTGTCCCAGGCCAACCAGGACACGTACAGTCACCCAACTTACACATCTAAACCTCCTCTGATCTGTTCCCATCTCCCCATCCTTGTACATTCCCAATCCCTGCACCCAGGCAACGACCCCCTGTCTCCAGTCTTGTGGGGCCAGTTGCTGAATGTACAAATCTGGCTGGCCACAGCCCTCTTCCACTGAACTTTTTAGAGCTTCCCATGGCCTTCAGATTAACCCACACTCTTTTATATGACCCACAAAAGCCAACTGTCATCATGTCAGTCTTGACCTGTGATGACCCCATGTGGTCAGCATACAGCCCTGCTCCATGGGGTTTTCAGTGGTTGGTTTTTCAGAAGGAGACTCTCAGGCCTTTCTTCCAAGGCACTTGTGGGTGGACTCGCACCTCCAACCTTTAGGTTAGCAGCAAAGTGAGTAGACTGTCTGTGCCACCCAGGGACTCCACAAGACCCTGCTTTTGTTCCAGCCTCCTCCCTGTCCACTTCCCCTTTTGCATCTAAGCACCAGACATACCAGGCTGACTTCAGTCCCGGCTGTGGGGCCTGGAAACACTGCCTACACCCTCTACCCCTTCATCTGAGGAATCGCAGATTCGCTCACTGTTCTGATCTCAGTTTAACTGGCCCTTCCTCTCCTCTCCGAAGCCTTTCCTAACTGCCCACACCTAAATGACCTCCTCCCCCTGACCTGGTTCTGTGCTCCCCTCATGCCTACTCTCCCTGTTGGCCATTACCACTCTGCATCATGACCCCTGTGGACCTGACAGCAGCCTTCTAGGACTCTGAACCCATCCTTCCATATCCCAAGGCCCCGCACAGTGCCCAGCACGCAGTACTTGCTGCATAAGATTGCATTGTTAGCAATACGCATTACCCTCGGGCCCGTTCTGATTTGTGACATCTCCATGTGTGTTGGAAGAGAACTCTGCTCCATGGAGATTTCAATGGCTGACTCTCTGAAAATAGATCAAACTAGGCTTTTCTTCTGAGGTGCTTCGGGGTGAACTCAAACCACTCATCTTTCCGTTAGCAGCCCAGCACATTAACTGTTTGTACCACCCAGGGACTCCTGGGTTTTATCCTTCAGAACCCATGACTCTTTTAACTGCATTGACACCCGAACCAAGCGGTGTCTCTGCCCAGCTGTGGCAGAGTCTGCAGGACATGTATGTTCAAAGGAACCGTGGGTATTAGCAGGCGTAGGCTTGCACACCTACGGCAGGTGCACACACACGCGGGTACACTGTCTCAGCCTGCACACATGCCTGTGCTCAGCATAGATGCTCCATGTGGACAGAGGACACACTCATGGGGTGTCAGTTCAAGCCTGCAGATAGGCTGCAGTCCTGCAGTGCTCTCTGCCCTCCAGCCACTGGGGCCTCCAGCTCAGGGGAACCCAGCCCCTCCCACAAAGCACCGTCAGCCATGTCACTGCCCACCAGTTGCCCTCTGTGAGTTGAGCGGACAGCAGCAGGCTGCAGAGGTGGCAGGGAGCTCCATTACGCTCCACACATCCAAGGCAGAGCACCCGAGATAGTGAAGGGGAGAAACAGGAGGAGAGGAAGCAAGGTAAACCACATCATCAGCATTGAGCTCAGTGTGAAGGAAGAGCAGGACTTTTACAGTGGAGTTTTCTGAAGCAAATATTACCAAGATTCAGTGTTCAAAACAGACAGGACCCCTGAAACCCAGAAGGACCCTGCCCTCCCTTTGTCTCTGGAATCTATCCACGTATCCCACAGACATGTGCTTGGAGCTTCGGAGAGCCAGGCACCGTGTTAGATGCTGTGGGCGATGCAAAGATGAATAATGTATAGTCCCAGCCTGCACTGAGCTCACAGTCCACCCGGGGAGATAAGATGCTTTCACACCGAGCTTAACACAAGGTAGAACGTGATAAAGGCCATGAAAGTGATAAAGGCAGAGCAGGAGGGATTGCTTCTAGCGGGACCAGGAGAGAAGGTTTGAAGGAGATGGCATTTGAGCGAGGTTTGAACCCTGGGTAGGACTTAGAACTGGGAAACCCAGGGAACACTTGGAAGAAAGTGAAGGTCAGTTGAAAGAGGTGTTGTCTCTGCACCTTCTCCATCCATCAACTGCCCTGCCCCAGGCTGTCTATAATTCATCCATTAGAGAAGGAAAAAATCAATATTCATCAACATAAATTAAAACCAGGAAAGGGACAATCAGGGTGTAGGCAGGGTCTGTGAGCAGAGTGGCTCCATGGGCATCCAGGGGACAACCTGGGCACAGCGGGGCCTGGGACTGCTCGGTGGACAGAGGATGGAGCCAGTGGGCCTCCAAGTCCAGGGCCACCGGGGGCCTGGCCAGCGTTCCGTGAATGCACAAACAGCCTTGTCTCCTCTCCCAGTGTCATCCGCAGGGAGCACGGAGACCCCCTCATCGAGGAGCTCAACCCCGGTGATGCCTTGGAGCCTGAGGGCCGGGGCACAGGTGAGAGGCTTGGGGCTCTGGCCTGTGCTCCCCTGCCTCAGCACTGTTGATGTCCTGGGGTGAGGGCAGGAGGTGTGGAGCAGGGACCCCACACCCAGCTCCCCTCGCTTCCTCTCCTGCCCTGCTGCCCTGAGGGTCGAGGGTAAGAGCAGAGGCAAGGCTTCCCTGAGGGGCTGCAGGGGGCATGGGGACCCATGGGCACAGCTCCCAGGTGATGCTTTCACAAGGGGGATGGAAAGGAGTGGAATGACTCCCTTCTGCTCCCAGACAGGACCATCTGCTCTGACCCTCTCTGGGCACTCAGCTTGGTGTCAGAGGTGGTACACTGGATCAGGAGGCACAAGACCCAGTTCTGCCATTGCTTCCCTTCAGGGTCTTGGAAAAGTGATTTCATTTTCTGGGGCTTGTTTTCCACATCCATAAAATGGGGGCAATTATATCTGCCCACCCTCAGCTCTCTGGGTTGTAATGAGGCCCAAAAGGAGGGCATCTTCAAACATTTGCTAAATTGACAAAAGCTGTACCAGTATAACCAAACACACTGCTGTCTCATAGTGACCCCATGGGGTTTCCACGGCTGCAAATCTTCATGGAAGCAGCCTGCCACATCTTTCTCCCACGGAGCTGCCCAAGGTTCTGAACCACATGCCTTCTGGTTAGCAGCCAGTTGCTTTAACCACTGTGCCACCAGGGCTTCTATAAAGAGTGGTTTGTTGTTCAAAACATAATAGAAAACCAGAAGTGCTCCTGCTCTGACCATTTGCCCATACCTTCCCTGTGCAAAAGTCCAGGAGGAGGGAATGAAACTCCCTTTCCAGACACTCTTATTAGAAGCCAGAACTACCCAGTACAATTCACACACACGTAATTCTAAGAGGTTGGTGATATCACAGGCATAGAAACTAAGTTTAGTGACTCACCTGAGCTCACACAGCTGGGGCTTCCAGGCCCAGTCTCCCCACCGCCCCATTCCCCAGCACCATGTCGTTTCTCTCAGCCTGCCCTCCAGGCTTAGGGCTGCGGGCACTCCTCCTGGCTGACAGCCCTCTGTGTGCACAGGTCTCCTGGCCCTTGGGCAGGAGTGAAATCCCTGTCGTTGCAGGGGGCGTGGTGACAGACTTTGATGGAGACGGGATGCTGGACCTCATCTTGTCCCACGGAGAGTCCATGGCTCAGCCGCTGTCCGTCTTCCGGGGGAATCAGGTGTGCTGGCCTGGCTAGGGGTGGACAAGGTGGTGGAAATCCCAAGGCCTCTTGGAAGCGAATAAACTCAAAGCAATGCAGGGAAACCCCTCTGCCATCCTTCACTGCCACTTCTCCAAAAACTGGTTTCCCTGGGTCTAGAAGCTTCTGTGCCCTCCTTTCCAGGACCTGTCTTTGCCTAGCTAACCTTCCCTGCCCGGCTGCTTCCTGCTCTGTCTTTCCTCCGCCCTTCTCTTTCTCCCTCCTCCCTCTTTTCACTGTCCATCAGCCTTCCCCACCCCCCCCCGCCCTCCCCGCCCCCACGCTGTGCCCCATGTCTGCTGTTTGCCTTCCTACAGGGCTTCAGCAACAACTGGCTGCGAGTGGTACCTCGGACCCGGTTTGGGGCCTTCGCCAGAGGGGCTAAGGTTGTGCTCTACACCAAGAAGAGTGGGGCCCACCTGAGGATCATTGATGGGGGCTCGGGCTACCTGTGTGAGATGGAGCCTGTGGCACACTTTGGCCTGGGTAAGTTGGGGCTCTTGGGAGGCAAGGAGCTGCTATTGACCAGCCAAGTGCCTTCGAGTCGGATCCGACTCATGGGTGACACCATGGGTGACAGTGGGTCCTAAAACTGCATTTGCAGTGCTGAGTGCTTCAGGGACCCGCAGCTGGGGCATCTTCCAGGGACCGTGTTATGAGTCGACTGTGACTTACGGCAACCCCGTTTGCATCCAAGTAGAACTCTGCTTCACAGGGTTGTCAGCGGCTCATATTTCAGAAGTAGATCACCAGGCCGTTCTTCCAAGGTGCCTCTGAGTGGCCTCCAACCCCAATGTCTGGGTTAACAGCCAAGCATGTCTGCTATTTGTACCACCCAGGGACTTGAGCTCGAGGTAAAGGGGGCCCACAATGCTGCCTTGTCTTCATGCCACACCCCTTGTCTCAGTCATGGCAGTCCACCTCAGGGTCACAGTATTTAATCCTCCATTTGGCCAAGGCCAAGGCCTTGTTCTTCAAACATTGGCCTGCACCCCACTTAACAAGACCAGCTACTTCCCTGACCTCTTGGAAAATGGCTCAATGGTTACATTTGAGTGTCTTTCAACCCCCTGGTGTTTTCCCTCAGATAGAAGGTTTGGGAAGCCATGTGTTCTCCATGAGAGTGATATCACTCCCAAAAACTGACTTTCGGGTAAAAAAACAAAAACCAAACCTACTACCACTGAGTCAGATCCAACTCATAGCGACCCCAGAAGTCAGCATAGAACTGCTCCATAGAGTTTCAGCAGCTGGCAGATTTGAACTGCTGACTTTTTGGTTAGCAGACATAACACTTAACTCACAACGCCACCAGGGTTCCCGACTTTTAGATAAGGAATGCGAAAAATCTTAGTCTTTTTTTTAATAAATGTAAAATCACAGATATACAGTATACTTGTAGTGTTAGTGAGATACCACTACACACTTATTAAATGAAACTAAACCAACCCCACTACCATCAAGTCATTTCCAACCCTAGCAACCCCATAGGGTTTCCGAGCCTATAAATCTTCACGGGAGCAGACTGCCCTGACTTTCTCCTGCAGAGAGACTCGTGGATTTGAACCACTGACCTTTTGGTTAGCTTTACCAACACAGTTGTTAGAACAGCTAAAATAAAAGACAACAGCAAATGCCAGCAGGATGTGGAGAAATGGGATCTCTCATAGCTCGCTGGTGGGAATCCAAGACAATACAACCACTCTGGAAAACAGTGTGACAGTCTCTTTAAAATATATATATGTATGTATGTATGTATATATATATATGTATGTGTGTATATATATATATGTATGTATGTATACAACTGCCACATGGCTCAGGAAATGCACTCTTGGGCATTTGTTCTTGTTGTTAGGTGGTGTTGTGTTGATTCCAACTCATAGCAACCCAGCGTGACAGAGTAGAACCATCCCAGGAAGTTTTCTAGACCGCTGTCTTTACAGAAACCAATGACCAGGTCTTTTCTCCTGCTGAGCTGCTGGTGGGTTCAAACCACTAACCTTTCTGTTAGCAGAGGAGGACTTAACCATCACACCACCAGGGCCTCTCCCTGGGCTCTTATCACAGACAAATGAAACTTAGCTCCATGCTCAAAGCCCTGTACACAACTGTCGTGTGTTCATATCAGCTCCATTTGTAATAGCCAGAAACTGAAAACAACCAAAAGGCACCTCACGAGATGAACAGTTAAGCCAGATGTAGTGCATCAATACCACAGAACCCTAAAACCAAACCCACTGCTGGCGAGTCAGTTCCAACACATAGCAGCCCTACAGGAGAGGCTGGAACTGCCCATAGGGTGTCCAAGGAGCGGCAGTACTCAGCAATACAAAGGAACCAACTACTGACACACACAACAATTCAGATGAGTCTCGAACAACCAATGGCGAGGCCAGTGCTGGGGCTGCATTCTCCTCCCTGTCCCACAGGTCACCTCTGCTCTTTTAAGTTGTGTGTGATGGGCCTCACTGAGTCCCTTCCCTGGTCAGATCTGCCTCTGGCAGCACCTATGTGCTTCCTCAACTGGGTAGCTCACCAGGAGGGGCAAGAGCTTCTGTGCCTTCTAGCCTGCCTGCCATCCTCCAGGTTACAGGTTATGGACACTGCCCCTAGTTGAGGACCCCTCAGGACTGCCAGGCCCTCACTGTTTTGCAAAGCCACCAGATTTGTTCTTTGTCTGAACACTGGCTCAGACTGCCCCAAGGGCCCCCCTGCACGATCCCCACCCAGAGAGGCTGCCCAAAGGCTGCTCTTGAGGACTGTCCCTGCGGGTCAGCCTCAGTGTAGGGCCTGGGCAACTCAGCAGGGTCAGCATCCCCAGGAGGGGTCAGGCAGGCTCCATGCCTGCAGCTCCAAGGCCCTGAGCAGTCCCCGAGGAGTCCTTTCAGGGAGGGAGTGCAGCCTGGCCCTTCTGATTGGTGGAGAAGCCTGCAGTGGAGCAGGAAGAGAGGGAGATGCCCGGATGGCAGAAAAGAATCTATCAGGAATAGCAGGCAAGAGACAGAGGGAGATATCCATAAGATGGAAAAGAAACACTGTCGGCTCATAGTCCAGTGAGGAAGGCAGGTGAGCACAAGAATTCTGACACTGGCAGATTTGGAGGCCCCACCATCCCGGCCCAGTGGCCAGGAGAGGACAGGGCAGGAGACCTTAGTTCTGCTCCAGGGCACCTTTCCCCAGGAAAGGGGACTACACCTAGGCCCAGAAGGAGGACAGGAATTTAGAAGGTGTGGGTGGGGACTGAGGAAAGCTATATTTAATGCAAGCAAAGAATGACAAGGGGAACGAGACCTGAGCGTGAGGCAAGGAACAAGGTGACCCGGCCTTCAGAGCCAGGCCAGAGAGGGGAGGCGGAACTCAGGGAGGAAGGGAGTTGTGGAGGAAACCCGGGAGCCACTGGCCGGGACTCTGTCCTGGAAGCAGCACTTGTGACTGTTTTCAGCAGCCTTTATTTTTTTCTGATTTAAGAGTAATGCATATTGATTTTGGAAAATAAGAACATATAGCAGACATATTTTAAAAAGCAAGTAAAAATCACCACTATGTTTGGAATATTAAATACAAAGTAAATATTTTTCCCTTCTCTTTCCCCTAATACCATTGATTCATTTATTCTGTACATACGAGGTCTGACAATGAAGTCCGCAAACTTAATTGTTCTACATGCTACATACCTCATTACTGAATGTCACTATGGTCACTTTCAAAGTGCTCCCCTTGGGAAGCTATGCACCGACACCAGCACCTAGTCTACCCTTCAAATCAGTTTTGGAACTCTTTCTGGAATGCCCTTTGCATACAGTGGCACAGTGGCAAGTTTGCAAACTTAAGTGTATAGTTGTCTGTGAGGGAGTTTTTAGCCAGAAAACAAAAGACTATATTGGAACACTCTCCCTACTCACCTGATCTGGCCCCCAGTGGTTTTTTTCTTTACCTGAAAATAAAGGAAATATTGAAAGAAGACATTTTGATGACATTCAGGACATCAAGGGTAATATGACAACAGCTCTGATGGCCATTCCAGGAAATGAGTTCCAGAACTGCTTTGGAGGGTGGACTAGGCACTAGTGTTGATGCATAGCTTCCCAAGGGAAGTACTTCAAAGATGACCGTGGTGATAGTCAGCAGTGAGGTAGGTAGCACTTTTTCTAGGATGAGTTTTTAACCTTAATTGGCAGTCCTGATATTTACTCAGCACCTACTGTATGCTAAATACTAAGTATTCAAATGTCTTTGCCACTGGTGATGTTACCTTGGGGGGACGGTGAGGAGGAGAAATATATGATACATAATAAGTAGGTAAATTTGCTAAATGTTAGAAGGTGTTAAGTGTTACAGGAAAAACAGGGTAAGGGGACCGGGAGCATGGAGGGGAAGGGGCAGGCAGCAATTTCAAATACAGGTAGTTCCTGACATGCACTGGGGCTTTGCTCCTACAACACCATCCCATGTCACTGCTGACGTGAGTCAAATACCACTTTTTGTTTGGTTTTCATTTGCTCTTTGTCAGTATCTTTAGAAATCGTAACACTGAACATCTTCAGGTGAAGATCTGATAAATGGCAAATTACTTGCTGCATTAATGTATGTGTATTATATTACTAATGATAAAAAATACAGTCATAAGTACAGTTCCAGATAACTCAAATATGTCATAAATTGAGGACAACCTGTACAATAGTCTGCATTGGCCTGTTCATAGTTTTTTGTGCTTTTAATACTCTTTTATTACAGGCAGTATACACAGAAACAGAAACCCTGGGGGTGTAGGGGTGAAGAGTTATGCCTGCTAACCAAAAAGGGCAGCTGTTCAAGTCCACCAGGCTCTCCTTAGAAACTCTGTGGGGTGGTTCTACTCTGTCCTACAAGGTCACTGTGAGTAGGTACCAACCCTATGGCAGTAGTTTAGGTTTGCATTTTTTTAATGCACGGGAATACATTTCTAGCTATATACTATTTGTTTAACAGAAACTATTACACTGTTTCTGTTGTTCTGAAGCTTGCTTTGTCCTCTTAAAACTACACCCTGGTCACCACTGTATTTCTCATTTTCTTTTAGCGCTGCACAGTACTGCACTGGGCTGTGGCAGCATTCTCTAATCTGTTTAGCCAGTCCTCTGTTGATGGGCAGTTCGATTGTTTCCAAGTCTGAGCAGTTTGTTTTGTGTGTCGGGGTAGGGAGGTGGAGAGTCTGAACATGAATCCTAGATAAGCGTGCTGAAGGTTTGCCATAACAGAGAAGTCCTTGGCCCGCCGCCCTGGGCGCTCCCCGTGCTCCCTACACGCCCTAAGCGGCCGTGTGGCTGCTAGCCTGCCTCCCAGAGTCGCTCCCTGCCTCCTCCTGGCTTTGTAGCAAGGTGTGGTGAGTGTGCACCCATGCATGGACACCCACCTATGTGAATGTGATGGCCTGTGCCTCTCTGAAGACACCCGTCTCAGCCTGGCCTTTATCCGTATGCACACTGCCTCCGGCTTGTCGCTGCCCCTGCTCGAGAGCGCCACCTAGTGGTGCTTCTGAGCACACCAGGCCTTGCTCAGCCTGCAGAGGGCAACACCGTTGGTTTGGACCTTCTCATCCTGTGTTCTCTGGATGTTCCCCAGAAGGCCTTATCCTCTTGTGGACACCATCTCACTTTAGCCCTGGCCAAGGTTCTGCATTCCCTGTCCACCTGCCTGGCTCTTTCCCTGTGACCTGTGGGCTGCCCAACCCCCAGTCTCATACACAAACGTTTCTGTTTATAGGCCTTGCTGAGTGACTCTACTAACCCCAATCCTCACATACCCACCCTTCATCCTGGCTTTCCATTTCCTAATTGGGTGCGGGCTGAGGCGGCTCACTACCAAACCCAGCAGATAAAATCAAGCACCAATAATCTACCATAATCTACTTGCTCGGCCAGCCAACCCCAGGTCTTGACAGCCCCCTGCACCTCCCCACCTTCCTTTCAGCTCATTGTTTGCCAGTGACTCAGAGCTGCCTGCAAGCTGGCTGGTGCTCATTTAGGGAAGGAAAATTCAGTGGCCCACATAAAAATTGCTTTATTAAAGTGCAAAAATATTCCACCAACTGTATTCTCACCATCTGTTTTCCTCGTAATTCTTCTGAAAAGCACAATTCTCTGTGCCTCCTTGGCCTCTGTCCTTTAAAAGCTGCCAGAGCAGACTTGCTACTGCTCTTGATCTCACGTCTCTGCTGGTTAATAGGAGGGTAGGGGCTTCTCTCTTAGAGCCTCCCCCTTCCCCACAGATTTAGCAGATGGACCGGTTTAAAGGCTGCAGTTGTACACTGTCTGGGAGCATAGTTTACAGGCAGCCTGGGACAGAGGGAACAGCAGGGCTTGAGGACAGCAGACTGGCTTCCAGTCCTAGCTCACACACTATCTAATCATTTCACCTTCCCAAGCCTCAGTGTCTACATCTGGAGAATGGAGATAAAACACTCTCCTCGTAGAGTCATTCCAAGAATTAGAGTATGCCACACATGTGAAGACTGCACAGGACCTCCCCAGGCTCCTCTCCCACGCCCTACCTAATACATCTTCTCACATTCTGCTTCCCTCACCTTGAACTTCTCTCTCCTTGATCTTCAAACACACCGTGCACTTCAGACACCTCTGACCCTGGGTGTTGCAAACGGTTGAGCACTCAACCATTAACTGAAAGTTTGGAGGTGCAAATCCACCCAGACATCTGTTTCATAAAGGTCACAGCCTTGATAATCTTGTGGAGGACACTTCTGCTCTGTGACACGTCGAGTGGCCATGAATTGGAATCTATTCAGTGGAAACTGGTTTGGTTGGTAGCATGCTGTACTACCTACCTGGTAGTAGAGTCTGCCTCACAGACTCTTATTCCACCTGCAACACCCAAATGAAATGTAATTTTAGCACTCTTCTCTCTCACCCAGTGGTTTCAATGCTATGGACATGTATTTCCAACTTAACGATAGTACAGTTGCTTGGTTCATTGCTCCCATGGGACTCACCCCTTCAAGATGGCAGGGAACATCTCATTTGCTGTTGAGTCCCAGACCCCAGCCTAGTGCTTGGCCTGGGACTGGGCGGGCTGCCGAACATGGGGGCAGAGGAGGGCATTATAATACAGAGAGTTAGTGGGCGTGAGCTTTGGGATGAGACAGAACCCCACTGGGTAATGATGAGCAACACTTCACCTCCCTAAATCTCAGCTTTCTCTAAAAGGGAAATTACAAAAGTAGCGCCTTCCTCATAGACGTGTTTGTAAAGATCCAGTGGACTACCGTCTTAAGGCACTAGGTACAGTGTGGGGCACAGAGTGTCCACTAAATGGTCACTATTATTACCAAAGAAGGAAAGCCCTCTGAGCCCTGCAAGGTGCTCCCACATCTGAAAGAAGCTGGTGATAGGGTGCTGATGACAGTGAACCCGCTGGCACATGAACCCGCTGACAATGAACCCATTCTGGCCAAGAAGGGCTTCCCGGCTCAGGATGGTTAGACCTCTAGGGTAACACCGCCATTCTACAGATGAAGAAACTGAGGCCCAGAGAAGTCAGCCAGCTCATCAGTGGCAGAGGAGACACCATCTCTGGAGATGTGCTCTCCAGGCTTGTTCAGCTCACAGTCCCGGGGGCTCCCCAGGGCTGGAGGAGGAAAGGACGTGCACTTGGAATAACAGAGCCCCAAGGGCAGCATGCCAACTTATGACTGTCTGTGAAGATTTGACGACTCTTCTGGATGATTTGTGCACTTTATGTCTGACTCAAAATGTATTCATGTAACTGTTCTCTTGGCCTTAGGTGAGGAGCATTTGCTTTTTTTGTCTCATTTTCTTATGGTACTTGTTTACCTAACCATGTGCCACCGACTGTGGGCGCCGTGTACTTGAAAAATGCCACACTTCTTGACCCTCATGACACTACTGCGAAAAGATAAAAACATTCCATACCTGATACTCCCAGGCCCGTCTCCACCCTCCTTCCCCAAAAGGAATTACTATAGATTGAGGGAGTGAGGGACAAGAATTTAGGAGAAATAGATCTTATTAAAGCACAATCCAGAAGCAGTGAGGCTAGGCCTGGAGGAGAAGTGTGTGTGAAAAGGGTAATTGAATGGCAGTGTGTGAGTCTCCCCCTGTCCTCGGGGCCTCTCCCCATTTCTGCCCATCCCCTGCTCCCCACAGATCCGCAGGACCAGGGGCTGATCCTCCATGAGACTTCCAAGTGTGACAGCTGGTCCCTGCCCTCATTAACTCACAGCACGACAGGCAGGCAGGCAGGCAGCCTTCTCTGGACATCAGGGGACTACAAGAGAAGAGAGTGGAGCTGGACAGTGTGCTCACAAAATGTGACTTCTTCTGCAAGCCCCACACTGACATCCCAGGGCTCAGGAGGAAAAGGGAAGCAAGAGGGGCATTCCCAGCCACTGGTTCCCTTCCCACCGGGCCATCTTAGCTCTCACTCCCGGAGCGGCGCTGTCTACGCCGAGAAGGAGAAACAGTCTTCACACAGATCCTCCTCCAGATCCAGGCGTGGTTTCCACCTGTCTTGGTCTCCCTACATTACTCTAACACAAATACCACAAGTAGGTGGCTTTATAAAGGAGAAAAATGTATTTTCTCCCAGTCCTGGCAGCTGAAAGTCCAAATCAAGATCTTGGCTGTATTGATTCCTTCCTCGTCTGTAGCCCTGTGTTCCTCCGTTCGTGGCCTTATTTTACCTCCTTTTGTGCTTGCTTTTCTCTGTGTCTGCACTTCTCCTTATAGCTCAGAGCAGTTCAGTTTAGGTCGCGCCCTCCACTCTTAGGGCCTTGTTAACATAACAAAGAAAACCTTACTTCCGCGTAGAATTACATATACAGCTATACCCAAAACCCATTGCAGTGGTGGAGTCCACTCACAGTGACCCTTCAGGACAGAATAGAACTGCCCCTGTATTGTGGATCCGATTCGACGGCACTTGGCTGGCTGTATTGTTTCCAAGGAGAGCCTGGTGGATTTGAACTGCCGGCCGTTTGGTTAGCAGCCATAGCACCAAACTGCTACATCACCAGGTTTTCCACAGGTCTAAGGGTTAGGATTCCAACAGTTATTTTGGGGAGAATGTAACTCAATCCATAACACCAAGCCTCTTCTGATATATGAGAATCCTTTTTACACATCAAAATGGCTCAGACTACTCTCTGCACTAGATAGTAACCGTAGTAAACTACTCAATAATAATGACAAAAAAAAAAATCAAACAACAAGCTTGTTGCCATCGAGTCAATTCCAACTCATAGCAACCCTATAGGACACAGTAGAACTGCCCCATAGTGTTTCCAAGGAGCGGCAGGTAGATCTGAACTGCCAACGTTTTGGTTAGCAGCCGAACACTTAACCACTGCACCACCAGGGCCCAAAAGCTAATATAAATTCAACAGTACCTTAAAGCTTAAATTGTTTTTTAACAGCATGTACACACATTAGGGAAAAAATAGTACTCACACGTGAGTGATACATCACTTATTCATCCCATGAATGATGCTCGGGAGTATAAGGCCTGTGGACCCTCAGCTGACCCTGTGCCCCCAGAGCACCAGGCCCACGGTCTAGTTGCCTCCGGGGTGAGGGAACTGATAAAGAGGAGGACCTGCAGCTCGTTTCTGCCTGCACGGAGGCCAGTGCTCTAGGCAGAGCACTGACATGCTTCTCAGGTGAGAACGGCATGGGAGAACGGCGTCTCCCAGCAGGTGAACACCCCTCAATCCGTCACCATTAGCCTGACCTTGCATGGTGACGGGCCCTGTTTCCTGACGCGGGAGCTGGGACAGGCTTTGACAATACCTAAATACCTGACAAATCTTTCCAGCCAGCTTCCTGTCAATGGTGTTCATGCCACTTCAGGAGTGTCTGCAAACAGATTCACCACAAACTTTCTCCGAGCGGCTCGAGTATCTGCATCAACATCTGAGCTTTGTACAATGGCCTTCTCCTATACCTCCATCTTCCCATCCTTTGTCACTCTCCAGTTTGTAGTTGGAGCTCAACTCCAACACCTCCTCCCCAGAGAGTCTGTCCCTGACCACTCAGACGAAGACCCCTGATACACCCATTTCCTCTTTACCCCACAGCCCTATTTTTTGCTTCTTTACAGAGTAATATCTGACATTACTAATTTGTTTATCAGCTTGCCTGCCACTCTCCATGACAGTAGGACAGGAACATTCCCAGTGACAAAAGAGAGCCTAGCCCGCTAGCAGGGTCTCAGTAAACATAAGTGATATGCCCAAAGTTACACAGCCAATGAGCTGCTGGGCTGAATTCACCCATGGTACCGCCACTACCTCTACAAGAGCCTTGGTGGTGCAGTGGTCAGAGCTACAGCGAGCTATGGCTGCTAACCAAAAAGTCAGTGGTTGAAATCGACCAGCCATTCCCTGGAACCCTGTAGGGGGAGTTCTGCTCTGTCCTGTAGGGTTGCTGATTTGACAGCAAAGGGCATGGGGTATACCACCTCCCACCATGTTTTTTCCAACATGCCGAGTAAGTGGCAGAGCCGGGCTTTGAAGTCAGTACTTCAAAGCAAACCTGCTTACCACCAGGCCCGCCCATCTCCCCCAGACACAGCCTGTGCTAGGTGGCCTATCCACTAGAATGTAAGTTTTAGAATTGCACTGTCCAAAGTGTTAGCCACTAGCTATGTGTGGCTAGTTAAATATAAAGGAATTAAAATTAAATAAAATTTAAACTTCAGTTCCTCACTCACAATAGTCACATTGCAAGTGCTCCATAAGTGCATATGACTAACGGCTACTGTGTTGGGCAGTGCAGATGCGGACTGTCTCTGTCACTGCAGGAAGTTCTATTGGACACTGCAGCTTTGAAGGACAGGGACCTTGTCTGTCTTGTTCCCCATTTTCCTAGCACTTAGTGCAGTTCATGTATTTGATTAAATGGATGACCGGATGAATGAGGGTCACTTTGCTGAGAGGCCCTTGCTCCCTTCGGATGCTCACCCCTTCTCCTGCCTCCCACAGGGAAGGATGAAGCCAGCAGCGTGGAGGTAACATGGCCAGATGGCAAGATGGTGAGCAGGACCGTGGCCAGTGGGGAGATGAACACCGTGCTGGAGATCTCCTACCCCCAGGAGGAGAACAGATTTCAGGACCCAGCCCCACTGGAGGTGAGCAAAGGTCTGCTAACTAGAAAGCCCAAGACCACCCAGGACCCTGGTGACTGAAGCTGGGTTCTGCGTCTCTGTGCAAGTAGCCTGTAAACCCAACCCAAAACCTACTGCCATGGAGTCCATTCTCTGTCTCATAGGGACCCTCTGGAACAATAAAAAGTTTCTTAGCGGAAGGCAAGCCTCATAACAATCCCTCCTACACTATCAACCCACATCTCTCATTTCCTCACAGAAACCCTGAGGTATTATCAGCAACGCAAGTTATTTTTGCACCCATTTCACAAAGGAGAAAACTAAGGCCAAAGATGGAACCCTCCAAGGCCTGTCAGTGTGAGCAGATTTACGAAGTGACCCAAGCCCCCTGCTACCGTCGTGTTCCATTAAGGATGGGGGCTAAGACCCCACAGCAGGGCCCTTGGAGGGCTCTTTGAGGAGTGGCTCCAGACCAGCAGCTGGAGTGCCCTTCTAACTCTGACTTGGCTGGAAATAACAGGAGCCCACACAGAAGGAGGGGATTTATAAGCAGGCTGCTAGCGTAGCTCATAAATCCCAAGGGACGGGGTGAATGGGGACCAAGCAGCTCAAGAGCCTCAGCCCCAGGAGCTCAGGGACCTTTGCTCTAGTGTATCAGTGCAGTAGCTTGGCATGAGGTACCCTTCCCCAGCAGCCCCTCCTATTCATCGGTGCAGACAGTTGACATTTTCGGTCATGTGTAAAATACTATACTCGCAAATGCCCCACCCTGCCACCAGGCTGCCATCTCAGAGAACCCTCATACAGACATCATGGAGCCCCCAGAGTAACTGGGTGACCAGGCTCTCAACTCTCTGTCTTGGCATCAGTGAGTTCAAATCCCAGCCACCAAGCCTTTGGCTTATTCCTCTGCTTAGATGTCCACCCCTTGTCCCAACAGCCCTGGCCAGAAAGCTGGGTGATAGTGAGGCTTGCAGGGTGCTGCCCTCTGAATAGGGGTATGGGCAGTAAGTAGACAACTCAGGCATCTCCAGACCCTCATCACGCTTTTCCCTGACTGGGACCCAACCTCAGTTCTGGGACCAGACTACAGGAGAGATGGGTTCTAGTAAGCATCCCAGCCCTGGCGAAACGGTCACACATGCAGGGGAGTGGACAGGAGTTTGAACCACATCTGTTCCTGAGCTGCCTTCCAGTCTCCTATTCTCAGTGCAAGGCAGGGGGTCCTGGACAGGAGGGACTCCACCAGGTGCAGAGCTAAGAACCACCGCTCATTCTCAAGTCAGGATGACAGCAGCTCTGTGATTGTCAGTAGGCAGGGATATGAGATGACAGCTTTTCGACTGACATGTGTCTGTTTCTACCCACCTTACAGTGCGGCCAAGGATTCTCCCAGCAGGAAAATGGCCATTGCAGGGGTAAGTTGCCTGCAGGCACCAGGGGATGGGACAGAGGCCAGGACCACCCCACCCCCCCCCGGGAAGTGTCAGCTTGAGCCTTGGCAAAGCCCGGGCTGGAGACAAGGCTGTGGAAAGGCAGGACGGGAGCATGTCATTTTGTCCCTGAGGCTGCAGATGCCAAGGCAGCCACCATGTGGCTCCCTGAGGTGGGAAAGATGTTAGCAACCAGCAGGCTGACTCACTGCCATCCTGGACTTGGCAATGTTTCCTTGTCACAAATGCAGAGACAATGAGTGTGGCAAGGGGACAGTGCTCATGGGGAACCTGGCTACTAGAATGCGGTCATAGGGTGGGCATGTAGCCCCCATGGAAGGCTGGCAGCTGTAGCTTGGCCAGTGGTGGAGCAGCAAGTGCAGAGCTGGCAGAAAAGGTTGGATGTCACCAGGGCATTTGGGTAAAGCAGGGAGTGATCATAGTCATAGGACAGAAGGGAGATCACAGCCTTGGGTGGTGGACAGAGGGAGCTGGGGGTGGGGGCTGCAGTAGTACCAGTATGGCAGCTCTGTGATAGCCCAGTGACCTTCTGAAAATCCCCAGGAGCCTGGGAATAGAAAGGGCAGCCTTAGAGAGACTTGGCATCCAGGAGACCTTCAGCGCAATGGCTTTTATCCCCGCAGCCAGTAGGGAGGGGTCAGGGCTAGGATGCCTGCCTCCTTTAGACTCTCTGGCTCTAGACAGACAGTCAGGAGGGCCTCTGAGGAGTGGCCCTTGGAGCTGAGATCTGAAGAAGGAGAAGGACCCAGGCATGCAGAAAGTAGAGAACAGCTTTGCTAGTAAAGGGCAGAGCGGGTGCGGGAAAAGGCAGGGTGTGTTCAAGGAGCAGGATGGAGGCCATGTGCCTGGAAAGGAAGGAGAAGGAGGCTGGGCCAAGTCCAGGAGGGTCTTGCTGGCTCCAGTGAGGAGTCTGGATTCTGTCCTTAGGCCATCTGAAGCAGGAGAAAGACATGATGTGATTCACATTTTTAAAAGATCACTCTGACTACTGAATTACGAAGTAGTTTAGAGGGGAGTGTAGAAACCAAGAGACCAGGCAGGTGGCCACTGCAGCCGTCACTAGGGTAGGTGTCACCCAGTACATAACTCACGATGTCACCTTCCTCATGGTGACAGAATCCTTAGTGATGTTTATTACCAGTTTTGATCACAGAAGAATGCATGATATAGTTGTAAATAGCTTAATCTAATATTCCTTTGATTATATGAAGACTAACAACAACTTGGTTTTGTAAAATCTATCTACACTAAATTACATTTTAGTTATAACATCATTAGTAACTCAGTGGGACCCTTTTTTATATTTCCCTCCCTTTCTTTTCATTACTTCTTTATTCTCAAAATAGGCTCAAAAATAGTTATTGCCATGCCATCATAGCTGAAACACCAGAAAACTTGACAAAATCAATGACTGTAAAACGTCAGCACCACATGCTAAGTGACACGTGCAGATGGAACAACTTGATTCAAAGCAGCCTTGTAATTGAGTAATAACGACAGCTCTGACGACAGCACATCAGAACATTCCCAAGGTGGATTATCGTAGGGGTTAGCCTTGTAGATGTACTGACACGTGTCAGCTGTGCCTACGAAAAATGCTTCTGTTGTTATAACTAACTACAGTGTGTTTTCATTAAAAAGTAATATTTTTCTGCTGAAACACTGCAGGAAAATTTTATAGACATTTCGGTGCTACCCCCCTGACAGTGTCACCCAGACTGGTCTGCACCTGCTGAACCTCCCTAGTGGCACCAGTGCACCACAGAAATCGAGGCAAGAGAGGGTGGTGGCTTGGAGTAGGGTTACGGCCAAGGAGTGAGAAGTGGACCAAGGTGTACTGTGGGGACAGTTGACAGGACCTGTTGTTTAAATGCATATGGAGTTAAGGAAAAAGAAGGACTCAAGGATACCTGGACTTCTGGCTGGAGCCGCTAAGCGGATCAAGGTGTTGTTTGTTGAGTTAGGGAAGACAGGGGGCAGGGGGCGAAAGAGGGCTGAAGACTCTGGGGAGATCTATTTTGGACACATTAAATTTGAGATGCATGTTAGACATCCAAGGAGAGCTGTCAAGTAAGTCCCTGGATTCATGAGTCACTGTGGCTAGAGACAAGAAGTTCCGAGTCACCTGCAACAGTGAATTACTTGGAGAAAATGTGGTCAAGGGAGAAGAAGACTGATACCGAACCTGAGCTCCCCCGCAGGTAGAGGTCAAGTACAGGAGGAGCCAATCACGGGGACTGAAGTGGAGAAACAACTGCTTCCCAGAGAGAAGGGACATGCCTGGGTCACAGAGTAGGTAGGGTCAGCAGAGCCTGAGCTAGAACCTGCTGCCCCTCTCCCCAGCCTAGATTGGCTCCCCAGTAAGTGGCCCTCTCACCTTTCAGACACCAATGAATGCATCCAGTTCCCGTTCGTGTGCCCTCGGGACAAGCCCGTGTGTGTCAACACCTATGGAAGCTACAGGTGCCGAACCAACAAGCGATGCAGTCAGGGCTACGAGCCCAACGAGGACGGCACAGCCTGTGTGGGTGAGTCGGGCCCCAGCCGCAATTGTGTAGCAAGGGAAGTTGCCTTCCATTGGTGAGCCCCAGATGGGCCTCAGATCCCCAGCCCCAGGCTTTTCCTGGCTGGCTGGAGTCTCCTTATGCCCACCCTGGGTCTCCAGAGAAGACCACGGCTGACACTTGCAGAAGCCCACCATCGCTGTCACTATCTGAAGGGCCCCGAAGAGACTTAGTTCTGGCCTGATGTCTCTGCTTCCCTCGTTTCCTAAAATAAGTGCTACCTAAGGGCTGTCTTATCCCACCTGGGATATCCTAGTTGTCTGAATTTCTGAATTGGTATTTGTCTTCTTCCTCCCAAACTCCTTCCTCTGCCCTTGCCCCACCCCCTTCTCCTTTTCCCGTTTTTTTATCTTCCTTCCCCCTCCTTTCTGCAGCTCAAGTGGCCTTTTTAGGTGGGTATCCCTCTGCCGCCTTTAGACTCTCTGAACCTCTCTCTCGGGCCTCATATCTTTCTTTAGGCCTTGGACTTTGCCTTCAGTTATATGCACTTTAAATCCCATCAATAAAAAAAAAAAAAACTAATGACCTTTGTGGAAAACTAAATCTCTCTCCTGCTGCCTGTCTCTCTCCACGCCCGGTAGATTCTGCTCTGTGCTCCCTCTGAATGGACAGTGGTGGGTGGCCATCTTTGAAAAGGGAAGTTTGAGAGATACTGACACTTGGTTATTTGTGAAACCTTTCTTTGCATGTTTTTTGAGAAAACAGAGAAGGAAAGTCTCCCCTAAACCCCATCCAGCCTCCTTCACACCTTCAGAAGAATCAAGATAGACCTGTCTTTTCTGAATCCTCGAGTGTCGTGAGCATCTTGTTTGCCCTTAACAAAGATGGCTCCCAGGTGGCGCTTGCTGGGTTGATTTAACCATGTATCATGTGCCTGCTGGTTTGGCCTGTGCTGTTTCTGCTTCGTGTGCCCTGACTCCTTGTGCGAGAGAAAGCCCTTTGTGGGTTGGTGGCAGTGCTGGGAGGGGAAAAGGGTAGTCCTTTGGGGCTCATGATAAAAATGTTAAAGTTTGAACTTGCTAAGTCTTCCAGGCTCTTTACTGGAAAAATTACATAAATAAACTCTCTGCTGGATATTAATGCCTAGTTGATGAAAAAAATGCGTGTGGGGCAAGGAGATGCTGGTTAAAATGCCAGATTAGCTGTAGCATTTCTACCCTGTGGCACTAGGAAAGCAAATCATGATACAGGGTAAATACCAGCCCCAGGCATGAGCAATGTGGTTTGGGTGGGGTGGGTGGCAATGTTCACGTTTGGGGAACCAGGATTTGGACTGGTGAGGGGCAAGGGATGAGCCAGGAGCAGACTCAGAGGGAATAGTATTGGCCTTTTACCTGATGGAGGTCACTTCTCCACTCTGGGCCACAGTTCCTCTAATCTAAATAATAAGAGAAATGGACTGCCTTTCCTTATGAAGAGTCCTCTCCTTTTGAAGGCCCCTGAATAGGCATGGCTAGTCTTTCCTTTCCTAGATTTCTAGAAAGAATTTTGCAACTTGGCCCTGCAACAGGCTTGCAAGCCTGGAATTAGCCAATCCTTTGGGAATAATGTAATACCGTAGACTACTTTCAAGACCAGCCTTGGTACTGAATGTTCCCATAGACCTTTGTTATAAATCACAGATCTATTGAGTCAGATCTGACTCCACGGCACTTAGCGTGGCTTGGCATTCTTCATAGAGGAAAAATTTTGCCCCAAGATATAATAAAATCATGCTTAAGAAAGCAGCTAGCCTTTTAAAAACATATTTAATAACAAAAAAAAACTACCACTTTTGATGTAATAATAACACTCCAAATAAATCACAAAATAGGAATTCCTCTTAGTGAGTGTTGTTTTTACACTTGGAATAGGAGCTCAAATGAAAAATTCTAAAGTAAAAAACAGCTGCAATTTCACTGAAAATCATAAACCAGCTGAAAAAAAATCACTCCATGTCAAGAAGCCCATTCCTGTTTATCAACACAGAATTAAAGATCTGAAAGGGCCCCGGGGGGTTGAGGCTCAGAAAGACAGAAGTGATCTGCTTAAGGTCACAGAGCCCGCTGATCCCCAAGCCAGGGTTGGCCCTCTTTGCCACCACACTGTCTTATCCCTTTTCAGTGGGGTGACAGGCAGCTCTGTCACTGTTCAGACTCCATTCCCTCGTCATTCTCGAAGTTGCTGCTTTTTCAGAAGTCACAAGTGGATCTAAGACAGTGAGATAAGTAAAACCCCAAACCCACAGAGACAGTGGTTCCAAACACAGCAGTAAATGATGAGAGAACAGTGTCCATTGGCAGGCCACACACAGTAGCACAAGAAATCAGTGAGTGCAGCGACTAGCAAGACACCCTCCCAAGACATCAGGATATTCAGTATGATAGCAAATTTCAGAGGATGCCTTATAAATATAACCATAAATCCCTGTTCATTTTCTTATAGCGGTGTACGGGCATGTCAATTTACGCTACCTGGTGGGTGGGCTGAGTTACAAAGAGGCGTTCAGAATGCCTCCTGCTGTGAAGAACACACTGCAGTTTCCAACTCCAGGGTAAGAAGGCTTTCCATTAGTTTCAGCTGTTCATTCAACAAATACCAGTTGAGCACCTGCTAGGTGCCAGGTAGTGAGCCAGGCTCAGGGCACACGGTAGGAAGTGAAAGCAGCATGGTTGCCGCCCCCGCTGCCTTCCCTCCAGCTAGACGATGGAGCCGAGAGCGTGGGATGAGTGTGAGATGAGGGGCTTTCTGAAAGTCCAACTAAATCGGTGGGCTGCTATCCTAGAGTTTAAGTTCTCTGCATTCTTTCGTTTGTTCGGCAAGCAAGTATTTACTAAGAGTCTACTATGTATCAAGCACTAGGTCCCTCCGGGGAGGAAACTAAGTCCTCTGATCCCAAGAGACTTGGGCTGGAAGACATGCAAGGCTACAAGATACGAGGGCAGGCAAGTAGGCATCGAACAACTCAACACAGTAGCTGTCATTCTTATTGCCATCAAGTCAACTCTGACTCATGGTGACCCCCGACTCCACGACATAAGGAAGTGCTGCCAACACCTGTGCTGTCCCCCTGACCAGTGACAAATAGGACCACTGTGCATAGGATTGCCATTGGCTGATTTTCAGAAGTAGGTTGCCAAGCCTGTGTGGGCCATCTTAGTCCAGGAGACTTGGCTAACACACCACTGACGTACAGGTGGTGGCTGCACATAAGGTGTTTTGGCCAGGACTCAAACCCAAGTCTTTTAAATGTGAGGTAAGAATTCTACCACTAAACCGTCACTGCCTTTGTAACCCTGCGTGGTGGCTCTTGTTGTTAATTACCATCGAATCGATTCTGACTCTTGGCGACACCACTTGTGCCGAGGAGAACTACTCCACTGAGCTTTCAAGTCTGTGACCATTTGGAAGCGGATGGTCAGACTGTCTTCCAAGGTCTTTCAGTTAGGAATGGAGCTCTTAACTATTTGTGCCACCCAGGGATGCCAACAAACATTGCTGGCCCTCAATAACGGGACTCCCCAGTGGATAACGGAGTCCGGGCTTTCCGAGCCAAATCCCTCAAGTGCAGTGCATTGATTGGTCTGTCCTGTGTGAGCTGGATCAGCTAGACAGCAACAGGTTTGGTTTGGGGTTCATACCAGGCCACAGATGGGAGGGATCAGAGCTGCCCCTGAGGCAGCCAGGCTCAAGATTCAGAAGTGGCAAGTGGCTTCTGACCCCCTCTTTGTTGACATTCCTTTTCCTCTGGTGTCCCCAGGGGCTCCACCTTCATTCTCCCAACCCTTGCTCTCCTGTTCTGAGCATGGGCAAGTGGGTCTTTTCCATGTCCCCTCACCCACTTGGATGCCTGCGTCTTTGCTCACTTACATTAAGCTTGAACCTATAATGGAAACAGCAAGTGCCTTCGGGGCAAGTCATGCAAAGTAATGAAATGGGGCAGGAAGAGATTACATAAATGGGGGAGCTGGTGCCCCAGCTGAAGGGGACAGCCGATACTCCAGCCAAGTAGCAGGGTGGGCCAGTATTGCCAAAGCTTCCTGTTTTTTTTTCGATGAAAGCCTAATAATAATAATTCCATTTTTATCCTGTGCAAGGGTACATGCTCTTCCCAGGAATGTACTCCTTAAAAGGACAATAATGGCTTAACTTGTATTTGATGAGGTTGACGCACCTGGGTGGGAATCTGAGCTCTTAACAAGAATTAACTCGCTTAATTCTCACAGAAATCCCAAGAGGAAAGGGCTACAATTATCTGAATTTTGCAGATAAGTTAAGTGGTTTGTCAAGGTCACAGCTGGGAAAGACAAAGGCAGGATTTGATCACCTGCAATTAGGCTACCCAGTCTCTACTTTTAACCATGCTCCTTCCTTCTTCCTTCCGGGTGCAGCCCATCTCATGCTACCCAGAGTCAAGGACTAAGCGTAGGCAGAGAGAGGCCCGGGGTACGTGGAGGGCCGGGGAGCTGAGGTGGCCTTGCCAGAGTCACGTTCTAGCTCATTGAGAAGTGACGGCAGCTGTGCGGATGCTGAATCGGAACTCACCTGCTCGGCCTGTTGGACCATCTACTCCTTGTCAGCCCGGCTCTGGGAAGGTGCCATTCTGAGGGCCAGGAGTTTGATTCTGTGTCACTCTGGCTGCTATGGCCCCCTCCCAGGGTCTGGGCATCACACCCAGACCAACACCACTGGACTGCAGCCCAAGCAGGAACTCCAAAGGAAGGAGTTGCTCCTCTCTCCAGAACCACCCTGAGACAGGAAGCTGAACACTCAAATTTCTCGGACAACAAGCTCAGTTCTTCCAGCAGATGCAAGACTGATACCCCACACAGAGCCCAGGAGGCAAGCCGAGCCGCTCCTGTTCCCTCCCTCCCTAGGGTCACGCATGATCTCTCTCCTTCTGTGTGGGCCAGACCCCAGCCACAGCCTGCCAGGTGGCTGACAGTGCATCTCCTTAGCAACTGGCTCATCCTGGAAAGAAAAAGGAGGAGGGTGGGAGAGCACAGCCGGTTCACTCCACAGATAATACCAACCACCTCCTTCAGCAGCTTGTCCTCTCAAGGAACTGCTGTTGAACAGTGAATTGGTCAAAGGGTAGGGCGTCAGATGGAAAACGAAAAGCAAGAAGAGAAAAAAAAAACCATCCTCGGGGGAAGCAGCTAACATTTGCGGAATGTCTACCATATGCCAAGAATGTTATATACACATCTCCATTAATTTTCATATCCTCCCTGTGAGGTAGATGTTACTAAACCCAAAAAAATGCCATGATTGAATCAACCATAGCAACCCTATAGGACAGAGTAAAAATACCCCATAGAGTTTCTAAGGAGCACCTGGCAGATCTGAACTGCAGACCTTTTGGTTAACAGCTGTAGCACTTAACCATTATGCCACCAGGGTTTCCAAACTATTGCTGTCCCGTTGACTCCAACTCATAGCAACCCTATAGAACAAAGTAGAACTGCTCCATAGAGTTTCCAAGGAGCACCTGGCAGATATGAACTGCAGACCTTTTGGTTAGCAGCCACAGCACTTAGCCACTACACCACCAGGGTTTCCAATCTATTGTCATTGAGTTGATTCCAACTCAAAGTGACCCTGTAGGACACAGTAGAACTGCTCCATAGAGTTTCCAAGAAGCACCTGGCAGATTGAAACTGCCAACTTTTTGGTAAGCAGACATAGCACTTAACCATGACACCACCAGGGTTTTTTACTTTTATTACCAAAAAACCTAAGGCTGAGGAAGAATAAGTTACCTAAGGCCACATAGCTAGTTAAGGTGGCAAAGCTGTGATTCAAACCCATGATTCTCAGGCTCCAAATGCTGTGTTCTTCAGCATTATTCTCTGCAACCTCCAAGTCACAGACACTTGAACGAATTCTTTAATGGGTTGTTCATGCGACATAACACTGATTGGACACTGCTGTGTGCTGGGCCTTGTTCTAGTGGCTTGGGATATGCATCAGTGCACAACACAGGCAAAGCTTCCTGCTCTGGCAACACACAACAGGCAGCAAACAATAATCAGAATAAGTAAGGTACATATGTTCAAAGGTAGTACATGCGATGGAGGAAAGAGCAAATTCAGAGGGTTGGGGTGGGATTAGGATGCCATTTTAAATATGGGGATTCAGAGTGAGACTCACTGAGAAACAGGTATCAGAGCAAAGATTGCAAGTAAGTAAAGTGTCCTTGAGTCTCAGTTTATTCAACTGTAAAATGGGTATACTACCTACCTTACAAGGAAACCCTGGTGGTGTAGTGGCTAAGAGCTCTGGATACTAACCAAAAGCTGGACAGTTCAAATTCACTTGGGAAATCCTTGAAAACTCTCTGAGGCAGTTTTAATCTGTTCTGTAGGGTCACTATGAGTCAGAATGGACTCAACAGTGATGGATACCTACCTCACAAAGTTATTATGACCATTAAGCAAGATAATGTAAAACATTTAACATGATGCCTGGCACACAGTGTCAAACCAAGCCATTTGCCATTGATTTTGACTCATAGAGACCCCATGTGTTACAGTCAAACATACAGGTGTGTGTGTGTCTGTGTCTGTGTTTGGGGGGTTGGGTGGGAAAACTTTAATCGTTAAGGAAGCGGATCACAAGCCTTTTTCTGAGGATACCACTGGATGGGTTCAAACTGACAACTTTTAAATTAGTAACTGAGTGCAAATTTTTTGTGCCACCCAGAGACCTTGATAACATAGTAACCAAAAAGCAAACCCCTGCCGTCAAGTAGATTCTAACTGATAGCAACCCTATAGGACAGAGTAGAACTGCCCCATAGGATTTCCAAAGAATGGCTGGTGGATTCAAACTGCCCACCTTTTGGTTAGCAGCCAAGCTCTTAACCACTGCACCACCAGGGCTCCGATATATAGTGCCAAACCAAAACCAAACACATTTCCATTGAGTCAATTCTAACTCATAGCAGCCCTGTAGACAAAGTAGAACTTCCCCATAGAATCTCCAAGGAGCACCCAGTGGACTTGAACTGCCAACCTTCTGGCTAGCAGCTGCAGCACTTGACCACTATGCCACCAGGTTTTCTAATACATAATAAGCACCCAATAAATTAGAAGTATTATTATTACCAAATGGCAAAGTTCAGGATGGAGCCCAGATCCATTCAGTGTGTAAGTGTTCATGTATACCAGCACACCCTGCTGCCACCTCAGATGCCCAGGATACGGGGGAGTCCCATAGTGTAGAAGAAGATGTGGAATATGCCAGCCCCTCAGGGAGCTCACAGCTTAGCAGAAAAGAGGTGGCAAGACCCCATATGGCCATAAGGGGGCAGAGCAAACCTTCCTGGAGCCAGGGTGCGCTGAGGTGTTCAGCCTGGTTCTCTCACACCGTGCTGTTCCCAGAGAGACATAATCCTAGACAAACATCAGCAAGGGAGGGGGTGAGGTCAGCAAGTGGGGGACAAAAGGAGAAGTCTGTACCACCTGTTTCCAGGAAATGCCACCTGGAACCTGCCAGAAGCAGAGCAGCCTGAGTGTTGCAAATTGCCGTGGAGTCAGTTCCAACTCATAGCGATACCATGTGACAGAATAGAACTGCTCTGCAAGGTTTTCTAGGCTGTATGGAAACAAATCACCTTTGTGGAAAGAAATCTTCGAATCTTTCCCACAAGGAGCTACTGGATAATTTGAACCACCAAACTTCCAGTTAGCAGCCAAGCAATTAAGCAGTGCACCACCAGGACTCCAGAATAATTCCTATAAAAGCAGCTCGTTCTCCTTCATGGCCAGTCCCAGGGCATCCTTGAAAGATTTTATTCCCTAGAATCATTTAGTGCATCTCCTCCCCCTACTCCCAAAAATATTTAAGGACCAACTTGCCTCCCTCCACTTCAGATCTGGTTTCAGGGCTCCTTAGGAGGGAGAGGCACGTCCCCAAGTTCCCCAACTTCTCATGGAGACTATGGCAGAGGGACAAATTTAGGCCAAAGAGGGGAATGGAACTACCACACACACCATCTGCAATTTCAGGCCTCAGACTCAAGATTTACTACCTAAAGGCAAATGCAAAGAGGAACAGGAAGAAGGGAACTCAGGACTGTGTTCAGTGCACCAGACCCTGGAAAGTTATCAGTGCCTGACTCCACTGCAGAAGTCATGTATTCCAAATGCCACCTTATTTCTTAGAGGGCTGGTGCAAAATTCCTATGGCCCTGTCTCCTCCCTTCTGTTTATCCATCTTGAAATGGCCTCGGGAGCCAAGCAGAGCCAGGCTTGAATCCTAGACACTGCATCTGCCTACTCTGTAAGTGACCTTGAACAAGTCATGTCATCTCTCTGAGCTGTGAGTTTCTTTGTCAACAAAACAGAGGCTGTGATAACCACCTCCTAGAGCTGTCCACAATCAGCATCCATGGGAGCAACATTCAAGCAATCAAATGATGCCTTGCACTGGGCAAGTCTGCTGAAAAGATCTCTTTAAGGTGTTCAAAAGCAGAGATGTCTCTTTAAGGACTGGAGTACACCAGACTCCAGTCATGCTGTTTTTCAGTTACCTCATACACCTGTAAAAGCTGGACAGTGAATAAGACAGAAGGAGGATGAATGGCTTTGGAGAAGAATACTGAATACACCACGGACTGCCAGAAGAACAAACAAGTCAGACAGTCAGAATGTTCCTTAGAAGCAAGGACAGAGACTTTGTCTCACCTACTTTAAAGACATTATCAGGAAGTACCAGTCCCTGCAGGAGAGTATCGTGCTTGGAAGAGTACACGGTCAGTGAAAAAGAGAAAGACCCTCAACTAGGCGGACTGATGCGGTGGCTGCCACAACGGGCTAGAGCATAACGTGGGTTGTGAGCGTGCTGCAGGACTGGGCAATGTCTCATTCTGTCACACACAGGGTCACTATGAGTAGAAACTGATTCAACAGCACCTGACAACAGAGTCATTGTTCAGAAGTAAGGCCTGGCGATCTGCTTCCAAAGTCACCACTTTGAAAACCCTAGGGAGTGCAGTTCCCCTCTGCAACACATACAGTCTCCTTCAGTCAGGATTGACTAGACAGCAGTTGGTTGGCATTGTAAGGATTAATTGAGAAAAAAATATGGAAAGCACTCATGCAGTGTCCGGATGAATAGAATGCAGGTGTTGTTACTAAGCCTTGTTCCAGGGCCCTTGACCTCCTGCTTTCGCTTCTAGCAGTGCCTCATTTTACAACAATCCATAAGTCATTAACTGGGCCCATGTTAGACCTCAAAGAATCCTTTCTAACCAGACACATCCATCACTCAGAGTTGCAAATGCGGAGTTCGTTTGGGGACTGGATTAACACAGCCTCTTTCCTTTGAAGAACTCTGGTCCTATATTTAGATCTGCATTTGGGGAGGACAGGGCCCCCTGAACTCATTCATTCAGCTGCCTCTCTAGGGTCTACAAGCATTCATCTCCAACAGGCAGCTCTCTTGCTCCACTCCAACCCATCTGTCATTTTCTGCACCCGTCTTCTCTGAATCCATCCATCCATCTGTTGTGCTACTTTACCATCCAGGGCCTCAGGTCTGGACTCTCCTAAGCAAAGCACCCGGTCCCAGAAGGGTTCACCTACCTCACAGTAATAGGGGCTGAGCTGGGTGGGGAGGCATGCTTCCTCCCTTCTCCCCAGGATGGACAGAGATGGCGAGCAGAGCCATAGGATGTGGCTAGGCAACATTGCTGACAGCTGCTGCCTAGCACGGAGGTGGCCTGGGGTCACTGCTTCTACCCTTTAATTGAGTTATTTGGTGACAATTTTCTGTGTACGTCTGCCTAAGCTGTTTCCCAGTGACACACTGCCCCAGGGACCTGAGGATCTCAAGGCTGCATGTTTCTTTCTCTTCCTGCGAGTCTCTGATCGGCTGTGTTTCCTGTTCACCGCCAAGGCCAAGGTACTTGAGGTAGAAGAAGGGAAATGAATAAGACAAGATCTCCAGCTTCCAAGAGCTTCCCAGTTAATTGGGGCCAGCAGGGAAGCTGATGTGAGGTTGTGTAGGCTGTGTGTAACATTTCCACCTTCCTGGGGCTTGCTCAGTCCCACGCTCAGATGGTAGCCAGTCCCCAATCACTTTTCCATTACAGGAATCGATAACTTGAATTACTCCAAAATAACTAGTACCTTCATGCCCCTGCAAAGCTAATTTTTCTGTGCCTGCATCTGCCCACGTGCTTCTCTCTGGGTCTGGAATCTGTCTTTATGAGTCAATCTGGGTAGAACAGAGTCTTTGCCTGACTGTAACATATGGTGGCGGAAGGAGAGAGGAGTTTGCAGCCGGCGACTGCCGCTCAAGCCCTTGCTCTGACACCAGCTGTGCGCCTTTGTCAAGCCACCTAATCATCTGGAACCTCAGTTTCTTCATCTAGAAAATAAGAATTGAAACATAGTTCCCCAACGAGTGTTAGAGGACTAAATGAAATAATAATGTACATAAATATTCCTGGCACACCTTAGGGAACCAGTGAACCCTTGGCTAACCATCTGTGCCAAAATCTGAAACCTCCTGTAAGTCTGTGTCAAGACGCCATCACAGAATGAGGTCTTAGTGTAATTCTGGAAACCTTGATGGTATAGTGGTTAATTGCTATAGCTGCCAACCTACAGGTCAGCAGTTCAAATGCACCAGGCACTCCTTGGAAACTCTATGGGGAGTTCTACTCTGCCCTGCAGGGTTGCTGTGAATCAGAATTAACTCATAGGCAATGGGTCTTAGTGTAACTCCCGAGTCCCCAGGTGGTACAGATGGCTAACATGCTCAGCTTCTAACTGAAAGGTTGCAGTTCAAGTCCACCCAGAGGCCCCTTGGAAGAAAGGTCTGGCAATCCACTTCTGAAAAGCCAGCTCCTGAAAACCCTATGGAGCACAGTTCTGCTCCGACATATTTGGGGTTGCCATGAGTCAGAACTGACTCAGTGGCAACTGGTTTAGTAGAACATCAGGGGGGAATAAAAACGACACTATACATAGGCTATCTCACAAAGAAATTATCATTTACAAAGATACATTATTCCTACAATCCTCTTACTATACAAATGACAAAGCCAAGGTTCAGAGAAGTGAGTTGCTGGGGGTCTCCAGCTGTCGGGGCCGCCTGACTCCGTCACACTTTCTGACCTCCGTCATCCCTCATTCACTGCTGCGAGCTCAGCTTTGTCCTCCAGCAGACGCAGACATGACAAGCTCCTTGAACAACCTCTTAGAGGAATAGCTGTGAGCCCAGTCTGCCCTTCATGCCACCAGGACAATAAATCTTCCTGGAAATTGCCTGAGAAGGGTCACATCCCCAAAGGCTGGACTCGGAAACAGAAGAGAACAAAACCGACATTACTGAACAGCTATTTCATGCCAGGCACACTGGTGGAGAGCTTCTGATGGGCTCCTCAAAACCAGTTGTTCTTAACATCTGGGGGGGGTAACATACACTTTAGAGAATCTGCTAAAAGCTGTGGACTCACGTCCCCAGATAAAGGCACATCGTTCTTCATACAAGCGCAAGGGTTAGACGTTAAGAACACCTCGTGTAAACTTGGGTGTTTCTCAGATTTTCTTAGGCCCCAGGGAGGCTGTCCATTGGAGGTCTCACTCCTCATCACAGCAAACATCCTCAAGTATATCTACAACCCACATTACACATGCATACACATATATCTACGTAGGGATGAAGTTGAACTGCAGTTGACTGATTGACATAAATATTACATTTTGTAGATCTTTAATGAAACATTTACTTCAGTTTTGTGCTTTCTTTTGGAGACAATAAACTTTCCTGTAAATTTTAATACATTAACATCATACGGACAGAAAAAGACAAATCATAAGCACTATACAGCTCAGTGAGTTCTCATGAAGTAAGCCCGCCTGTGTAACCAGCACTCTGATCAAGAAAGAGAACAGTTGAGCCCCTCTTCAGAAGCCCGCCAGAGTCCCTTCCAGACGCTACCTACCCTCCACCCCCACCCAGGGTGCTCATTATCCTCGCTCCTAACACCATAGATCAGTTTTGCCTGTCTTTGAACTTATTATAAATGGAATCATACAGTTTGTATTCATTTTGTGTCACTGCTTTCATGAAACTAATTAGCTTTTATTCAGGACTCAAACATTTTCAGAGGGCTGTGAAAATCTCATTGGCACTTTTGTTGTTATTTGCTGTCAAGCCACCTCCAACGCATGATGCCTTTATAACCGAACGAGGCGCTGCCTGGTGTCGCACCATCTCCGTCACCACCGGGAGGTCTCCGCCCACTGCTGCAGCTGTTGTGCCAGCCCGTCTCAGTGAAGGGTTCCCTCACTTTCATTGTCCCTCAGCTTTACCCAACACCACGTGCTCTTTCACCGACTGATCTTTCCCCATGGGGTGGCCGGTTGAAATCTCGTCATCCTCTCACTTCTAGGGAACATTCTGGTTTTATCTTTCTAAGAATGATTTGTTTGTTCTTTTGGCAGTCTACAGTATATTCAGTATTCTTGGCCATTAGCACGGTCGGGTCACGTCAGTTGTGTTCTGTCTTCTCCTGGGCTCTAGGTGTTGTCTAAACCAGAGGTGCTCAATGTTGCCTTCACATTAAATCACCGGGGGAACTTTAAAAAACTCCTGATGCCCAGGCTGCACCCAGACCAGTTAAATCAAAGTATCTGTGGCTAAGACCAGAGATTTATAGCGTTCCCAGGTGATACCAGTTGTAGCATAGGTTGAGAACCACTGGTCTAAACCAAGTGGGTATTATTATCCCCGTCTTACAGCTGATGTTCCAGCCACCAGAATGCTCCATCGTGTGCTAATGTCTTGGAGTTGTCGAATCTGACTCATTGTGACCCTGTGCACAACAGCATGAAACACTGCTTGATCCCGCATCTTGCTCACAGTTGTCACACTTGAGGCCACTGCTGCAGCCACTGTGTCAGTCCACCTCTTGAAGGTCTTCCTCTTTTTCGCTGGCCCTCTACTCTTCCAAGCATGATGTCCTTCTCCAGGGACTGGCCTCTCCTGATGACACTTCCAGGTACAAGAGATGAAGCTTCACCATCCTCGCTTCAAAGGATGATTCTAGCTGTGCTTCTTCTAAGACAGAGTTTTTTCATTCTTCAGGAATTCCGTGGTGTGTTCAATACTTTTCACCAACACCACAGTTCAAAAGTGTCAGTTCATCTTCTGTCTTCCTTCTTTATTGTCAAGCTTTCACACGCATGTAAGATAACTGAAAATACTGTGGCTTAGGCCAGGTACACCTTACTCCTCAAAATGGCATCTTTGCTTTATTGACACCTTATAGGGGTCTTTTGCAACAGATTTTTCCAA
The DNA here is from genome assembly GCA_028571685.1 of Heterohyrax brucei. Classification (NCBI taxonomy): domain Eukaryota; kingdom Metazoa; phylum Chordata; class Mammalia; order Hyracoidea; family Procaviidae; genus Heterohyrax; species Heterohyrax brucei. The sequence continues at coordinate 34,512,633 of CM053154.1, forward strand.
TGCAATATAAAAATGTCATGAAACCCAGACAACCCACTGCCATCAAGTGGATTCCGACTCACAGCAACCCTATGGGACAGGGTACAACTGCTGCACAGTTTGCAAGGAGTGCCTTGAACTTGAACTGCTGACCTTTGGACTAGCAGCAGTAGTACTTAGCCATTATGCTACCAGAGGTTTCTGAGGCTGAAATCTTCACAGAAGCACACTGCCGTCTCTTGCTCCCACAAAGTAGCTGGTGAGTTCACATCACCAACCAACCTTTCGGTTAGCAGCCCACCTCTTTAACCACTGCCCCATCAGGATTTTTTGGAGAAGCAATAGTACTAAAGCCAAAACCAAGCAGGAATGACTCCAGCCAGGCAGGATCGTGATTTCTGCGAGTGCTTTCGGGGGCATGGAGAAGGGAGGTAAGGAGACCCAAGAAAAAGGCTGTTGGCTGGAAGACAGCACCCCAGGCCTGGCTGCAGGGCGAAGGAGTCGGCACCAGGGGCCACCACCTTCTCCCCTTGCTTCTGGAAGCCACAGGAAATCTCTTGCCAAGTGGGGACACTTGTTGACTTGGGGTGGTGGGGAAATTCACCAGCAGCCCAGTAGCTCTGCCACGGTTTTCTAATTCCAGGTGCAATGCGCTATTCTGCCACTTTGTGGCACCTCGAGCTTCTGTAAATGCTCTGGTTTCACACACACCCAGACTTTAGCCAAAAGGAGCCTCAGCCTGGGGGTCGCCTAGGCTGGAGCCCTCAGACAGGAGCTGGGGAGACAGCTGGCCAAGGCAGGGACAGGGTTCCTCTGTTCCTTGGTCTTGATGGAGGCCTGTGCCGGGCTGGCAAGGGGTATGCAGGACATGGCTATAAGCAGAGAGAAGCCACATGTAACCTAGCGTGCAGGGAGTCTGGTCTCCAGGCATCACCCTTCAGCAGGCTGCCCTTGTGGGCCCCTCACACCAAGAGCAAACCCCACCCACATTCCCATGATACTCTGGGCTTGGAGGTACTCAGCCCTGCCTCAGAGCCCAGACACAACTGTTTGTCCTTCCTAGAAATCTGCCAAGCCTTAATCCTAAAATGACTGAGGGCCTCAAGCTGCTAATAGGGCCTCAGAAGCTAAATCTATCATTTCCCTGCAATTTCGAGTCAGACTGCCTCAGTTCAAAGCCAGGCTCTGCTACTTTCTTAATTGTGTGGCTTTGGCTAAGTTCTTTCTATGAGCCTTGGTTTCCTCATCTGTAAAATGAGAATAGCAACCCACACCCTAATGAGTTGTTGTGAGTGTTAGATGCTACATAGAACATAAGCCCAGTGCCTGCCATAGAGTCAATGTTATGTGAATGTCGGCTTCCTCTCCAGGACAGGTGGGCCGGGAATCAAGTCTGGCTTGAGGACAGAATGTATTTCCTATCCCAAACACAACAGGCAGAATGGGCTTGAAGGTACCAGCCCATGTTAGAGGAGGTACCCACATGTTAGAGGACAGTCTCCCTGTGACACCCCAGACAAGCCCCAGGTTTGAGCACAGACATTCTGCCTAGGAGGCAGAAAGTGCTCACATGAGTGCCACCCAGAGTCCCATTCAGCACTCCTCAGAGGACTGCCTAGTCCTCACTCAGGCTGAGTACTTGTTCCCACAGTCTGCTGAGAGCCTCTCTGGGAACAGACCCTTAGCCTACAGACATAAGTGTGAGTCCTCAGCCCTCCGGTGTCACAGAGTATGTACTCAGTCAGGAGACCTCAGCTCTAAGCTTGGCACTACCATCCTCAACCAGCTGTGTGACCTGGGGCAAGTCACTCACCCTCTCTGGGCCTGTTCCACCTCTACAAAAGGACTCAGGTGATCTTTCTGTTATTTCCAGCCCTAGGGTTTTAGCAAAGTCTCTGGTATACAGTAAATGCTCAATAAATGTTATTTTATAGAATCCAAGACACAACTCTGACAGGTTCTAACACCTACCCACCTTTCTAGTTCTCAGTGCTGACTGACCCATGTGGGCCAGCTCCCAAAAGGAATCAATCCAGAGTACAGGCTCAAGAAATGGGTAATTACTTTTGACCTGGCCTTCAGCCATCCTGTCCACCTACCCAAGGCTGCAAGCACCCCCATATAAAGGATCTATAATGTCTAAACGACCACCCTCCAGACTGTAAGCTCCAAGAACAGAGTCATCTTGTTTCTCTGCAATAGAGTCTCTGCTTCATAAAGAACACAGTGACAGGCTCAGCCCCACCTCCCAGCACATGGGGGGTAGGCAGCCAAGCATCTCTCACTGTGATGGAGGACATAGACACCGCCTGATCACCATGGGGAGAGAAAGCAGCACCAAGCCTCGAGCTAGGCAGTCCTTTATTTGAAAAAATGAAAGGCCATCCCAGCCACCCTTCCCCACCACCCCCAGGTAGATGCACTGGTCAGACACAAAGCCCTGCCACACAGTGGGGGCAAGGTGGGCACAGGCCAGTGCCAAGGGCCAAGGGCTGCCATCTCTCCAGGGGAAATCCCTGGACCAAGACTCAGGCCTCAGGGAGTCCTCGGGGGTAGGGTCAGTGCCTCGCTCTCACATGCTGCTCGCGTGTCCAGAAGAAAGTCAAGTCTCTCTGGTTCCAGAAAACCACCTGCTGGGGTTTCAGGTCCAGTTGTAGCACCTCCTGCTGGCTGAGGTAGGCAACCTATCTGCCCATCTTCAAGGCATCAGGCTGGGGCTGCTCCCTTCCCACAGAGCACCCTTCCACAGCCCTGGAGCCAGAGCATCCTGGCTGGCTGGCCCTTGTTCCCTTGTGGGGACAGTACACCTTTCCCCTGCAGGTGGCAGATTCCTTCACACAGGGGTTGAATATGCAGCAGCCGTGGCCCCACGGGCCTAGGAGGGGCTGGAAGGGTGACACGGAAGGCCCTGGAAGCTTAACTCTGCCTCCTTGAGAACCTCGGCTTGTCTTCTGCAGAATACACACAGTAGAGTCTAAAGCTAAGGCATGGGGGAACCCCAAGGGAAAGGGAAAGCCAGGAGGAGAGCCACGCTGGCAGCTGAGGAAGAGAAGAGAGGCGTTCTTGGACATTTATTTACAGGGGCCAGGCTGGACCCACAAGGAAGCAGCCACAAACTCATTGTGTAAGACAAGACAGAACACAGAAAGGGGCCTAGCAGCCAAAGAGGTGCACACACACATGCATCAACACACATAGATGTATTCACACATGTGTGTTGATGCAGATTCACATGTGAACTCACACAAACATGGGCTCACACACTCATACTCACACATGTGCACACACACACATTCCAATCTCAGGAAGCTGACTCTGGCTCAGAAGGTTCAAGGCCCCTGAGGTCACATCTGTCCATGAAGAGTGTCTCCAGACCCCATGATCTCCCAGGGCCCCAGTCTGTGTCCCACACCCAGACCCTGGTGACCTGCAAAGTCCTAGGGCTTGGACACTTCTTGGTAAGACACATGGTCCTTAGGCTCTGGGTGGAGGACAGGGAAGCCCTGGGACCACCAGGGTCTACATAAGCAGACCACGCCCATCTCCCCAAGCCTCAAACTGGGTGGAGGTAGGGTCACAGAGAGGCAGAGGGCTGGGGTGGCACAGAAGGAGCAGCTTCTGGGAGAAGGGCATATTGGCGGTAAGGCCCTGGGCAAAGGCCCTCAGCCAAAGCCATCAGCAGAGTCCTGGCAGAAGGGGATCAGGGATGAATCATGCATGATGGGGATTCTTTAGGTGACAGGCCCAGCCCAGCTCTGGGGTGATGGAAGAGAAGCTGCCGAAGGAATCAGACTTTCCAGATGCGTCCTCCCCAGCCCAACCTGCCCCGGGAAGGTCTGGCTCCACAGGACTCAGACCCACCTTACAGGGAACAAGCTCTATAGGAAATGGACTGATCTTGTGCTCAGGACGGAAGAGGCAGGGGCGTGGGTCAGTGTCCCGCAGGAGACGCAGGCCCTCCACCCTCCCTCCCACTCCAGGCAGCAGGGTGGACCCAGCGAATGACTCAGAAGCGGGTGCTCTGGTAGCGCAGCCGCCGCAGGTCTGAGAGGCCCTCGCTCCGGCTGTACACTTCCCGGCAGGGACTCTCGGCCAGTCACCGGGTCCCCGCCCCACCACCGGCACCACTGCTGCTGCCGCTGCCACTGCTGCTGCCGCTGCTGGAGCTGCCGCTGCTGCACCTGTCCTCATAGATGGAGATCTCGATCTGGGCGGTGGTTAAGGGCGCTACAGCGGCTACCAGAGCAGGGTTCCCCGCAACACGTGGGTGGAGACCAGCAGGGGAGGCAGGAGACGGAGCATGCGCGGCTTGCTAGGCAGTAGGCTGCGCAGTGAGAGGAACTGGGAGCTGGACCACCTAGCCACCAGGCTCCTCCTCCCTCACTGAGCTACCAGTGATGGAACCTTGGCTGTCCTGAGTTCAAATTCTGACTTGCCCACTCACACGTTGTATAAACTTAGACAAATCACTTGTTAATCATCAATTTTCACTACTAGAAAGTAGGGATATTAGAATCTCGAGCTATAGTGAGAATTAAAAGAAACAGTGTATATAAAGGACTAAACACAATGCCCAGCGCACAGTAAAGGCTCAATAAAAGGAAACGCTTCCCACTGGGCTTGGTAAAACATGCGACTCTGGAAGTCCAGTGTTTTTACTTTCTATCCCCCCAGTTTTCCATAAAATGTATTTTAAAAAGAAAAACTATGTTCTCTCTCTGAGGCCAAGTAAACAAGACAGACTTGTGCGCAGCTTGGGTGCACTCTCCTGGGCGAATGAGTGAATCTTTGACTTTTCCCTCCCTCCTTCCCCCTCCCCCACCTCCTCCCTCCCCACATATACGCAGCCCGGCACCAGGACGGAGACTGTGAGGACTACCTCATGTGGGACCTCATTTCCTTCATCTGGGAAAAGGAGTCATGCAGGATCTCCCACAGGGGCTTAAGTGAAGGTTACATGTAAACACGTGGCATATTTGCATATGCCTTGAGCGACAATATAGCCTCAGCTTTAGGGCTCAGCCTGGAACCAAGTCCTGACTTTGACCTTTATCAGCTAGGTGATCCTGAGACAGTCATTTCACCTCCATGTCCTCACCTGCAAAGGGAATAAGAAGAGTAACCTACCTCATTCGGTTGTTAGGAGAACCATGCAAATTCATATTTCCAAAGCACTTAATATGATCTCCGTTATAGGTTAGGTGCTCACTGAATGCAGCTTCATAAATGCAAACGCTGACACTCACAAAGAGCATGGGTAACATGGGGCGGGGTGGAGACCAATGACGTGTGGAACTCTCAGGGGAGGCCTCCGGGGGTAGTGTTCATCTCCTGGTAGCCTCTCACACCACAAAACAGGCTGCCCTGGAGACCCCACTGGTTGGGTGCTCCGGGCCTCACACAGAACAGCCAGAAAGGATACAACCCTCATCCCACGTTCCACAGGATCCGTGAGCAGCAGGCCTCGGGGAGCGAAGACCTTCTCATTCTGCTCCTGGATGTAGCGGGAGATCTTCTTGAGAACCTGAAAGTGGAGGGGTCAGTCGGGGGTGAGCACGCAGGCTGGAAGCCCAGGGAGACTGGGCAAGGGTGGCCGGGGAGGCAGCCACCTTCTCATAGTGAGTTTCCATGCAGAGGAAGATGAAGTAAGCCGTGGCACAGGCCAGGCAGCCCTCGAGGTAGGAGCTGCCCCCGATCTTCTCGGCCTCTGCGTAGAAGCTGTTGAGGGTCTTCACGGTCTCCTCGAAGAGCTGCCGCTCTATCTGGAGGGAGAGAGGGAGCAGGAAGCCAGGGTAAGATTAGCGTCCTGGAGCGTGGACGGTACAGCAGTGGCAGAGGTAGGGTGACCTCTGCTGCAGAAGCACTGACAGGGACTCGATCAGAGTAAGGGGGTGACAGAGGGGCTCATAAGTCAGACCAAAGGTGCAGGTGGGACAGAAGGAGCATTGGACTGAGAGTCAGGACTCCTGTGTTCCAGTCCAGATCTGGCCATCAACTAGGTCTGTGACCTTGGACTAGTGGCTTAACCACTCTGGGCTTTGGTTTCCTCATCTCTAAAATGGGAATGAGAATAATGGCTTGGCCTCCTTCAAAGATAAGAAACCCACATGACATCCTAGATGTGAACACTTTCTGCAGATCAGACAAGAATTCTGGGGATTTTGTTATCCCTCCTTGATGACAGAACTGAGTCAGTGGGAACTCCAGCTGCACAAAGCAAGGAGGATAAAACCTCAGGAGTGTCTCTAGGAGGAGGCATTTCTCCTAGCTAAGAGGTCACCCACACCACCATGGCCCTGTGTGTTTGGATGACTAAGAACCTGTTCTGCTTGCATCCATAATAACAATAATGTTTATTAGTACCATCTATGCGTTGGAAACCCTGGTGGCATGGCGACTAAGTGCTACATCTGCTAACCAAAAGGTCAGCAGTTTGAATCCATCAGGCACTCTTTGGAAACTCTGTGGGGCAGTTTTACTCTGTCCTCCCGGATCACTGTCAGTTAGAATTGATTCAACAGCAGGAGGGTTTATGGGTTTTAAGTGCCAGATAATTTTTATACATTATTTCATCTAACCGTCATAGCAATTCTATCATTCCCATTTGCAAGGAAACTGACCCTGCAGCTGCCCTAAGGTCCAAGCCACCCTCCTCCCTGCCTCTCAGTTGGTCTCTCTGCTGCCCACCTGAGTGTTCCTGGAAAATGTAAGTCAAATTCTGTCACGCCTTTGACCAAGAACTTCCAAAGTCTTCCTGTCTCTCTAAGGAAAAGTCAACAAGTCCTTCCAGTGGCCTACTCAGCCCTGCCTGCTGCCCTGTCCTCCTCACTGCCCTTCAAAAGTGACAAGTGGGCCTGGGCCTAGGTTCCTTTGTGCCTGTATCCTCAGCTGAAATACTCCTCCCCCAGACATCCCCATTGCCCACACCATCCTTCTCTCAGGCTCATCTGATCTTGAGAGGCTCTGCCAGCTGTCACTTGCCCCAGCTCTCCCTCTGCCCCAGCCTCCTCTTAGTCTTCTCTGTAGAAGTTGTCACCACATGAGCTACTGTACAGAAACCATCGTGGCAGAGCAGTTAAGTGCCATCCCAAAGTGCTAACCCAAAGATTGGCAGTTCAAATCTCCCCGGTGCACCTTGGAAACTCTATGGGGCAGCTCTTCTCTTACCTATAGGGTCACTATGACTCAGAATCAATTCAAAGGCAGTGGCTTTGTTTGTTCTTTTTCTTTTTTCAAGCTATTATATGGAAACCCTGGTGGCATAGTGGTTAAGTGCTAACCAAAGGTCAGCAATTCAGATCTGCCAGGTGCTCCTTGGAAACTCTATGGGGCAGTTCTACTTTGTCCTGCAGGGTCACTGTGAATTGGAATCTACTCAATGGCAACAGGATTTTTGCTTTGTTTTGTTTGTTTTAGGGGCGTTTTTTGGAGCTACTATATGTGGACTTGCTTGTTGCCTCCTTTTGTAAACCCATGAACAGAAAACAAACTCCATCAGAGTTTGTTCCTCCTTTCTCTTCAGGGCCTAATACCTACTGGCTGCTCAATAAATACTTGCTGGGCAGAGGGCAGATCAGCACAACTGGACTATACCATAAAACGAAATTTTTTTAAACTCAGTCCAACAATTCAAAGGATAGAGCAGAAGGGACAGAGCTGTGGGGACTAAGTTTTCAGGGGATATCGAGGTCAGTCGGCATAACTGGTCTTCTGCTGAGAGAGTCTTCTGCACCCCATATTGGTGAGTGGCATCAGGTGTCTTAAAAGCTAGTAAGCTGCCATCTGAGTAGCACCAAAGTGTTCCAACCCATCTGGAACAGAAGATGACCAAAAACATCAAAGACATGAGGATAATGAGCCTAGGAGACAGAAGGATACATATGAATGGGAGATTGTATCAGCATGAGACCAGAAGAATCATATGGTGCCCAGGCACCGTGAAAGGCTGCCATGAAGGGGGACACAATGTAGAGTCCCTAATGTAGCATGAGAAAAAGAGGTGAGCAGTTCAAGAACTCTCCTGAAAGAACAGAACTGATGGTTTGACAGCCTGGAGGATCCCCTGGGAACACGGCCCCTAGACTTGCTACTGGCCCTGATCTGAAACTGAGGTCAACTCTCCAGACAAGAATGGACTGGATCTGGGGACACAATGTGAGCACATGGTGTTGGTATTTTACAGTTTTATACATTTAGAGGAGGCTGCCTTCCTGGTTTCTTTCTAGATGGGAGAGGGTAGAAAGGAGGGGGCAGGTGTTCATTAAGAGGATACTAGAAGTGTGAAAAGGAGGAATGTGCTGTCACAGGGGGAGGAGAACAGATGGCATTGCAGATAGGAGGGCATACAAAATTGACTTGGATTGCATACGTCCACTTAATCACAATAAATAGATAAGTAAATACTGGCTGGATGCTGAGTGGACTTGTCCAAGGTTACACAGCTCTTACCCCAGTCTCCACTTCACCACATAGCCCTGCCCCAGACAGCCTGAAGGTCATATTCCAAACTCAGCAGGTGTCAAAGTATCCACGGCCACATTCATTTTTCAGAGCAGCCTCTCCCCCGACCAGCCACAGCTCCCACAGAACCAGAACTATCTGTCATCTAGGTTAGGGGACTACTGTGTCTGTCTAGGGCAAAACCTCTCCCCAAGGATAGTTGGAAGCTTTGGGATCCCTGGCTTCTTCCTCTTTACAGACCTGGAGGAAGCAGAACATTCTGCCCATCTGGTCCTTGGTTCAAGCTCTGCTTCTCTACTTCAGGGTCACTCTACCCCAGAGGATGCGCATGCTAAGATGAGAAGGACACCCACTCTGCTCCCCCAAAGCCAGTCAAAGTGAGGTCAGCCAAGTCCAAGTCTGCCTGCCCAGGCTGCTGAATGGAAGGCTCCCCCAGCACCGGATCAGTGCTGAGACAGCCTGAAAGGAGGGCTACGTACACCCCAGAACATCAGCAAAACACAGCAGGAGCTACTCCCTGCAAGAGGTCCCCTGCACTGGAAACACCAAGTGGCTGAGTCTACAGGGAGAGGTTGTAGGCAGAGCCCTTGGTGCAAGCTTTTATCTGCTACCTTTGATGTCACCATCAGACTCTAGGAGACAGCCTTGGGCTCTCCTGAAAAGAGTGGGGAGAAGGGGACAGAGCAGCTGCCAGGTCCTCCCGCTACATGAGGGATTCACTTGCATCAGTAAGAAAATACCAAAATACCAGCCCTAGGCAAAAACTAAGAGACAGGACATGGAGGCCCTTCTGCCACTGCAGCTAGCTGGCTTTAGATCACGAGTAGGCAGGGCCCCCTTCCTGGCTCTCAGTTTCCTCTGTTAATGAGAGGGGTGGACTAGTGCAGTGCTTCTCAATACAATGTGCAGACAAATAACCTAAGGAGCTTGTTAAAATGCAGATTTTCATCCAGGCAGAGGCCTGAGATCCTGCATTTCTAATAAGCTCCCAGGTGATGTTGATAATGCAGCTCACAGACGACAGTTTTAGTAACAAGAGCTTCGTGGTTCTCACTCTGGCTGCGCACTGAGCCATCCGAGCAGCTTTTAACACCTGCAGATGCCAAAAGTTTCACCCTCCCCACCCCCCGCAGAGATTCTGGTGCGAACGAGGGGAGGGCTTGTCAGAGCGGCAAAGTCTATGTCTGCCCTGCCCTGCCCGAATAGACTCCCTGCAAAGTACTTTCTTCAAAAGCCCCCAAGTGATCTTAGTTGCGATGAAGCCTGAGAAGACAGTACTAGAAACCAGGTGATTCTCCAAAGGCGATCTATGAGTCACTTGACTCCAAATCACCTGGAGTGATGTAAAAACTGAAGTCCTCTAGGCTGGCTGGAATCACATGGGGAGATTTAAAATAGCCGTGATGCATGGGTTCCGGACCCAGAGATTCTGATTCAGTTGATCTGGGGTGCAGCATGGACCTCAGGATTTTTTAGCTTTCCAGGGAATTCTAACATGCAGGCAGCCAAGGTGGAGAACTGCTGTTTAAATAGCCATTCCCAGATCCCAGGCCACTAGCTGAGTCAGCATGCAGTCTCACTGCTGTCCCGTCGATTCTGACTTTTAGAGACTCCATAGAGCAGAGTAGAACTGTCCCACAGGGTTTATAAGGCTGTAAATCTTTACAGACGCAGACTGCCGCATCTTTCTCCTGCTGCCAGCCTTTCTGTTAGCAGCCAAGCACTGTAACCACCTCACCACCAGGCATCCTTCAGCATGAACCCCACCCTCACTGCCATGGAGTCAAATCATAACAATGCTATAGGACAGAGTAGAACTGCTCCATAGTTTCCAAGGAGAGCTGGCAGATCTGAACTGCTGACCTTTCAATTAGCAGATGTCACACTTAACCCTTATGTGATCATGGCTTGACACAGACTAGGGCTCAGGAATTGACCTTTTAAATCAGACTCTTCAGGATCATCTCATGCAACCCAAAATTGACAGCCACAGGGCTAGAAGACCTGAGGTTTCTTCAGCTCTAACTTTCTACGAACAGACACCAAGACAATGTTAAGGATATTTTTTATTCTTCCATGTGAAGTGGCTGAACATGTTGTGTTTTATATTATGTTTATCCTAGAAACAAAATATCTTCAAGTAAGCCCCTCAGTTCTGTCCCGGCCTGCATCCCAAGTGTAGAGAGAGAGATTTCTTACCCGGCTGTCCAGCTCTGGAGGGAATTTGGTCTGGAACTGGCAGATAGTGCCTTCGCTGTAGTCTCTCTGGATAAAGACCTTGGTGGCCAGAGAGGCACTTCGTCGGAGCTCCTGCAGGTTGTGGACCTGAGGGGACATGAAGGAGGTACATGTTGAGGGTAACAATTCCCCTACAACTGCCTGGGACTGAGGGGTTTCCTGGACACAGGACTTTCAGTGCTAATGCTGGAACAAGGCCACGCAAACTAGGACAGGCACTGGCCACTGTGCATGTGCTCCAGGAAGACTGGGCGAAGCAGGACTGAGGAGATTATCCACAAAGATGCCTGGAGCTATCCTAGAAAGTTCTAGTAAAAAGCCTAAATCTGGGCCAAAGCTGAACCAAAATGAGAGGTTTTGGAACCATCAATCAACTGGAAACAAGCTCTAATAAGAGGAACAGGACCTCTTGATGGACAGTCTCCCTGCCCTCCCTTTCATTTCTTAAGTATCAGGTGTTTACCACTTGCGAGGTCTGGTCTTTGATGAACAAGACCGAAGCCTCAGGCTCCACTGATTGGAACTTGCAATAGGGTTGGAGTATGGTTTGGGAGGTGAGGAGCAGGTGGAACAGAGGAATACCCCTTGTGCCCATGACTTCAGAGTGAGATTTGAGTTCAAGCCAAGTTATGACCTGGGCCAGAGGGAACCCAGATGGTTGTCATGTTCGGCACATGTCACCACAGGAAAGCAGGGGCCCGGGGGTGTCCAAAATCCCCCAGAGAAGATTCTAGATTCTGTGTACTGAGGCCAGAAATTAAAGAACTACTCTGCTGTGGTAGGAAGGAGTAGGGAGATTTCCATCCTTCATGCCTACCTATGGACTTGACGCTGACACACACTCTAGCTTTTGAGGGGAGGGGACATAATTTCGCAGAAGAACAAGTTTATTCTGCTTCTCCAGCCTCAGTGGCCCACATTTGAGACAAGCATCCCTCACTGGGTGAAAGGTGCCAAACATGGGAACCACAGTGGAGACTGAGCCTCAAAGGCAGAGTAAACAGTTCATTCTGTCTAATTAAGGGGAATCCGTTCCATCATTCAGCTGTCACTTATTGAGTCCCTCTTATTGCCAGGCTCTAGGGACTCTGAGCAAAAGACAGTCTGTGAGCTCCAGGGAGCAAGACAAGTAAATATATAATTAATTAGACTGTGATAAATGCTACAAAGTAACATCCTGCCCAGAAGCTTCCTCAGAAAAGGCTTCCTGAAGCCTGTGTTAAGTTATAAAGGCAGGCCAGAAACTACCAAGGATGGGGACAGACAGCGATGCGAAGAAGAAAAAAAAGGCAACCCAGACAAAGAAAGAAGCCTGTGCAAGGTAGTGACAGCAGAAAATATGCTCCAGTGGCTGGAGGCAGATGTCAGCAAGACTGGAGCTGCAGATGCACAGGCAAAAGTGGGAGAGGCAAGCATGCGGCAGGAAAAGGATAGATCTGAAGGAGATGGGGCGGATTTCTTCTTGGGACAGGATTTAAGATGGAAGATGCTTGAAAGGAGAAAGAACGGGAAGCAAGATGCATGATATGAGACTTTTCCTAATTCAGGTGAATGTTGTTTAATGTAAGAAATGTGACCCCCAAGTATTGTGATAGGATTAAATAATCTATGAACAGTCATCTAGTCTTAATAGTCCTTGATGTCTCTCATCAGGGTTATAATTGAAGTCCTTTTGATGATGGCTAGGATCCTATGATAACTGAAAAATAAAGAATCTTTTGATAATGTAAAGAAATCATTTTTTTGTTAAGCATCTGCTGTCTGGTTATGGTTTCATTAATTTTGTTGTTTTCAAAAGAAAAAGAAGGCACTGGGGCCTTCCTCAATCTTTCTAAAACCCACTACAAAGGTAGTTGATCTTAAGGATGAACTCCCCTGGCCCCAGAACAGAAAGATCATTCTAGCAGCTTCACTGGGGGTAGACGGGAAATAGGCAAGGCTATGTTAGAAATTCAGTTGAAGGGATGATCATCTTTGTAGTTGCTGTTGTTGGTTGCTGGCTCTTGAATGGCTGTAAAGCAAGAAGAATGCTTTAGCCATGCTAACATGGACACAGCTTCCTCCTCGCCAACAAATTCTTTTACCTCTGCCTGAACACACACACACATGCATGTGTGCTTCTATGAAGGGACATGTCTCTAGAGACTCCCTGGCTATTTACAACCATTTCTTCTTCCCCTAGGCACACAGCTAGATTCATTCCCAGTATTCCTTGCAGTTGGGTGCAGCCATAGGGATGAGCAGCATGGTCAGTGTCAATGAAGTGATCAATGTCACATATAGGCTTGACTCATAAAAACCTGCCTCTCCTCTATGCTCTTTCCCCTTTAACAGAAACAGGAAGCCATGTGTTGAAGACGGTGAACTCATAAGATGCAAAGAGCCCGGGTCCCTGAATCACTGCCTGGAAGAGAACCATCTCTGATCAGGGAACAGCTGACTGGGACTTTGCTGAGGAGAAAATGAACTTCTACCATATTAAGCCATTAAGATTTGAGCCCTAGCAGTGCAGTAGTTAAGTGCTTAGCTGTGAAATGAAAAGTTGGTGGTTGGAACCCAAAGATGTAGCAGGCTGCTTGTGTAAAGACTTACAGCCTTGGGAACCCTATGGGGCATTTCTACCCTGTCCTACAGGGTTTCTGTAAGTCAGAATCAATTTGATAGCAACAGGTTATCCTAAATAATACACTCCCATTTCCTCTTGGAGGGATCGTTTTTTGATTCTGGGTCCTCAAGAAGCCAGAGTGGGAGGGGCCAACACTCTTTGCAGCCCCAACCACATCCTGAGCCTTAGAACACTATCCTGGTCCTAGGTAACTAGGGGCTTGCTTGCTTTTCTTCCTGATGAATGTTTACAGGGTCTTGAAGGGTTGCTTGAGTATGGTAGCAGACATATTTTATATGCCAGAGCCTTAGTCTCCCAGATCTACATAGAGTATACATATCACAGAGCAATTTATAGTTAGTGAAAAGCAGGACTTAAGACAAGACTGGCTCTGCCAACCCTCAATCTATGGCACCAGTGTGAAGAACAACAAGCCTTGATGCAACACTTGGGAGCAGAAGACCTGGGTGCTAGTCCAGACTACCTGATTTGGGGAATTTCTTCCCTTCTCCAGCCTCCATTTCTTCAATCAAATAATGCAAAGTTAGGAACTAGGTAATCTCTAAAACCCCTCCCAGCCCTGACATTCTAGAGACCCTATCAAGGCATATTAATACAAATCAATCCAGATTGTCTTCATGTGAAATGTTTTGATTTTTAAGTGTATCCAATAAATGTTTAAAAATTGTAAGCACTAAGAAGACAGAATACAACACATGTCTAGCAGGATTCAGTTCTTTCAATGACCAGTTTAGGACCTCTGAATAAGGAATCCCAGGGCAGAAGCACTGGGTCAGAAACTGAGCCAGGCTCCAGGCCAACTGACAGCTATTTAGCTTTCAGGAAGACTCCAGAACATGGAACACCCCTCTTGATGGCTTTAGCTCTCCCTAAGCTTCTCCCCAGGGGTTTCTTAACTGACCCAGAAGCCTGGGCTTCTCATCCACTTCTCACCTTTCTCAACTTTGCCTCTCCCTTCCATCATAAACCGTTGGCCTTTATGTGGCTGAGTAAGGGCAGGACCAAGAGGCATTTCATGAAGAAGGAAGAGAAATCAGTGGTGAGACAGCTGGCACCAATTTTTAAACTGCAGTATGACAGGGAGGGGAGGCTGCCTGGATGATGCTCATCACTTGTCAGACATTTAGACCCATGTGCTCCCCAGAGTCAACCTGGCAGGAAGGAGCATGCATTATTGCAAATGAGCATTCTCAGGTGAGCATGCCCAAAACAAAAAGGAAGTCCCACCTGGGCCCATTGTCTCCATACTTATTAACAACCAGCTCCATAGGATAGGTTTAAGGCTCAACTCAAAAAACTGGATTTAGCTGAGAAGCCCACTATGTGCCCCTCCACCACCACCACCAGCAGAGGTGGAGAAATATAAGGATGGTGAGTCACGGGTAACCAGAGTCGATCTAAGGAAGGAAAGCCTAGCAGGAGCCTCCCTTCTCTGCCTAAATCAGGAGCCACACCCAATCCATTGTCCACTGGCTGTTCATTCATTCCATGCCTGAGACCAAGTCTGAAGGGCCCTACTGGAATAATGCTGTTTGGGTGCATTTAAAAACTCTTAGGGGCCCAAACTCCACCACTAGGAAAGCCTCTACTTATCAGGCATTTTCCAGTCGTCCTTGGCCATCTAAACTGTCTCCTGAGGAGGCCTGCTGCTCCCAGTGACACACATTCACAAAGGTTTGCCACTCAGAAATGGGCTCATTGAAGCCTTCCAAATGAGGTCAGTGTATCACTCAAGAGGCCTCTCCCTCCTCTGAGTTCCTCACATACTCTCCCCTACTGGTAATTCCTAAACAGAAGCTAAAAATCCAAACCAAATCCATTCCTGTTGATTCCAACTTACAGCAACCCTATAGAACAGAGTAGAACTGGCCCCACAAGGTTTCCAAGTAGCTGCTGATGGATTTGAACTGTGGATCTTTTGGTTATTAGTCCAGTTCTTAACCACTGTGTCACAGGGCTCCAAACAGAAGTGAGGGAGCAGAAATGACCCAGTGTCCATGCCTTCCATCCAGGGACTTTTTCACCTGTTCCCTCTTTCTCCCCTCAATACACTTTCTACTGGAGCTAAGGACTTCACATTCAGAATTCTAAAGGACTTAGACACAGGAGTTCGCAGTCAGGTTTTGCTTCCCCCACCAGGTATTTCCTGGTATATTTTAACCCAGTCCTAATAGTAAAAAGCCTGGGGAGAATGATTCACCCCATCGCCCAGATAACGCAAACATCCTCTGCCTTGGCAGGGCTTAGGCTTCCTCCCTTGAGGCTGTCATCAGTGTGTACCCAAGGCCAAATTCCAAAATGGGTAACGCTTGTTCTTAGTATCTGTCTCTTCTGGGCCTCTGAACCTGTGATTCAAGCTGACCCAACCAGGCCAGTTAGGGGACCTGTGTCCCCATACTCCAACCCTTTTAGACCTGACCTCCTTTGTACGCATCCCCTCATGAAGGTCCCACATCCAGACTCCAAGCACTCTACCCTCTATCAGGCAAAATGATTGCCTAATTGGGTAAACTAACCCTGGTTGCCCAGGGGTGGGAGGGGGAGGAGCACTGGCCAGGGAAACAGAATCAAGTTCTAGTCCTGACTCTCCCACTCTTTAGCCCTATTTTCTTGAATAAGTCTCTGGGCTCCAGTTGCATCATCTGTAAAATGGGATAATGACGCCTTTCTTGGCTTGTTCACAGGAATCAGAAGCTTCTGAGTCTCAATTGTCTCATCTGATAATTGGGGATAATAATGCCATCCTTACCCACTTCACAGGGTTGCACTAAGCCTCAAAGGAGATCTCACACATGTGATAGTGCTTTGTACACAGGAAAGTGCTGTATCCACATGGATGTTGTGAGCAGAGCCTCTCCCAGGGGAGTCATGCCTGCCTAACAGCTGCCTCCTGGAAACAATGCCTCCAACTAGAGATGTGAGCTTAATGGTGAGAATCTGTGGACCATAGGAGCCCCAAGAGGGAGACATGTCAGGATAGATGGGCCTTTTGCAATCTGAGAGATCATATCAGAGAGGAAGCTGCCTTCTCTGCTCACACTGCTGACCCAGCCATGCCTGTGTGGCTGAAGTTTCTTGCCCAATACTGGCAGCCTCTGCTGCAGTCTGGCAGCCTTATCTGGAAGGTGACCAGCTGCTTGGCTGTTTCTCTCTTTGTTCTTCCTTCTCATCTCAGTATCTTCAGCACTTTGGGGGCACTCTGCATTCCTCCATCCTAAAATTAAAGCTCTATGGGTCTGCTCAGGGTCAGCACCCTTCCAAGGTCTGGGGGGGAGGTGAACTCTCCTCCTAGCTAACTCATGCCTTTTCAGGAAGCAAAGAGATGCCAAGCAACTGCACCTTGTTCTGTGGTGATGATGACAACAGAATAATAGCAGTAACACCTGGTATTAACATCACCCTGCTCACCAGGATGCCCAGAGGCACTGCATAGAATCGTTCATCCTCTGCTCTCTTCCTGCCTTGCATTTCAACTGGATTGGAAATGGGGGGGACCACCATAAAGGAGCTCCACATCAAAACTGAGGAAACCCTGGTGCCCTGGCTTCCACTCCAGAGGTGAAAGAAACTTTCAGCTCTGTTGCTGACATGCTGTGTGAGCATCAAAGAGGTCCTCCACTTCTCCACAGATTTGTTTTACCACATGTAAAGTGGGGACATAAAGAATTTCCATCTCCCTCACAAAATACGGTGGTGGGATTAACTAGACCACCCTAGGCGCAGAGAGGGTAATTCTGCCCTCAGCTAACAGGTGCCTTAGTTTGATCATAAAGTCTCTCGAAGGTGACACACCTACAGGCACAACCTGAAGAAGGCAGCACCTCCCATCAGACACAGAGGAAATGTTAACACTCTGGGACAGGAGAGTCAAACAGAGTGAAAAAAGCAAGAATAAGGGATGTGCAAAAGAGGGGGTCAGCACAGGCAACCCATGAAAACCAACCATTTAGTTCTTCAGCTGAGAAATTCTTTTTCCTCCTCCTCCCCGCCATCCAGAAGGAAATGCAGACATGGAGATAGGTCTCTCCTCCCTTAGCCAAGATTTTGGGATCACAAGCTGGATGACTACACTGCATAGCAATAGCAGATGGCCCTCCTTCTCTCTGCTTACATGCGCAGCCCCAACCCTCTAGGGAAGCAGTTGAAGACTTGTGGTCCAGGGGTAAGGGGAAACCCCAGCCTGGGGCCCTAGAGAAACCTAGCTCTAGTGCCAACAAGTGGTGTGGGCTGCTTCAGGGCTCCCATGGGGAATAGAGAAGGAAAGTTAGCACACTATGGGTCAGAGGGAACACTGCCACTACGCCCTCCACCCTCTCCTCCCAGATCAGACCCAGGGAAACCCCCATCCCACCCATCTCACTCCCACCGTCCTCGCCCGCCCAGTCCGCGCCTATAGAGGATTTGCTCCCGAAACAGTCAGCAATGCCTGCCTGCCAGGTGCTCACCCCGTACCTCGGTGGCCATGTTCCTGCTCGCAGCCTGTGGTCGAGGGGGCTGTCCGCGGTGCTGACTCGGGAGCAGGGGGCTGGCAGAGGTGAGGTGGGGCTCGGGGGGGGGCCGCTGTCCGCGGTGCTGATGCGGGCGCAGCCGTCCCGGGCTCAGGTGGAATGGGGGGCTCTGAGGACAGCTATGTCCTGGGGAGGGGCGCTGTGCTGTCCGCGGTGCTAACACCGAGCTGGGGAGGAGAGGCCGCGCCTGAGGCTCCTCACAGCCGGCCGATCGCCTACCGCCTCTGCTCCTGCAGGCAACCGACCGGGCTTATCTTTGACAGGGGAGGCAAGGGTGGGGGCAGAGGAGGGGCCAGGCGCCTCTGCGGAGAGGGGGAAGCCTCGGGCCCCCAGACTCCGGCGCCTGCCGGAGAGGAGCCCCTCCCGCGGCCAGAGGCTGAGCTCCCGCCCCACCCTGAGGCCCCGCCTCTTCTGCCTGCCCTTCCCCCTAATAGGAGCGCCCGGAGCTCTGCGCTCTCTACCACCACCTGCAGGGGACTTAGCAGCTGGGAGGTTCTGGGACAAAACATTCAAACCTGTGGGACTGAAGGTCCCTGGCCGTATCACAAGCCCCCGGGTGCGGCCTGTTTATCCCCTTTCCCCTCCCCGCACAGTACCCTGGGGCTTCCTCTTCTGCATTTTGCCTCTGCCTTCCTGTTTCTGTGTGCACTCCACCACCACCCCACACACAAGCTCACATAGACGGCCCTTCCTCTCCCCTCACCTTTTCTCTGCCTTGAAACCTATGAGCTATAGAAGGATGCTGCAGACCTCAGAAAATCGTTTTTCTTTTGTAAATGTGTGCTAGCATTTCAGCCTCAGCAATTCTCTGGGGTCCTTTCTTTTCAGGGAGCTCTAGAATTGAATCTACTCTCTCTTTGCTGTGCCTTCTGGCCTTGCCTCTGCTCTTCATTCTTCCCTCTCTCCTCTGAAATCCAAGAGTTTGTGCCCATGCACGCGCACACACACACACACACACACACACACACACACACCCCAGCACCACCACTGCCACTGAAAACTGCAAGCAGGTGGTGCCAAACAGGTATGCTTATTTCCCAACGACAGAGGTCTGACTCTGGTTATCAATGGCTCAAGGACAATGCTTCCTTCAAATTTTTGACACCATACCTTTGATCTAAATTATCTACTTGCTTAATAAACAAAAGGAAACCCTAACAGGTGTTATTTATACATCCAGAATACCCCTTAGTCTTTTTGTAGGGAAGCCAGGTATGTTCCTCTGCAACCCACTGCTGCCCAAGGGCCACTAGCAGCTACCCACACAAGGGGGAACACGGATAGCCTGGAGCATGGGTTCTCACTCATGCAGCCACATGACTCAAGCAAACATCTCACCTCTGGGCTTCACTGTCTATAAAAGAGCACTGGACTCTACCAGGCTATTTCTATCATCCTTTCTTTTTTCTCCCTTGACATTTTAATTTTCAAACATACAAAAAAGTTGACAGAATAATATGGCTTGGCTGGCTTATACTATCTACTTAGCCTCAACAATTAACATTTCACCATATTTGTTTTATCAATAGATGAAAAGATTCAATTATTTTAAAAGTAAATTTTCATCTAATCTTCTAATATTCTAGGGTTATCTCTTCCCCGGCAAAACAGTTTATTAGCAGTAACTCTTTAGAACTCCCTCCATAACTTTTCACTTCTAATAGCTGACATTTATTGGGCATTATGTGCCAGGTATATGCTACACACTCAGTTTGTATTATCTGAGATATCCTCACAACTACTCTGAGCTAAAAGCTATTACCATGTTAGTACTCTCACTGTATAAATGAGGAAAGATTAAGTTGCCTTGGTGACATGGCTTGAGAGAAGTGGAGGCAGAATTCAGACCCAGATAGTGGTGTTCCCTTGTGGCCCTCCTAACTATTTAGACTTCCAACAGCATTTTACAGACCATAAGCTGGCAGAACAGTGACTAACTCTTCAACTGCCTACAGATAAGCACATGGAGACCCAGAGATAAAAAGTGGCATGCAAAAGAAGTTGAAAGTAGCTGTTTCATTCCACTTTATAGTTCAGCAAAAGATTTGGCATCAAAGGAACAAGCTGGAAATATAGATCTATGAGTCCCATGATGGTCACTGGTAATAAATGAATGCCTAACCTGAAGATCTCCAAGCACATTCACACAGTCCCTCCAACTTCACCTTGATCATCTTAATTAGACAATCATCTGGCAACCACTTTCTTCACCTGATGATTAGAGACCTGGATAAGTCAACCTAAGAAATTCAGTAATTCAACATGTATTTGTTAACACCTGCTATGCACCTGGTACTATTCTTGAAACTTGGGATACAGCAATGAGAAAATATACAAAGACCCTGTTCTTACAGAGATTGCATACTAAAGGGAGGTGTCATGAATTGAACTGCATCTCTCCAAAATGTTTTATCAACTTGGCTAGCCCATGATTCCTAGTATTGTGGGATTTTCCTGTGTTTTATAAATCCTACCTCTATAATGTCGATGAGGTAGGATTAGAAGCAGTTATATTAATGAGACAAGACTCAAAAAGACAGAAACCAAGCAGAGAGAGTAAGGGACCTCATACCAGCAAGAAAGAAGCACCAAGAGTATACATGTCTTTTAGACCTGGTGCCCCTGCACCGAGAAGCTCCTCAACCAGGGGAAGATTGATGACAAGGCCTGCGCTCCAGGGCCAACAGAGACAGAAAGTCTTCCCCTGGAGCTGGCACCCTGAATTCAGGTACCTAGCCATCTAGACTATGACAGGAAAATCTGGTGCTATAGTGGCTACAGCTGCTAACCCAAAGGTTAGCAATTCAAATCCACTAGGTAAGCCTTGGAAACTCTATGGGGCAGTTCTACTCTGTCCTGTGGGGTTGTTGCAAGTCAGGATTGACTTGACAGCAGATTTTTCAGACTATGAAAAAATAAGTTTCTCTCTGTTAAAGCCATTCACTGGTGGTATTTCTGTTACAGCAGCACTAGTTAGTTAAAACAGTGGATAATAACAAATATAAAATATATAGACTTGTGATCATCACTAAGAAAAAAAGTAAAGTATGTTAAGGACATAAGCGAGTAGCTGGAGGAAGGAGCTACTTTAGAAAGAATATTCAGGAAAAGCTTTTTTGATCAGGTAAAATTTGGATAGAGGCCTGAATAAAGTGAAATCAGGAGAATTACAGATGTAGTGGGAAGAGTAATCAGGCAAACAAGACGGAGTGTAGAAGGGCCCTGAGGCAGGAATGGGCTTGGAATGTTCAAAGAATAGCAGGGAGACTAGCATAGTTACATTGGAGTGAACAAGGGAGAAAAAGAGGGCAGCTGAGATTAGACAGGTAGCAGGAGCCAAATGTTGTCAAGCCTTGCAGGTCCTGGTAATGACTTTGGATTCCTTTCAGAAAGTGGGATGCCAATCCTTAGGTTTATAGTAGAAGATGTAGGTTTTTCTTTTTTTAATCTGTTAGATATCCATCTGCAAACAAACGAAACAAGACCCATATCTCACACCTTACACACACAAAAAAAATCTAAATCAAAATAGATCAAAGATCTAAATATCAAACCAAAAATGATAAAGACTATGGAAGAAAAAATACGGACAACATGGAAGTTCTAATACACAACTTACACAGACTATAAAATATCTTACCAACAATGTATGAGCAATACAAAATAAATGTGAACTACTAAAAAATTAAACACTTGTGCTCATCCGAAGATGTTACCAAGAGAGTTAAAAGACTTCCTACAGAATGGGAAAAACATTATTTGGCAACTATGTATAGGATTGACATCTAATTTCCATAATCTACAAGGTACTGCAAAAGGCCGACAAGAAAAAGACAAATAACCCGATTTAACAGTGGACAAAAGACATGGACAGACCCTTCACCACAGAAGACATTCAGGCAGCCAAAAGACACATGAAGGACGTTCATGATCATTAGCTATTAGAGAAATCCAAATCAAAACTATAATAAAGTAACATCTCACCCCAATGAGGTTGGCAGTGATAAAAAAATAATAATAATAACAAATCCTGGAGAGGCTGTGGAGAGATTGGAACTCTCCTACAATGCTGGTGGGAACGCAAGATGGTGCAGCCTCTTTGGAAAGCAATTTGGCATTTTCCTAAAAAGCTAGAAACAGAAATACCATAGATCTACCAGTCCTATTGGTTGGAATACATACCGTAGAAATAAAGGCTGTCACATGAACAGATACATGCACATGAATGTTTATTGCAGCACAGTCCACAATAGCAAAAAGATGGAATCTACCTAGGGTCCCATCAACAGACGAATGGCTAAATAAGCTATGGTACATATACACAATGGAGCACTATGCAATGATAAGGAACAAGGATGATTTTAGGAAGCATCTCATAACCTAGTATCAAGTAGAAGACATTATGCTGAGTGAAATCAGTCAGCTACAAAAGGATGAATATTGTATGAGACCACTATTATAAGGACTTAAAAAAAGACTTATGCACAGAAAAAAGACTCTGACAGCTACAAGTGTTAGGAGGGAGGGAGAGGGTTGGTCATAGATTAGACAGTAGATAGGAATTCAGTTAGGTGAAAGGTGTAACAGCATGCAGTAGAATGCAGGGCAGCATAAATGGACTACACCATAAACTGTAAGGTTTTCTAAATTCAACCCAATATTTCAAAGGATAAAGTAGCAGAGACAGGGGTCTCAGGGCCATGTTTTCAGGAGAAATTGAGGTCAATTGGCACAAGTAGCCTTTTTCAAAGAGAGCTTTCTGCTCCCCGTATTGGTGAGTGGCATCTGGTGCCTTAAAAGCTAGCAAACTGCCTTCTGAGGATCACCAATTGGTCCTAATCCACCTGGAACAGATGACTGAGAACATCAAAAGCAGGAGAAAAAATGAGCCCAGGAGACCGAAGGACCCATATGACTGGGAGACTACATCAGCATGAGACCAAAAGAACCAGACGGTCCCCAGCCACCACCAAAGACAACCTTGACAGGGGACACAAAGTAGAGTCCCTGACTTAACATGAGAAAAAGAGATGTGCAGATCAAAAACTCTACTAATAGACCAGAACTGATCATCTGACAACCTAGGGGGTCCCCTGGGAACATGGTCCCTAGACTTGCTGCTGCCCCAGATCTGAAACCAGTACTGAGATCAATACTTCAGACTAAGAATGGACTGGACTCGGGGACACAGAGTGAGCATGTAGTACTTTATGGTTTTATGCTTTTATAGAAAGCTGTCCTACTGGTTTCTTTCTAGAAGGAAGAAGAGAGTGTGGAGAGGAAGGGACAGGTGTTCACTGGGAGGATACTAGTAGTAAAGAGTGAAAAGGAGGACTGTGCTGTCACAGGGTGCGGAGAACACATAGAGTTGTACAGAGGCAGGTATGTAAGATTGGCTTGGATTGTAACCCACTAAAAAACCCACTGCCATCGAGTCAGGCCCAACTCATAGTGACCCTAGAAGTCAGAGTAGAACTGCCCCATAGAGTTTCCAAGGACCATGTGGTGGATTTGAGCTGTATACTTTCACTTAATGATAACTAAAAAATTAAAAGAAAAACTATCCTGATCACTAAACACAGGGTGTATACAAGGCTAGAAGCAGTGGGAACAATTAAGAGGCTGGTAGAGTAGTCCAGATAAGGGATAGTGGTGACTTAGATTAGAGTGGTAGTTGTGTTGGTTGTAAGAAGCAGTCAGATGATACTGACCTGACCTACTGATGGATTGGATGCATGGTGTGATAGAAGAGTCAAAGGTGAGTCCAAGTTTTGAGCCACTTGAAGTATGGAGCTGTCATTTACTGAGGGAGAAGACTGAGAGCTGAGTGGGCTGCAAGAATGGAGAATATGGTGTTTGGATTACGTTCAGTTGATTTTGTGTGAAGTTTGGTGAGCATGTTACACACCTAAGTCGAATAGGCAGTTGGAGTTCAGGGAAGTGATAGGAACTAGAGATATAATTTCAGGAGTTCATCATATATAAGTGGTATTTAAAACCATGGGACTAGATGAGAGTATCTAGGGAGTGTGTGGAGCTCGCAAAGTTGCTCATGGACTGAGCCTGAGCACTTCATCACTTACGGGCTGGGACTACAAAGAGACTGAGAACAGTGACCGGTGAAGAGGAGACCTGAGAGAGTGATGTCCTGAAGACAAGCAAAGAAAATATTTCAAGGAAAAAAGTATTACCAGATACACTGAATGCTGCTCTCAGGTAAAGTAAGATGAGGACTGGGAAATGACCATTGGACTTGGCAGGAAGAACGTGGCCTTAGTAAGGGTGGTTTCAGTGAAGTGTGGGAATGAGATTACTGATTAAAGTGAGTTCAAAAGTTAGTATGGATAAAGAGGAAGTAGAGGCACTGAGAGTGCTGATGACTCTTCTTGAGGCAGTTTGCTACAATGGGAAGAAAAGAGTAAGATGGTGGCTTGAGAGAGAAGTGGGAGAAAGAGAGGATCTTTTTTTTTTAATTATGATTGAGTGAAAATGTACATTCCCATATAAATTTGCATGCCCACCTATATGCAGCTTCCACTGCTCCCCCTGTCCGGTGACAGCACACTATTCCTCTCTGCTCCATACATGTCTCGTCCTCCCAACAGTCTCCTTTCCTCTCCTCTCCACCCACTCCCCTTCCTCCAGCCAGAGGTCAGCAGGATGATATCCTATAGACACACAGAACCATAAAGTGCACCCAATATATGGTCACTCTGTATTGCCAAGTCCAATCAATTCCTGTCCGAAGAGTGGACCTTCATTATGATTTATGGGCAAGGGCAGCATCAGGGCCAGGGGCTGTGCTCCCAGAGGAACCCCGAAGCCACTGGACCATCTCTTGTGGTCTTTTAGTGGAGATGTCAGGGTGCACCCCTTTTTAATCTTGTGTTGCCAGTGAGACTCAACTTTGTGAGCTCCATCACGTTTATCACTGGTGGCAGCTGGGCACCATCCGGTTCTTCTGGTCCCTAGTCAATATAGACACCCACTCATGTAGGTCTAAGAGAGGGTCTTTTTAAGGTGGGAGATATGCAGAGCTTGCTCGGCAATGGGTTTTTGGTTTACAAAATGATATGAACGATCTAGTAGGGAGGGAAAGGTTGATGGTTCAGAAAAGAGGGATTAATTGCAGCAGTAAGTCCTTAATAGTTGAACTCAGGATAAGATCCAGGAAAAGCATGAAGGGTATGGCATTGGACAGAAGCACAATTTTCTACCATGTACTAGAAGCAGCAGAGTAAATAGCCACAGATGTGAGCAGGTTAGGAAATTTGCAGTAGAAGCTCTACTCCTTTGTTTTAGTCATCTGGTACTGCTCTAACAGAAATACCACAAGTGGATGGCTTTAAAAAGAGAAATTTTATTTTGTCACAGTCCAGTAGTCTCAATGTTCAAATTCAGGGTGTCAGCTCCAAGAGAAGTTTCCCCTTTGTTGGCTCTGGAGGGAAGGTCCTTGTGTTGTATCAGCCTTTGGCCAGGGAACATCTTGGCACAGGACCCTCTGGTCTGAAGCACACGTTTTACTACCAGTGCTGTTTTCTTGATGATATGAGGTTCCCCAAATCTCTCTGCTAGTGTCTTTATACCTCAAGAGACTGCCTCAAGGCACAAAATAATCTTACACATTGAGTCCTGCCCAGCCAATGAAACTGGGGCCCATCCACCCTCGTTCACATCATAGAGGCAGGATTTATAAAATGGAGGAACAGAACACAATATCAGAAATCATAGCCTAGTTAAATTGCTACACAAATTTGGGGGGAACACAATTCAATCCATGACATCTTGTACTTGCCAGTGTCATACAGTGTATCACAATCCATCTCAACAAGCACATTCAATCAGTATATATAGAAAGCTTGCTATGTACCAAGCACAGCCCTGGCACTTTCGTGTGTAGCCCAAAGAATATCTTCCTTCCCATTGACATTACAGGACTGTGACACTAGAGAGGGCTATGAGATCATCCCTGCAAGGATGAATGGTCCCTGCTCTTCTGCCAGGAGAAAAACTGAATACAGTCTCAGCCTTTCATCACTACTTTGCCTTTAGTGTTGTTATAACAACCTTGACAGACCTCAAGAGAGGCATCCAAGTGGTGGTCACAGAGAGCGATCCACATTCAGAGTGGGGAGAGTTTCACACTGTTCTGACTCAGGCTGTGATTTGGTATTATATGTGGGATGTCCTCACCCTCCAAACACGTGGAGTTGCAAGCAGCAAGGACTTGGATATTTCATCTAACTAATGATTATTATCTAGCTGCCTAAGGACAACCCAGTCCTTTGCAAGAGCCTAGTCCTTTGATGTTCTGTCGTAAATTAATGAGTCTGCCCACAAAATGACATCAAAGGAGATTCACTAACTAATTCACTGTTATCATCCCCCAATCTGAGGTTGCATTGGAACGTCTCAAAAAAATAAAAGACTACAGCCAGAAAAAGAAACCAACTAAAAGATTTGGAAATCAAGATATCTGGAAAGAGATGACAGAAAAATGAACTCCAGCAGACTGCAGAGGGCATAGAGAGTCAGCAAACCTCAGGGAAATGAAGAAAACGGTAAAGGTGACAGGGAGATTTTCACCACTTGGGTTTGGGAAGGAATACAATTGCTTGAGGATAAGTTGTGGTCCCAACAGCTTTAAACAGTGTCATCTCACAGGTCTTCGCTGTGACCATGAAGTAGCGTGCAGTAGAAAACAGTGTCCTTGGACTCAGGTGACAGGAGTTTCAACCTTGGCTCTCCTATTTTCTATGTGATTGTCTCTGTCTCAATGAGCCTCAGTTCAGCAACCTGTAAAATAAAAACCGACCCACTGCCATTGACTCAATTCTGACCTACATACCCTGTAGATCAGAGCAAACTGCCCCAAAGAGTTTGCAAGGAGCTCCCAGTGGATTTGAATTGCGGACCTTTTGGTTGGCAGACATAGCACTTAACCACTATGCCACCGGAGTTTCCACCCACAAAATGTTGCTGTTATTGTTAGGTACCATCAAGTTGGTTCTGACTCACAGCAACCCTAAACACAACAGAATAAAACACTGCCTGGTCTTGCCTCATGTCCACAGTCATTTTTAGCTTAAGCCCATCATTGTGGCCACTATGTCAGTCTATCTCATCGAGGGTCTTCCTCTTTTTCTCTGACCCTTCGCTCTACCAAGCATGATGTCCTTCTCCAGGGACTGATCCTTCCTGACAATTTATCCAAAGTATGCAAGACACAGTCTTGCCGTCTTTGCTTCCAAGGAGCAATCTGGTTGTATTTCTTCCAGAACAGCTCTGTTTGTTCTTTTGGTGGCCCATGGTACATTCATGGTTCTCCAGTGCCGCAATTCAAAGGCACCAATTCTTCTTCTGTCTTCCTTATTCACTGTCCAGCTTTGGCATGTATACGATGGAATTGAAAATACCATGGACTAGGTCAGGTGCACTCTAGTCTTCAAGGTGACATCTTTACTTTTCAATACTTTGAAGGGATCCTTTGCAGCAAATTTTCCCAATGCACTGCCTCTCTTGATATCTTAACTCCTGCTTCCATGGGCACGGATTGTGGACCCAAGGAAAATGAAATCCTTGACAACCTCAGTACCTTCTCCATTTATGTCAATGTTGCTTACTGGTCCAGTTGTAAGGTTCTTGTTTTCTTGGTGCTGAGGTGCAACCCATACTGAAGGCTGTGGTCTTTGATCTTCACCAGTCTTTCAAATCTTCTTCACTTCCAACAAGTAAGTTTGTGTCATCTGTATAACACAGGTCGTTAATGAGTCATCCTCCAATCCTGATGCCTCATTCTTCATATAATCCAGCTTCTTGGATTATTTGCTAGGTGTACAGATTGAAAAGGTATAGTGAAAGGATACAACCCTGACATACACTTTGCCTGACTTTAAACCATGCAGTGTCCACTTGTTCTGTTTGTATGACTCCCTCTTGACCCATATACAGATTCCTTAAGAGCACAATTAAGTGTTCAGGAATTCTCATCTTACACAGTGTCAGCCATCATTTGTTACGATCCACACAGTCAAATGCCTTTGCATAGTCAATGAAACATAGGTAAACATCTTTCTGGTATTTTCTGCTTTCAGCCAAGATCCATCTGTCATCAGCAAGATATTCCTGCTTCCACATTCTCTTCTGAATCCAGCTTGAATTTCTGGCAGTTTCTTGTCAATATACTGTTGCAGTTGCTTTTGAATGATCTTGAGCAAAATTTTCCTTGCGTGTTATATTAATGACATTGTTCAGTAATTTCCGCCTTCAACTGGATCAACTTTCTTTGGAATGGGCATAAATATGGATCTCTTCCAGCAGTTGGCCAGGTAGCTGTCCTCCAAATTTCTTGGCATAGATGAGTGAGCATTTCCAGTGCCCCATCTGTTTGTTGAAATATCTAAATTGATACTCCACCAATTCCTGGAGCTTTGTATTTTGCTAATGCCTTCAACGCAGCTTGAACTTCTTCCTTCGGTACTGTTGGTTCCTAATCATATGCTACCTCTTCAAATGGCTGACTATTGGCCAGTTCTTTTTGGTATCGTGACTCTGTGTATTCCTTCCATTTTCTTTTGATTATCCCTGAGTCATTTAATAGCTTCGCTGCAGAATCCTTCACTACTGCAACCCGAGGCTTGAACATTTTCTTCATTTCTTTCAGCTTGAGAAATGCAGAATGTGTTCTTCCCTTTTGGTTTTCTATTTCCATCTCTTGCACACGTCATTGCAACACTTTGTGTTCTCAAGCTGCCCCTTGAAATCTCTGTTCAGTTCTTTTACTTTGTCATTGCTTCCTTTTGCTTTTAGCTACTTGATGTTCAAAAACAAGTTTCAGAGTCTCTTCTGACATCCGCTTTGGTCTTTTCTTTCTTTCCTGCCTTTTTAATGACCTCTTACTTTCTCCAGGGATGATGTTTTTGATGTCATGCAACAATTTATCTGGTCTTCTGTCACTAGTGGTCAACACAACAAATTTGTTCTTAAGATGATCTTAAGATGGTCTCTAAACTCAGGTGGGATGTACTCAAGATCATGCTTTGTCTCTCTTGGACTTGTTCTAATTTTCTTCAGTTTCAGTTTGAATATGCATACGAGCAATTGATGATACATGCCACAGTCAGCTCCTGATCTTGTCCTGACCGCTGACATGAAGCTTTTCTGTCGCCTTTTTCCACAGATGTAGTCAATTTGTCTCCTGTTCTTCCATCTGGTGAGGTCCGTGTGTACAGCTGCCATTTGCATTGGTGAAAAAAGGTATTCGAAATGAAGTCACTAGTCTTGCAAAATTCTGTCATGAAATTCCAGCATTATTTCTATCACCAAGGCTGTATTTTCCTATAAAATGGTGACAATTAATTACCTCCAAATGCAGATCCCTCCAAGTATAGAAGATTTCCTCTAGATATTACCTGGCTCACTCAAATCTGATCTTTCTAGAGAAAAAAAGGACAAGATTTATAGAGCTGATTCTGTGGAGATCTCCCATAATCACTTTTTTTTTTCTAGGACCAGCAGAATTTCATAAATTACAAAGACAATATCCACAAACACATATCATTTAACTAAATGAGCCATTATTGAACACCCACTATATGCCAAAAAAGTGACTATGACAGATTTCTAACTCCTCCAACAAGGATGCCAAAATCTAATTAAGTGATGACCAGGCTCTGTGATAGATGCTAGAGCGAACACAGGTTCCCCAGAGCTGAGAGTCCAAGAAGTTTTTACAAATGAAATGACAACTGAACAGGGCCTTCCAGGTGAGGATTCATTCACCAGACAGCGGATGAAGGGACAGAGCACACAAGGCAAGGCACAGACATGGCCTGGAAACTCAGAACCTCTGGAACCTCAAATTCAAGAAAGCAGCTGTCAGGCAGAAACCGGGATGTCTGCAACACCCCAGAAACATTAACAGAGGGGACCTACCATGAAACTAGCACTATAGCAGACAGACCAAGACACATGTCTGGAAGTGGCGTCATGAGGAGATGACTAAGCTAATAGTAGAGAGTAGGGGTAGGGTGCCTTCTTTTCTTCACTGTCTCACTCTCCCTCTTTCCCCTCTGCTAGGGAAAGTAGAATTAAGAGAAAAAGTTTTGTAAGAATTCACCACTGTCCAGGACAAATGACAGAGGCTGTGATGATATCAAGCGACTACTGGCCAAAATGTTGGCCAGTACACTGACCATTGTGGAGGGACCCTTGTTCTAACAGAGACTCCAGAGGGGACCCATTGAGTTATTGCAGAGTCTCAGTTTCCTAGCAAGCAAGCTGGCAATAAACTCACAAATCACTTCAAACCATAGCCAGCTAAGGGAAATGGGCAAGATTTGTATGCTATAGGAACTCTTAGAGGAAGCCAATAGGCATGAGTATAAATGGTAACAGGTGTTTATAAAGCATAATTAATTATGAGAGCCAAGAAGAATTGTGGAGTTCAAACCAATTTCAGCTGCAGAACCCTTTGCTCAAACAGAATCTTACACAAAAGTCAGATACTTAAAACAGATAAAAGAGGGAGTGTGTTTGGATGAGGGGTGCAGAACTTGCCTGCTCTACCACCCCCATACTCCTTGCAGAAGCCCCCAAGCCTCCCCCATGGACCCCTAGAGCTATGTTTTTCTAATCACCAAAGCAACATACAATGATTTTTAAAAATCCAAATGTAAAGAAAGGCTTATAAAAATAGGCGAGGGTCCCTTTGCCTACTGTATCCTATGCCTTCCCACCATCAGTCATTGTTTTTGCTCTAGAATAAACAAATTTTCACTCTTTTAGATGTTTCTGTTTTAAATTCTTCTAATAGTTGTCTTTACATCATTAAATAATCTGTCTTAAGAGACCCACAAGAGTGGGTGCCTACCATCGACTTGGTACCGGAAGAACCGGATGGTGCCCGGCCACCACCAGTGATAGCCACGATGGAGCTCACAGAGAGGAGTCTCACTGGTGACACAAGAACAAAAAGGGGTGCATCATGAGATCTCCACCAAAAGACCTCAACTGATGGTCCAGCGGTTTTGGGGTTCCTCTGAGAGCATGGCCCCCTGCCCTGATGCTGCCCTTTCCCATAAATTATAACAAAGGTCCACTCTTCGGACAGGAATGGATTGGACTTGGCAATGCAGAGTGACCATATATTGGAAGCACTTTGTGGTTCTATACATCTATAGGATATCATCTTGCTGACCGCTGGCTGGAGGAAGGGGAGTGGACGGAGAGGAGGGGAAAGGAGGCTGTTGGGAGGATGAGACATGTATGGAGCAGAGAGGAATAGTGTGCAGTCACCGGACAGGGAGAGCAGTGGAAGCTGCATATAGGTGGGTATGTAAATTTATATGTGAATGTACATTTTCACTCAGTTATGTTAAATAAAAAAATAAAAAATAAAAGTAAGAACAAAATAAAAACCAGGTTTGCAAACCTAAAAAAATAAAAATAAAAAAAAAATAGTCTGTCTTTACTTCTATTTCTTGATTAACTTTAGACACCTCGTCCTGTTTTCTACAGTGACAAGAGACAACTTGGTTCACACGGCCACCCTCACCTCCCAATAGAGTTACATCACAATTTTTAGTTGACAGTTCTAACCAGGGGTAAAGTTTTATAACAAGAAGCAGCAGCCCTGTCTGATCTCTTTCATGCCTCCCTTTTTCCTTCCCTTTCCTAAAGTAGGTGGGCTGATGGGAGAGGAGACTTCTCTAACAGAAAGGCTGGAGATTCAAGTTCACTGAGAGGCACCTTGGGAGAAAGACGTGGTGATTTGCTTCCAAAAATTCAATTATTAGAAACCTCTGTGAAGGAAAGTTCTACTTAGACACCACGCATGGAGTCAGCACACAGCAACTGCTGACTGGTTTGGTTTGTCTTACATACTGGACTGCAAGCTTAGGCAGGAGTCTTTGCTTTGTGCACTGATACAGTGAAACCTGTGAGAGCCATAACTCAAGGAGATTGACTGTTTTTCAGTTCTTGCCAGGTTTTCCTGTCTTTGACAAAATATAGTGTTTTTGTCTTTCCTTTGAGTAGAAAATATTTCAGTTTTCTTTCTCTGACAGGTTTCTGCTTTACACAAAAGCTTGTAGCATTTTCAGGTTTTACTGTTTATCCCAAACACCTAGAATAATATCTGGCTCAATAAATATTTGTTGAATTAAAACAGAGTTCTCAGGAAAAGGGAGAGAAACAAGTGGGATTCCTTTGAGGTTATGTCAGAACCAAACATTTTTCATCTGGTTTGCCCTGTAGGGAAGAGTATAAATGAACTTTTTACTTTGTAGATGACACGAAATTCTTCTGGACATTGAGGGAGATGATATAGTGGTTCAAGACCTCAGTTCAAACTCCACTTATTGGCTTTACATATTTGAGCAAGTTGGCCCAACTGTCTCGGACAGAAAGTATCTGTTTGCTCAGGTTGACGGAGGCTGGGTGGGAACTGAGTGTAGATAGCCAATGCCACTCTCCCAAGGACAGCACCTGCTGTGGAAAAAGGGAGGTAGGGGCACTTCCTCAGGGGGTATCTCTACCACCCTGGGTCCCAGAGCCAAAGGCTAGGCTTGGGTACTGGTGGAAAGGAGAGACACTGCCCTGAGCCCATCCACCCCAGCACTAGAAGTCCCACCTGCCAGATACATCTTGAAGTGCATCAGTCCCAGAAAGCCTTTCTTTAACCCTCCCACTCCAAAACAGATGACTTGGTAGAAATCTCTGTTAAGACCCTTGTCTTACCAAGCTTTTCCTGGGAAACTCCTA
This sequence comes from Heterohyrax brucei, assembly GCA_028571685.1. Lineage (NCBI taxonomy): Eukaryota > Metazoa > Chordata > Mammalia > Hyracoidea > Procaviidae > Heterohyrax > Heterohyrax brucei. Next base: position 34,545,207 of record CM053154.1, read on the forward strand.
TCAGGCTCCTGGAATCCGTGACTGTTGCCCAAGTCACAGGGCAGGTTCCAATGATTGGAACGTTTCCATAGTAGTTGGAGTTCTACCAACCATTGCATCATTCCCTGTCTTCATGTCATCTGTGCCTCCTCCTAGGTGCCTATTATGGATTGGGTTGTGTCCCCCAAAAGTATCTGTCAACCTGGCTAGGTCATGATTCTCAGCATTGCGTAACTGTCCACCACTTCACTATCTGACAGGATTTACAGTACTTAGGGAAATCATACTATGATGTTAACAGGATGGATTGGCAGTAGTTACACTGATGAGATCAACAAGCTTAGTGTCTTAAGCCAATCTCTTTTGAGGTACAGAAAAGAGAAGCCAGCAGAGAGACATAGGAGACCTCATATCAACAAGAAAGCAGTACCGGGATCAGAGTAAGCCCTTTGCACTCAGGGTCCTTGTGCTGAGAACCTCTGTGACTAGAGGAAGATTGCTAACAGGGACCTTCTTCCAAAGGCCTCGGAGAAAGAAAGCCTTCCCTCAGAGCTGAATTTGGACTTGTAGCCCACTCAACTCTGAGAGAATAAATTTCTCTTTGTTGAAGTCATCCACTTGTGGTATTTTTGTTACAGTAGCCGAGATGACTAAGATAGCCCCCTCATATTTTCCTGTAGCTGTAGCCAGAGTGCTTCTTGGAAACAAGGAGAGTAAGACTTCATCTCATGTACTCTGGACATTTCATCAGGAAGGACCAGTCCCTGGAGAAGGACATCGTACATGGGCAGCAAAGAGAGGAAGACCATTAACAATATGAACTGGCACAGTGGCTCTAACAAGGAGCTCAAACATGGCAACAACCGCAAGGATGGCACAGGACTGGGCAAGGTTTTGTCTTGTTGTATGTAGGATCTCCATGAGACAGAACCAACCCAGCAACAACTACCAACAATAACATAGCCACCTGTCTAAAAAGCATCACCCCCTCCTCACCTAGGCTGTAATACCCAGAACCCCTAATTTTTCCTGAGTTCATTCCGTCTGATACCTAATTATCTCCCAACTCTTGCCTTCTCCCTACTTCTCTCCCTCACACTCTGTATGCCCACTGCAGCCATACTGGACCTTTTTCTCCCCCAATTTCTCAAATGTCCTGTACTGTTTCTCACTTTGAGCCTTCATATATGTTGTGCCTGGGACACTTTCACCCTTCCTCTTCACTTGGCTAGATCGCTTCAGGTCTCAACTTACAGTTTTCTTCTTTGAAGAAGCCTTGCCTGAGAGTTTAACCTTGGTTATATTCCATTTTTATGAGCACCCTATACTCACCCTACAATAACAATCACATTTTCTTGAATATATGTATTCTTCATTAGATTGCAGTCCTTGTAAGGGCAGGAACTTGGTCTTCTCAGCTGCATTCCTAGTGCCTAGAACAGTACCTGGAACATAGCAGGTAATAAGTATCTGTACATGAGGGTAGGCAGACTCATGGGAAAAAATACCTCCCTTCAGTTCCCCAATATTGAGTGCCATCCAGGGACAGAAGCATGGTCCCAGTCTTCAGTGACCGCACACTCTTTTAGCGGAAACCAGGCTCAGACTCCAGGATGCAGAAAGCAACTGACAGGTGCTACAGTGACTGTAGAGACAGAAAGTGCTGAGGGAAAGCTGCAGAGGGTGTGATCTCAGTGGTCTGATGACTAGAGGTCTTCCCATAGTCCAAGGGACTGGAGGTGGGTTCTGAAAGGCAAGGTGTTAGATACTTAGAAGAAGAGGCTGGGAAGGGTAAGCAGACAGCTGGAAGTTAATGTAGGCCTACCCAGAGCCAAGTCAAATGATTCTGCAAAGAAACAAGGCTGGAGCCAGGTAATGAAAAGCCATCAATGCCAGGACTCGGTTGCACAGGCAATAGGGAGAGAGCTAAAGCAGTGAGTGGCATGAGGAAACCAATGTACTGGAAGGTTCATCTGAGAGCAGTGTGAGGGATGGATAGGAGGGGAAGGGCTGAAGCTACTGTGATAGTCCATGGGGAGAGAAGGCAGTGGCCATTGTCTAGGAATGAGGGCTAAGGGACAGATTCAAATAACATTTAAAGTAGAGGTACCAAGGGCTGCTGCTTCTGATGGAACATATGAGTTTTTTAAGGGGTGGTAGAAAAAGAGGATGCTAGGTCATCTGTTCATCTCTATGGCTGGGTAGTGCTATGGTCAGAAAGTACAAAGGCAGAAGATCAACTCTCTACAGGCCAGGTATAGGTGGAAAGGAGAAACTTCAGAGATTTTTCAGGGCTAAGGGGATAGTGCAAGGCTGTAGGTAAAGAATTGAGAAATCTCTCCATAAAACAGTGATGCCAAGAGAATGAGTCACTTGAAACTGACACTGGGAGAAGGAAAAAGAGAGATGAGAACAAGATTGGCTTATCCTTGTTTAAGATCTCACAAGTCAAGTCCAAGATTCCCGCATCCAAATCACAGATGAGCCCCTTACTAACTTAGCAGCCTTGGACAATAAATACGACATTTATAAGTCTTAGGTTCTCCGTGTTTAGAATGCGAATAATACCAAAATCATGGAATTTTCATAAGGAGCAAATCAAATGACACGTGTAAACAGCCAAGTTCAGCTTGTGGCTGTGACAAAGTGTTCAACAAATGGTTTGCTCCTAGCAAGGAGGAGTCCACGTAGGGAGAAAAGAAGGCAGGCAACTGGAGATCCACGATCACAGCACCACAGAACCCCAGGCAAAAGTCCTCCAGAAGAATGGACAAGCACTCAAATGTTATAGAAAGCTCAAGAGGAACTCAGCGGGGCAGGAATTACATTACTGAGTCTTGGAGAGCATAGTATGGATGAGTAACACTAAAGGGACCAGTGAATAGAATGAAAGAAACAGAGAAGTCAACACAAAGGTACGCTATCAGTCCAGATATTTGGGCTGTAAATAACAGATTACCCTACTAACACGGTTTGAGCAATTTAAAAAAAAGTTGACATCAAGTCTATTCCAACTAAATGGATACCCTATGTGTTACACACTAGGACTATGCTCCATTGAATTTTCATGGCTGTGACCTTTCAGAAGCAAATTGCCAGGCCTTTCTCCAAAGTAGCTTCAAAGTGGGTTCAAACTGCCAACCTTTAAATTTGAGCACTGAAGACATTTAATTATCTAAATAAGAATTCTGGAATGTGGCAGCTCCAGGACTACCTCAATGATTCAACAATGCCCCCAAGATCTTAGGTTTTTGCCATCCTTCCCTGCAACATCATCGTAAGTGTATCACCTTCTCAGCCTCATACTTACCGGCTTGTGGCTGCAAGATGGCTGCCACAGCTCCCTACATCACATTCTCGTATATAAACATCCACAGCAGGAAGAAAGAAAAAGAGCCTACTTCCCTTTCACAGGGAGATAAATTTTTCCCAGAAGCTGCTAGCAGATTTCCCCTTATCTCTCATTGGCCAGAACTGGGTCATACGGCCACTTGTAGCTGCAAGGGAAGCTGGGAAAGTATCTGGCATTGCCAGACTCTATAAAGGGAAGAACACAAGGAAGAAGTTGAAAACAGCCAAAGTTTGAGTATAAAACCAACACTGTCTGGCACACTACTCATTTGCAAAGTCTAGGGAAAAATGATGGACATAACCAACATGATCAGTATTTATGAAGATGAGGAGAAAAAGCATAAGGAGAGGGACACCATAGATATAATAGAGGGAGAAAAGGAGTAGAATTCTAACATAGAGAGAAAAGGGCTCAGGCTTGGGAGACGAGGAAAGTCATGTCCTTCTCTGTCCTAGTAAGAAAGGTAGGAGGTAGGCACAGAAACAGATTCTGAAGAGGAGACAGGAATAGGGCCCTTAACCTCAGCAAAGTCAAAAATGGCCACTTCGAAGAATACACTAGAAAATCCAGGGGAGACAATAAGATACCACCTTCCAGATTAGGGAAAACTAGAAAGGCTCACAAAGCAGGTGCTGGGAAGGCAATGGAGTAGCACAGAAACTTCCACACTCTGATGGGTGTTATCAGTAGATTGCAGCCACTTTGGAAAACAAGTTAACATTATACCGTAACCCAGCAATCCCACTCCTAGGTTTTATGCCATTGCATATGTGTTTCCAGCTATGAATAGGAATGTTCATAGCAGTACTGATTATAAATGAAAAAACTGGAAACAACCCAAATACCTTTGGACTAGAGAATGAATAATTAAATAGCAGTGTAGTGCTATGATGAAATTCTGTAGAGCAGCCAACAGCATGCATGAATCCCACAGAAATAATGTGGAACTAAAAAGCAAATGGCAGAAGAATGTTGACAGCATCGTTTCACTTATGAGTAGCTCCAAAATATACAACTAAAATGGTATTTTACCTAGGTATATAAACATTGGGAGGAACCTGTAAAGAAAAGGAAAAACAATGATACAGGCAAACATCAGGGAAGTGGCTAGCTCTAGGGTCACAGGACACAGGCTACATCAAATGGGCATATGATGTTATTTTAAACAGAGCATTCAGTACACAGATGTTTGTGTGTTCTTATTCTTTATACATTACACATATCCAGAAGTATCCTTCTGTGCCTACTGAGTAATTAAGAAAAACAATTTTAAAAGAAGAGAACTGAGATGAACACACGTTTACCAGCGCACAGTGGGGGCAGAAGACCCACCATTTGTTCATTACTTAGAGCCTACAGAGTTCAGACCACACACCTGAACTTGCTATGGGCAAAGTCTCACCAGTTCTGGGAGTCAGCTAGAAGGGGGAGAGCTCTATGTTGGAGGAGGTGCGGACTGAGCACAGAGGTGGGGTGGAAAGGGCATCAAGATTTTAGGATATTGTTCCCTGAGGAACTGAGAATGATAATAAAATAATACTGTTGAGTGAGAATAGTAATTAAAAACTAGATGCTGCCTGGCCACCACCAATGAATGGCCTTATATGGAACTCAACTAAGTCCCTGACAGAGTGGGAGAAATGTGGGGTGCAGAACTCAAGCTCTAGTAAAAAGACCAAACTTAATGACCAGTCAGACTGGAGGGTCCCCAAAGACATAGCCTCCCACACTCTGCTAGCCCAGCACTGAAGCCGTCCCAGAAGCCAACTCCCCAGACAAAGATGGAGCTCGTGTGTGTCTATGTAAATAAAATGTATACATAAAATTTATACATGCACACACAGAGACATAAAATGATATTGGTAAACAGTGTGTTTCTGGGCTTAAGTAGATACAGGAGACTAACTGGACAGCTTCCGTCCAGAGGTGAGATGAGATGGCAGAGGGGGACAGGACCTGGTTGAATGGATGCAGGAAATACAGGGTACAGAGGAGGAGTGTGCTGTCACAGTGTGGCAAGAGCAACTAGGGTCACGTAACAAATGTGTGTAACTTTTGTATGAGAAACTGACTTGAAATACAAACTTTCACATTAAAAAGAGAATAGTAGTTGACAATAAGAATTGTTTCCTTTACAGAGAGCTTGCCATGTGCCTACAAACGGTTAAATGCTCAGATGCTACTTGAAAGGTTCGACATTCAAGTTTACCCACAGGCACCTTGGAAGAAAGTCCTGGTGATCCACTTCTGAAAAATTAAACACTGACAACCCTGTGAAGCTCAGGTCTAGTTTGACACACATGGGGTGGCCCCAAGTCACAATGCATTTGGTAGTGGGTGGTAGTGGTAGTGTGACATGCCAAGCACAAATTTCTTACACAGATCTCATTTAAGCCTCCCGACAAGTTTATGAAGGAGAAATTATCATCTGCATTTCACAGAAGAGAAAGGCTTAAATTAGGTCACACAGTGTGCTGAATCCATGAAAAACCAGGCACTTAGAATAATGCAGAAAGTCCTCGCCATGCCCTGCAGGTCCCACGTAATCTGGGCCTGCCTTTGCCACCACTTCCACCCCAACCTCGTGCACACTCAGGGATGGATTACCCAATAAGCAAGGTACATGCGGGCTTATTTGTGCTTGCAAACTAATCTACAGTATGCAATTTCATCTGTTTGTCAGCCCATATTTAAAACTGTATTACAGATCACAAAGCAAACACAACTGAGCTCACGCACAACTCGCTTAATGATTAATCCACCCCTGCTCATATCCAGTGGAAACCCTGGTGGCACAGTGGTTAAATGCTATGTCTCCTAATCGAAAGGTTGGCAGTTCAAATCCACCAGGCACTCCTTGAAAACTCTATGGGAAAGTTCTACTCTGTCCTACAGGGTTACTATGAGTCAAAACCAACTCAACTGCAGTGTGGGTTTTTTTGGTTGGCTCATACCCAGTGGCTTAACTCCAGCTGCACTGACCTTCTCTTCAAGTCTTTCCTGCAGGGAGCCCATCCATTCTGTCCCCTCTCCCCAACATCTTTCCCTGCAGGCTTCTCTCTAGCTCCCACCCCTCCCACCAAGGTCTCAGTTTCTATGCCAGCCTCCTTACTGCCCCAAATTAAGCCCCTCTGTCCCTTGTCCTCTATGCACTGCAGCTGCTTGCATTGCCCTATTGCCTTGCCTGTTTGTTGTCTTTCTCATACACTGAAGTACAAGGTCACCGAGGGGCAGTGACTATGTGACTTCCATTCACCAGAGTAGGCCTAGCATGCAGCAGGTGCTAAATCAATGTTTGTTGAATGAATCAAATGATGGGCCAGGTTAATTAAAGTCAACTGTGCAGAGAAGTCTTTATCAGCTCCTCTGCCCAGGAGGGCATTTAAGGAGGCCTGCTGCCTCCCAAATGGGTGTCTGGGAAAGACCTGGGCATCTAGGAAGGGAGGAGGTAAGACCTTCCAGATGACCATGCTATTGGCGGCCTAGCCATAGCTAGCTAGTGTTTCCCCCTCTCAAGGGGAAACCCTCCCTCCCTATCTGCTCTTAATGAGATCCTTCCTAATGGTGGCATTGAGTTCTTGGCAACTACCGTTCCAGAAAGATACCCTGAAATTGGAGGATGTTCAAAGACAAAATATCTGAAACAATGAGGAAACAGGGGAAATGGAATAATTAGAACAGATGAAAAGACCCACAGTCTTGGCTTTGCCAAGCTGAATGAAATAAGATAATCGCAAGCAAGGCTCTAAAGGGTATGACGCCCACGAGGGAGGGGAAGTGTTGGAGCTGACATGAGAGGGTATAATTAGGAGAAATGGAAGAAAATGAATCCCTGGGAAGTTCAGGCTTAGTGGTAGGAAGGTAGGAACCACTACCTCCCAGAAAAAGCTCTGAGGTTGAGCAACCATTTCCTATCAAAAGCGGGGTACCACCCCAATGGTATTTGAGCCTGACTGAAACCAAGCCCAGGAGACTCCACACATATGATGACCTCGTTCTAGAAGGCTGGGGAAGAGTGTTAGAGGGGCAGAGGCAATTTGATGACAGTGTTGTGCAATGGCCACGTGCACAGGCTCCGTGGTCAGGGAAAGCTGGCTTCCAGTCCCAGCAGTCACCTCTCTAGCATTATGAGCTTGGGCATGTGTCTCTACATCCCATGGTTTGTGTACTGTGTGTTATCAGGTGACTGGGAAGACTAGCTGTGAGGATGTGCACAATCAGCTGCTGCAGTGCTGCATAAACAGCGTAGTTAAGTGTCACCTCCAAGTTCTGGGTAGAAAGACACCTGGGATCTTGCTGGGGGAGGACACTGTTGGACTCCCAGGATCCCCAGGCTCTGATTGGGTTCTGAGGTGCAGCTTCACATAGGAACCAGGGGGCAGTGTTGCTGAGAAGCTGGAGCAGCCTGCAGAGCAGCTGTGCCAGTCCTTGGCAGGGTGAGATTCCTGAGCCCTGGAAAGCTCGTGCAGGAAAGCCTGAGTAGGCAGACTCAACAGCAGAAACAAAAACACCAGTCTTTGGAAGGCACACTGGGGTCCAGACCTTCAGGTCTCAGGCCTCAGGCCGCTTTGCTTTTCTCCATCCCAGCCTCCACTGCAGAGTTGAGGACTTGTTTTAGATTGTCTGACAGAAGAGGTCTGGAAAGACCCAGTCCCTGGTTTAAAACTGTGTGTTACGATATCAGAGATGGACAAGACTGTCTGCAGCCAGTTGGAACAAAGGTGTGAGGCTGGCTGAGCAGGCTGGCAAGACTCAGGAGGAAGCCAAACCTACCAGGCCAGCAGTGAGGTCAGGGCCCAGGCTGGAGGTCAGGACACAAGTGATACCTTCTTCCCTGGCTGTGGTCTCTGAAACTGATTTAGTTGCCAAACTTCTTACAATGAAAATCAGGGAGGCAGTTCCTTGACAGGGACTGTTGGGTATTTAAGGGATACCTGAGTTGCTGGTTACTGGCGAGTTGATTCTGACTCACAGGGACCCTGTAGGATAGAGTAGAACTTCCCCATAGTGTTTCCTGGGCTGTAATCTTTCCAGAGCAGCACTGGCAGCTCAATGGTTAAGAGCTCGGCTGATAACTGAAAGTCAACGATTGAAACCCATCAGCCGCTAGGCAGGAGGAAAGACCTGGGGACCTGTTCTCATAAAGATCATTGATGGTAGGTGCCACCAAGTCGATACTGACCCTATAGGAATGAGTGGAACTGCCCCCTAGGGGTTGCTGGGTTGTAGTCTTTAAGGAAGCCCATGGTTGAGCCACTGAACACTCTATTCACAGCTGACCGTGAGCTTAACTGCTGTACCCTGAGGGGGCTGAGAGAGGCTCTAGAAAGACCTAAGGCAGGGTTGCTTTCTCAAGAACTTTGCCTGGGGAGGAGCCTAGCCCCAGAGAGTGACCATTGTCCCTCACTCTCATGCAGAGAGTCAGGCCAGGGGTAGATCAAGCTGCTCCCTGGGGTAGGGATGCCTCAAGCCTGGAAGGCTCTGGAGAGAGGGCCTGCAATAGGTCTAGCAGAATGGGGGGACTACAGCATGGATGCTACTCCCTGCATCTAAATCAGGCCATGCCAGCTCCACGGCTCCCAGGCGTGGGGGTGCTGTGGGAACCAGGGAACTTCTTTGAATGATACTGCCAACAAGCTGCCTGCCATCCTCCCCTGGCGCTCACTGGGTTTCCCAGCAAGGAGCCCCCCACCTCCAGCAGTCAGAGGGGGCTGTGTTTGGAAATACTCAGGGATGCCTGCAGGGAAGGACCAGCCTGTCAGCTATAAGCCGGTAGCTCCCAGGCTGCTGCTGCAGAGACAGAGGGACTGGAGGAAATGTCTCTGCCAAGAAGCAAAACAGCTCTTGCTCCCAGGGCCCTGGTCTCACCCGGTAGGGTAAGCTGCCCAACCTGCCCTTTATAACCCAGAGATAAGAACATAAAAATAATATTTTGAGCATCAACCATGAGCTACCTAGGAGGTGGGGATACAACAGCAGAGCACAAACAAAAAGCCACTATCCTTGGTGGGGCTTATATTCTAATAGTAATAATAAGTAACACCACAAATATGCAGTATGGTAGAAGGTGACAAGTACTGAGAAGGGAGGTGGGGAGTCCTGGAGAAAGTGGGGATGGAAAGGAAGCCTTCAGTAAGGAAGCGGCATTTGAGCAATGACCCAGAAGTGGCAAGGGAGGGAGTCATATGACACTTGGGGAACAGTACTCCAGGCAAAGGGAACAGCAGGTGCAAAGGTCCTGAGGTAGGAATTTGAGGAATGACAAAGAGGCCAGTATGGCTGGAGTAGAGTGATGTAAGAGGAAAGGGACTGGACACACAGTGAGAGAGGTTAGGGAAGGTCAGGTCGTGCAGGGCCACAGGGGCAGTACAAGGACTGTGGCTTTGACCCAGTGAGACACGAGCCCCAGAGGCTATGAGCAGAGGACATGATTTGCCACTATGTTTTCACAGACTCACTTTGCTTCTGTGTTGAGAATAAGGAAAACCAGGAAGCCCGATAATTATCGTCACCATCATTATCATCACCAATAACTACAACAGCAACAATCTGTCTCTGAGCCTGTCAGGCCTGAAGCCCCCATTCCACCAGCTAGCTTTAATCTCATAACCGCCTTGTAGAGAGGATTTTATTGTTCCCATTTTACAGCTGAGGCAACTAAGACTCATTCAAAAAAAAAGAAAATCACACCAATGTCCCCACCAGGCTGCACTCCCCCATCTAGTACCCAGCCTCTCTCCACCCGTATTTCTCACCTGCCCAGACTGCCACTCACTGTTGCCTCCCTTCCACACATCCATTCCAGCTGCCTGGAATTCTCCACCCCAGGAACCTAGCTGTCATGCAAATTCCCACTCACCCTTTGAGACACAGCTTCACCTTTGCCTCTTTGGGGGGCTCTCCCTGAGTGTCTCCAGCACAGCAGTTCTTGCCCTTCTACCCAAAATGATCTGTCGCTGAGCTCCCTCACACACCCCACAAGCTCAAGGCCAAGGGCCAGAGTACATCCACCTATTTCAGAATCAGATAGGCCTCAGCTTCAGATCTTTCTGAAATCTTACTGAGTTATCCTAGGATATTTCAAATTTCTCCAGTGAGGCTTATTTTTATTTCCATTTCATTCATTCATATTCTACAGATACAACTGACCAAGGATGCCTAGTGGCACAGTGGTTGAATGCCCAGCTGCTAACAGAAAGGTTGGTGCTTCAAATCCGCCATCCCCTCAAACCATGGGGACTGTCTGGGGCTGCTGCAAAGTGGAGTCCTGAAGTAAGGGACCCCAGGACAGGAGAAGCCCTGCCAGGAAGTAGCAGGCCCTACCTCAGAACCAGGTCTGGGGATTTTGAGTTAATCATTACAGTGTTTATGTTACAGTGGCACTAGATGACTAAGACACTCCCTCTCCACCCATCACCCCAGCTCCTCACTCTGAGGGCCTCCCACCTGATGGCCACGTCAGCCACATGTCCAGCAGAAACTAGGACGTAAAACAGGAGCCTCCACTGCCACACCCTGGGCCAGAACATTGGATGCTGGAAACTAGATGTTAAGGATTAAATTGTGGTCCCACCCCCACATGGATTGGAATCCTAACTCTTATATTTGTGGGTGTAATTCTGCCTGGAAATAAGGTTTACTTTGCAACGTTAATTGAGCCATACCCTAGCTGGGTGAGCTCTAAATCTAACCACTTCCGAATTATCAAAAGAACAGGTCTGACACAGAGACAGGCAGACACAGGGGAGACAGATGTCACGTGAGAATCACAAAAAACACCCAGGCTACAGGCAATGAAAGGTCAACATACTGCGGACCCTTATTGGAACTTTTCAGAACCATGAGAAAATTAATTCTGTTCTTAGCAGCCACACTTTTGTGGTATTTGTGTTACAGCAGCACTAAAAAAAAATAAGACACCAGGCATATACCCCGGCTTCTGGCCTTTCAAGGGATTGTAACACTCCGGTCAGGGAGACAAGAGGGACCATTCCCTCACTTTACAAATGGCCCAGGGAGGGGAAGAGACCTGTTCAAAGTCACACAGCCAGCGAGGAGAGGCAGGGAATCAAATACAGGCCTTACCAGTGATCACTGATGCCCTGGCGCCAAGCTACCCTCAGTGGGGCCTACACTTGGACTGGGCAGCAGGAACAGAGTTGACTGTCGAGAACCCTCAGGTTCTGATTGCTTTAAGAGACAACCAGATCCTCTCAGAACGTGGTCCCAAGAGGCACGGAGCCTGCCCTCAGTTTCTTCAGTGGTCTCCAAAAGAGGCATCTGTCCAGCTCTGCGGCAGCTGCCAAGACAACTGATCATCAGTCATGTTCAGTCTTCTGAGGCCCTTGTTGGTTCTTGTCTATTGATTATTACTACGTCAGGAGTTACAAAGCTCCTGAAATCTAAACAGTGATGCTAGGCCAGGGGGTGAGGGTAAGGGAAGCAGGGATGTGTTTCAGCATTCCAGGGACCTGGGAACCCTGGGGGTATAGTGGTTAAGTGCCCCAGCTGCTAACTAGAAGTTCGGCAGTTCAAATCTACCAGGTGCTCCTTGGAAACGCTGTGGGGCAGTTCTGCTCTATTCTGCAGGATCACTGTGAGTCAGAACGGACTCAAAGGCAGTGGGTTTGGTGTGGTTTTTCTTAAGGAACCCAGGGCTACTTGAAAGATGGAAGCTATGGAACTGAGACACTCCCAGCCAAACTCTCAGCAGTCCCACTCAGCAGGTGGGGTCAGGGGGAGGCATGGGGGGAACCTGTGTTATTAACAAACTCCTCCAGGGATTCAAGGGGACTAGCAACATGCTGAAACTACTGATTTTTGCAGCCTTACACTCAACAAGGTGTCCCACTCACCACCTCCTTACAAGGTCACTCATTCAGGGACAGGGAGCTCACTTCCTCACAAATCAGAGTGCCCTAACAATAACAGCACAGGCTTTGGCAAGCTGAAATCAGCCTCTCACATCCTAGTCTACCTTCTATGACTTGCTGACTGCTGGCGAGTTGCTTCCAACCCCACGTGACAGAACAGAAGTGCCCCATGGTTTCCTGTCTGTAAACCCTTACGGAAGCAGATGGTCGGGTCTTTCTTGTGCAGAACCACCAAGTGGGTTCAAACCAAGCTTTTGGTTAGCAACTGAGCACTTAACCCTGTGCCACCAGGGCACTTTCTGTGACTTAAAAAAAAAAAAAAAAATCTGTTGCTGTCAAGTCAGTTCCAAGTCATAGTAGTCCTGTAGTGCAGAGCAGAATTGGTCCATAGGATTTCCAAGACTGTAATCTTGACCGGAAACCCTGGTAGCATGGTGGCTAAGTGTTACGTCTTCTAACCAAAAGGTTGGCAGATCAAATCCACCAGGTATTCCTTGGAAACTCGTTGGGGCAGTCCTACCCTGACCTGTAGGGTTGCTATGAGTTGGGATTGACTTGACAGACGTGGGTTTGGTTTGAGTTTTTTTTTGTTTATTTGTTTTTAATCTTTTCCAGTGTTCCTTAGCACTAGGCTGGGAATTCAGATACCTCCTCTAACTATACAAACCAGATTTTTCTTCCTCCCCCCAAACACTCTTTAGATACCTGTCCTTGGCCTTAGCCTGGGGACTTCAAGGGTTCACTTGCTCTTAATTAGTGAGAGCTTTCTTGTCCAGCAGGGTGGACTCCCAGGTGGGAGACATCTGGTCACCCTCATGCACCCCTCAATGCTCATCTTGTTGTTGTGAGAATATCTAGCCACTCATTCAATCAGCATGCCAGGCACTGAGCTCAGTGCCAAGGGGACAGTGTCCTCCTCAGCCGGAGATCAGCACCTAACGTGGGACAAACAGGTCCCTGCCTTCGTTGCCCAGTGCCACATGGCTTCTGGAGCTACCTTGCCTACTTTAGCTCTTCCTAAATCAGGGCTTCCAACTGATTCCTGAGAATTTGCACTTCTAACAAGCTCCTGGATGATACAAATGCTGCTGGTTAGGGACCACTTCTGAAAACTACCAAAGTAGAGCAGTGGTTCGCAATGTTTTACATGTAAGGATCACCTGGGAAACTTGTTAGACTGTTGATTCTGATTCAGTATATCTGGGGTGTAAATGCAAATTTTCATCAGGGTTTTGAACAGGAATCAACCAGCTCAAAGGCCTGTTCCAAATGGAAATAATGACCACTCCCCAAGAAATAACTGGAGTTGACGTTAGAACACCTGAGTTCTCACTGGGGCTCCATACACTTCCCAGCTGTGTGGTCTGTGGCCAACGACTGCGTCCATACATTGAATTTCAGTTCCTTGGGAAAAAGCAAGCAAAAATCCCAACTGACAGGCCTTTCCCATCAGCGTTGGGATGTGTCCCACCTTGATTGTAGCCCCTTCCTACACTCCTTCTCCAGTCTTTGAACAGCTGGCACATACAGCTGCGGCCTGACCAGTGATTGCCTCTGATACAATAATCAACGGCAGGCCGGCCTTGTTAAAAATCTGTTTGCATGGGATGCCTAGCAGTGGCAGGTACACAGGTGTTCATTGCATCACCAGTGTCTAATTTAGGGATGCCAAGCTACTCCTACTAAACAGAATTTAAAAATGTAAGTGCTACAATGAAATACTACTTCATATTCACTAGGATGGTTATTATCAAAAAACCAAAAGTAACAAGCGTTGGTGAGGACATGGGGAAGTTGGAACCCTCACGGGTTGCTGGAGGGAATCGTAAAATGGCATGGCCACTGTGCAAAACAGTTCAGCAGTTCCTCAGAATGTTATATCTAGAATTATATGACTCAGCATTTCCACTCCTAGGTGTATATCCAAGATAATTGAAAACAGGACTCAAACAGATACTTGTATACTGACTCACTGGAACATTAATTGCAATATCTAAAAAGTGGAAACAACCCAAATGTCCATCAACAGATAAACAAACTATGGTGTACACAGATTACGGATTGACTTATGCATCCCCAAAATGTGTGTCAACTTGATTTGCAGTATTGTGTGATTGTCCACTTTTTGGTCACCTGATGTGATTTTCCTTTGTGTTCTGAGTCCAATCTCCATAACGTTAATGAGGCAGGACTCAGTCTACAAGATTAGGCTGTGTCCTCAGTCAGCCTCTTTTGAGATGTGAAAGAGAAGCAAGCAGAGAGACAGGGAGATTTCATTACCACTAAGCAAGAAGAGCCAGAAACACCCACCCTTTGGACCCCGAGACCCTGCACTGAGAAGCTCCTAGACCAAGGGAAAGTTGATGACAAGGATCTTTATCAGAGCTGACAAAAAAAAAGCCTTCCTCTGGAGCTGGCACCCTGAATTCAGACTTCTAGCCTCCTAAACTATGAGAATAAATTTCCCTTTTTAAAGTCATTCACTTGTGGTATTTATGTTACAGCACACAAGATAACTAAAGCATACAAGGAAATATTATTCAGCCATAGAGAAGTTCTGATTCATGCTGTAACAAGAACTATGAAAACATTGTATTATGAGGGCTGCCAATTAAGTTTCTGAGTTCATACGAGAAAAAGTGCTACGTACCTCACTGCTGAACATCACTACCGTTACCTTGGAGTTACTCCCCTTGGAAAGCTATGCACTGACACCAGCACCTAACCCACCCTTCAAAGCAATGTTGGAACTCTTTTCCTGGAGTGGCCATCAGAGCTGTCGTCATAATACCCTTGGTGTCCTGAATGTCACCAAAATATCTTCCTTTCAATATTTCCTTTATCTTTGGGTAAATAAAAAGTCACTGGGAGGCAGATCAATTGAGTAGGGAGGGTTTTCCAATACAATTATTTGTTTACTAGGCAAAACCTCACTCACAGACAAGTATGCAATTAAGTACACAAACTTGCCACCATTGCAATGGCCATTCAAAAAGAGTACCCAAATTGCTCTGGAGGGTGGAGTAGATGCTGCCATGGTGCATAGCTCCCCAAGGGGAGTATTTCGAAGGTGACTGTAGTGATGTTCAGCAGTACAGCAATGAGGTATGTAGCACTTAGAAAAATTAAGTTCGTGGACTTAATTGCCAGACCTTTGTAAATAAGTCAGACACAAAAGCCAGCATAATATATAACCCTGTGTGTGTGAAACGATCCAGAAGAGACAAATCCATAGAGATGAAAAATAGATTAGAGGTTGCCAGACGGGCATAAGTGAGGATGGGTAGTTATTGCTTAACAGGGATGGAGCTGTTTGGGATGATGAAAATGTTCTGGAGATAATTAGTGGTGACAGCTGTACCACGTTGTGAATATAGTTAATGCCAGTAAATTGTACACTTAAAAATGCAAATTACACATCACATACACTTTACCACAATAAAAAGGAAAATGTAAGCATTGGACAAGACCTAGTGCTCACCCACTCATCTACCTTCATTTTACTGATGAGAGTCCCAAAATCCAGAGAGGAAAAAGGACTTGTCCAGGTCACACAGTGAGTTCAGCAGACACTGGCTCAGTTTGCCAGGGCAGAAGTCCCCGAGGCTCCCCCAGAAGGCCAGGACACTAACAATCTCACAGCTATGAGGACAGCCCCCTCAGTGCCCAGGAACCACTACTGAGCCAGTCACTCCAGGATGGCAACACCTCGTCCCACATCCCTGACCCTCGCTCCTGACCAGCAGGTAGCAGCATCTGCCCTGGACGCCCAGAAAGCCCTGAGCCGACCACCTGCTTGCAGAGCGTGGGGGACATGGAGGTGGGGAGATAGCCTACTTCCCTCCACCAGGTTATTTATAATGTGTATGCGAATGAGTCATGAGCGGAGCTGCCCGGTGCTGGCAGGGACTGTTCCCACATGCTATAAATGATCCTCAGTGCTGGACACCCACCCCCTTGACCCCTAATAAGCTGTACTTCATGCAAAGGTGGAGGCAGAAAACTGGGACTGGCAGGGTTTGCAGGGCTGTCATGATACCCTCCACCAGTGGTCTGAGCACCAAGCCCTGGCAGGCCAGCTGGGGGCCAGATGGGGGACCCCTAGGGAGGGTAAGAAAGAAGGGCCTGGCCAGGCATCCTCCCAGCCACAGACCACATGCCCCATCACTGCCAGTCCCAGCTCCCCTACACCTTCCCAGTCCAGACAGACAAGCAGAAGACGACGGCCTCCACCCGTGCACCCCAGGCGCTGGCTGCTCCCCCACCACTCCTGCGCGTACAGCATGCCATGCCACCTCGGCAAAACAGACCCACCAGCTAGTTCTAGCTCTCTGGAACAGGCAGGGCACCACAGCCTCCCAGCCTCTCCCCACTTCCTGCGCCTGGCAGCACTCTAATTACTTCCTCAGCTGGGTGCTGCTGGTCTCGGCCCCCCAACTGGGCAACCGTAGGTAAGTGCACCTGTGTTCACACTAGGCTTCCAGGGAGGCCTGGGGCCAGAATCCTTGCAGGGCGCGTGCTGTCCAGGGCCTGGCCACCCCAAACTATGACGTAAGCCCTTTTGTGAACCTGAGCTGAGGTACTGGGTCTTTGTGACCCGATGTCTACTTGGGAGCCTCAGCTGAAGACGCGATTGCACCCACAGCACTGGAGGGGCTGCTTGTTCACAAACATACCGGGTGCCTGGCGAGGGCTGGCTCTGCGTGGAGGGGTTGCAGAGGGCCAGGAGTGCAGATGAGCTGTTCGCCCTCAAGGGAGGCAAACACGTAAACAACCAGTTATGCAACAAGGAAGAGTGTGAGGAGGAGTGACGTAAGTGCTAAATTAAGACACAGGCTGTGCCTGGGCCTGCAGGCCCTCAATTCTTCTTGCCTGAGGGGCTTTATTATTATTATTATTAAAGTGATTCATGATCATTTTATAAAAATTTGTAAATCCAGGTAACAAAAGAAAAGTGACAACACATTCACAGCCCAACCACCCACGTAAACTACTGACAACCCAGAGAGGTCAAGTACCATCATCCCATTCTGTAGATGAGAAAATCAAAATTCAGTGTGACCTGGAGTCGGGGCTGGGACTCAAACCCAGACTTCCTGCCTCCAAGGACCAGGTACTGAGAATGATGATCAGGGGGACCTAACGCAGCTCTCAGGCCTCCCCAGTCTGTGCCCCAGCACTGCCCAGAGCCAGCTGCTTCCAGTTGACTGGTCCTTTATTCGCACTTGCTGGCCCTTGGTGAAGCTGGTGGTGGGGAAGGGGCTGGAGGGAAAGGGGCAGATGACAAGGTGCCAGGGGCCCTGCTTGGAGAAGAGGGTGAAGGAGCTTGCTCTACCTCAGCAGCTCTCCTTTCCTTCTAGATGGTGTTCCCTGGCTGGCTGAGGCCCTTCCCATTCCTCACCTCAAGGTTAAACCAAAATTCCGTTACCATCAAGTCGATTCCAACTCCTAGCGACCCTACAGGACAGAGTAGAATTGCCCCCATAGAGTTTCCCAGGAGCACCTGGTGGACTTGAATTGCTGACCGTCTGGTTAGCAACCATAGTATTCAAGCCACTATGCCACTAGGGATTCCACCTTAAGGTTAATGTGTGTTTAAGACTGACTTTGGCCCTGGCCCAGACCTGTGGGCTCAAACTAGGACTCAGTCGTATAATCGCTCTGCCCTGTGGGCTTCTGTTTCCTTGTCTGGCCCAACTGAATAAAATGAATAAATGAGACAGTGCTCAGAAAGGACTTCACACAGTAACAGCTCAGTGGGTTGCCTTTATTTTTAGCCAAGCATCTGCTGGGATTACCAACAGCTCTTGGGTTCATGGGATTGAGGCTCTGTTTCTCCTCCTGCAGTGGAGGGAAGCCCATTGTTACTGTCTATTCAGGAGAACTTGCCAAGTCTAGGAAGTGCCAGCCTATTGTGGAGGAGCATCTGAGTGCTCCAGCTAGCCCTGCCCTGCCCTGCCCTGCCCCGAGCCAGAGCTGCTGTCTGCATTTCCTTTTCTTCCTTGACAACTAAAAAGTTCAAACTCTGCTGCCTGGCTCTGTGTAAGGGTTCAAGTGGTCCTGTTACTGTCATTGTTTTTAGTTGCCATCAAGTTTACTCCAACTCATGGCAACCTTGTGGGTACATGAGGAACGACAATTAAGTTCACAAACTTATCCTAGAAAAAGTGCCACGGGATCAAAGACCTAAACATAAAAGCTAAAACAATAAAAATTCTTGGAAGGAAAACTTGACAAGATGATGAAAACACTAATCCATGGTACCAACAGTCTATCAGTAATCAGAAGTAATCAGAAACGAAAATAGTTAATCGGGAACTCTCAAAAATTAAACACTTAAGGTTATCCAAAGCCTTCATCAAAAGAGTAAATAGACTACCTATAGAGTGGGAGCAAATATTTGCCCACATACCTCCAACCACTGCCTAATCTCTACTTTACAAGATACTGCAAAACCTCAACAAGAAAAAGACCAACAACCCAATTAAAAAACTGAGCAAATGACATGAAAAGGCATTTCACCAAAGAAGACATACAGATTGCCAACAGATACATGAGGAAATGTTCACAATCGCTAGCCGTCAGAGAAATCCAAATCAAAACCACAATATCATCTCACCCCAACAAAGATGGCAATAATCCAAAAACCACAGAGTAATAAATGCTAGAGAGGATATAGAGAGTTTGGAACTCTTCTACAAACACTGTTGGTGGGATTACAAAATGGTTCAACCGTTATGGAAATCGATTTGGTGCTTTCTTAAAAAACTAGAAATAGAAACATTATATGATCCAGCAATCCCACTCCTTTGACTATAGCCCAAAGAAATAAAATGAATACCACTCAAACAGATATTTACACAGCAATGTTTATTGAACATTGTATTGGCATTGGTGAAAAACAAGGCTCATGGTATTGATGGACTATATTGAGATATTTCGACAAACAGATGCAGCACTAGAAGTACTCACTCATCTGTGCCAAGAAATTTGGAGGACAGCTACCTGGCCAGGCGACTGGACAAGATTCATATTTATGCCCATTCCAAAGAAAGGTGATCCAACCAAAAGTGGAAATTACCAAACAATATTGTTGATATCACACACAAGTAAAATTCTGCTCAAGATCATTCAAGAGCAACTACAACAATGTATTGATAAGGAACTGCCAGAAATTCAAGCTGGGTTCAGAACAGGACATGGAACCAGGGATATCATCGCTGATGTCAGATGGATCTTAGCTGAAAGCAAAGAATGCCAGCAAGATGTTTACTTGTGTTTCACTGACTACACAAAAGCATTCAACTGTGTGGATCACACTAAACTATGGCTAACATTGTAGAGAATGGGAATTCCAGAACACCTAATTGTGCTCTTAAGGAATCTGTATATGGATCAAGAGGCAGTTGTGTGAACAGGACAAGGATACACTACATGGTTTAAAGTCAGGAAAGATGTGTGTTAGGGTTGTATCCTTTCACCATACCTTTTTAATCTGTATGCCGAGCAAATAATCCAAGACTCTGAATTCCATGAAGAAGGAGGCACCAGGATTGGAGGACGACTCATTAACAACCTGCGCTGTGCAGACGACACCGCCTTGCCTGCTGGAAATGAAGAAGATTTGAGGCATTTACTGATGAAAATCAAGGACCACAGTCTGCAGTAAGGATTGCACCTCAACATCAGGAAAACAAAAATCCTCACAACTGGACCAGTAAGCAACATTGTCATAAATGGAGAAAGGATTGAGGTTGTCAAGGATTTCATTCTACTTGTGTTCACAATCAATGCCTTTGGAAACAGCATTCAAGAAATCAAAAGACACATTGCATTGGGAAAATCTGCTGCAAAGGACCTCTTCAAAGTATTCCAAAGTAAGGATGTCACCTTGAAGACTAAAATGCTCCTGACCCAAGTCATGGTATTTTCAATCACATAATATGCATGCAAAAGCTGGACTATGAACGAAGAAGACAGAAGAATTGATACCTTTGAATTGTGGTGTTGGAGAAGAACATTGAATGTATGATGGATCACCAAAAGAACAAACGGATTTGTTCTGGAAGAAGTACAATCAGAGTGCTCCTTGGAAGCAAAGATGGCAAGACTGCGTCTTATCTACTTTGAACATGTAGTCAGGAAAGATCAGTCCCTGGAGAAGGACATCAGGCTTGGTAGAGTGGAGGGTCAGTAAAAAACAGTAAGACCCTTGACAACACGGATTGACACAACAGCTGCAACAATGGATTTAAGTATAAAAACAATTGTGGACGTGGTGCAAGACCTGGCAGTGTTTCGTTCTGTTGTTCATAGTGTCTCTATGAGTCAGAACTGACTCGACGGCACCTAACAACAACAACCAAAAATGTTTATTAAATCTCTCTCCACAATAGCAAAAAGCTGAAACAACATAGATGCCCATCAACAAATGGTTAAACAAACTGTGGACTATTCATTCAATGGAATACTACGCAATGATAAGAAACAGTGATGGCAATGATTTCAATGTGTGACCATCTAGAGGAAATTATGCTGAGTGAAATTAACCAGCCACAAAAGGACAAAGTTTGTATGAGACCATTATTATAAGGATGCAACTTATCATTTAAGCACTGTAGAAATCAGTTTGACAGTTATAGGGGGTGGGGACAGGGAGGGAGGAGAGTTTTTTACAAATGAGACAGTGGTTAGGGTTAGGGATGGATATAGGATGAGACAGCATGCACTGGAAGTGGGGTACCGACAACTACTCAACTTCAAAACCAAACTGTCCCCTTAACTGGGACCACCTCTTTGGAAGAACAGAGAAATGAGGTCTGGGATTGGGAGGGCATGCTCTCAGGGGACATCCAGACTAATTAGGAGACCCAAGGTTTATCTCTCTCCATCTCTCAAGATATCACTCCATATACCACCCGGGTGAGTGGTGACTGGGGTCTTAAAAGCTAGCAAGCTGCCATCCAAATAGCAGCAAACGGTCCCAATTCACCTGAACCTGGGGCAAACGGAGGACACTGAGCACAGGAGAAAAACATGAGCCCACTAGATGAAAGGGGCCATATGAGCCACAGCCCGCTTCAGCATGGGACCAGAAGAACTAGATGGTACCTGGCCACCACCGATGACAGCCCAGATGGGGTATGCAGAACGGAGCTCTGGACACAGCAGGTGATGGAGCAGAGGGCAGAGCTGGAACCCTACCAAAAACCACACTTGATGGTCCTTCTGAATGGAGGGTTCCATTCAGATGGTAGGGACAACCTACTGTCTCTGAACTTGGTTTTCTGACATCTAGTGTCTGGGAGCATGGCTCCCAGACTCTATAACCCCAAACTGCACCCAGCACTGAGGCCAGCCCCTAGATAAAGACTGACCTGGACCGTACAAAACACAGAGTGATGCTCGCGGTGAACAAACCTTTAAAATGGGGTTGTTTGAGGGACACTTTGCTGGAGCCGAGTGGGACGGGTGAGGAGGGCCAGACCTTTACCAAAAAGTCACAGGATGTTCCAAACAAAAGGCAAAGCATGCTGGCACTTGGGGTGAGGGAGCAGACAGAATAGAATAGAGGTGAAAGTTCTGGGTATTACATGGCAACATGATATAGACTATAAAATTGTTGTTAATTCACAATAAAAAGAAAAAAAAGTGCTACGTACCTCGTTGCTGAGTATCACTGTGGTCACCTTCCATGTACTCCCTTGGGAAACTATGCACTGATGCCAGTGCCTAGTCCAGCCTTCAAAGCAATTTTAGAACTCGTTTTCTGGAATGGCCATCAGAGCAGTCATCGTATTACCGTTGATGACCTGAATGGCATCAAAATATCTTTCAATATTTCCTTTATCTCCGGGTAAAGAAAAAATTTATTGGGGGGCCAGATCAGGTGAGTAGGGAGGGTGTTCGAATACAGCTTTTTGTTTACTGACTAAAAACTCTCTCACAGGCAACTAAACAATTGAGTTTGCAAACTTGCCACCATGCCACCATGTGTAGTGGCCATTCCAGAACAATTAAGTTTACAGACCTAATTGTCAGACATTATAGACTAGAACTCTCCATAGAATTTTCATGGCTATGCCTTTTCAGGAACAGGTTACCAAGCCTTTCTTCCAAAGTACCTCTTGGTGCGTTCAGACCACCAGCCTTTGGGGTAGTAGTCAAGCACTTCACTGTCTGTGCCATGCAGGGACTCCTATTCAAATGGTTCAGCTTCCGATAATTAAAGTTCAGTTACACATGTATTTTTTGTCTTACAGTCTACAAAGTACTTTGCCAGATATTACCTCACTTGGTCCTTACTAAAAGCCAATAAGACAAGCCTCATCGTCTCTCAGATGATATAGATATAGATATCTCCCTAGTAATATTCTTTGTTCTGAAGCCTACTTTTTCCGATAGCAGCCTAGCTAATCCAGCCTTCTTATGACCAGCATCAGCATGGTATATCTTTTTCCATTCTTTTCACTTATTTGTGTCTCTGTACTTAAAGTATGTTTCTTGTAGACAGTGTATAACTGAGTCTTGGTATTTTTGTTAGCCAATGTGACAATCACCGAATGGCGTTTAGACCATTTATGTTTAATGTGATTATTGTTGTGATTCGGTTTGAGTCTATCATGATGTTTGTTTCCTACTTGTTTGGGGGATTTTTGTTGTTGTTCCCTTTTCCTCTTTTTCTGCCTCCTTTTGGATTATTTTTCAAGATTCCATCTTATCTCCTTTTGGGCTTACTAGCTACAATTCTTGTTACCTTAGTAGTTGCTTTTAGAGGTTTATAGGGTCACTATGAGTCATATTGACTCAACAGCAATCAGGGTTTTTTGGTGTTGTTGCTTTTTAATATATATATTTTTAGAGTTTATAATACACACCTTGAACTTATCATAGTCTGCATTCAGGTGACATTGTACCTGTTCACCCAGAGTATAAGAACCTTACAGTAGCATCCTTCAATTTTTACCTTCTCAGCCTCAGTTTCTCCTCCATGTACCAAAGCCAGAAAACTGAAAGCAGTAAGTAGGGACAACCGACCATCTCTGAACTTGGTTTTCTGACATCTAGTGTCTTGAAAACTACTACTTTACGTATTTTATCTTCCTGTTGTCTGTTTAGGGGTGTTTTGCTTCTGTTGTTTCAAGAGGGAGAGTATCTTAGTCATGTAGTGCTTCTATACAGAGATACCACCAGTGTGTGGCTTTAACAAAAGAAATTTATTTTCTCACAGTTTAGGAAGGAAGACTTCCTGTCTCTTTCTGCCCAGGCAATCTTTGTATCTTTTCATCTCTGTTTCTTCGAGATCTCACATGAGGTGGCATCTATCTTCTCCCATCTGTGTTTTTCTGCTGCTGCTTAATCTGCTTCACATCTCAGAAGAGAGTGACTTACACACCCTACACTAATACTACCTAATTAACATAGCAAAGAAAACCTCGTTCTCAAAAGAGATTGTAGCTACAGGAGGAGCCCTGGTTGCACGGTAGTTAGAAGTTCAGCTACTAACCAAATGCTCTATGGACACCCTCTAGGGTAGTTCTACTCTGTCTTATAGGGTTGATATGAGCCAGAATCAACATGCCAGCAATGGGTTTGCTCTATTTTTCTTCCCCAATAGTAGGATTTACAACACATTTTTGTGAAACACAATTCAGTCCATGAGAGAGGGTAAATTTGGTCCCTGTTATTCAGTCTTGGCCAGGAGCAAAAGTCCCCAGTATGTGCATGAAGAAACCAGAACTAAGCCTCTTCCCAGGGTGATGTGGTCGGTAAACTAGCAGAGAAGTCCTCAGCTGGGTCACTGAAGCCCAGCCTGGTGATGTCTACCCGGCCCTTCTCCTTCCTGACCCATCTTGAGAAAACAGAAAAAGCTGTCAGCAGAGCAAAGCAGGCTTTTACCACCACAGCAAAAAGCTGCTCACAGCACTGTCACCTGCTTTGGAAGCCAAAGTAACAATTATTTTTCATAAAGTTACCCAGCAAATAGCAACTTTCACTCTCTTGCAAGCCTCGTTCACCTTAAATGCTCCCTCTGCATCTTTGGACTCCTCTATGGCACTTTCTGCAGTGTCTGCATCTCTCAGGATGACAAGATCTGCCAAGGATGCTGGGATCGTTCCCCATGAAGGTCTGAAGTAATCCACAGCATGACGTGACTAACTCAGCCAAGTCTCCCCCTGTTTACTCTTCAGGAGTACTTTCTTCTTGAATCTAATATTTAATTGATAGAATTTTAGCAACTCTGTGTAAGCCTATCTGTGTGCATGTGTATGTGTGTGTTTGCACATGCACATGAAAAGTGTGATTTAGGGGCAGACAGGGCACCCCTCTTTTTATCACCCTTTTCTGTTTTAAGGAAATCTTGGTGGCATAGTGGGTTAAATGCTACATCCGCTAACCAAAATGTCAGCAGTTCAAATCCAGCAGGTGCTCCTTGAAAACTCTATGGGGCAATGCTACTCTGACCTCTAGGGTTGCTATGAGTCAGACCCGTGGGTTTATTCTGTTTTAGGGCCAGAGACTTGTTTGGCTGAAAAAGAGAATTAGTGGAAACATCCCTTGAAATCACTTAGGACAACTAGCTCTGGCCAGGCTCTAGAGATGGGGAGAAGAAACTAGCCTTTGCTTCCTCCCTACCCTCTCTCCTGCAGGCAGAGAGGAGTTGGGGGCTTGATCTTTCCCAAGCCCTCTCCTCCACCAGCTCACCCCAGACATTTTGGGGGTGGGATGTGGGAGTCAGTCTGACAGCCGCAGTACGGACTTCCCGTCCTGCCAGCCGCTTGTCACATGTCAATTTCATTTAAGGCCACCATTGTTTCACCCCATACCACCTCACCCATCAAAAATCTCCCTCTGTTATTCCACAGCTTTGGGGTGCAGGTAAGGACCTTAATCTAGCCAAAGCTTAGGTTCCTCACCTGTAAACTGAGTCTGATAGTGTTGATTGTTAAATAATCTGATACAGGCTGGAACGTTAAACTCTTTCCTTTATCCCTGTATCCTGTTTCCTCTGCTGTAGGTGTTCTCCTATGACCACAGAAGTCTGTTTTGTTTGCTAGTCTGTTGCTCTCAACTGAAACCTGTAAAAGGGAAACCCATCAGCGGCACCGCACCCTGCACCAAGGTTCTCAAACTTTTCATTGCACGTTGGCATCACCAGCAGAACTTTTAAATCCTAGTGCCCGGACTGCGTCCCAGACCAATGAGATCAGACTTTCTGTGTATCTTTAAAGCTCTGCAGGAACTTCCAGTGTTCTAGAGGACAGCAAAGTTCAGAACCTGTGATCTTTCCAGAAAGGTCTTTACGTGTTCTCAGGGTCCCATTCTCTCCTTCTTCGCCTGCAATCCCAGCACCATCTCTCAGGCTCCCCAAAATACAGGTCTGGAGCAGGGGAGAGGCAGGGTGGGCTCAGTGCCTCATTAAACCATACTGCCATCTTAAAAGCTCACAAGTAGCCATCTATGATGTACCTATTGGTCCCATCCCACTCAGAGAAAAGAAGAAGGAAGAAAACCAAAGACTCAAGGAAAATACTAACCCAAAGGATTAAAGGACCAAATGAACCAGACTCCACCATACTGAGACCAGAAGAACTAGATGGCACCTGGCTACTACTAATGACAACCCTGACAGGGAAAACAGCAGAGAGTCCCAGACAAAGCAGGAGAAACATGCAGAACAGAACTCAAACTCGCATAAGAAGATCAGATTCAATGGTCCCATAAAGACTGTAGGAATCCCTGAAACTATGACCTCCAGTTGCTCTGTTAACTACAATCATTCCCAAAGCTCACTCTTCAGACAAAGATAGACAGGATTATAAAACAAAAAATAATACACATGAGGAACATGCTTCTTAGTTCAACCAAATATTCAAGACCAAATGGCAGCTCCTGTCCAAAAGCAGGGTGAGAAGGCAGGAAGGGACAGGAATTGGTCCAAGGGACACAGGAAACCTGAGGTAGAAAGGGGGGGTAAGCTGTCACATTGTGGTGATTGCAACCAATGTCACAAAAAATATGTGTACCAATTTTTTAATGAGAAATCAACCTGAGCTATACACTGTCACCTAAAGCACAATTTAAAAAAAAAAAAAAAAACCACTGTGCTCTCCAGGCACCTCTCTCTTAAGGAGGCCTCATGTTCAGGGTCATGTAAGTACCCACCCTTCACCTGCAAGATCCCCAAAAGACGTGCCTCCTTACTCACCTACCTCACCCTCGTCCCTGTTCTGCCCACCCCCACAGATGAAGGTTCCAAAGGAAAAGGAGTTCAAGGGCCCTAATCCACACAACCCCATACACCCCCTTACTCAGGGGAGGCATCTTTCACCTTCCACCTTGGAACAATTCAGCAAACCTTCCTACCCTATAAAGGGACATGGTTCTGTTCTCTTGGCCAGAGCCCAGCAACTGTCAATCCAGCTGGCTAAGAAGGAGGCAAACGCATCAAAGAAAAGAGGAGACAAAGTGACCCTTAGCTGTCAGCCAGCCACTGTTGCACTCTCTGAAACTGGCCCACTGCCTGGGTGACAGTTCAAAGATTCTGGGAAATGACAAGGCTTGGCAAAGGCAAACCTGACCTTTCTTCCAGGTGCAGGGGCAGGGCAGGAAGGCTGGAGTAGATATTTCTCTTTGGTGCCCTTAGCTAGGCAGGGGCCTGGGCCATGCCTGAGGAGGGGGGCACATGCTCAAAACAAGGCTCCATCAGCGGGACTGGAAGGGGCAATTTGATCCCCATTTTGCTCTAGGAAACAGTTGTCTGACCCTCCTGTCCCTCAAGCCCAACTCCTCGTCTTTGTGGCTGATGACCTGAGTAAGTGTGACACTCACCTGGGGGAAATTTCCTGCAGATTCTACTACAGTAGTCTTTGTTGTAGGCCAGCACCCCCAGATATTTGGATCCAAGCAGTCCGTACTGTGACAGTGACTTCTGGGGGAATTAGCAGTATCATCTCAGCATCTAGAGAATCCCCTCATTCCCCCAGCCCGTATGGTAAGTCGTCTTTACGGAGAGGATCTGACGAACTCATTTGTCCTGGGGAGTAAGGAACTGAGAAGACTTCAAAAAAGAAGAAACTCTGAAAAGAAATTAAGCCTCATTGTTCTCTGTGAAGACTTCACCAATTCCCCCAGCCCTAATTAGCTAAAATGTCTACTAGGCAGCCAGACAAGTAAGAATTGAGTAAAGGGGACCATGGGTGATGCTATAGGGAATGGTAGAGACTGTGGCAAACCGGAGAGAACATGTCCCATCTGGGAGGGAGGAAGTCAGGGCTCAGCTCCAGCCAGATGCTGCCAGGCAGGAATGCAGCTAGGGATACCAGATCTTCCCATCTGTCAAGAGAAGCCAGAAATCACATTATTATGGATGATTTCCAGCTTTTCAAACTATGGAAGCCCAAGCAAGCACATCTGAGGTCCAGATCGGGCCTATAGGCCATTGTTTGCAGATCATCTAGATAGGAAACCCTTGGATGAACTTGCACTCATCCCTGCACCCTCAGGGCTAAGACAGAGATTCCGAAGGTTTGACTCCCTGGTGAGAATCTGCATTGCTACCCCAGATACACTGCATCAGAATCTACGTTTTAACAAGATCCCCCAGTTGATTCTGGATCTTGTTAAAAATGTAGATTCTGAGTCAGTGTATCTGGGGTGGAAATGCAGGTTCCCAGCAGTGGTTCAAACTGGTTCAAAGCCCTGGAACTAATACATTGCCTAACATATTCTATAGGTTCCCAAGAAATGTTTGCTACATGAACTAGTAAGTGAAAATATGGTTCTGGCTGTCAGGAGAAGGGATATGCGTGTGGGGGAGGGGGATTCCTGCCCCGTTCCTAAAGTCAGCCTTGTCAGCAGTCATCGGAGAGGTGCCCTGTCCCCGCTCCTCTCGCTCACAGAGGCTCAGGCTAATGCCTAGCTCACCTCTTGTAACCACTGCTTCCAGCATCCTTAGATGCTGTGCAAGCATCATCCCCTGTAGGTTCTCCTGGGTCCTCAACTTTATCTAGTCCTTCCCTACAGCCTCCAGCTCTCCTGCCCCCACAAGGACCAGGGTGCAACCCTGCAGGCCCCATCTTCTAGAGCCATCCAGCTTGTCTCACCTCAAGAACTTGTCAGAATTTTTGGTTCAAGGCATCTAGCCTTTAGCCCTGCAGTGCAAGAGCTAGCAAAGTCTCCAGATGCCCCACAGAGCAGAGCTGGTCTGGGTCCTGCTAGGGTATCCAAAGGTCCCAGGACGTCCCCCCACTGGAGGAGGCCCATCCAGGGTTTCTGCACATCTCAGGAGAAGAAGGAGGACTGCCGTGGTGATTTGCCAGAAGGGAGGGGCGCCACCCATCAGAAAGGGTGGCTAAGTGGTTGCCTAAAACCGATCTTCAGAGCCGAATAGAAGAAGGGAAGGACGAAGCAATGTGAAGTACACAGGGTATAACGCCACTTCGTACGAAGCTCAGGAACGGTTCTGTCGAAGAGCGGACAAGCTGGATCAATGCGGAGGGAAGAACTGAAGGGAGATGGGCGAGGAAGCCTTCTGGAACGACGCAAAGATTCCCTATCTTGATCTGGGGGATGCTTACACAAATGTGTACATGTGGAAAAATATATAAACCACTTTGTTGTTGTCAGTGACCATCAAGTCAGCTCCAACTCACGACAGCCTTGTGTGTGTAACAGAATAAAACGTTGCCCATTCATTCCTGCCTGCATGATGGCTGATACACTTGAGTCCATTGTGACAGCTGACGTGTCAATTTCTCCAACTGACTATACAGGACATTTCAAGTTCTGCGGACCTTGCTGTAAATAAAGTTTACCTCAGTGACAAAAGACAAAAAAAATAATGATGAAAGGAGGGGAAAGGCCTCTCGCAAATCAAGAAGCTGGACACTTGCTACCAGCTCTTCCAGAAAGCTTAGAGAAAGCACCAAGGCCAATCAGATACAAGAATCTTGCTCCCACACAGACCATGGTCCTGATTTCTAACACAGAAAGTCAGTGGCAGGTGGCCAAGTTCAAGAGCAAATACGTAATTGAAAATGTGCTCGTGGAAGAGGGCTTGATGGCAGGAAGTAATGAATGTAACTTATGGCATACAGCCTTCCCCATTTAAATCATGCCACCTCAGTGGTCCCAGTTCATCTTCACAGCAACCCTGGAGCTGCTAACATGTTCTCATTTTAGGGTCAGGGAAGTTGAAGGTCACCCAACAGTGACAGGACTCAGTTTCAGCATCAGGCTCCTCGCTTCTGCCTGCAAGGGTGCCCCTCCTAGGCCATTCTTGATTGAAAAAATTCAAGCATGTGGAATTCTTTGCCTATAACAGTAGTCAATGACTGGGACAGTCATTTTACCCAAACTTGATTTGGGGATTAATCTTGAGTGAGGTCCGATAGTGTTTTCTTCAGAAAATCTCTGTTCTCATAAGGCAGCAGTCTTGATGCTCTGTTGAGGTGAGCACTACCTAGCTTTTTGTTTCTTTCCTCAGCACATTGTAGAGAACCCTGGCACCATGGACACTTTGAGATTTGTTGAAACAGGGCATCTCATCTCTTTGGTAGAGTTTATAGCAAAGCCCAAAGAGGGCATTACTGGCTACAAAAGAGGGTGTAATGATTTGAGGAGTATTGTATTCCTTTGTCAGGACTTGAGGTCTTCACCTAGGGTAGACCCAATGGCTCCATGCCAGCAGGCCAATAGTGACAACAGAAGACAGAAAGATAGTGGCGGACACTGTTAATGCCTACCTTAAGGCCATTTCCCTCTTTCTTGCTACAGACCCTGGTTTTGTTCTAGCCAGTCATAGATTGAATCGTGTCCCCCCAAAAATATGTGTAGCCCTGTGACTGAGCCACGATTCCCAACATTTTATGATTGTCCTCTATTTTGTGATTTTCCTGTGCTACATGTTAAAGGATTAGGGTAGTACTATAAATCCCTTCATAGGGTTACTTCCCTGCTCCACTGTAACAGGAGTTTCCCTGGAATATGGCTGGCCCCACCCTTAATCCTTTCATCCTAAAAGAGATAAAAGGAAAGAGAAGCAAGGAGAGAATTGGAACCCTCACAGTATCAAGACCCAGGAGAAGAGCA
This sequence comes from Heterohyrax brucei, assembly GCA_028571685.1. Lineage (NCBI taxonomy): Eukaryota > Metazoa > Chordata > Mammalia > Hyracoidea > Procaviidae > Heterohyrax > Heterohyrax brucei. Next base: position 34,575,504 of record CM053154.1, read on the forward strand.
CATCCTTCAGATCTGAATTTCCTGTACCAAGATGCTCCCTGGACAAAGACTGATGCAATACTGGACTTTTCTCCAGAGCCAACAAGGGGGAAAGCGTCCCCTGGAGCAGACATCCTGAATTTGGACTTCTAACCTACCAGACTATGTAAAAATAAGCTTTCCTTTGTTAAAGCCAACCATTCTGTGGTATTTCTGTTAGAGCAGCACTAGCTGACTAAAACATAGCCCCAGAAGATGAATCATAATTGGGATATGGCTAACACAGCAGTATCACCTGCTCTTTCAAATTCTGACTTTCCCACCTTGTCCCTCAGCTGGAATGCAGTTCTAGACAATGAGACATAGGGACAAACCTGCTGATGGGTTTCTTGCTTCCTAATAATGGAGACAGGCACTTAATGGAAGGAAATCCCCTTCCCTCTCCTTCCTGACTTAAATGTGGTTGTGTGAGGGCATGATGGCTGGAGCTGCGGCAGCCATTTTGCCATCAAAAGGTAGCAAGTTTAAGAAAAGCAATCATGGTGAGAATAGCTGAGCCAAGAGATTAAAAGAGTCCAGGGCCTTGTTAACATTTTCAAGCTGTTCATCAAGTCTGGATCAGCCTATCTCCAGACTTCTTACTGAGATAATTAAGTGTCATTGTGGCTGAAATCACTATCCATTGCATCTTCTGCTAACCTGTATCCTGTCTGAGACACAGGGCAAGGGCAGACAGAAACAATCTGCAGGATTCAAGTCACATGAAAAGGAAGAAGTAGACCACTTAAAGACATGGAGGGAAGCAGGAAACAAAGCCCTGTAGTACCACTAGGCCAAGGAGTGCTTGTTTGGCATTTTCTTGGCTAGCTGCTTACCAATAAAAGCCTGACCACGCTACACTGGCCTGCCTTCTTTGGTCATACTCAAGGTATCATGTATTAATGATTTCCCAATGCTAGCTCAGAAAGAACTCTTGGCCTTTACAGGCACAAAGTTAGTGGACCTGGGGTTTTGACATGTTGTAACCATGGACAGAGAAGAAAAGATATTCAGCTAGGTGGGTCACATGACCTCTTTTCACATCAACCCATTACTACAAGATACCCTGCAACTGCTGTCCATGCATTAATCAATAAGGCAACAGTGAAAGTTCTTTGTAGCCTTTCCCAGTGATAAGTTATTTTAAACTTTTTATATTATAATGACTTGATAAAGTCAGGAAGTAAGCTGCAAAAAAAAAACCTAAATCCACATGAATTAAAGATCAGACATGAGGCTTCAGATACATTTCTCACTTGCGGCAGACTTGAGCAGTGTTCACACTTTCTGCTGTCAGAGGTGCTTTAGGGGAGAGGTTGGAGAGGCACCAATCCACAGCAGCTGCCAGCCAATTTATCAGCAGGGAGATTTTATCCTCAGAACATCCAGCTGGATAGGTCAGAAAGGGCACCTCGAGACCTGCAAGACAACAGAGTTCAAGGCATTCAAGGTCCGAGAAAAAAAAGGCACAAGCCTTGGAACCAGGTCAGAATCCAAATTAAAAAAAAGACTTCTCCATAAAGTCCATTCTAACTCACAGTGAGCTCTTGTGTCTCAGAGTAGAACTTAACTCCCTTGGGTTTTCTTGGTTGTGACATTTTTACAGGAGCAGACCACCAGGTCTTTCTTCCACATCACCACTGAGTTCAAACTTCCAACTTTTCAGTTGGTACCGGAGTGCAAACCATTAGAGCCACCCATGGACCTTCAGGATCAACAGGAAAGGTGAAATATGGGCTCAGGCAGAGCTAAGCCTTGAAATTCAGGACCATCTAGAGCAAAGCCATAGCCCAAACAAGAAACAGAAGCATCCTGAGAGAAATACCTGCTTGCCAGTGAGTTTCAGTGTGCCTACCTGCAACAGGTGAGCCTGCTTCTGCAGACAGGAAAGTACTTCAGCTAGTTAAGGGAAAGTTGGCAGGAGGGTGGCCCAGGCAGCGTTCTCACAGTGATTCATGCCTCAGGAAATAACTGTCACAATGGCTTTTATTTGAAGGTTTGCTATGTGCCAGGCACCATGCTAAATGCCTTTTCAAGTGTTCATGAAGCCCCATGAGTTAGGCCCTATTACTATCCCCATTTAATAATAAATAAGGTCGAGAGAAGCTAAGTTGGTTTCCCAAGGTCTCACTGCTGGTAAGCGGTAGGGGCAGGTTTTAAAACCCAAGCTCTGAACTACTTCCATAATCCTAAATCCACCCATTCTTCAAGGCCCCATGTAATCCTTTCTCCTTCTCCAGGAACTCTCCCCAAACTTGGCAGCTGTCACTGATTCTGCTCTTCTCTCCCAGTATGTAGTGCATGTAACAACGTGATCGATGGCCAGGTTACTTACTGCTACTTAATGATGCCTGGATGTGCACTGTCCTTCCAGTAACACTGCAAGGTCTTTAGGAACCGAAACAGCTAGCAATGCTCTCAACTGCAAGTAAACAACACTGAATTAAATTCAACTTATGTAATGAGGGGAGTCTCTGGGTAGTAGGAATTCTTAGGATGCACAGCTGCTAATCAACAGTTAGTAGTTCAAGTCTACCTGGAGGCAATTCAAATGCACAATCAGAGATGAAAAGGGCTGGTTTGGATTAATACTTCATTTGGGGAGCTAGGGGAGCAATCAGGAAGCCCACAGCTGAACAAAATCTGGATTTTCTCTGCAAGGAAAGGGGTTTAGCTATGAGCAGACAACCACAGCATGAGATCCAGGGGTCCTCACTTGACATACGAGACGTGTTCAGCAAACACTGGAGGTGTTGAATGATGCTAGTCACTTGCAGAGACAGTTCAAAATGTTCTCTCCTCTTCCAAATAGCAGTGATTTCAGTTACAGTATTTCAAGTTAAAAATGTATTCCCTTTTATATAATCTGGTTATAATTGTTCATAAATACATATATAAGTCTTATCAGGTAATCGGATCCAACTTGACGGCTCTTGGCTTGGCTTCATCAGGTAAGCACAGTGTCAAACTCAGAGAATAATATCAATAACTCTATTAACCAGTATTTCTTATGGGTGCTTACTAAGGCAGTATTTGGCTTAATGACTAAGAATGTAGGCTCTGGGGTCATATTCCAGCTCCACCACTGCTGCTGTGTGTGCCTTATATAGGTCTTTCACTTCCCTAAGCCTCAGTTTCCCCATCTGCAAAACAGAGAATATGAGGGAGCTCTGACTTTAGGGAGACCCTGGTGGTGTAGTGGTTAAGTTCTATGTTTGCTAACCAAAAGGTCAGCAGCTCAAATCCACCAGGCACTCCTTGGGAACTCTATGGAGCAGTTCTAATCTGCCCTATAAGGTTGCTATCAGTTGCAATAGACTCAGTGACAGTGAGTTTGGGTTTTGGTTTGTCTGGCTTTGGTGCTATAGCCAGCCTTAGGTTCAAATCCCAGCTCTGCCACAAACTTGTCATACAACCTTAGGAAAGCCTCTTCATTTCTTTGGGCCTGCATTTTCCTGATGTGTAAAATGTGACTAATGTAGTCAACCTTACCAGGATACAGTGAGGACTGTCTAAGAATATACCTAAAGTTCATAGCACAGGACTAGCACTCAGTCAAGTCTCCAGAATACCAAAGCGTCCAAAAATCTTACCTTGATATGGCAGCCATCTTCAGATGTGTGAGGGCCATCGTCTGGAAAAGGCCTCAGGCTTGCTTGGTGGGTGGCTCGCACTTTCCAACCGTGAGCAACAGCCTCCTGGGTTGCTACTCTGGAGACCTGCACACCGCCAGGTCCAGAGGGGCCAGCAGAGCAAGAATCCTGCTACCTCTGGGTACCGAATGCATGGCATTCGATTAGGAAGTCCTGGCTCCAGCTCCCTGTATAGTTTAGAAGCTTTTTTCTTATTCAGTAGTTCAATGTTAGCACGCCTAAGGACCACTTGAGAAACACTCTAAAAATCCAACTTCAGGCCCCACTCCTAGAGATTCAAATTCAGTGTATCCGAGGTGGAGGGCTGCATTTTCCACAGGATGAAGCAGGTGCACACAGTCCAAGGAGCCCAGAACTGGGGTGAGCCCACAGTTACAAACACAGTATAGAAGAATCCCCGGTGGCATAGTTGTTAACAGCTTGGCTCCTAACTAAAAGGTTGGCAGTTCCAAACCACCAGCAACTCCTTGGGAACCCTATGGGGCAGCCCTATTCTGTTCTATTGGGTTACTGTGGGTCAGAATCGGCTCAATGACAATAGGTTTTGGGGTACACAGAGAACCCCTTTGAGCTGAGAAGACACGCTCAGGGGAGTCGTCCCATCTCTGGCAGTGCCCAGAGAAAGAACAAGAGAGGTGCTAACGAATTCTGGTCCTAAATCAGGAGGTGTGGCAAGCAGGCACCTGGAAAGGAGAGAAGTTATTCAACGTGATCTCTAGAAAGGTCAGAGATGAGACAGCGTGTCAGGGCGCACTTCAGCGGCACCCACAGAGGCAGCTTCGAGGGAGAAGATGAACTCGGTGAGAGCGCAGAGCGGCAGGACTCG